>CM062372.1:44197909-44811761 GCA_031216125.1 Dalbergia cochinchinensis
TGAACATTGATTTTGTTCGACAAATGCATGAAATATAAACAATCAATCTAAACGATAAATAAATATGCACATATGAGAAAGTCTGCAAATGCACAAGTTAGTGCAAGAATCTAAGGTGACGATAAAGTCGACTGAAATTTAAAACCAACAAGGGGTTGACTGAAATGTACAAATTGGCAATCTGAGGCTTAACTGAAATGTAAAATGGCAATCTGAGGCCGACTGAAAGTGTAAATTGGCAACTGAGGCTGACCGAAAACGTAAATTGGCATCTGAGGCCGACTGAAAACGTAAACTGGCATCTGAGGCCAACTGAAAACGTAAACTGGCATCAGAGGCCGACTGAAAACGTAAATTGGCATGAATGAGGCCGACTTTCTGAAATGTAAATTGGCATCTGGCCGACTTGAAATGTAAATCGGGCATTCGAGGCCGATCAAATGTAAATTGGCATCTCGAGGCCGATTGAAAATGTAAAAGTGGCAACTGAGGCCGACTTGAAAGGTAAATTGGCAACTGCCGCCACCTGAAAATGTAAATTGGCAGCTGAGGCCGAATGAAAGTGTAAATTGGCATTCGAGGCCGATCAAAATGTAAATTGGCATTTAAGGCCACCAAACGTAATGATAAATGTAAATTGGCATTCGAGGCCGACTTGAAATGTAAATTGGCAATCGAGGTCACTTTGAAATGTAAATTGGCATCTGAGGCCGAATGAAAGTGTAAATTGGCAGCTGAGGCCGATTGAAAATGTAAATTGGCAACTGAGGCCAGCTGGAAATGTAGATTGGCAGCTGAGGCCGACTGAAAATGTAAATTGGCATCCGAGGCCGATCAAAATGTAAATTGGCATCCGAGGCCGACTTGAAAATGTAAATTGGCAAATCGAGGCCGATTAAATGTAAATTTGAAAAAGAAAACACTTTTTCTTCTTTTTTTTTTATTTTTCAAATCATATGCACAAAGCCTTGAATTATCCACCTTCAGTTTACACAATATTGAAAAACTAACCGTAACTCAATTGAGCAAGCCTCGAGGAGAACTTTAACCGATCAAACTCATAATCTCAGCATCGACCTTCCAACACAACCAAGGCTTTTATTTCTTCTCGTGACCTTGCTCGCTTTTATTCTTCTCCCATTTCCTTTTTCGTAAGGTTGATTACTTTTCCACAAGCTTAGCTGAAATTTTCGGATTATGATGCTAATCATTGATGTATTGCTGTAAACATTGTTAGATTGCGTGATTGAAGCTTAAATTTATCCTACTTGAGACATTATGAATAAACATGCATTCAAAGAGAAGGTGGAGGGATCAACTGAATGGATATTTTTATTGTTTAGTGTATTATATGACAAAATGCTTTGAATAACAGAAATGCGAAAGATAAAATTTGGGAGACACAATTTTTGCCCCAGTTTAGGTTCTTGGTGGCTCAATCAATTGACTTTTTAAAGCAAGTTGAACACCATAGCCATGATATCCGACGATATGTCTTCAAATTCTTTTTCAAAATTGCCCCGCCAGCTCTTATCCGCTTGACTCACGGATTATCAAAATTGCCTGGGCTAAGCAAGATGCTTATCTTTTTCTCGCTTCTAACTTTTGCCTAGGCCGCTTTTGAGTTTTCACCTAGCGAGCTCTTATTGTTTTGTTGCTTTGTTCTAATTTTTGCTTAGGTCGCTTTTTCGAGTTTTCGACCTAACAGGCTTTTCCTTTTTGCTTTGCCCTAACTTTTGCTTAGGTCGCTCTTTCGAGTTTTCGACCTAACGGGCTTTTTAAGCACCTTTTTCAAGCATAAAATCTTTTGACTGCATCATCAAGTGATTGGTTTAGGCACTTGTCCCTCCACGCTTTGCAAAATCAACGCTCCACCCGAGAATGCATGTTTAACAATGTAAGGACTCCTCATAACTTGGAGCCCACTTTCCCGCGGCAGGTGTCCTCTTGATTAGGAAGAATTTTCTTCAGAACCAAATCTCCTGGATGAAAATCTCTAGGGCGGACTTTCTTATTAAAAGCCCTAGCCATTCTGCTTTGATACAACCGCCGTGGGCAAATGGTCGTAAGCCTCTTCTCTTCGATCATGTTCAATTGCTCATATCGAAGCTTTCACCTATTCTGCATTCTTCCACCACTTCCATCAAAACTCTGAGCGAAGGGATTTCAACCTCTATAGGAGATACGGCTTCAATTCCATATACCAATGAAAAAGGAGTTGCCCCTGTGCTTGATCGTATGTTGGTACGATACGCGTGCAGAGCATACGGCAGCATTTCATGCCAATCTTTGTAATTCACCACCATTTTGGCAATGATTTTCTTAATATTCTTATTTGCAGCCTCCACTGCACCATTCATTTGAGGTCTATAAGGAGTCGAGTTACGATGCTTGGATCTTGAAAGTCTCAAAGAACTTCAACTTCTAAGACTACTGAGGTTAGGAGCATTGTCTCAGTAATGATCCTTTCTCGAATTCCATATCTCGCAGATGATGTCCTTGATGAATCGAGAAATACCTTTGTGTGATGTTGGCGTATGAAGCAGCTTCCACCCATTTAGTGAAATAATCTATTGCCACCAAGATGAAACGATGACTATTAGATGCTTTGGGATTAATCGGGCCGATAACATCCATGCCCCACATCGAGAAAGGCCAAGGAGACACCATGCTATGCAATCAACCGGGAGCATTGACTGATCTGCATATATTTGGCATTTGTGGCACTTCCGAACATAACTGGAGCATAAATATTCTCCATAGTGGACCAGTAATAACCACTTCTTAAGATTTTGCGAGCCATCATATGTCCATTGGCATGAGTTCCGCAGATCCCTTCATGAACTTCAATCATGATTATTCGAAAGCTTCATGAGCATCTACACATCCGAGGAGAGTCGCGGTCATAGTTCCTCTTGTAGAGGACTTCACCATTCAGGAAGAAAGCTATGGCCGCCTCGAATTGTCTTTTTATCCGCCATTTGCACTTGCCGGATATTCTCCTCTTTGAATATACCGCTTGATATCATAATACCATGGTTGGCCGTCTGGCTCAATCTCCACATTGCCACAATACACCTGCTCACTTTGCATTTCTACATGGATGGGTTGAACATTAGCATGGACCTCCAAGTTAGTCATCACGCCAAAGTTGCTAAAGCATCTCGCAAATCGGTTCTTGTCCCGAAAGTTAAATGGGAGAACGATATGTCATCAAAACGCTTCAATTAATCGAGACAAATGCTTCGAGTAAGGTACCAATTTCTGGGATCTTTTGTGCGCCATTCTCCATTAACTTGATAGATTATGAGCGCTGAGTCTCCAAAACCTTTAGTTCTTTGATTCCCAAGTCAATCGCAACTTGTAAACCATTTTGCACATGCTTCATATTCTCGCCATGTTGTTGGTACATTCAAAGCCTAATTTGATAGAAATCGGTATCGCTTCCCACGGTGAGACAACTACACCCGATTCCGCATCCATTCATATTGGCCGCTTCCATCAAAGTACATCTTCCACACATTCCCTCTTCCTCATCTTCTCTTTCTAGTGTCAATACTTCGCCATCGTGGAATTCAAGCATAGTGGGTTGTACACCCTCCAGAGGGTTTTCACAGATGATCAAGAATTGCACTTCCTTTCGATGCACTTTTGAGTGACATATTTGATATCAAATTCAGATAACATCACTTTGCCATTTTGACATTCTCAATGACACATGAGGGCTATCAAATATGTACTTTAATCTGATCCATTCGAGAGATCAGCCAAGTAGTGTAGTACAACATGTACTGCCTCAACCTCTTGGAAGCCCATACTAACGCACAACAGGTCTTTTCGATTGCCAGATAGCGGGATTCGTGATTCATTAAACTTCTTACTCAAATAGTAAATGGCTCGTTTCTTTTTCCGGATTCATCATATTGCCCCAACATTGCCCCGAGTGAAGTAGGTAACATCAGAAGATACAGATAAAGGACGGCTCTGGCCTAGGAGGAATCAAAACTCGAGGTTTCATTAAATAAGCCTTTATTTTGTCGAAGGCTTCTTGGCATTCTTCATTCCATTCTCCAGGTTGATGTTTTCGTAGCAACTTGAATATAGGCTCACAAGCATCGTCAAATTGGCGATGAATCTAGCTATGTAGTTAAGTCTTCCCGTAAAACTTCTCACTTCCTTTTCAGTTCGGAGCCGACATTTCTTGTATTGCTTTCACCTTGTCCGATCCACTTTTTATCCCTTCTTCACGACAATGAATCCCAGCACTTCCTGTGGAAGCTCCAAAGATGCATTTATTCGGATTCAATCGCAACTGTATCTTCGAGCCTTTCAAACAAATTTTCGCAAGATCGCCACATGACTTTCTCCTCTTTAGACTTAGCGACCATGTCATCAACATATACTTCAATTTCTTTGTGCATCATGTCATGGAACAATGCAACCATAGCACGCTGATAAGTGGCACCAAAGATTCTTTCAACCCGAACGGCATGACTGTAGCAAAAATGTTCTACGGAGTTATGAACGTAGTTTTTCCTTTGTCATGAACGCCCATGAGAATCTGATTGTACCTGAGTATCCGCTCCATAAATGAAAATCGATGATTCTTGGCCGATTATCAACAAGGACATCAATGTGAGGGAGTGGAAGTCATCTTTCGCTAGCTTTATTCAGTCCCGATAATCAACACACATCCTAACCTTCCCATCCTTTTTAGGCACAGCACGACGCTGGCCACCCAATCAGATGTCTTGACACCTCTAGAAACCCTACTCTAGCCGCTTAGTCACCTCTTCTTTTTATCCTTAACGACATGTCAGCCGCATTCTTCTCAACTTTGCTTTTTCTACGCCACTGGTACAAAGGGATCTTGTGTGAAGCAATCTTCGATCCAGCCTGGCATATCATGATAAGACCATGAAAATATCCAGGTATTCTTCAAACAAAGCGGTCATTTCGTCGCTCAGATTCTCCAATTATTTTCACTCTTTTCTCTTCTTCGGTGCCCATGTTAATTACTTCGACCGCCTCATTGTCTAAGTCAAATCCTTTTTCCATGGGTTCTAATAACCCTGAAAATTTCTCAACAAATTTTCTTCATCTTCTTCATTCATAGCTATTGCAATCAAGTGCAGTAATTGAATCAATTGATTGACCTTCAAAATCCCGTTCCCGTGGCAAAATATTCATAGCATTTAGGTCCCCGGAAAACATTTATGGGGTTGGAATGCCAAGACACATAATGGGTAAAACACGAATAAAAGGGAGCAAATTAATGGTTCGAGGAAATAATGATAAAGAAAAGAATAACAGATGGAAAAGAGAAAAATTGTTGGATTAACATGCAAGTTTATTCAAATGATGTCTCAAAGTAGCATACATAAAAGCAAATACAATTAATACAATCCCACATGATTACTTTGAAGTAATAACATCAATCACTGGTTCAAGCTTCCCAATTCATCAAGATCATATCGTGGTTGACAAAGATGAGCATTGTTGTATTCTTCAAAGCTTCTCAACATCCACCATATTGACGATTGGACAACAGCTAGGGACACATCCCTCTTCAACCATAATCACTTCAGTCGGATAAGGAAAGGTCTCTCTCAGATGAGGGATCCGCTTCATTTTCTCTTTTGGTTTCTTTTGTTCAAGAGCCATGGTCTTGATCCGCTCCTCCAATGACGCCTCATATCCTAAACCAAATCCTAAGTAGGTTTCCGAGATAGATGGGAGGTGTTTTGATACCCCGCAACCGTGGGTCCCACCCTTTGCCGCGCAAATAACCATTTTTGATCATGATATGAGCCACCACCTGATTGACCTCTTGCCTTGGGAACTCATTCTGTTCTTGCTTCAATCCTACTACCTCCATATTGTGCCATAAACTCGCTTTCTACTAGCTCAACATTTTCAACATAAGGTAATGAGACAGTGCTTAGATACGATGATCTCTCTTTTCTCCATGGATTGTAATGATCAATCATTTTCAATGTATTTAACCTTTGATGCAAGGTTGAGGGAACAGCACCAACATTGTTAATCCATGGTCTTCCCAAAGAAAGCATATTGTAATCGCATTCAATCTCCATCACTTGAATAGAACCTCAAATCGCCGGGCCGATTTCCAACGGCAAAGACTATTTCCCCAGGATGTTTTTCTTCTCGCTTCCATCAAAAGCTCTTACAATCATCATTTGTGGTGAAATGTCGCCCTTGCTTATTGACAAGTAACTCAAGGTCGACGCCGCAAAACATTTAACCTCCGACCCGCCATCAATGAGGACCTTAGGCACTATATAGCCTTTGCATTTTATGTGGTTATATACAAGTACTCGTGGGTTGGCCTGTGATACGATCTCTTCATTTGAGAAACTCGATCATATTAACACGCTTTACCGGATCTACCATATTCACCATATTCTCCAATGAGACATCCGGCTTTCACATAAGCATCCTTCAAGACCTTCAAAGACTCGCTTTTTGATGAGATTCTGATGACAAAATCGCTGATAGCAGGGGAGATTCTGGCAGAGTCTTTTTCAATTGCTCCAAAGATGTCGTGACTCACTTTGTTTCATGATCTTCGTGAACTCATCTTCTTCATTCTCTTCTTCTTTTCTTCTCCGCACTGTAACCCTTTCCCGTGTTCTCTTCTTCGACAAACTTTCCTTTTTCCACCTCTCCGGCCCATAAATTCTTCCACTTCTTGTTATTCCTTTTACCTCCGCTACCACTTCACCCGCTTGGGCTTTCGAGGTTTCTCCTATGTCTCCGATTGTCTCCACATCAGTTTCATAGTTCCAAGGGACAGCATGATGTATCCTCAGAATCGAATGGTGCCGGTCTCCTCACCTGATCACCACTTTCTCTCGGTTTCGAGCTCGATTCAAATGGAGGGACACGAGTACGGCGATCGATCACATTCACCTCTTCAGAAAATTTGACCTCTTTTTGTTTGAATCACGCCTAAGTCGAGTAATTCTTGTACTGAGCTTTGAAATCCCAACAACTTTCTATACCATGACCAAAAACCTCCAGAGTGGTATATGCAAATGACCTTATGTCACCTTTCTCATTCTCTTCATCATGGATGCAGATGTCGTGATATGATACCCACCTCCTTCAAGCCATTGAACACTTCCTCCATTGGTGTTCAAGATTCGTGAACTTTCTTAACTAGAGGTTCTTCCACCTCCAAGGCATTCACACGACTTCCTCCTTCGTGTTTTGGGATCGGGTTGTTAACAATATCCGCTTTGAATCTTCTTGAAAGTCTAGCCTCCCGCAAGCAATTAGTTTCTCATCGCTCTTGAACCCTTCACAATCTTCAATGGAATGTCCCGCTATGTCCATGTGGTATTTACAAGTAAGGTTCTGGTTGTACCAAGTTGGGTATGGTGGGTCTAATGGGCGCATTGGTGATAGGTCGCAATCAGATGGGTATCAACTAATCTTTGGAAGAGGTCGTTGTTTGAAATGGACACTTGGGAAAGGTGGGAGGTTAGGGAATCGGTTTCGATTTTGACTTTGGAAATTTGGTCTGGGTGCCTGAGTATTTGGGTAAGCCCTGGTAGTGTATGGTAGGATATGTGGGACGGGCCGGCCGGTATGGCCGCATGTGAAGGTTATTAACTTGAGGTCGATGGTATGGGGTAGTGTTTGAGGTAGATGGGTAACGGGGACAGGGGTTTGTGTGAAGTCATCCGGGTTGTGGACCGGTTGACGCATATCTCGGGACTTAAAGATCATGCGACCATGGATATAATTCACATCCGCTCTTTCTTCTTGGGGGAAACTTTTTCTTGTGTCTTCATTGTTCATGTGGAAGTTTGCCACCTTAGCCAAGCTCTCAATCCTTTCTCCAAATAGCTTATTAACCTCGTAGAAGTCTTTGTATGTCGCTTCCCGCCATTGCCCCAATGTATGGGGATCCTGTGGTTCCCAAGAAATAAGAACACATTTCTTGGGATGAGTGGCGGTTGAATCCTTGGGCAAACAAGGCTCTCCACCTTGTGCGTATTGCTTGAATGATTCATCTCTTCTTCTCGCATAGAGCTTAACTGCTCTGGCAGGTGCCACTCTCAAGATTGAACTTGTATTGGCTCATGAACAGATCTGCCAATTCTCTCCAACTAGAAATCTTGAGTGGTCTAGTTGAATGTACCATTCCAGAGCAGTCCCACAAAGCTTTCATGGAAGAAATTGATGAGGAATTTTTCATCCTTTGACCATATCGCCATCTTAGTACAATAACTCTTCAAGTGAAACAGAGGATTACCTGCTCCATCATACTTCTTCTGAGAAGTCAGAACCTTAAAGTCCCTAGGGATTACTACATCAAGAGAAGGACAGAGTTGTTCAACCTCCACATACCCATAGGGGCTAGGTCCTTGAATAGCCCGAACCGTTCTTGAATCTTCTCCATCCATTCCTCTTGAACTTTCCTTTTCTCGCTTCAGCACGTACTATTCTCTCGAGGAAGATGGTCGCTTCGATGACCACACGAGGTTGCTCCTGCACAGGTAATATGCCCATGCTCATGAGTTTGCACATTTTCCAAGGAATGATAACCTTCTCCAATAGGGATTACCAATGGTATCGCTGGATGGTGGTTGCCCATGGGGGTTATTCGGGATTTCACCCATATCATTCATCCCTACAAAGGACATTTAGAGTCGCACTCGGTACCACTGCATACCCAAATCGTGGTATTTGGTTGCACATTCGCCGAATGAGCTCCCAATAGGTTAAGTGATTCTTGTATGGCCCGCATCATATCCTCCAATCTTCCTTGGTTGTTTGACAGTTCATTGAGTTTTCCTCTCACCGCATCAACTTCATCGCCAGATTTCTTCCTACCCGTAAGTAGCTGTGATTGGGATACTCCTTTCTCGCCACCATTCCCTCCAGCCATTTTGGTCCTGGCTCGTATTGTGAACTCGAGTTTGATCGCATCGGTTTTCCTTGGGCGCCAATTGTGATGCATTTTTACCTTCAAAAACAAACTTTAGTGAAAAGAAAAAGACAAAAACGTAGCTATTTGTTAGAAATCATCCGCTGAGAGTCAATCTTGATGTGAGTATCTTTGATGATAATCGCTCTCGTAACGCCTCGCTCAAAAGTACTAAGTCATGGACATTGCTATGAGACCAACACAATACAGAGAAACAAAGATTCTTCATTCATAAGGGGTATCATACCCATTGTCCTTTTTTACATTCATTCCCAAAACAACAAAAGACAATACATCATAAGGCCATAATCGCCATTCTCAAAGATCTCTCAAAGAATTATTTGTTTCATTCTCCCAATCAAGTCTTTACAAGAGTAAACAAAATTACAAATCTCGATTGGGGTCTTGAAAGTGGATTATTCCTTGCTCGGCCAATCCTAAGTATCTTGAACATCTTCATGGTCGCATTAGCCAATCCTCGCCAAGTTTGAGAAGCGAGTCTTCACTTCATGAATAATGTGGTTCGATGTTGTATTTCGTAATCCAAATTTGCAACTCTTTTTCCTTTTCTTCTTCCAAAGGTAACTTGGATATTCCATGATCTCATCATTCATGTGTTGACTTAGCTCTTCAATCTTCCTTTGGTATTCATTGTTCAATTCTTCCATTTGTTGTTTTATTTGTTCTTCACCTCTTAGCCAGCTTTCTTCAAAGAATTTTAGCCTTTCAAGTAGATCCTTCAATGTTGATTTTCGGCTAGCGCTTTGTCACGCTCTTGCCTCAAGTCCAAGCTCTTTGTTGGCACTTTGAGGCATTCCTTGGTCTTCATCATGTGTTCATGCCCCCATCTTCGCCTTCTTGCTTGTTCCGTCTAGAGCTTGATCCTTCGCTGGCTTTCTCGCTTCAACTTCATGTAGTTATGGTGGACACTTTTCAACTCGCCTTCTACTTGCATTTTTTCTTGTTCGACCTTGTCTAGTTTCTTCTTCACTTCTTTGATTTCTTCATTTCCATGGAAATCCCAGGTTGATACATTATCCAGAGGAGTAATAGCTTATGACCTTGAAGGGCACTTTGATCTCTTGAGCCCTATTTTTTCACCCATTGATGATAATTTTCTTTCACAAAGACAACTTCTAACTCCCAGCTTTTTTCCCTTCTTGACAACCTTGTTCCAGGCGGACTCGGATCTTCTCTGAATAGGTCAATGTCTTCTTGAGTCTTGATAATATGGGAGACGAACGGAGTAATCATAGAAAAAGCTCGTAAGGAGGTCCCATCATGGGATAGCCGAGTTGGCGTAATACCAAGACAGGATTGTAGTTTATGCATCCCTCGGTACCCATGAGAGGTATATTTGAAAGCTTCGCACCGATAAATCAGTAGTTTGACCATCATCCCTCCAAGGATACCATCGTGATCATCTTTTTCATCCAATCGCCAGGTCTTGAGCCCACTCTTGTCCATTCTTCTTCTTGATGTTATGCATTCGTAGGTATTCAATCTGACAAGGCGCTTTGTAATTCCTTTGGAATATGTGCGAAGTAACCCACACATATAGCATCGGTGAAACAAAGACATTGCATTCTTCTTACCATTTCTCTCATGGCAAAAGTTCGTAGTACAATAAACATCTCGCCAGAGAGTCGAACGGGATTATGACCATGGAACTTAAGTAGCAAGGAACACGCCAATAGCCGCAAAGTCTACAAGGCCTTCAATGTTCTAAACAAGACAAGGTCGTGAGATGGTGAGGGCCAAAGATATCCGCAAAGTATCCTAATCTTCTCGCTTGTGCCAAATGGTGCATGTGCTCTTTCCAGGTAATCTCTTGAGAATCCATAAGTCCCATTCCTACATTTCGTGCTTCATGCGTGTTCTTTACGCTACCCTTAGGACAGCTTGATAGGTTTGTAAAGAAGGATAATGGCCTTGGTAGTGATAGGGCTTTTCTCCTTCTAGTGGTAACCCCAGATCTTCTCAAATTCTTCAATAGTTGGTGCTAATCGAAATCTTGAAAAGTGAAACATCTGGAGCGGAGGATCATAGCATCGTGCATGTCCGTGATTGCTTCTTCTTGTTCTTCCACTTCTAAGAGGTTCAACCTTTCCATACTTTCCGTGAGAGACAGACGTTAGGTAATTTTAGTAATGACCCAAAGATCTCAGACTTTTAGTGTCGTGTCTTGGCTTTGAGACGATAGTTCTTTTCAACTTTTCACCTTTCTCGACTGCTCTGGTCTCATATTCGCTTTCCATTTTACAAAGATACTCACAATAAGATTTCTGCTCAACTTTCTAACCCGCCATAATAGAAAGAAAAATTAGGTTTAAATGAAAGAAGGAAAAGTAAACAATTTAGGAAATGAACAGTAAAAATATGCATAAAGAACGATGATAGGAAATTATGTACAAGGAAAGGAGTTAAAGAAAATGCACGCTCTCTTTGTGTCCTATGATGAGGTAAATTCTGGAGGTTAATTCTATGGTCCTATGGTCGCTCTACCTTGTGAACACTTTCACCGGGTGGGTCTATATTCTCGCAGTTCTACTACTAGAGTTAAGATTCATTTCTGAACGTTACCCACAACAAAGCAGTGAACCGCTAGATGTAGGGCATTCATGAAAGAATCACACCTAGATGAGATTTTCGCACAACCAAACAGACGAACATCCAAAATGGCTACCACTACATAATCTCTTACCTATCTCAAGTTACACTGCATCTCTGTATAGGGCCCTGCCGTGTGTGATTAACGTGTAAGTGTTGTGTGTGAAGAGAGCATACAAACCTGAAATCCTAAACCTACCTATGACTAATACCTGCAAAACGACACAAACAACATGTACAAAGATCCAATAACAAATATCTATCTTAAGGCTTTAACAAATAAAGCTATCACTATAAATAAACACATGAAATGAAATTGTGAAATAGACTAAGCATACAATATTAGACAAAGTAAAATAAAGAAAGGAAAACAAACATCAAGAGGCTATATTTAATTCGCACAACTAATTAAAATAGGCCTGACTCTCTTGGAAGTCCCTGAGTCGCTTATCCGTCGCAGAACCGATCGCGACGGGACTTGCCAAGAAAAGCAATTTTTTATTGAAAATTATGGAGTCGCCACCAAGTTTTATTTAAAATTGGGGAAAACGCTGGAAAAAAAACCCATTTTTAGCAGTAATAGTCACTTTGAAACCAGATTTGAGTTCTGAGTTGCGCTATGCACAGGTAAGCCGATAGTGAGTTTAATCCTACGCACTCCCAAGCGTACACCCTGCTCCTAATCCAGACTCTTTAATTAATCTCGTAAAATTAAATAAATAACCCTTTTTAAACATTTATTTTCTATTTTTATTTACAAGAAAATTGCGAAGGGTTAAGATAAAACTTTCTTTTTGAAAAGAAATTTGCAAAGCATCAAAACCGTCACGATTTAGCATGTTCAAAATATTAAGCTATAATGTCTCGCCATAATGCCTAAATTAACGCTTTTTATTTGAATAAGAAATTTACTAAATAAATGAGCTTAACTTAAATTGAAGATAAATATATAAATTATAAATATTTACAAATAAGATATAAAGAAGAAAATTATTTTTTTATGTATTTTTATAAATCAATAGAAACCAATATAAAAGAGAACAAACATTTTTAAGAAAATTTTCAATCATTAAGTTCGTCACTAAGCTAAATCCAACTCTTTATTTTAAAAGATTTTCAATATCGTTAGCAAATGCAGCCTAAAATATTCTCAAATACGTAGTATTAACAAACCGTCCCTGCTCAATTAACTCTCTCTTTTTTTATACAATTCATTAATTAAATAAATAAATAAATAAATCTTAATAAAATACCCAAATCCTTATTTTAAATCCAAAATGGATAAAACTCCTCTTTTTAAATAACAATTTAACTTTTCTTAATAGAAACCAACAAAGTTAAACATATAATTTACTTGGGAAACAAAAACACATAAACATTTAAAATAATTTAAACCATAAACAATAGAACAATTAAACTAAAATATATATATATATATATATATATATAAATATAAATATAAACGAATTTAAATAGAATTAAGCATACAACACACAAACACACAAACTAATTAATTTGAACAAAATAAAATTACACCATTTAAACAAAAACACATAAAATGAAATAAAAAAATAAAAGAAACCCATCAACACAAATACACAACCAAAATGAAAGTAAAAAACACATGCAAAGCATATAAAACAATTAAATTTAAAATGGTAATAAATATAACTATGCATTTAATTAAAGCAAAATATAAACATAAAATAATTAAACTCAATAGAAATGAAAATTAACACATAAATATAAACACGCAATTAAACTGAATAAAAAAAGCCTTATTTACCTTTCTTGTTTTTAGTTAAAACTAAAAACTAGCACTAAAACACCTGCAAACTCAAGTAAATATGAAGTCATGCCTCTCTTTCTTTTTATTTATTTTCTTTTTTAAAAAAAAATCCTTTCAAATAAAAAAAAAAAAAAAAGGAGAACACATTACAAATTAAAAAGTATTTATTTATTTTAATCAAATAAAAACTCTTTAGTTTATTTTAGGATTAAAATCAAACCCAAACCCAACAAACACTAAAATTAAAACAAATACTAACCACATACAAACACGAACACCAACTCGGACGAATTCTAAAATTTTGACCTAAAATGGAATAACAACTAACTAAAAAAGGAAATTGAAAAATTATGTTAACTTAACTATATTTTTTATTAATACAATCTTAAATAAAAACTAAAATAAAATAAAAAAATTCACTCTCTCAATTCTCACAGGTACACACACATGCACAACTCACTCTTTCCACTCAATCACTCATCACTGGTTCACATGCACTCTCTTTTCCTTTTCTTTTTCTTTTTTATGCAAAACACAATTCTCTCTCTCTCCTCATCACATGCAGCACAATAATGTCTCTTTCTCTCTTTCTTTTTCTCATTCAAAACACAATTCTCTTTCTCTCTCTTCACATGCACACACATCTCTCTCTTTTTCTCTTTGTTCACTCACGGAGACACACACTCACAACTCTCCTCTTTCACATTATCACACACAAAACATGCTTCTCTCTCTCCTCCTCTTTCTCACGGCACACACACAAACACATTAGAGCGAGAGCGAGACAAGCAGAGTGTGTGAGACTAAGAGAGGGATTGAGAAAAAGGCAGAGGAAGAGGAAGATTGAGGTGACGATGAGAATGGCCAAAGGAGGGAGGCACAGGATCTGGGCTGGCACAGCAGATACTAACATGTGCTGGCATACGGCAGCTTTGGGAAGACTGCGTGATGGTTACGTGGTGGAGGTGGATGGGTTGAGGATGGAAGACCGCAGTTCATGCAGTGCTAGTGGTGGGTGGATCCAGGTTGTGTAAGTGCCGGGGTGAGGTTGTTGGGCAGCTGGGACAGTGGAAGTTGGTCAGCGATTTGGTTGGGAAGGCTAAGTGGGAGATGAGGTCGTGGCTTCAAAGGAAAGGGGGGGTGAGAAGCGGGTGGTCATGGTCTTCGCTGTTGTCGCCATCGCCGCTGGGCATGCGGTGGTGGTGGGCCGCACGCCGGCATAGCCGAGAGTTGGAGCCATGTCTCCAGGCTCATGCGCGAAGAAGAGAGGGAAGCCATCTTGGAAGAACGCATGGTGTAGGCTGGGCATTGGCTCTGGTCATCGCGAATCGGGCAGCCATGGTGGTATGTGGTTTGTGTTGTGGTAGCTGGTGGAAGTTGGTATGAGGAGAGGAACCAAGGGTGGCATGTGGGATGGAAGGCTATGGGAGATGAGGTTGAAGATGATGGTGAAGGTGATGGTGATGGTATGGACGCTGCAGCTGAAGGGTGTATGGAAGAGGAAGAAGATGATGAAAGAAAAAGGGAGTGGGAGGTCATGGTAGAGCAAAAAGAGGCCGCGGCCTCACTATTTTTATTTTTTTATTTTTTAAAAAAGAAACATGGAAAGTACCATACCACCTGCTACTGCCTCTCGACATTTCTTTGTTCTTTGGATTGTACCACCTGACCCAAGTTATTCTTGATTTCTCGGCAGATTCTCTAATTGATCTTCTGATGTTTGAATTTTTTGGGTCCTCTCTCGATTTCTCTCTGGTTCCTCTTTATATTCCTCTCTCAATATGTAAATAAAACAAGGCTCTTCAGATGCATTCATTCCACCGAAAGAGTAGAGATCTGAAAAAATCAAAAAACACCATATCATTGCATCTTTTTTATTTTTTTTGCTTTCCCCTCCTTCACAAGCTTTTCTCTACTGATATGCCTCTTTGTGGGGTGAGAGAGAAAGGAGAAACCAAGGCGTCCGTGAACTCCTCCTCCATTTTACTTTTTATTTTTTATTTTTTATATATATTTTTTTTAATAACAAACAAGAAATGAAACTATAAAAAAAGGGGTAGAATTATGCAAATTGTTGGACCTTATTGTTAAAAAGCTCTAACAAAATCGTGCCAAAGCTTACATATATGATAGGTTTTAACAAAGAAATAATTATTAGGGTAAGTAATATCTTTTAATTTCTGTTGTTTATATTAATTTATAAGTGATATGTATAAATAAAAGCATAATATCAGCTAAATTTCTGCTCAAAAAAATACTATTAACTAAGTTAATTGCCTTTTGAAGTCAGGAAAGCTACAAGTTTCAGTGTTAGAAACTGTTTATTTTGTTGGATATGTACCGGTGGCTAACTGATAAGACTGTTACCAAATTAACATTGTTCTTAAAGTGATACTACATTAGTTATAATCTTTATATATGTACTGTTTTGGTGGGTAGGTATCTTTTATATATGTTTGTTATTACAGCTTTTGCGCCGAAGAACAACCCCAGAGTTGTGAAAATAAAAACAAGAGAGAATTAAATTAAGGTGGACAGGACACAAAAAAACGAAAGAGCCATTCTTCTGGTTTCCTCACTCCCCACATCATTTAAACTGGGTTATCGCTCGTAAAAGTCAATTATTATAGCTAGTTTGCTTTGTTGCTTTTAATTGCAACTTGTTTTAAAGTTGATGTGAGTTCTTTTATTTGAAATATACTATATAATGATAGATGAAAACAATAATGATACTAACACAGCTATTGTGACTTCAGCAAGAAAAAAAAAATGCTCACTGATTGCGTTATCAATTTGATAGCGAGTCATAACTCGTAAATTGAAGTACTTTAGGATGCAGAGGCAGGATTTTTATTTTTTATTTTTTATTTTACCCCCTTGATAAATGACTCTAATATCACTAGAGTGTGTTTGTAGATTTTTTTTTTTTTTTATGCATTTGTGATTGTAGATTTAACTTTTTGATAAGAAAAGAGAGAAGAACAAACAAAGTGCGGATTTAAAAGAAAATGGGGCTTGCGTGGATATGTTTTCGTAACGATAATATGAATACATGTTGATATCTTATAATTACGCTGAATTACCTATCTCTCTTTTACCATATAACGTAAATAATTAAACGCATTTGTTTAAAACTAAAGCGTTATGTCAGTACTGAGTAGCACATTAGTAGGTTCATATCACAGTCCAGATTTTTTATTTTTTATTATTTAAAAAGGTGTTGGGTTATGTGTGTGAATGTTTTTGTTCTTAGCTATTGAAATCAGTAATCTCAATGTATGTGTAAACAGAAGGAAAAAAATCCCTGGAAACGAAGCTTAAAACAAATTTTAGATATTTCGTCCAAAAAAAAAGAAAAAAATTAGAGACAAGTGACAAAGGCAATTATATGTAATTGGCAAACGTGACACAAACAAAAGTAGATTCTAATTGCAGTTCATCTCTTTTCCCTGTCACTTTCGTTTTCCGCCTTCTCCTTCAACTTTACCTTCTCACCTTTGAAATGAAATGATTGACTAATCCTTTGGCAATAGACGGGGAGGCTGTTGAGAATCGTAGGTGGGTTTAAGCCATGTTTTCAAATTTTTCTCGCAAAATTTGGTTCCAAATTCGATTTCATACAAGCAAAGGGGTAGGCATTATCATGACCCATCTCTTCTTTGGGTGTGGTGAAGTGGTATCAATTGGTCCGGGAGTCGAAGATTAATCTCTTTCGAAATGAAAACATTATCAAAGCCGAAGATATACTTCTTTAACAAAGCTTTTCTGATACACACGACAAAGAATAAACTCTCGACAACCGCTTTAAAAACTCATTCTATGCTATTAATCATATTACGGAGGTGACCCAATTCGAATTGAAGCGGATAGTTATAAAATACGGGTTGTAATTTTTCAAATTAATGAATTCATTCATTCTTTGGGCATTTACATGTTGGCACTGTGTCTGAAGGAGAGGAATCACGCTTCAGATCATGGAAAGTGCTTTTGAGTACTTTTTCACTGGATTTATTTAGCTGAAAATTTAAAAAGTAGCTTTGAGTGATTTGAAACAGCGAAATTCGGTTTTAAAAAAGCATGAAAATAATTGGTGTGCGTGGCTGGCAGAAGCAAACTTTGAACAAATCTGTTTTCTGATTAATTACTTGTACTAATTTCCCCACAAACCACAACTTAAAATCTTGACAACGTTGGATTCTTATCTATGCTGCCTCTCTGTTTCTTTTAAAAATGTTGTTAACGACGACACGCTATTCATAATGTTAAATGCAATATTATTACTTCCTAAACGGGACAATGGAACGTTATTAGTATTGAAGCTATCATTTTAAAAGTCAGAATTGCCATTGATTTCCACTAAAAACAGTTTTTCATGAAATTTTGGTTGCTAATCATGCGAATGATGTTTGGTATTTGAAATATATGCGTATTTCATTTCAATTTTTCATGTGAATTTTTTAATTTATTTCTGAAATTGTAGAAAGTAATTTAGTTAATTTTTATAGGAAATCCAATTTCTAAATCAATGAAATAATTGATTTAAATCACTTTTTTATATTTTCAACCTAAAGCTTTCTTCTTCTTTTTCAAATAAAATATGAATATAATTTTTGGGACCATTTCTTGTAGGTCATTAAAAAATTGGTTCATTTGAAACTAGTAACTAGAAAATCGTAGAAATGCAAAAAGAGAACTCTTAGGAACATTTAATTTTCTAGATTCTGTCCAGCAATCTTTGCAGCATGGTAAACATGATTAATAATTAGTCCTTAAGCATAGGAATGCCTCATAATTGATTTAGATTTAATCCATAGCTACTTTAGGCGAAGACTTTAACCAAGAAAGGGTCTAAAAGCGTAAGTTCTAGAACCCCCGCGATCACAAGTTAAGAATTCTACCCTATGCTTGTCTGGATTTAAATGTGTAGAGATGAGGATTATGAGTGATGCTTAATTATGAGCCCTTAGGTGCATAAAATATGAGCGACGGATGTTAGAGAACCAAATCTCATGATTAAGACCCGTGGCGGTCAAAGCATAAGCTACCGTAAGGATAAACGGTTGAATGTTCCATGATGGTGTATGTGTGGTGCTGATGATGATGATACTCATATACAGGAATTCATGAGGATATATGTTTTATTACGAGAACAACTTGAGCACATGTGATCTCTCGATGGAGAGTGTATAGTATTGATGTGTTGATGCTTTCGCCCACTACGATGCTTACGTAAAATTATGAAATTATGATGCTTAGCGTATGCATACGATGAATATGATGCCTTATGTTGATGTTGGAATGACTATGCATGCTCTATATGTTTCGTGGGCAGATAAAAGTTAAAGTTTGAAGGAAATCCGGTGTATGCCGTTCGCTGTCAATTTCTCATCAAACTTGAGAATTTGAGAAAAGTTTGTGAAAACTCCTGGTGACACACCCTGTTCGCACGAAAGCACCCTCAGATAGGTTCTGGGGTGACACCGGTTACTGGCCGAGCACTCCCTGCAAGCGGATGTGACAGCATCTTGAGACGCATTTCTCCGGCTATGGTGGGAGGAAACAAATCCGTGAGGGTATTGACATTGAGCTTGCCAAAGCGGACAATTCATTGTGGTACTAGATACCAGTAGAGCGTTTCAAAGAAGGAAATGATCCTAAGATAGGTGATCCGAGAAAGTTATGTACACCCCCTCTATTAGCCCATATTAAATCTAGTGACGACTAGTTAGGAAAGAGCTCATTCCTAAGCGATAGGTGAGACGTAGTTTGGTGACCAGATTATCGCGGCGGTGAATCGGTTGGACTTTTGGTGGATATGTTAAGAGGTTCGTTTTTAACAAAAAGAACTTCAGAGTTTTACTTATGAGAAAGATGGCAGAAGAAAAGTACTATGGGTTTTTCCGTACCATGTATATGATTTATGTTCCTTTATGATGTGCCCAAGTATTACGATTTTCGTGTTAATGTGCATATGGTATTGTCATGCATTCATCAAATATCTGTCATGCATTCATGTCATTAAGACACATACTAAAGACACCCACCTCGGATAATTAGATTTGTAAAGCCTAAAACCAATCCTTATGCATGTACACCTTTTTCATAATTAAAACCGAGGTGGTCAGATCACGACGATGACACTAGTGTTAGAGTCGAGTCCCTAATGAGAATCTCGAATTGAGTTTCTCATCCCTTCCTTTCTTCCGTGTCGCTCTCTAGATGAGGATTACAACGAGGTTCGTGACTTCTTTGAGGCGCTGGGCTATGCACACTAGCGGCGGAGTAGAGGGTCGCTGCCGAGGCATAGATAGCTTAGCTTTTTGGGTTAACACTTATCTAACCTCATAGGTGGATAAGGATGACTTCACATATGGGGGCATGTTTTGATGTAAATGATGGTACTATGATGTTAGTAGTTTATGTATCTATGAAGATGTGATGATATTGTGATCGTAATGTATAATACTATGTTTCATGATTATCAATGGTGTGGTTACTTTTTCTTGCACGTTATGGTTATTACGAACGTTAGGTTGGTGCTTGTGACTGCGTTTTGCTTTCAAGTTTCAAAAGAAAAAATTTATTCAGATTTTCCGCTAAGTATTTTAATGAAAGATTCTAAGGAATGGGACTAAAAAGTAATAGACTAATGATTAACCTAAATATGTTCTAGAGTATTGGGTTAAAAATTAGGATGTTACAGTTGTGGAGGGGAGCTTTTGCCAATAGCTTATGTTGTGTTGTTCCATGTACTTTCCTGCTTTTATCTATTCTTCTTGTATGGAAGTTCAGCCCTCGTGGATGGGTGTGACTCCGCTTTTATGCTTCCTTATCTATGTTGCTGTTATTTGCAGTAACTATCATGTTTGGATTATGTTATCATGTATAATATATGTATTTCATGGTTATGGATGATGTGGCTACTCTTTACGATATTCTGTGTTCTTCGCAAACGTTAGGACTTATGCTAGTGCGTGCAGCTCATGTTTTGTTTTAAGTTTAAAAAAAAAAATTTATCCATATTTTCTACTGAGTATTTAACAAAGTACAGTTTAAAGAATGGAACAAAATGCAATAACTAATAATTAACTTTAACACGTCTGGCGTGATGTTGGTGCTAAATATTAAGATATTACATTTCCAAGTGCAGGTCCAGTTGCTTGGATGTGTGGGCCGGCCGTGCAGGGTCAACTGAGCTTGTGAATCCATCGACCCATTTGGAGATGATGGTCAGGATAGCCCAAGGAGTGGGGAAGCCAAGCGTCTTGAGGTCAATTCGTGGCTGACCGATCCAATATCCATTCTATTAAAAGAGTTTAACAACTTTTGCTTATAAAAAAATACTTAAAATATAACACTGAACCATACACGAATTTTTTTATTCTACTTTTAATTTTATTTCGAAAGAAATACTTTTCTCATAATTTTAACCAAATCAACCCATAATAATTGAACATACACCTAAAAATTGCTGAAATATTGAATTCCCCAATTCAAGGGATGAATATTTATGATAACCGATCCACCTTCCACGTCTTCATAGTTAAGGAAATCCTGAAGGGATCCTCCTTATTTCAAGTAACTAAGGAATGATCTCAACAAAATGTTCTAATACATCTAGTGCAACATAGGACTGTCACGGACCTACGTGGGATCAAGGCTCAAATATATCCAAAATACTTCTCAAACACAGTATTTTTATAGGTCTGCACTAGAGTCGTACCCTGCTTGGGGAAAGTGATCTGCATCAACCCTACTTCTCAAGCCAAAGCAATGATGAACCCAGTAGGGTCAAGTCAAACTTGCCTGCCCCACCATGACTGATACAAGGTACCTAGACCGAAAACAATAACCCTGTGCTAGGCTGCACAAAAAAATCGATTTAACAAAACCAAACTATAACCAAATCAAACCACACTTAAAACCGATTAAACCGATTTTACATAAGTGGATTTTAAACCAAACCAAACCAGATTATAGGAAATCCTTTTTCTTTAAGTAGTTCCAAAACTGAACCAATTTTCCTCCTGCAACAATATTATGTCGAACAGCATCACTGCCTCTCAAGTTGTTCCACCGCGAGTCCAGCAATGCCTGGTGCGTGAAATGACTTCTCAGGTTCTGTTGCAGGGATCTCAACGAGATACTCTCCATCCTCCACCATTTGACCGATCAATCGATCTTTATTCATTTCGAATCTCATCGTTAAAATCAACTCCCTCCCTCTCTCTCTCTGGTGTTTCAAGGAAGAAGCTATTGAATAGTTGTTCAATGAGTTGAGAGGGCGGCGTTGATAGCGTTGGGAAGGGCGAATAACGAAAAGAGAGAGACTGTTAGCAATGTTGTAGAAGCATCTTCAACTAGTTCAGTCATATTTTATTCGATTCAAAATCGAATTGGTGGATCTTGAACCGGTGCAAAACTGTTTTGAACATATTAAAGGAGTTTAGTTCAAAGAACTGAACCTTATTTACTGATCAAGTTCAGTTAGCCAAAGAACTGAAACATAACAGGCCTACACTCAGCCTTTACCGCCAACAAACCAATATGCTATTCAAAACAACACCGTTCAGAACGTAGCCAATCCCACGATCAAGAGCTTACTCCACATGGTCTAACAACTACAGGACCAAAATGGGAGGATGGCCTACGGAGACTCTAGACTCAAATGCAAGGCCACCACCAATCTCACACAGAACCTCCAAATAGATTCACTACCTTTTCCGTGTTTATTATGACAATAAACCACCATGAAAATTTCAAAGTTTCCTGACTTCAATGTAATCAAGATCTGTCAAGGATATTCCTAAAGAAATTTCACACCATCTAGCTCACAAACAAAGGCAATATCAAGCAACTAATCTTGGCAGTGAGGATAACAAGATCCGACCATGCAAAGCCTCCCAGATAAACAGAAGCTTTTCCATTCTGAACGCCTGAAAAATCCCTCTTAGAATAACATAACTTGACAAAACTCTCTCTCTCTCTCTCTCTCTCTCTATTTTGAATACTTTCAGCATATGTACTGTACTTGATGCCTGATGCAGCTACAAAATTGTTTAAGAAACAAGACAAGTTACGTGGATTGTCCTGATTTGAAAGTCAACAAGTGTGTTCAACTGTTAATTACTAACTATATCAAAATGATGAGTAGCAGAAAGTGTCTGTTCAGTGAATGGTTTGAGGGGGCACTGATGGCAGAAGCAACTGAAGACAGAGTGGTAAAAAGTAAATGATATTGTTCACATCCATGGTGATAACAGATATTAACAAACACCAATCATTTGAAGTGATTAAGGGTGTGAACAAACTCCTATGCTTCTCAAAGTGAATAGCAGATAGTTTATTAGAAATTGCTGCTACACCTCGCAGATCACGTCATAGTGAATAGTTTATCCTGTGCCACTTATGCTATGGGTTAAAGTCAAAGGTCCTATTCTCATGTAAACAATAATGATATACTTCATTGTACCCGTTTCTCCTTTCAATTTTGACTAGAACAACCCCTCTATATGACTATATCCATATCAGTTAACAAAATGCACAAAGAAATACAAGAAATGAGGATGAGCCATGTTCACCTCGGCAATATCATGTAGAAATTAACAAATTACGCCCAGGAAAGGAACATTCTTAAACCTAGGCCAAAGATAGAATAGATGGTCATTAGAAGGCATACTGACCCTTGGGTATCGAACAGTTCTACAGTCCACACCACACATTCAACAAAAGCGAAATCATCAGCAAAAGACCATGTGTTTGGTTGGAGATTAAAAAGGGGGAAATTTCCATATATGAGCTTCACTTTTATTCTCTAACCAAACATACTCTTGGGGTGAAATTTTTCACATGAAGCTCACCCATAAAAATTTTACATCATTTTTAACCCCAACCAAACATTCCCAGTTTTTATTTCAGTAAAACAATAAATATACCAAGCAACCTACATGTGCTTACTCTCCAAAAATATCACGACTATTTTATAGTTGGAGAAAATTCAGGTCTCAAACATTTATTTTAGAGTTGTACCAACAAAGAGAGCGCTACGAGATCCTCAATCAAGCAGAATGAAGTCATGCAGATAAACCAATGCAACTACCATCAAGACAACAATTAAGATGCCAAAACTGAAATACTACCAAATCACGGATGGATCATTTTTTCTTTTGTTGCCCAGGTATCCAATGCCGATAGCGTGTGACTAATCCCACAAAGGCGGGAGCTTTTCTAAGGATAATCCTCTGTCCAGAAGATCCTTTCCATACAAAGTGTCAGAATTTGAATCCCTAATCAAATGCTTAAGGCTAGGCCTCGTGGCTCAGATGAATCACTTTTATACAACAACAATATACTCAAAGTTGGTTCTTTCTGCTCCAGAAATCCTAAAAAATCAAAATAAATCAAAGAAACAAAGTCCTCCTTATCTTACGGGGAAAAAAAAACACTTCACCATCACTTACATAAAAAATAATAAACAAAGAAACCAACTTTTCCATCAAAGCCACTTTCACCGTCACCGTTCCTTGGCGAATAAAAAAACCAGAACCCAAGTTAAGGTTCAAAATTAGAAGCAACCCGCTTCACTCGTTTTGGCAAACACCCCGTGTGCTTACGAGGAGCTGCTGCTGCGCAGCCTATAGACGATGCGTCCTTTGGAGGAGTCGTAGCGACTCACCTCGACCTTGACTCGGTCACCGGGCAATATCCGAACGAAGTTCTTTCGGATTTTCCCAGAAACATAGCCGAGGATGAGGTCCTCGTTGTCGAGGCGAACGCGGAACATACCGTTTGGGAGGGACTCCGTGATGAGGCCCTCGTGGACCCACTTCTGCTCGCCGGACTTGTCGGCCGTCCGGGACTTGGCGGGCGCCGAGAGCGTCGCCGGCGAAAAGGGGTGGAGGGGAGGAGGGCGGAGGAAAGAGGGGATGGTAGGGTGGGGGTCGTTGTGGATGGCTAGAGACAGAGGAGAATGGACGACAGTTGAAGGGGGAAAAAGATTATGATGATGGTGGTGGTGGTGATGGATGATTGGGGTGTGGAATGAGAACGAAGTTGAAGAGGTAAACATATCTGTGTGTGACCCTGTCGCGTCTGTGAGCGGGTTTTGGTTTGGAATGTTACTTGTGTTTCTTTTGGGTGGATAGCGTGAGATGCGAACAAATAAAAGAGAAATGGGAATTTTGGAGGGATAAGGTTTTGGTCATGGCTTGGTTTTGCAATTAAAGATTGGTGCCCACTCCCTTATACTTGAAAGTCCATGTAAAACTTTACAATTATTTTTTGTAACATCCCTCGCTATTTTATGAATTAATGACTGTCCCCACAAACTAACACTGGTTTTTTCGACGTGCTTTGTTCTCACTCACACGCTTCCTGGGAAAACTTCCCAAAAGGTCACCCATCCAAAATTCTGCAGCCAAGACGCTTTAATCATAGACTCTTTCATGATAGGCTACTAAAGAAGATGTATCTTGTCAGATAGTGTAATACAAATCAATTCATATGTTCTCTCCTTAATCAGATAGTCTCATACTTACATTACCTCAAGATCCTCTCATTCAGTGTGAATCAATTCATCCATGTACTCTCCACTTTCAAGTCTATCGTGAGCAGCCTGTTCAGACCAAGAATCACTCCCCAACTTCGCAATCCTAGGGCGTTACGCTTTTAACCACATTTTTCGAGTATGGTTAAACGCAGATAAAAGTGTGGCCAAACACAGCACTCATCAGAGGTTCTTGACATTGTGAAGTCTGACTTCCGCCACATGCTCTCTAATGTCTCCTCCACCTGTGACCTTGCCCGGCTTGCGTGTCCACTCCATGCTCCTCTACATCGACGCCATCGTGGAGTGTGCCAAGCTGTAACACCCCAATTTTTCTGGCCTGAGAGAATGACCAAATGCCCTCGGCGCCATTTTTCCGCCTTAATCTGCGATAAATTTCTACCTGATGTCCTCTGGGCTGGGTCAACTCAATGTTTGAAGGGGATTAGATGGTCCTGAGTGATTTCGTAGATAAAAATTGTGTTTTTGCGTTTGGTCAAAATGACCAAATTACCCCTATAGCGCTTTTACGCGGTAAAGGTGCTTGTCGAGCCTAAAAACTTTCCCCAGCCGTTTAAAATGACATTTTCATGTGTTTAAAAGTATCTCTGTTTAAGTCCGGTGGTCAGCTTTTTGTATAAAATTACGATTTCATTTCAGCATAGTGCCATTTGAGCTTAATGATGTAATTAAGCAAACCTAAGCAATATTAGGTTCTAATCGAAGATTAATTAATTTTCATAATTAATCTAGAGTCAAAATAAGTTATTAAAATTAATTAGAACCTAAGATTGCTTAGATTAAACTCAAACCCCTTTCCTTTTTAAAAAACTCAAGTTTCCAAGACATAGATAGAATCTTGAATAGTGTTTTCACTCTTCACTCTCCATACTCTAAGAAGCCTAGGTAAAGTAGGAATTTGACCTTACTAATGGGCAAGAATGCTCACTAATCATGCCTTAAAATAGCCTTGATTACCTATCCTTTCACTTACACACTTACTTACAAGTTCCTATTCCTAAGCCTAATCAAAGCTACACCTAAACACACCTCTAAACCATAATTAAATGAAAGATATTCCTCCCCTTGGATTCCCAAAGAGTGGCGCCACCTCACCCCCTCATGCATCACAAATTTGTTCACTCACACACTCAAAGAAGCATGTTACACCATGCCTAAACCCATGCCTACACCATGCCTTACATCTTATCTTGAAATGACATAACCAAGAGATAGTTTTCTCCCTCCTTCCTTCCCCAAAATGGCGCCACTTCTCCCTCCCATTCTCACCCCTCATGTTTCATTCCTCTATAAATAGCATGCTTGGATGAACTTGAATCGCTTTTGGTTCATTTACTAAGTTGAGTTTTTAAGAGCACCTTAAAGCTTTTCTTTTTCTATCAAGTTCAAGAGTTCCGCTTCTTCAACTTCTTCATCTCCTTCTCTCATCTCAACCTCCAATCACTTGGTAGGGATTTTATTTTAAGTGTTTCATTCATTAAAAGTTCTTATTTAGTTATGTGCCTTATGATTTCTCTTGAATCTTTTATAACTTCTTTTTTCCTTTTTGTTTTCTATTCTTTTCGGCCAAGGGCCTTAAAAGGCTTGGGAATGAGAGCTTGATGATGAGGATTTCATGATGATATTCATCATTTGAGCAACCTCTAAAGCTTGATCTTGGTTCTTGAGTAAAAGATGTTTTCAGTTTTTCCTTTTCTCTTCATGCTCTAGATTCGATTTTCATTCCTTTTCCTTGATCCTAGTTTTGATTTTAAAGGCTTATGTTAGGTGGGAAATGACTCAAGGATGAGAGCACATGATGTTGGTGTTGATGTATCATCAAGATCATGGTCTCTAGAGTTTCAAATTTTCATCCTTTCTCCTTCATGGTTTCCTTTTCTTTGATATTTTGGCTTTGTCACCAAAGACATGGTGAGATGGTTTCTAAAACTCAGCTTGGTTTTCTAACTTGATCCATTTTCAGTTCCTTAAATAATATTAATGTTTAACTTGTTTCTTTTAATCCATTCCTTAAGCTTGATGATGATGTTCAAACCATAAGGTTCCTTTGGCACCTTGGTACAAAGAACTCTAAAGCTTGCTTTACCTTGCTATGATAAGTTTGGGTTGAGATTTAAGTTCCTTTAAGATCTTGAAAGAGCTCTAGTAAAGATGCAAAAATGAACTTACATATTTATTTTCCTTGCCTAGCATATTTATTTTTGAGCTAATCACCTAAAACGTAAAGATTAAAACAAGAGTTGCATTCTCATATCACCTAATAATTAATCTCGAAGCTCACCTATTTCGGCCTTAAAGTCGATTGTTGTGGATTCCAGAGCACTAAAATAAAGAATTGGACTTGTATTCATATTTACTTTCCTTGTCTAGCATATTTATATTTCAAGTCATCGCTTAAATCCTAAAAGATAAAATGAACTTGCATATTTACTTTCAAGTCTTGCATATTTATTTTCAAGTCTTGCATATTTATATTCCTAGCACCTCATATTTATATTTCAAGTCCTTGTATCTCATATTTATTTTGAAGTCTTCACTTTACTTATAATGAAGACTAAAATAGAATGCATAGCACGCTTACTTTTCGTCATCACTTAAAGACTTTGGAACTCAAAGACTTGCCCTTTTATTTCAAGCTAAAGTTTGGTTATGGAAGCATTCCCTTGAATGCACAATTTGGCCATGTGATGATGATGAGCTTGGTGTGAGTTTCATCTAGTCACAAGTGCCCATAATCTATGTCTTAGGATTTTCTTAAGCATAGGAGGACTCAGAATATTTCAAGTGTGATTTTTACGTTTTAAATTCCAATCTTGGGCCAACTCAAATGGTTGGTGCCCTTGTTTAGTTTATGATGATTTTAGTGAAATAAGTTGGTTTCCAAAGAGTTTTAGAAGTCCTAAAGTGAGTCAATGAGAAACTAGTGACTTATGTGTATTGAAAATGAAATATCATGCTTGGTATGATGATGAATGAATTCGGTTTAGCCTTGATGATTTGGTTTCTGTTTGATGATGATTTTAATATGTTAGAATGTGTAAAAATTATATATGTTGAGGTAGGAGCCTTTCTATGCATGGTAGGAAAGAAACTAGTCTTACAGAAAAGCCATAAAGTTGAGTTTTAGCATAGTTTTGAACCATTTACTTTTAGCCACTGCCAAAACTGTTTTAATGGGATAACATTCAGTTTAAGATTGATTAATCATGAAAAACTTGGTAACATTTGCTGTAGGATTGATTTTTAGTGCCTATAGAGAAACTAGTAACTAGAAAATCGTAAAAGTGCAATTCTAGAACACGTAGAAATATAATTTTATGATTCTATTACAGCATGATTAATCATAGCATAAGTGATCTATAATTAGTGCAAGTGTGTAGGAATCTCTCATAATTGGCTTAAATTTAATCTATAGCACCTTAGGCGAAAACGGAACGTAGAAAAGGTCTAAAACGTAGTTTCTAGAACCCCCGTAATTACAAGATATAATTTCTGCCCTCAAGGCATGATGCTATCTAGATTCGTTGACAAACATAAATATTAGTAAGAATCTTTAGTTGTGAATCCTTGGGTGCATAAAAGGTTAATACTAAATGTTAAAATAATTATATCTCGAGTTTAAGCCCCGTAAGGGTCAAAGTATAAGACACCTTAGGTGTAAGAGCATAATGAACTTTAGTACTTCATATGGGTGCATGTTTTTATTATGAAAATTTATGATGACTGTGATGCTCATGATTATGTATATATATGAATGTGGCATAAAGCAAATTTGGAAGAAATTCGGTGTGCTATGGTTACGCTATCGAATTTCTAACAAATTTGAGGAACTTAGAAAGTTTTCAAAAAGATATGAGTTTTGAATGTGACATAGTACTGTTAGAACGCGTTCTGGGGGATGGCGAGACGTAACACCCCAGAAACAAATCCTTGAGGGGGACGACGATACGTAACGCCCCAAATAGGACAATATTCACTATGTACTCAATCGGTGCGATGCGTTCTGTAATGATTATTATTATTGAGATTGCACTAATCAGATGATAAGCAAGAACTAGTGATGACTAGTTAAGGTATAAGCTCATAACCTAGAGATGTGACACGTTCTGGATGACATTGGTTCTGCCGAACACCCCCAAATCGATTGTCTCTTTAGGGTGATCCCTATGTTACAGGAATGTCACATAGTTACTGAAAGAGAAATGCTTTTACATGAGAAGTATATGCCACTTTATGCCACCTGTATGATGTTGATAGCTCTATAAATGTTTAATTGATTTTGTTTGTTGCATCTTCATGCATTCATGCTTTATTATGTTACATCCATGACAGTAAGACTCATCCCAAAAGGAACGAATCTTAGATAATTAAGTTTAAAACCTAATAAGTAAATTTTATGCATGCTCACCTTTTTCAAAGAAACCCAAGGTTCCTGAGGACGTAGATGATAACACCTAGATAGGAGGTTGTAACATCCTAATTTTTAACCCAATACTCTAGAACATATTTAGGTTAATCATTAGTCTGTTACTTCATAGTTCTCATTTATCTTTGAATTACTTAGCGGAGAATACGGGTAAATTTTTTTTTTGAAAAACAAAGAGAGAGCCGCGTGATGCGATAAGCGGTAAACCATGTACGGTAAACAAATGTCTCTCAACATCATAACATAAGGCACACCATGAGTAACACTGAAGATCATCTCATATATATAATTTGCCCACTTATAAGTGTGGGACTTAGTTTAGTACAAGGAAAGTACAGGAAAGGAAATGCAACATAAACATAAACATGATCTACTCCCCTACCCGAGTGCACCTAATGGGATAACCTCTAAACAAAAGAAGGTTTATCCCCATCTTAGTGGTGTGTGCTCTAACCGGGTACTCCATCGGTCGATCGACACCTCCCATCGACGCTCGTCTCGTGAACGCAGGCAAGTATCCGGAAACTGTCTGGCGAGCTCCTCGGGCGTAAAGAGACGGAACGCGGATCGAGTGTGACCCTCGCGGTGTGGCCGCATCTCCCGGCGCCGTGCAAGCCGGGCTGAGTCACGGTATTCTCACCGCCTCCTCATCAATGGTGGAGAGGCGAGCTCTCGCTATACGGATGGGTAGGCGGGTCCTCGGACGGGTCGGTCTCAGAAGTAGGTCCGGGCACGTGTCGGGATAGTCTCGCATGGCTAAGGTGGCGGTGTGCATGCGAGCACTCTCGTCATGCGTGACGCCGCGGCTCAAAAACCTCGCTTCGCCGTCGCCATAGGGTGCGGTCGGGGAGAAGCGATGGGTGTGCACGGATGAGCGAAGCGGGCGCCCTACGAACATGAAAACCCGCACTGCACTTGTCCCTCAAATGGTATGACCCGTGAGTCGGGTCATAGTGCACCTCCCACGCCGGCGTGTCCATGAACACTACTGAACGCCGCCATCTCAAGACGTGACGGAAAGGAAGAGATAGAGGAGTGAGAATCTTGCTAAAGAATCTCGGTAGGGCCTCCTACTACCTAGGTGTCATCATCTACGCCCTCGGGAACCTTGGGTTTATTTATACAAAATGACTGAGCATGTATTAAGTTCATTTTAAACTTTAAAATATATTTTAGCCAAGGTCCATTCATTTTAGGATGATCTTAATGTCATGGATGCAACATAATAGAAAATGTATGCATGGCACTACCTAATGCACATACATAAAACATAACATCAAGCATCATCATTCTTGGTGGCATAAAGTGGCAATAGTAACATTCATATGGGACAAAGCTTAGTGACATAATCATAATCATGAAACTTCTCTTCCTCATGGGCCACCCTAAAAGATAATCGAACTGGGGGTGCTCGGCCGAACCGGTGTCACCCAGAACGTGTCATACATCTAGGTTATGAGCTCATACCTTAACTAGTCGTCACTAGTTCTTACTTACCACTTAACGATAAGCGTATCATAAATCATAAATCCCAACTATCTGAGTACGGGTTAGGGGGCAATTCTCTTAGGGGTGCTCGGCCGAACCGGTGTCACCTAAGAGTGTAAAATGGTACCGATGTCACATGAGTTCTATGGAGGTGCTCGGCCGAACCGGTGTCATCCTAGAACCCATCTTAGTACCTTAATTTTCAAAATCTCTTTAAGTCCCCAAATTTGTCGGAAATTCGTGGCAACTGGTCATTACAATCAATTTCCTTCCAAATTTGCTTTATGCCACATAAACATATAACCTCATAAATTCCTCATATGAATAACATCATCATCATTAGCATACTTCATGCATCATCATAAAACATTCAAACGCTTACCCTTACGGTAGCTTATGCTTTGACCCTTACGGATCTTAATCTTGAGATATAATTCTCTCACATCCGACGCTCATATTTTTATGCACCTAAGGGCTCATAATTAATCATCATTCCTAACCCTCATGTTCATACTTAAATCTGAAAGGCATAGGGCAGAATCTCTAACTTGTATTTATGGGGTTCTAGAACTTACGTTTTAGACCCTTTCTCGGTTCCATTTTCGCCGAAGGCGCTATATATTAAATCTAAATCAATTATGAGGCATTCCTATGCTTAAGGATTAATTATTAATCATGTTTATCATGTTGTAAGGGTGCTGGACAGAATCTAGAAAATTAAATGTTCTAAGAGTTCTACGTTTGCATTTTTTACGATTTTCTAGTTACTAGTTTTCCCGTAGGTGCTAGAATTCGATTCTAATCAAAATGATACCAAGTTTTTCATGTCTAAACAATCTAAATCTGATTATGTCCCCATTAAAACAGTTTGGATTAGTTCCATAAACAAATGGGTCAAAACTATGTTAAATTCTAGCTTTATGGTATTTCTAGTTAGCTAGTTTCTTACCTATCATGCATAGGTTCGCTTCTACATCATCACATGATATTTTCACACATTCCAACACATCAAAACATCATCATACAGCATCACACTCATCACATCAGAACCGAAAACATTTAACTTAAATGAGAGAGTTAAATTGACATTTCTAGGTACATAAGTTAACTAGTTTCTCTCGGAATCGATCTAGAACTTCTGAAACTCTTTGCAAAACATTTTAATTCATCAAGAGGCTAAGTGAAGCCTTAGGTCACTGACCAAAACATATTCCATCCCCTAAAAGATAATAAAATCACAACTTGTGATGACATAACCTTATAAAGATTTGTAAAGCTTTAGGGAAAACTTAAAACATAGACTATTGGTCCTAGTAGCTAGATGAAAACTCATTGCAAGTCCATCATCACTACTTGGCCGAAATTATGCATTCAAGGAATACATTTACATTCAAATTTATCTTGGAATGAAATGGGCAAGTCTTTGAGCTCTAGGTTTTTAAGTTACGACATAAACTAAACGTGCTCATGCTTTTCATTTTAAATCTTGCTTACAAAGTAAAGTGATGACTTAAATTTAAATATGCAAGGCATAAACTTAAACGTGCAAGCTTGAAAGTAAATATGCGAGGCATAAACTTAGACGTGCAAGCTTGAAGGTAAATATGCATGGTTCAATTCTTTATTTTAGTGCTCTTGGCCCAACAACAATCGACTTTAAGGCCGAAATAGATAGGCATTCGAGAAATTAATTAGGTGATAATGCAAGTTCAATTCTTTATTTTAGTGCTCTAGGCCCAATAACAATCGACTTTAAGGCCGAAATAGAAAGGCTTCGAGAATTAAATTAAGTGATGATACAAGTTCCATTTTAATCTTTATGTTCTTAAGTGATAGCTAGAAAGTAAAGATGCATAGCAATAATGTAAATATGAATGCAAGCATAAAATAAATTATGCAAGTTCATTTTATCTTTCTAGAGCTCTTAACAAGACTTTAAAGGAATTTAAACCATAACCCAAACCCATCCAAACAAGGTAAAGTCAAGCTTAGAGTTCTTAAAACTCAACATAACATTTTTAGGAAATCAAACCATGAAGCTTAGAAAATTTAAGGTAATGGCCGAAATCTTCAAGAAGAAAAAGGAACATTTTAAAACTCTAGAGTTCATGATCTTGATGATATATTAACACCAACATCATGAGTCCTCATCATTGAGTTCATAGAGCCATTTTTAAAACATCATTAAAGCTAAAGTTCTCAAGAGTTCAAGAAAGGAAAAACTAAAAACATTTTTGCTCAAGAACAAAGATCAAGCTCTAGAGTTTGTTTCAAGTGATGAACATCATCATGAAACTCTCATCATCAAGCTCTCATTCCTTTGTTCTCTAAGGCCTATGGCCGAAAATGGGAAGGAACAAGGAGGAGAAAAGAAGTTCTAAAAAGAATCAAGAGAAACTATGAACATCAAGCTTGAAACAAGAACTTTAAGGAAAAGAATACATGAAAGAAAATCCCTACTTAGTGTGATGAACTTGAAGATGGAAGAAGAAGATGAAGATGATGAAGAACTTTGAAGAGCTTGAAGAACTTGAAGAACACTAGAACTTTGAGAGAAAAGAAAAGCTTTGAGTGTTTCCTAAACTTAGCAAATGATCTAAAAGTGGTGCAAGCTCCTCAAGGCATTCTATTTATAGAGAAATGAAACAAATGGAGGGAGCTCATGGGGGAGGATGGCTTCGGCCATGAGGTGCAGATTGGAGGCATTCCATGAGTTCCATGAGGTGAGATAATGTGTTCTTGAGGTATGGTGAGGTATGGCTTAAGGTATGGCTTCAAGCATGGTTCTTTGAGTGAGAAAATAATTAAACATGTGGCCAAAGAGGAGTGTGCTGGCCGAAATGCATCAGCCAAGGGAGGAGAGTTTCTTGCATTTTAATTGTGGTTTAGAGTTGTATTTAGGTGTATTTTTGATTATGCTTAAGATTAGGAATTTGTAAGAAAGTGTTTAGGTAAGGTAAATGGGTAATTAAGGTGGTCTAGACATAATTAAGGAGTGGTCTTGCACCATTAGTGAGTTAAATCCTCAATTTAGAGTCTAAACAACTCTAGACACATTTCCTTGATTTAAGGAATTGGAGAGAGAAAACACTATTCAAGATTCCAAGACTAGGAGTCTTGAGTTCTAAAAAGGGATTTAAGTTTAATCTAAGCAATTTTAGGTTCTAATTAACTTTAATAAATTATTTTGACTCTAGATTAATTAGGAAAATAAATTAATCTTCGTTTAGAGCCTAATATTGCTTAGGTTTGCTTAATTACGTTATTAAGCTCAAAAGCACTATTCTAGGGGCAAAATCATAATTTTGCACTAAAACTGCCCGGGACCACCGGGACTTGAATAGAGACCTCTAGACACATGAAAACATGTTTTTAAACCTCTGGGGAAAGTTCCGGGCTCAAACGGCACCTTTACCCGCGTAAAAACGCTATAGGGGTATTTTGGTCATTTTGACCAGCTCATGCTGAAAATGAAATTTTCGCTTCCGAAAGCATTCAAAGGCCATTCAATCCCTTTCAAACATTGAGTTGACCCTTCGAGGGGTCAGGAAATAACCTCAGGGGCATTTTGGTCATTTCCCTCGGACAGAAAAATCGGGGTGTTACAGAGGTTGCCCTACTGAGATTCTTTAATAAGATTCTCACTCCCTCTATCTCTCCTTTCCGTCACGTCTTTAGAAGGCAACGTTCGTGGTTTTTGTGGATTCCCTAACGTGGGAAGTGCACCATGATCCGAAGCACGGATCGTACCATTTTGAGGGTCGATGCACTGTTCATGTCTTCATGTTTGTTGGATGACCCTCATCCTGTACATACCCATCGCTTCTCCCCAACAGCACCATATGGCAATGACGATTGAGTTTTTAAGCGTGCCCGCATGCATAACGAGAGGGTGCTCCGTATGCACACTGCCACCTCGGCCGTGCACGATTACCTTGACTATGTGCCGCGTACGTACTTCTCGGAGATCGATCCGTCAGAGGACCTGCCTACCCACTTGTATAGCGAGAGCTCTGTCCCCATTCCATCGCTGATAGGAGAGGGCAGTGAGGAGACTGTCACTCAGCCGAGGCTGGCTTGGAGGTAGTCTATGCACCCCCGTCGAGGAGCTCACGTCCAGCCGCAGCGAGTGCCCATTCCGGATGTGGTTTGTCCTTGGATTGGATATGTTCTACCCTTTTCGGGATCCCAGCAGTAGCGGCTCGTGGGTAGAGATAGTGCACACACTACATAGATGAGGATTAGCTTTCTTTTGTTTAAAGGTTATCCATTCTAGATGCACTTGGATTGGGGAGTTTTCTGTTTCGCTTTTCATTGTATTATCCTTTCCATTGTACTTTCCTTTCAGCTGTATTTGTTCTGTGTTGTACCAAACTAAGTCTCACTTTTCTTGAGTGGGCATATTATACATCTATATATGTGGTTTGTTTTATCATGTTGTACAATTACATGTTTTGTGATTGAATGTTCATGAGGTGTTTATTTGGATTTGTGTTTTATTTCTTTTATGCTTCATCGTTCATTGTGTTGTGCGGCTCTCACTTTGCTTTTATATTTCAAAAAAAAAATTTACCTGTATTTTCCACTAAGTATTTTAAAATAAAGAGGAAACTATGACGTAATAGACTAATGATTAACCTAAATATGTTCTAGAGTATTGGGTTAAAAATTAGGATGTTACACTAACTGCCTTGACAGTGGCGTCCACCGTGCCCTCAATGGCGAGGACTACTAGTCCGCCGCCAGCTACATCCAGACCTTCTTCCAAATTGACGGTCAATACAAGGACTCTGCCTCCGATCAATGCAGCCAAGGAGCAGCTCGAAGGTAAGCTCTGTCACCGTGGATCAGCATCGCCACCCTTCCATTCTCAAGTCCATTCCCATTTACTCTCCTTTAGGTTTGGAAGAGGGTGGTTGTAGGTCTATGTTTCATAACTGAATTAAAATCTCCCTGTCAATTTTGTTGAGTGTTTGACCAATTTGTTCAAAACACGTTTGTCCCAAAAATAAAATCTTGGCTTCATTTTTCCAGAGACAGAGGGAGGTTGGATTGCCTTAGATCCAGTCAAAGAAGAACTTGTTATTTATTATTATTATTATTTCATTGGTATGGTTTTTTTAATGCGTTCAGATCCAAACCCAAAACTGAAAAAGGAAAAACAGGAGGCTCCAGATCGCATGTTGAGGAATGATTTGGGCGATGTGAGAGCCAAGGCCTGAGGGTGTGAATCTTGAACTTAGGGCTTTGGATCTAATGAGCATCTCTCCTTGGAAAAGAAGTATGTACCCTTAGTTTGCTAACAATCTCCTTCCTGCCATCGTCGATTACCTCCGCCTCTTCCTCTATGACCTCGGAATCTACAAGATCGTCATTCCGCCTTCTTCTCTATCATCATCGTATATGCCCCCTCCATGTGGTGGTTCATGCCTTCATGGCTGAAAGAACAAGGAGAATTGAAAATATAGTACTTATTTTGGTGGAATATATCTAAGGACCGTAAGTTAATAAATTATATATGTGAAAGTGTTTTTAATTTCGTCTGAAGAAGAGTTCTATCAAGGTGATTGCTCAGTGGTCCATGTAGGGAGGATGCGATTGCGCATGTGATCTTGAGTGGAAGCTTGGGTCTAATTTTGGCAACACTTTCAGTGATGTTTAATCACATTTAAGAAATGTGGTTAAAAGCAACTGTAAAGGACTCCATTGACTCTCAACTATATGTGAGAAATCCCCTTAAAAATTTAGGATTTGTTTCTATTAACCGAAAACAATTGCTATGTAGTTTGAAAATCTCATGCACAACTTGTTTAGGAATCACCCAAACCCAAAACATTGAATTTATAAAACAATTGCTTATTTTTACAAACCTTTTGATTAACAATTCCTATTAATAATTGCTTTGAGTTCTGTTATGCGTACTAAAGTTGTCGAGGTTGCCTAGCCTAGGTTGGTAGTGTAGTTTCCCCTTTTTTCTATTTTCTGTCTTGTTTTGGCTTTTGATCTATTTAACTAAAACAAAATTTTCTAAGCTGCTTATGGTACTAACAATTTACTGGCACCAAAATTAGGCTAAAATACATTTTGCCTCTTGAATTTTAGGTAAAGTCCAATTTACACATTAATTTTTCAAAACATACATCATGACACCCTAATTTTTCAAACAATACAAAACACTTTGAATTTTCCAAACAATACAAAACTTTAGGTTATAGATAGGGTGTTGGATTGCACACAATAAAAAATAGAAAGATTAATTACATATAAAAATTCACAAATAAGGTGCTGAGTTGCACAAATTAAAAATACTAATGGAGCTAAGTGCACATAAATCATATATTAACTATTTGTCAAAATTATGCTGAGAGATGTTTTGGACTACTTGGAAAGTCTAGGGTGTCATAATGTATGTTTTGAAAAATCAAGGTGTAAACTGCATGTAACCTAAAGTTCAAGGGAAAAATTGTATTTTACCTTTTAAATTATTTAGAGAATGACTGAGTTCAAAATATAAACCCTTGTATAAATTAGTTTGTCAAGGAAATGATCCCCCAGCTTCATTCAATGGATCCGCAACCAAGGGAAAACCATTAGCCAAAAAGAAATTCAGCAAGGGTACATGTGTTCTTTTATGAGAAGGAAGATTCAATTTAAAGCCACAGACCATTAGGAGTGAAGCATGTGGAGAAAATCTCTATAAATAACCAAAAACTCACCAAATGCAAAGATCCCTCTTTCAAATCAACAACAGATTTTAACATATTATCTTTATACTTTTTGTATTTAATCTTTTAGTACTTAGTCTTTTAGCCGTAGCCTTAGCCATAGTTCATGCCTAAACTCAAGGATGTTTTCTTCATGCTATCTTTTGTAATCGGGAAATCTTGCTGTAACACTTTCTTAAGTATTTGTTTATGGCAGATTTTAACACCTACTTATCAACAACAAATAATTGACAAACTCCTTGTGCAGGAGGCCAAAGTGCTTTAAACTAGGCATAAATCGACAAACTTCAAGAGTTTGGATGACAACCTTTACTTTTCAATATCTCAATTTAGGGAGTGAAAAGCTACTCCTCTTAGGTTCTCCACCAAAGAAATTGAGTGTCAAACTATTTTTTATGGAATGAGGGTGGAATAAGATGCAATGTAGTGTAAATTGTGTTATGATTCATGTATGTTGTAAATGCAATGTAAATTGACAGATTAGAAGAAGAAGAAGAAGAAGAAAAAGAAGCACAGAAAGTAAATTGATTAACAAACTGTAAATGAAGTATAGAAATTATAAAGAAAATAAGAGTAGAAAGTAAAGACAAATTAATCCTAGGAAAGCATGGAAATGGGTTAAGAACAATTACTCAGTGAACTCAAGACTCTTTTCTATCATTAGAGACGTGTAAGAGAGCGTTTTTGAGTAAAAATTCCAACCCTTTACAATATGTACGGAGCTAGGATTTATAGACAACCTAAGTCTCTAAGATTTTGACACTTGTCTTTGGCTGTCTCTAGATGTTGTCCACATGGCTTTGACAGTTATTTGCTTTGTCATTTGCTTTTTGATCACCAATTTGTCACGTCTTTGTCAAGCTTCTGCTAATAATTACTGGTAACCGTCAGTAATTGCCAATTGACGAACCTTGCATGAGAGTCATCATGACAGTGTCTTCAACATCTTCAGAATTTTTCTAAGTCTTCCAATGATGAACTTTCTATGTCGACTTGTCGAACTCTGAAGTTACCTGCTTCTAATTTCTTTGATCTTAGAATCTTCCAAATCCCAAGTGACAAACTTCAATTTCGACTTGTTAAACATCGAATAGAAGAACTGCCAATGTCGAATCGTCAAATGGGCTACTCAAGATGTCAACTTTCGACACGTAGCTTGACAAATCATAGATCTTGTCAATTTCGCACACTTTTGTCAATGTTTAATCGTGCCAAACATTTGACTAATTCCTCGAACTACCAAAGTCGAATGTTAGTTTAACAACATGACACTTGGTAAAATTTGGTGCCAACAGTAGTAATGAAGTTCATTTAAAGATTGACTTTGGTCAAATTAAAGATGTATCATGAAGTAATTTGGAAACTCAATTCAAAGAGTTGATTTCTAGCTTAATCTTATGGTCGGTCAATTTACAAGAACTGACACACCTAGCACTTATACCCAACACTATTATTCCTAGCCCAAACACTATATTGGCTTACTTATTTTCTTGGGATCTTAGCCTATCATCATCATCATCATCATCATCATCATCATTATTATTTTGAACAGGGTGCGGGAAGAGTCCAACTTTAGGAGGAAGGACATGGGAGCATAGTTTTCAAAATCAAACCAGTGATCGAATCGGCCAAAGTACCAGTCATTGGGTTACTGGTTTAACTGGTGAGTCACTGGTTCAATCAATTGAATCGGATTTAATTAAATAAATATATAAAAATATAATAAATAGCCAATATATATTATTATTATTTACATAGTATAACATAAGTGCTTGAATAGCTTAGTGGTTGGTACTTGGGAGTGCACTCGTCCCTCACATACAAGGTTCAACTCCCATATGTGATGATTTTTGAGTTCAATATGAAGCTCGGCCAGTTCACACCAGTTCGGACTGACTTTGACTAGCGTTGATTGGTTTGAATGCAATTCCAGTCTGAACCATGAAATAAACCAGGCTTGTGGCCAGCTTCATCGATTTTCCAGCTTGAACCGTTTGCCTGGCTTTGGTTTTTAATACTCTGCTTGGGGGCTTAACTTCCAAGGATCAAATCAATTCCTCTTGATGCTATTTTGGGACTCGATTGTTTAATGTCTATCTATACCTTGAGCTTTGTTGGGCTTAATATGACATTATCTAATCATGTCTTGGGCTAATAACCCTCTCTAGTGGCCTGTAACTTGAATAACTTCCCAATTCATGCTCGATCATAAAAGAAAAAGGGTAATTGTTGATGAAAAAAATTTATAATTCATGGATTAATTATCACTATTATGAAGATCAACTCATGTAACATCTTTCTATCACATTGAACAAATGAAGATTGACCATTCATTGGAAATCTCTTTAATAACCCAACTAATATGGTGATCGTGGGAACTCCATGGGATGCTAAGTTTTTGGGTTACTTTCAATATGTTTTAATATAATAATTTATTAATAAGATATTGGTCTGAGTGGAAAGGAATATGAAGAGATACTCTCATAAAAAAAAATAATATCTAATTTAATATTAGAATTTTTTTTATAAATTATAGTACTAACAAAAAAAGCTAAGATTTATATAAAGATATGATTATATAAAATAGTTTAACAATCAACTATAAAAAAAAGGTTGAATAAAATAATCATAAAAATAAAAAGTACTATTTTAAACATATTTTTTAAAACTAGACTAGTGATTAACCAAGTGAAGGCATCGGGTTACTAGGTTATTAGTTGAACCAATGGGTCACTGATTGAACTAGATTTAATTAAATAAATATATAAAAATATAATATAATAGTATAGTTCAAATAAGTATCTACTATATATTATTATTTATAGATTATAACACAAAAGCATAAGTGATGTAGTGGTAGAGGAGTATGCCTTCACTTCTTTGGCTCTCAAGTTTGAGTCCCACCAATGCCACTTTTGTAAAAATATAATTTTCCATAAAAATTGCTCCGGTTTGGCAACCCAGTTTAGGTCAAACTCGGGTTGATCAAACCCAGTTTGACCAGGTCAAATGCATATCCTTTCTGACAAGAAAACCAGATTGGCTAGGTGACAAATTTTCGATCCAAATTGCCAGTCCAATCCGGTTCTAAAAACTATGATTTTAAATGTTATTGGTGTACCACCCACTCAAATACCCAATGTTCCTCCATATTAGAATACAACAGACAAAATATGGGTATAGGTAGTGGGTGTATGATACAATACTGGGAATAAAATTTTTTTAAAACATTTCTAAAATAAAAATGCAAACATATATATATATATATATATACACACACACACACACACACATATACATATATCTTGCCCAACAACATTGCTTCTATTCTCTCTTCTCTCTCCCTTGTAAGACTGACTTATCTCTTCTCCCTGTTAGACTGAGATTGCGACTGCCACCATATCCACCATCATCACCCATTGGCTATTTGCTTATTTCATAGTTAGAACATCAAACCTTGAGGAGTTTAGAGTATTAACATTTTCGTTACCCATACAACCCTATTTATCTTTTTCTCTATTCACTGTAAGAAGCACAACAAAGAAGATAAGGAAAACAAAAATCACCTTTTATCTCACAAGAACAACAACAACAATAATCACCTTTTCTTCCACTTTTCTATTGGATTCTTCTTTGTAAAGTACATGAGTTCCTCATTTGCACTTCTCTTTTGATGGATCTATGCTATTTCTCCCAACCCTTGGATTATTTGATTGTAATGCTAAGTGGACACTTTGAGCTAAATTATTGAACTAAGAATGAATAGTTCTATACCAATTGTATATATATATTTTTTTGTTCTTCTAACTGATGGTAAAAAGTTTTAAATTGGTCCTAAAATATTGTAAACTGGTTTAATAAAGTTGTAAATTGGAATTAAAACCTGTAAACTAATGCTAAATACTTGGAAACATACTTGGAAAATGGTGCTATAAAGTGTAGGTAGAGAAGCGCATAAGAAGGAGGGGTTGAATCATGCTTTGCTTTTCTTTTCTTTTCTTACTATCAAGTATCAAACTTTAAAGTTCAACGAAAACAACGTTAAATATGTTAGAAAGTAACTTTCTGAATTGAGATATACAATAAATGTGTAAGAGAAGTTTTCAGAAAACACAAAATAAAAACACAAGGCAGTAAAAGAAAGAGAGATGAAGGAAAAGAAGATACTGAACATGAATTTTATACTAGTTCAGCCAATCCTACCTACATCTAGTTCTCAACAACTGTTGAGTTCTATTAAAACCTTTCTCAACCTGAGAAAGTTGGATATTCCTTATAGTAGCCTTCCCAAGCTCTTACTAGTGACTAGCAAGTACACTTTGCTGTCACAACTGAGTAGTCTTTAATCAGTTTTTCCAAGTTAACACAGTGACCAGCAAGTACACTCTGCTACCACAACTCGAGTGGTCTTCACCTAGCCTCTTCAAGCTAATACCGTGACCAGCAAGTACACTCTACTGCCACGTTACAAGTAGTTTTTTCTTAGCCTCTCCAAGCTAACTCACACTAATCACTATTGGATTGAGGGTACAAAGGTTTGTGTTTGAGTTTTTCACTCAAACTAATCAATACTCAAGTTTTCATAAGAATACAGTGATAGACCTGGAAAACTTAAATGACTTCTTTCTATGATTCTTCCTAAGAAGAACGTATGATCTACTAAGAATATAGAAAAAAGACTTTTACAATTAAGAAATTGATTACAAAAAGTAATGAACTTTACAAAGGATGAGGAAGGATTTCTTCAGCGTTTTAGCACTATATCAACAAAAGTTTTCTTTTCATTGTGAGTACAACATCTCTATTTATAGATGTTATGCATTTATGATCATTGCCCTTGATCTGTTATCCAAGTGACGTGTGCTGATCATCTGTTGCAGAAGCCATTGTAAGATGGAGGTTTCTAAGGCCACCTTTAGAAACTACTTTTTACTTTTTGAATGAGCTTTTCTAAACTTCTCCTTCTAGAAGTTGGGGCAGTTGATCAAGTTGGAAGAAGAGATGTCACGTTAGTCTATGACTGGGTCTGACTTAAAATTTAAATTTTAAATTTCCCTCCTTCTTATAAAGTGCACCATTTCTCACTTTGAAATGTGCTTTCTAGAATGCAATATCAATTCCTTGATATATCTTTGATCTTTCAGTCTTCAATTAGAGCTTTAGATGATAATGTGATTATGATCATTGTAACACCCTAATCTTTAACCTAACATGCCTAGGATGTATTCAAGTTAAATATTAGCCGTTACTCTTTTGTTCCAGTTCTTGATTTTAACTTTTAGAAAGTACTTAGTGAAAATACAGGAAATTTTTGTTTTGAAACAAGAGATGAAAACATGAGCCACGCATACAATAACACTACGTCATGTAGGTTGCGAACGAATAATAATAAACTATGCATGTGAAGAATAAGGGCACAAGATCATAACATAACAACCATAATATCATATATATATAAAGTTCAACCATACATCAAGTTTAGATAGTAGCATTAGGTACAGGCATCTGAAATACATAAAAATAGAAAGTACGTAAACCAAAAATCCTTGCCTACCCTAGTGCATCTAAAGTAGATAACCCTTAAAACAAAAGAAGGCTATCCTATGTCAGTTGTATACTCGAGCACCAAAACAAAAGCTGCCAGCTTCTACTATAGCTCGCCCCACGAGGGAGGAACATATCCAACCCACTGAGCAAGTTTGGCCGGGGTGGCCAAACGGTGTGCAGGTCAGACATGGGCCCCACAGCAGGGTATCATCCTCATTCGCCTTCCACGGACCAACTGCGTCATGGTGGCCTCACTGCCCTCGCCAAAATCCATGGGCACGGTGGGTGAGGAACCCTCAGAGGGTACCTGAGTGGCGGAATCCTTGGAAGGGTCTGTCTCTAAATGGTCCATGGGGGAATCGGGCCCATACTCCGGGAGTCGTGGACGGCAGAGGCAGTTGATGGAGTGTGGTGAGTCCGCTCCTTTCGAGGGCGTGCCCACTTGAAGACGAGGTCGTCGTCGAAGGGGGAAGCAGGAGAGAACCGAAAGCTAGAGACTGGGTGTGTGAAAGGACGGTCTATGTGTAACACCCCAATTTTTACTATAATTTTTACTGTCATTAGAAATTACCGAATTACTGTAGGTAATTATTACATAAGATTTGAGGCCGAACAATCCTCAATAAAGGAATATAACATTAGAAGAGAGGTTAGGAGCGATTCATGCGAGAGTCGCAAATCCCGAATTCTCAGACGTATAAAATGACCAAAATGCCCCTGAAGTTATTTTACTCAGAAAATGAGGATCGTGGGCCCCACTTATTCTCGAGGGGATGTTTTGATGATAATAAGGGATTGTTTGTGTTATGTGTGTTAATAGAGCAGAAGGATCTCAATTTTGAGTTTCGACGCGCGAAATGACTAAAACGCCTCTGGGTCGCTTTTAACTCGATGTGCGTGCGATCGAGCCCGAACCTCACTAAAATGTTTTAAAATTTGTTTTTAAGCCATGATTAACCATTGGTTAAGCTCGGTGGCCTCGAGCGCTTTTAAGTGAAAGTACGATTTTGCCCTTTGTTTTTGGGCGCTTTGTGAATTTTGGGATTTTTGATTCAGATATCTAAAACCTAAGCAATATTAGGCTCAAATTAAAGCTTATTAAATTCTAAATATTAATCTAGAGTCAAAATTATGTATTTAGATTGATTAGAACCCAAAATTGCTCAAAAACACCCAAATTGCTTACTAATTCACTTAAGCCCTTAACCGTAAATTCTCTAAATTACATGAATACCTTGCCTACACCTAAATAATGCATGGAACACACAAATTTCACTTCTTTGGGCTGTAATGGATGAAATTATTGATGCCATTATGCAGCTGAATTATTGCCAAAAGTTGCACTAAAACAAAATGCCAAAATGTCACCATAAGAGACATAATTCCTTAATTTCATACAACTTTGTCTAAAATGATTTTTCCTCCCTTATTTCTCCTGCAAAATTCCACCAACTACCTCCTCATTTTGGCCAATTAGAAGCCTCAAAATCTTCTATAAATAGGCTTGCTTGAGTGGTCTTGGAATGCTTTGTTCATAACTAGTTTTTAGAAGCACCAAAAACTTTCTTTCTTCCTCCTCTTTGGCTGAATTCTTCCTTCAATTTTTTCAAAGAGATTTTGTTTCATTTCACTTCAAGAAATCAAGTTCTCTTCCTCTTCTTTAACTCAGATTAGGTAGGGAGTAGTTTCTAAATTTATTTCTATGCTTCGAGTAGTTGTGTTTTTAGCTCAAAATGATGAAATTATGAACTTACCTTAGCTTTTCATTTCGGTTTTCCTCTTCATTTTTCTTTAACCAATTCGGCCATATGGCCTAGGTGGAACTAAGATGATGGCTTGATGATGAGGACCTTGAGGGTGGGTTGTAAATCTATCACAAGTTAGGCCTCTAAAGCTTGAAAATTCCACTTGATGCAAAACTTTAAAGAATAATGCTTTATGATGCTAAAACAAAGATTTTTAGTTTAGAACTTGAAAGATGTATTTTCCAAGCTTGTATTTCATGTTTATGTTTCAAGTCATCACTTAATCTTTCAAGATAATAAAGAGGTTGCATCTCATATTTAATTTATGCTCTCACTTTATTTTATAATGGCTAAAAGAATCAACGCATGGCATGTTTATTTTATGCCATCACCTAAAGATCCTAGAGGTCAAAGACTTGGCCATGTATCACAAGCAAAGAAATATGATTATTGGAGTTAAAAGAATTTATTCTTTAAAAAGTCTTGAGATTGGAGTTTAAAAATATGTAATAATAATTCTCTTCTCCCTTCACCAGGTCCTGTATAACTACCGCCTCCGGTTTCTTAATATTCTCTTCTCCTCTACTGGTCCTGTGCGGATTACCGCGCTCAGCTTTCTTGCATCATGTTTATATTTCAAGTTCTTGCATCATGTTTAATTTTCAAGTCATCACCTTAAATCTTAAAGATAAAGAAATGGAATTGCATATCATGTTTATAATTCCAAGCTATCACCTTATAAAGATAAGATTAAAATAAGGTTGCATAGCATGTTTATAATTCTAAGATGTCACCTAAACCTCTAAAGCTCAAGACTTACTCCTTTTATCTTAAGTGAGAATTTTAATTGAGAAGATCCTCCCAAGTTTGACAAAAGAACTAGTTTCTAAATGAGTTTTAAGACTTTGCAAGGATTTTACGGGGAACTAGTATTTTATATGCACTTAAAATATGATTCTATGTAATTGCATGAGGTTCATGATTCGACCACTGATCTGATTTTAGTATCAATGTATGATAATGATTTGATATGTTTGAAGTTGTGATAATTATGGTTTATTGTTAAGAGAATGATTCACTGCATGTCAGAGATAAAACTAGCTCCCTAGAACAACCGAAGAGCTAGAATTTACCTAGTTTTTGACCTCTTTAAGTTTAGCCAATGCCAAATCTGTTTTAGTATGTTATAATTCTGTCTAGGATTAGTTAGCCACGAAAAATTTGGTATCAATTAGACTAGGATTGATCCCGAACACTAAAAATGAACTTAGCAACTAGAAAACCGTAAAAACAAGATTTCTAGAACTCTAGGGAATGAAATTTATGCATTTTATCCAGAATCTTTAGCAATGATAAGAACCAGGTTTTATTATGTTTAAATAAGGGAGAATGATTCATAATTGGTTTAGTAACTAATTTCAGCATCATAGGGAAAGCTGGTAACAAGAAAGGATTTAAAACATAACTTCTAGCATACCGTAAAACCTTGGGAACAACTTACTACCTATGCTACCCCATTTGATTTAATAGTGTTCTTAAGGCCTATAAATAATCGTAAGGATGGTAATAAATCCCTTAGGTGCATAACTAATTAGTTCTATAATTGATAATTCTATGTAAGTATTGGATGCTTATTAAGTACTTGATATCATTGAATGATTTCCTGGCTTGTATGTTATAGTTGTTGCAAATAATGAGAATGCTTATGCATGAAATATTCTTTATTATGTAAAATTTACCTTTGTTGCTAGAAGAAAGTGTATCATTGTAAAAGTGTAATTTGGAAAGGTTCTGGCTAAGGAAAGACTTGGTATTTAAGCGTGTCCATTGTGACCCACCTCTCTTTCCTAGGAATCTCCCAGATGCATGATTATAGTTGATATATATTATTCTAGCTTAAGACTATAAATGAGAAAATGCTATGATGTTTATGAATTGTATTGTGATATAACATGCAAAGATCTAATGGTGACTTAAACTTATAAGAAAATGATCCTTTGGAACCATCAGACTATAGGTGGTGAAAAGGTGATTTTAGCCCCCTAACCCATTCTCTCAAAAGGGTAGAGTCGGGACTTTAGCTTATCAAAAGGGATAAGTATATGCTAGTGACGACTAATAAAGTATGAGCTCATAACCTAAATTACTCCCAAAAGGGTGGAGTATAGGGTGGCCCAAGGAAAATAATGATGATGATAAGATTTTAAGTCACCTAAGGCACTAAAGAAATGAAATATGTGCACTGTGTCCATGTGTAGCTAATATTATATGATGTTCTTTTATGCATGTTATTTTGATAATGATGATGAGGAATATGATGTAATGATAAAGGAAAAGTTCATTGTAAATATGACATGTTAAGATTATGATGCATTATAAGACGCATAATTAAAAATTGATGAACCTCAGTTAAGTATTTGTCCAAACTTAAAATGAATCTTTGCATGCTCACTATTTTAGAATAATCCCGAGGTTCCTACGGACTTAGAAGATGACACTGTAGAAGGAGGTACCCTACTGAGAATTCTTTAGCAAGATTCTTACTCCCTTTTCTTTATTTTCGTCATTGTCTCCAGATTCAAATGGCGACATTCGTCCTGTTCGTTGATACCCCTACTTGGGAATTCCACTATGATCCGGTGCATCGCTCGTATCATTTTAAAGGGAGGTGCTTGCTGTGTTTTTATTTACATAGGTCGTCCATTTGCACATCCTGTCCCTAGTTATCGGTTTTCTCCTACTTCTCCCTATGGCGATGAAATGGTTTTCGAACATGCACGTCCACTTGATGAAAGGATGTTACGTTCTTATCCCGCTTCATCTGCTGTCCATGGATTTCGAGTATGTTCCCGAGACGAGATATTCTCAAATCGATCCTTCAGAGGACACTCCTACTCATGTATATTCTGAGAGCTCTGCTCCTACTCCCACACGTGTAAGAGAGGGTAGTGAGGAAACAGTTGTTCAGCCGAGGTTAGCAAGAAGGCCGTCCATACGACCCTAGCCTGGTGCATCTCGTGTGTCCCTTCCCGAGGGAGCTCATCAGTGGATCAGATTTATTCCCCCATTTCCAGACAAAGGGCCATAGAAGGTTCTTAGTAGATTTATGTGTGTTCATGCACTCTAGTTTTAGGATAACCTTCCCGGCTTATGGAGTTATCTAGTTTAGGGGCATGTATTTCCTTATGTATATTTTCTTTTATGGGTTTGCATAAGACAATGATGTATGATCATAACCCACCTTTTGAGTGAGGTTATTGTATGTAAATATATGTTATAATGTGCTTATGGATGTTATATGATGGAGCCAAAGTGATATGATGTGATATATTCTTAAACGTCTTATTATACTCCGCTTACTGTTCACGTTGTACTCGGCTCACGTTTTCAATTATGTTTTTTGTTAAAGAAAAAAATGGCTCGTAATTTCACTAAGTATTTTCAAATTATGAAGAAAGAACCAAAGCAAGGAGTAAAGTCTAGTCATTAATCAGATTCAACCTAGGTGTATTTGGTTAATTACTAGGGTGTTACACTATGTAGAGAAAAAGGTGGACTACACAACAACCCACGAAAATGATACGATTGATGAGTAGCATCATAGTGCATCTCCTAAGTAGGCGTGTCAATTTAGATCACGAATGTCGCCATCAACCTCTGAAGACGCGATGGAAAGAGAAGATAGAGGGAGTGAGAAACTTTCTAAAGAATCTCAGAAGGGCATCCTCCTATCCTAGCGTCATCATCTACGTCCTTAGGAACCTCGGGTTTCATTATAAAACAGTGAGCATGCATAAGGTTCAACTTTTAAGTTCCAAAACATCATTTATTGAGGCCTATTCATTTTAACATGCTTCTTAAATGTTATGAATGCATCATACCTCATCATGAAATGCATGTCAATGTGAGGGGTAACATAAAATACATACAACATAGTGATGCTCATGGAACTTAGCAAACATAACATGAATTACTATATCTTATCTTGTAGTTGACTTAAACTGTTCTTTCTCTTTACTTAGGGCCACCCCATTACTCTTCCTTTTGAGAGTTCTAGGTTATGAGCTCATACCTCACTAGTCATCACTAGCATAATCTTATCCCTTTTGATAAGTTAAGTTCTCGACTTTTAAGGTATGGGATAGGAGGCATTAGGATCACCTTTCATAACCTTTAATTCGGGGAGTCCAAAGGATCACTTCCTATTAGGATCACCTCTTATAACCTTTAATTCGAGGAGTCTAGAAGATCATTTCCATGTGTCTTATGTCACCTTTAATCTTGACATATTATGTATAGATGCATGGTAATTCATAGCTTATTTCTCCACATGTCATTGCTCATAAATATGCATCTCAACCAATTCACATAAGCATGTTCATAGTCATTGCAATGCCTTCTAATGAATTTCCTAATTCAAATGCTCATGATCCAAGAACAGTCATGCAAGATTATAAATCCATGTAATGCAAGGTTATAGATTCATGTTATACAAGATCATGGATTCATGCCATACAAGATCATAGATTCAAGTTATACAAGTAGGAAAGTACTTAATTTGCATATTTTAGGTTCTGGTAATCGATTACATGAGCCTTGTAATCGACTACCACTGTTGAAAATACTTTTTGGGCCTCAAGAACATCTGAGTAATCAATTACATTGAGTGGTAATCGATTACTAGAGTCCAGGAATGTGTTCTGGGTTTCTCAGAACATCGTGTAATCGATTACATGATGTTGTAATCGATTATTCAGGCCAAAAGTTCATACTCAGGCATTGTAGACCTCTCTGGTAATCGATTACATCCTCCTGGTAATCGATTACTAGTAACTTCAAAGTTTGAAAATCCAAGTTTTAAACATTCCTTGTGTTACTCTTCCCTTCTAAAACTATGTTGAACCTTATTCCACTTTCTTTTTGAAATCAAAACACCTCTACAAAGGTAAATACCCATGGAACCAAAATTCCTAAATAAATTGAAAGGGGTAAGCCTTGAGCTCTAGATTTATAGGTGATGACATAAATTTAAATATGCAAATGAAAGTCTCATCTTAGTCTTGGCATAATAAGGCGATGGCAATGGAAATATAAACATGATATGTGAGGCTCAAATTTAAATATGGTAATGCAAGTTCATTTGTAATCTTTGAGTTTAGGTGATGGCTTGAAACATAAACGTGTTAGATAAGAAATATAAATATGGAATGCAAGTTCATTTCTTATTTTCAAGCTTTAGGTGATAACTTGAAAATAAATATGAGGTGCAAGACTTGAATGTAAATATGAAATGCAAGGGCTTGAAACATAAATATGAATGCATTTCCTTTTATTACTTCTTTAGGTTCTAGGCTCAAGACTCCTATTTAGAATGATAACTATAAAACACCGATCAATATTACTCAATGAGCATGAGCTTTAGAGTCTCTAATCATTGTGATTCCAAGAACCTTGTCTCCTTAGAGTCATCATCAAGCTCAAAAGAAAACACAACATATTTTTGGTTAGTTCTTTATGGTTTGGGTTCAAGACTCCTATTTAGAGTACAAACTCTAAAACACCGATCAATCTTAAGTTGAAAGGGGTAAGTCTTGAACCCATAAAATTAAGTGGTGGCAAAATCATAATCTTTCATTACTAGAAAACTCTAAAAACCAAAATAATGAAACCTTGAGCGTTAGAGGTCAAACAAATGATCGCTTTTCAACCAACATCAAGATCCTCATCATCAAGCTATGGTTTCTAACCATTAAACAACAACAAAACAAAAATAAATGGAGGAGAAGAAGAAACTTAAAACCAAAAAAAAAAAAAAGGAACAAGAGAAAGAAAAAGAACTCAACATAAAAATCCCTACTAAAGATGTGTTTCTTGCAAAGAGAAGAGCTTGGTCTTGGAGATGAGATGAGAAGAACAAATCTTCCTTGGAGCCTCAAGGTGATTTTTGACCAAGGAGGAAAGGAAGGAAGATAGGTTTGTCTTTGATTTTTTATCTTGGAAATGGAGAGGTTAAGTATTGAGAGGAAGATCTATAATGGTTGTTAATGGTTTGGGGTTGAAGAGTGGTGGAAGGTGGTGGCTCTTGAAGAATGAAGAAGAAGAAGAAGAGAACTCTTGAGAACTAAAGAGAAAACTTGAGGTTTGCAACAAAATGAGCAAATGGCTTTTTGGAGAGCTTCCTTGTATTTATAGAAAAATGAAACATATAGGGGCATGAATGGGGGGAGTGTGGCTAGCAATGGGGGAGGGAGTGAAAGAGAAAAATATCTCTTTTCATGATATGGTGTAAGCATGGTTCAAGGTATAGCTAGGTATGGCTTAAGGTATGGTTCTTTGGAGTACATTTTTAATTTAAATTCAACATGTAATTGAATGAAAATGGAGGAAAGTAGCCAGCCATTTCAAGAGGAAAATGGGGGAGGATTTCTTTCATTTTAATATAGATTAGAAGTGTGTTTAGAAGTGGATTTGATTAGACCTTTAATTAGGGGTTTGTAGTTAGATGATTAGATGAGAAAGTGGGCAACTAAGGTGGCTCAAGACAAGATTAAAGAGTGCTCTTGCACAATTATTGTAAATCCACTTTTATTAGCAAGGAATCTCATCACATGACCATTCCCATGATTTAAGGGATTGAATACAAGAAATACTATTTCAAATCGACACGACATTAATTCTTGAATTAAGAAAAGGGTTTTGAGTTTTTACAAGTAATCTTAGGCCCTAATTAACCTCAATTAATTATTTTGACTCTAGATTAATTATTAAAATAAATTAATCTTCGATTAGAGTCTAATATTGCTTAGATTTTGTTGATTACATAGTTATGCCCTTAATCAGGGGCAAAATGGTAATTTATTACAAAAACTTCTCGGGATCACCCAGGCTCAGCCAGACATTAAGCAACCCTTAAAATAACATTTCAAACTCTCGGGCAAAGTCCGGGTCTAGTCGGGGATCAATTCTATGTCCATTAGATACAGGGGTGTTTTGGTTATTTCGTGTGCAAGAACTCAAAAATTAGATTCTTCTACTCTATTAACACATATAACACACATAATCCCCTTTCAACATTAAAATAGCCCTTTGAGGATGGTTGAGGTCGGCTATCCTTATCTTCCCAATAAAAATAACCTCAGGGGCATTTTGGTTATTTGTACATGGAAAAAATCGAGGCGTTACAATCATGATGATTAAAGGTCGTATAACACACTTGCTTCAGAGTTGTGTTGAAATCTTTACTTAAAACATACATTCTGAAATCAAGTTCTACTTTTTGAAGATCTGAGCCTTGGATTCTTGCATTTGATAAATTTCTTCAGTATATTAAGTATATATTCGTTCATTCCACGATATAATTTTCACTTTCATTTAGTTTCCATCTCTTTAAACGAGATCAAACATATTTGGACATATCATGTGAAAATATTTTCACTTTAAGAATGATGTTATGCTAATGTTACAACCTATTTGATACTTCAAGAAACTCAAGGGAAACATTAGTCCTTCTTCAAAATATTTTCTCTAAATTGGTTGTGTTATCACTCAAAATATTTTGCATTAACACTTGAAGGGTTTTGGAGCTAGCAAAAAGTTCTGAACTAGTTATAGGTACTTGGAATCCAATTTTATACATTATAAAATTTGTGGTGAAAAAGTTGATATATAGTCAGAAATTCAAGAAGAAGGTGTAGATAGAAAAGCGCATGAGAAAGGGGGTTGAATCATGGTTTGCTTTTCTTTCCTTTTTTTAGCTTCTGAAAAAACTTAACCAAAATACTATCAAGCTATGAGCTTGAAGTGTAGCGAAAATAGCATTAGTTACTCCAGAAAGCTACTTTCTAAATTACTATGAGTAAGATAAAACGTGTAAAAGGAAATTATTCAGAATAACACAGTTAAATATGTTTAAATGTAGTGAATGTAAAGGAGTTAAAGGAGAGAAAGAGATATTACACAAAGATTTTTATACTAGTTCGGCCAATATGCCTACATTTAGTTCTCAACAGTAGTTGAGTTCTACTAAATCTTTTCTCAAACCGAGAAAGGTATATGATAGTCTTTGTAGTAGCCTTGCCAATTTCTTACGTATGACTGGTTGCAAGCTCTACCATCACAAACCAAATAGTTATTCATTAGTCTCTTCAACCTAAACCTGAGTAGTCTTGTACTAGCTTTTCCAAGCTAATCCAAGTAGTATTGTACTAGCTTCTCCAGGCTAACTCAAGTAGTCTTGTACTAGTTTCTCCAAGCTAAATCGTGACCAATAGCTTACTCTACTGTTGCAAATAGTTTTTGCTTAGCCTCTCCAAGCTATCTCACACCGATCATTACTAGATCGAGATTACAATAGATTTATGTTTAGGTTGCCACTCAAACTAACCTACAATCAAGTTTTTCTCAAGATGTACAATAAAGACCTAAAAAACTTGAATGAATTCTTTCTAAGATTCTTTCTTGGAAGAATGTATGATCAATTAAGAATGTAGTGAGAAGATTTTTACAAGCAAGAAATTGTTACAAGTTATAATAAACAATATAGGGGATGAAGAGAATTTTTTGTAGCATTTCAGCTCTTGTACAGCATTCATCTTTTTTTGTTTTTTCGAAGCCACAATATCTCTATTTACAGAAAGTCTTCGCTTACGACCAAAAGCAATCTAGACGAGTAGCTTGTTGTCTATCAAAGCTGTTTCAGAAGCCATTGTGAGATAAAGGTTTCTAATATCACCTTCAGAAACTACTTTTTACTTTTCAAACGAGATTTCTGAACTCTTCCTTATAAAAGTTGGAGTGGTTGACCAAGTTAGCAGAAAATATAATGTGCCAGTCAGTGATTAGGATTGAATTTAAATTTGAATTTCAAATTTTCCTTTTTTTCCTATAGCGTGCACCGTTTCACTGTGAAGTGGACCTTTTGAAGTGTGGTATCAGTTCCATGATATATATTTGATCTTCTAGTCTTCAATCAAAGCTTGTAGATGATGTGATGTGTAACGCCCTGATTTTCTGTCTGAGTGGAAAATGACCAAAATGCCCCTGAGGTCATTTTCGACCCGGAATTCGAGGATGGCCGACCTGGCAGTCCTCGAAGGGACAACTCAATGTTTTAAGGCGATTGACTGACCCTTGAGTGGTTCTAGAGGCGAAAGTCTCATTTTCTGCAGTTTCGGGTCAAAATGACCAAAATACCCCTATAGTGTTTTTACGCTGGTAAAGGTGCCGTTTGAGCCTAAAACTTTCCCCAGAGGTTTAAAACAATGTTTTTACATGTTTCAAAGCATCTGTTTGAGTCCCGGTGGTTCCGGGCAGTTTTAGTGCAAAATTACGATTTTACCCCTAGAATAGTGTTTTTGAGCTTAATGATGTATTTAAGTAAACCTATGCAATATTAGGCTCTAATCGAAGATTAATTAATTTTCATAATTAATATACAGTCAAAATAAATTATTAAAATTAATTAGAACCTAAGATTGCTTAGATTAGATTTAAATCTCCTTTCTAAAACTCAAAATTTCACTCTTGGAATCTTGAATAGTATTTTCTCTCTCCAATTCCTTAAATTAAGGAATTGTGTCTAGAATTGTTTATACACTAAAATGAGTTTATAACTCACGAATGATGCAAGAACACTCCTTAAATGTGTCTTGACAACCTTGATTACCTATTTCCTCACCTAAGTACTTTCTTACAAATTCCTAATCTTAGTCCTAATCAAAGATACACCTAAACACAACTCTAAACCACAATTAAAATGCAAGAAATCCTCCCCCCATGGCTGATGCAATTTCGGCCCTCTCTCTCTCATTTACATCACATGTTGATTTGTTTCTCACTCAAAGAACCATGCTTGGGCCATACCTTGAACCATACCTCACCATACTTTGAACCATACCTCACCATGCCTCAAGATCACAACATGTCACCTCATGGAACTCACCATACTTTGCACCTTGCATTTGTTTCATTTCTCTATAAATAGCATGCTTGGGTGAACTTGCATCATTTTGGGTTCATTTGCTAAGTGTAAGTTTTCAAAGAGCACTTCAAAGTTTCCTTTTCTTTCAAGTTCCTCAAGTTCTTCATCTTCTTCTCTCATCCCAACCTTCAAATCACTTGGTAGGGATTTTCTTTCAAGCATTTTCTTTGTTTAAGTTCCATTTCTAGTTATGTGTTTATGGTTTCTCTTGAAGTCTTTTTAGAGCTTCTCTCCCTCTCCTTTTTCTTCATCATTTTCGGCCATAAGCCTTGAGGACAAGGGAATGAGAGCTTGATGATGAGGTTTCATGGTGGTGATGTCCATCACTTGGATAATCTCTAAAGCTTGATCTTTGTTCTTAAGTTAAAGATGTTTTCTTTTGTTCTTTCTTCTTGAACCTTGTAACCTCTCACCTTGACGATATTTTAAAATGGTTATATGAACTCAATGATGAGGACTCATGATGTTGGTGTTAATGCATCATCAAGATCATGGTCTCTAGAGTTTCAAATGTTTCCTTTTCTTCTTAAAAAGTTTCGGTTCCTTTTCCTTTCCTTTCTTCACATTTTCGGCCATGTTGGCCAATGAGGTTCTCAATGGCTTGATGATGAGAGCTTCTAGATGATGACTATGTGTTCATCACAATGAGGTCTCTAGAGCTTGAGTTTTAATAAAAATGTTATCTATGACCACATCTCAAGAAAAGAAACTTTGTGTTTTAAAGAACTCTTGAGGTTCACTCTTGTCTTTACTTTATCTTGGCATGATAAGTTTGGGTTGAGGTTTAAGTTCCTTTAAAAGTCTTGTATGAGCTCTAATAAGAAATAAAATGGACTAGCATTCATATTTAAATTCAAGCTTATGCATTACATATTTACTTTGAGCTTTGCATTCATATTTAATTCCCAAGCCATCACTTAAAGTTAAAGGATAAAGAATAGATTGCATCTCATATTTACATTCTTGTCTAGCATATTTACTTTTCATCACTAAAGAACATAAAGATTTAAAATGAGAGTTGCACTATCACCTAACTAAATCTCAAAGCCTTTCTATTTCGGCCTTAAAATTGATTGTTGCTGGGCCTAGAGCACTAAAATAAAGAAATGAACTTGCATATTTTATAATTCAAGTCTCGCATATTTATTTCAAGCCTTGCATATTTATATTTCAAGTCTCGCATATTTATTTCAAGCCTTGCATATTTATATTCAAGTCTTGCATATTTACTTTAAGCTCTTACTTTACTTTGTAATGAAGAATAAAATGAAGTGCATAACATGTTTAAATTATGTCATCACCTAAAGACCTTAGAGCTCAAAGACTTGCCCATTTTATCTCAAGTTAAAGTCTAATGTGGAAGCATTCTTTGAATGCATACTTTCGGCCATGTAGTGATGATGAACTTGGAAGGAGATTCATCTAGCTACAAGGGCCAACAATATATGTTTTAAGATTCGCTTTAAAACCTCATGAAGTTTATGAGATTAAGACCAACAATATTTATGAAATTAATTCTCTTTTAAAGAAGGATTTAGTGGTCACTGACCTAAGGATGTTTTAGTCTCTTGTACGAAATAAAATGGTTTGCAAAAGAGTCTTAGAAATCCTAAAAATGATTCCAAGAGAAACTAGCAACTTATGTGTTTTAAAAATATCAAGTTATGCATCTTCTTGGGACTTAATGTTTCGGTTCTTCCATGATAAGTTTGCTGCTATATGATGATGTTTTGATGTGTTAGAATGTGTGAAAATTATGTATGTTGAAGTAGGAATATTTTTATGCATAATAGGAGAGAAACTAGCTTTCTAGAAAAAAATTGTAAAGTCAAGATTTAGCATAGTTTTAACCCATTTATTTTTGGACACTGCCCAAACTATTTCAATGGGAATATAATAAGATTAGGATTTTTTAATCATGAAAAATTTGGTTACAATTGAACTAAGATTGAATTTTATTACCTATAGAGAAACTAGTAACTAGAAACCCGTAAAACCGCAATTCTAGAACTCTTAGAACATTTAGTTTTTAGAATCTGTCCAGCAACCTTATAATGTAGAGAACATGGCTTACAATTAGTTCTTAGGCCTAAGAATGCCTCATAATTGGTTTAGGTCGAACTTATAGCGCCGTAGGCGAAGACAGAACCAAGAAAGGGTCTAAAACGTAAGTTTTAGAACCCCGCAATTATAAGTTTGTAATGCTGCCCCTAAGGAATGATGTTGTTCAGATTTAATAGAGAGCATAATAATAATGAGATCTATTAGAAGGAAACCCTTAGGTACATAAAAGGTTAATAGAAGATGATAGGTGAATTACATCACAAGTCTAAGGCCCGTAAGGGTCAAAGCATAAAATACCATAGGACCAAGAACATAATGAATTTTTAATGTTGCTTGTGAACGCATGAGAATGATTATGTGAATGCATGAAAATTATGATGGAGGATGCATGCTTGAATGAGTTATGCGGCATAAACAAGAATTTGGAAGAAGTTCGGCATGCTGCTGCTATGCTGCCGAATTTCTGACAAATTTGGGGACTCAGAAAGTTTTTGAAAACCTATGAGATTTTTATGAGGTACTAAGATGAGTTCTCGGATGACACAGGTTCGGCCGAGCACCTCCAGAGAACTCATGTGACATCGGTACCAAGATGAATTCTTGGGTGACACTGGTTCGGCGGAGCACCCTTAAGAAATGCCCCCTAGCCCGTACTGGATAAGTCGGGATTATGTTTATGATTATGTTATGCTTATCGGGATTGATAAGTATGAACTAGTGACGACTAGTTAAGGTATGAGCTTATAACCTAGAGATGTGACACGTTCTGGGTGACACCGGTTCGGCCGAGCACCCCCATAGCGATTGTCTTTTAGGGTGGCCTATGAGGAAGCAATGTATGATGTTTATGTCACAAAGATTCCCATATGAGTATTTAACTGCCACTTTATGCCACTATTATGATGATTATAACGTTATGACTACTTTCTTGCATTAAGTAGAGCCATGCATACATTCTTTAATATGATTGCATCCTTGTCATTAAGAATCATGCTAAAATGAATAGACCTTGGCTAAATATGTTTTAAATCTTAAAAATGGACTTGATACATGCTCACTTGTTTTAAATGTTAAACCCAAGGTTCCTGAGGACTTAGATGATGACACCTAGGTAGTAGGAGGCCCTACTGAGATTCTTTAGCAAGATTCTCACTCCCTCTATCTCTTTCTTTCCGTCACGTCTTCAGATGGCGACGTTTGTGGTTTTTGTGGACACCCCAACCTGGGAAGTACATCATGATTCGGACCACGGGTCATACCATTTTGTGGGTCACTGCATGGTTCGAGTGTTTATGTTTGTTAGACGACCCTTTAGTCACCCTGTACATAGCCATCGATTCTCTCCTGTCTCACCCTTCGGCGACGACTTCGTGTTCGAGCGCGCACGCCCTCGAGAGGAGCGGATCTGCCCCGCACCCCACCGACAGCCTCTGCCATCCGGGACTACCCACAATATGTACCTCACTCGCCCTCATCATTCTCCGAGACGAACCCTTCGGAGGACTCTGCCACTCAGGTACCCTCCGAGGGATCCTCCCCCACTGTGCCAATGGATGCTGGGGAGGGTAGCGAGGCTTCTGTCGCTCAGCCAGTACGTGGAGGACGGGTGAGGATGATTCCTCGTCGTGGAGCTCATGCCCGACCAATGCAGCACATCGCCACCCCGGCTGAGATAGCCCAGTGGATCGGGTACATCCCTCCTTTCTAGAGAGGCCCGTAGTAGGAGACGACTGTTGCGGTTTTGGTGCTCGAGCTTTGACTAGGCTAGGATAGCCTTCTTTTGTCTTTGGGGCTGTCCATTTATAGGCGCACTAGAGTTAGGAGAGTTTCTTTTTATGCCTTTGTTGTACTTTCATTTTCCATGTATCTTTATTCCAATTGTATTAAACTAAGTCTCACTTTTTATGAGTGAGCATATCCTATTATATATAAATATGCAGTTCAGTTCTATTGTGATGTGCATTTACTTGCTTATGTCATGCTGTTATGCGATGCTTGCTTGATTTCCTTTCGTGCATTATTATTTAACGTGTCGCGCGGCTCTCACTTTGCTTTTATAATTCAAAAAAAAATTTACCAGTATTTCCGCTAAGTACTTTAAAGTATTAAGGTAGCTATGATGTAACAGACTAATGATTAACCTAAATATGTTCTAGAGTATTGGGTTAAAAATTAGGATGTTACATTATGGTATCAGAGCAGTTCGGTTCTCATGGAGCCTGAGGATTAGACTGACTATGCTTTTGGAGCATAATGCGGTAGACATGTCATATGTAGAGCTTGCTAGAGATAAGCTATAGGCTAGAGATGCATGGCCCCTATTTGTTTGCAAGTGCCATGGTAACTAGCTCATTTCACATGAAACGTTGAGCCTGATCAACTCCGTGGTTATTGTCTTATGTGTTTAGGAACCAATGGCACCCAGACGACAGAATAGGACCCCGACCGAGGGTAACCAGGAGGATGCAACTGCCACTGCTGTCCGTGACATGGCAAGAGCCATGGAGCAGATGTTCAAAAGGATGAACCAACAAGGGGACACCGGACGTGCTCCCCCTACTGCTGAAATGGTCGAGCAAGCAAGGTTCGGTGAGTTCCGCAAGGCAAACCCACCGGCCTTTAGAGGAGCCATGGATCCTGACAGAGCTGACGAATGGATCAAGAACATGGAGAAGATCTACTCCATGGTCGCTTGCTCGGAGGAGCAAAAGGTCACATTCGCTGCCTACATGATGGAATCGGATGCCGAATTCTGGTGGACCGGCACCCGAAGATTGCTAGAAGCTTCTAGTACTGCTGTCAACTGGGAGCTGTTTAAGACTTACTTCTACGAGAAGTACTTCCCGGAGTCAGTAAGGAACGTGAAGGACATTGAATTCATGCAACTGACTTAAGGAGGATCTACCGTCGCCCAGTACACGGCAAGGTTTGAAGAGCTGATTAAGTTCTCGCGAGTGTTCCAAGGGAACCCCAACGAGATATGGAAATGCGTGAAGTACGAGGCCGGACTGAAGCCGGAGCTGAATTACGCCATGGCACATATGGAGATCAGGGACTTCCCTACCCTGGTCAACAAATGCCGCATTCTAGAGGAAGGACAAGGAAAGCTCCAGGCTGCAAGGGCGGAACGAGCCAAGGGGTTAGGACCTCAAGCCCTGAAGTTCAAACCACAACACCAAAGCCAATCACGAAACCATTACAACCCCTACCATACCAACCAATTCAAGCCACATCAACAACAACCAAGAACCCCCTTCCACCAACAACCCAAGCAACACTACAGGCCACCATTCCAGCACAACAACCACCGAAACAACAACAACAACAACAACAATAACCGACAAGGAGTGTCGGGAGGCCCCCGGAGCAACATTCAATAAGGAGGTTCTAGCGGGACCAAGAACAAGACGCCCCAAGGAGCCCTCGCCACCTTTGCTAGACCCACACCGGCAATGGCGTGCCCCTAGTGTGGGAAGGACCACGGCAACCGTCCCTGCCTGGCTGGGCAAAACGTTTGCTTCAAGTGCGGGAAGCCTGGCCGCTACGCCAACAGATGCAATAACGGGAGGCTAGCAAATCAGAACCCTAGGCCGCAACACCAAGGGAGGGTCTTCACCCTCAATGCGGACGAAGCTGAAAGGTCTAATGACCTCATCGAAGGTACGTGCGAAATAAATGGCAAACCTTTAACTGTACTTTATGACTCTAGCACTACACATTCTTTCATTTCATATGCTAGTGTCGAGTCTCTAAACTTAAAGACTTCCAAACTCCCTTTTGATCTTATTGTTTCTACCCCTACAAATCACCCTGTAAATACTTGCTTTTGTTGTTTAAATTGCCATCTCACTGTAGAAAATAGATCCTTTGTCATAGACTTAATTTGCTTACCCATGAAAGGTATAGGTGTAGTCCTTGGCATGGATTGGCTTCACGCCAATCGTGTATTATTAGATTGTAACACCAAAACAGTTGTCTTTCCTTCTCCCCCTAGCGAAACTAGTCAAACCTTGAAACTCTACCTTAATGCCGTAGAGGTCAACTGTAGTGGGCAAAAGACTAAGGGATATGTTCTCCTAGCCACTAGCGAGGTAGACTTTGAGCAAAACCTAGAGAATATACTGGTAGTAAGAGACTATCCCGAGGTATTTCCGGAAGAGATACCCGAGTTTCCCCCCAAGAGAGAAATAGAGTTCTCCATTGAGTTGGTTCCTGGAGTGGGACCAATCTCTACCGCCCCCTATAGGATGTCACCCCTGGAGTTAGCCGAGTTGAAAACCCAACTTGAGGAGCTTTTGGGAAAGAGTTTCATTAGATCCAGTGCCTCACCTTGGGGAGCCCCAGTTCTGTTTGTCAAGAAAAAGGACGGAAACATGAGGTTGTGCATAGATTATAGGCAATTGAATTGTGTGACAGTGAAAAATAAGTACCATTTGCCTAGGATTGATGACCTTATGGACCAATTGAGAGGAGCGGTAGTATTTTCCAAAATTGACTTAAGGTCAGGATACCACCAAATTAGGGTGAGAGATCAAGATATACCAAAGACCGCCTTTAGAACTCGGTATGGACACTTTGAGTTCACGGTGATGTCTTTTGGATTGACAAATGCTCCTGCAGTATTTATGGATTACATGAATAGGATCTTTAGACCCTATTTAGATCAGTTTGTGGTTGTTTTCATAGATGATATACTCATCTATTTGAAGACCCACGAGGAGCATGAGTGTCATTTAAGGATAGTATTGGAGATTTTGAAGGAGAAAAAGCTGTATACAAAACTCTCTAAGTGTGAATTTTGGTTGGAGGAGGTTAAGTTTTTAGGGCACGTTGTGTCAAAAGAAGGTATAGCCGTTGATCCTAGTAAGGTAGAAGCCGTAATGAATTGGGATAGACCAACCACCGTAACGGAAATACGGAGCTTTTTGGGTTTAGCAGGCTATTACCGTAGGTTTATCAAAGGATTCTCCCAAATTGCCCTACCCTTGACCAAGCTAACTAGGAAGAATGCACCATTCGTGTGGAGTCCCGAGTGTGAGAAGAGTTTCCAAGAGCTTAAGGAAAAGCTAACCACAACCCCAGTTTTGGTTCTACCTAGCCCCGACGTACCCTTCGAGGTATATTGCGATGCCTCGGGTAAAGGTTTAGGCTGTATGTTGATGCAAAATAGGCAAGTGGTAGCCTATGCATCAAGGCAACTCAAGTCACATGAAGCAAACTACCCCACCCATGACTTAGAATTAGCAGCCGTAGTGTTCACCTTGAAGATGTGGAGACACCATTTATATGGTGTAAGGTTCGAAGTTTTCTCCGATCACAAGAGCCTCAAGTATCTCTTACATGAGGCAGAGGAGGTGGATGGAGTTCCTCAAAGACTATGACTTCGGTTTAAGTTACCCCGGCAAGGCTAATGTAGTCGCCGACGCCTTGAGCCGAAAGTCATTGCACCTTTTTCACATGATGGTCAAGGAAGTTGAGCTAATAGAGAAGTTTAGAGACATGAATTTGGGGATATCTGTGACCAATGAAGGTATGAGGATGTGCTATCTTACCGTAACAAGTGGGTTTAAACAAAGAGTCATGCTAGCACAAAAGGAAAGTGAGGAATTTAGGGAGATCATAAAGGCGGTTAAGGCGGGAAAACTCAAAGGATTCGAACAAGGTTCTGATTGGGTATGGAGGTTTGAAGGAAGGATCTGTGTGCCACAAGATGGTGACCTTCGAGTGAAGATCTTGGAGGAGGCCCATAAAAGCCATTTCACCATCCATCCTGGTGTTACTAAGATGTACCAAGATTTAAAAAGGATGTTTTGGTGGCCCAGATTGAAGAAGGATGTGGTCGCCTGGGTTAGTAAGTGCTTGGTGTGTCAAAAAGTGAAGATCGAGCACCAAAAGCCATCAGGTTTACTGCAACCCCTGTCAATCCCTGAATGGAAGTGGGAGTGCATATCGATGGATTTCGTGATAAGATTGCCTAGGACCCAAGCTGGCCATGATGCCATATGGGTGATAGTGGATCGACTAACCAAGTTGGCTCACTTTTTGCCTATTAGAGTGACATACTCTTTGGACAAATTGGCTCAGCTATACATCTAAGAGATCGTGAGATTACATGGAGCGACGATAATCTCGGATAGAGATCCACGGTTTACGTCACGTTTTTGGGGAGCCTTTCAGAAGGCATTTGGTTCGAAGTTGTGTTTGAGCACAGCTTGCCACCCACAAATAGACAGACAATCAGAAAGAATGATCCACACCTTGGAAGACATGTTGAGAGCTTGTGTTCTGGATCAAAAGGGAAGTTGGGATAAGTATCTGCCACTGATCAAGTTTGCATATAACAACAGTTATCATGCAAGCATCGGTATGGCACCCTACGAAGCCCTATATGGACGAAAATGCCAGTCCCCTCTATGCTGGTATGAGCCCAGAGAACAAAGCATGTTAGGACCTGATATAGTGAGGGAAACGACAGAGCAAATCAAAAGAATCCGGGATAGCATGCTCACAGCTCAAAGTAGACAAAAGAGCTATGCGGATAGGCGGCGTAAGCCGTTGGAATTCAACGAGGGAGAACATGTATTCCTTAGGATCACCCGCACTACAAGCATAGGAAAAGCCATGAAAGTTAAAAATTTGAGCCCCCGATTCCTTGGTCCTTTCGAGATCCTTCAGAAAGTAGGGCCGGTAGCCTACAAAATAGCCTTACCCCCCAACCTTTCTAATCTCCATGACGTCTTCCATATCTCCCAGTTAAGAAAATATGAGTCCGACCCTAGCCATGTCCTAGAGCCAGAGCATGTACAGTTAAGGGAGGACCTAACTTTCAATCTACCACCAATGAGGATCATGGATCGCGGAGTCAAGCAGTTGAGGAACAAGTATGTTCCTTTGGTGAAAGTGGCATGGAGACAGGACAAGACCGAAGAATTCAAGTGGGAATTAGAATTAGAGATGAAGACCAAGTATCCAGAACTCTTCTAAGGTATGAATTTCGAGGACGAAATTCTTTTTGAAGGAGGGGAGTAACGTAACACCTCGATTTTCTGTCTGAGTGGAAAATGACCAAAATGGCCCTGAGGTCATTTTCGGCCCGGAATTCGAGGATGGCCGACCTAGCAGTCCTCGAAGGGCCAACTCAATGTTTGAAGGGGATTGACTGACCCTTGAGTGGTTCTGGAGGCGAAAGTCTCATTTTCTACAGTTTCGGGTCAAAATGACCAAAATACCCCTATAGCGTTTTTACGCGGCTAAAGGTGCTGTTTGAGTCTGAAACTTTCCCCAGAGGTTTAAAACAATGTTTTTACATTTTTCAAAGCATCTGTTTGAGTCCCGGTGGTCCCGGGCAGTTTTAGTACAAAATTATGATTTTGCCTCTAGAATAGTGTTTTTGAGCTTAAAGATGTATTTAAGCAAACCTATGCAATATTAGGCTCTAATCGAAGATTAATTAATTTCCATAATTAATATAAAGTCAAAATAAATTATTAAAATTAATTAGAACCTAAGATTGCTTAGATTAGATTTAAATCTCCTTTCTAAAACTCAAGATTTCACTCTTGGAATCTTGAATAGTATTTTCTCTCTCCAATTCCTTAAATCAAGGAATTGTGTCTAGAATTGTTTATACACTAAAATGAGTTTATAACTCACGAATGATGCAAGAACACTCCTTAAATGTGTCTTGACAACCTTGATTACCCATTTCCTCACCTAAGCATTTTCTTACAAATTCCTAATCTTAGTCCTAATCAAAGATACACCTAAACACAACTAGAAACCACAATTAAAATGCAAGAAATCCTCCCCCCATAGCTGATGCAATTTCGGCCTTCTCTCTCTCATTTACATCACATGTTGATTTGTTTCTCACACAAAGAACCATGTTTGGGCCATACCTTGAATCATACCTCACCATACTTTGAACCATACCTCACCATGCCTCAAGATCACAACATGTCACCTCATGGAACTCATGGGGCTGCCCATGAGCTGTAATGGCCGAAGCCTCTTCCCCCATTTGCACCTTGCATTTGTTGCATTTCTCTATAAATAGCATGCTTGGGTGAACTTGCATCATTTTGGATTCATTTGGTAAGTGTAAGTTTTCAAAGAGCACTTCAAAGTTTCCTTTTCTTTCAAGTTCAAGTCTTCAAGTTCCTCAAGTTCTTCATCCTCTTCTCTCATCCTAACCTTCAAATCACTTGGTAGGGATTTTCTTTCAAGCATTTTCTTTGTTTAAGTTCCATTTCTAGTTATGTGTTTATGGTTTCTCTTGAAGTCTTTTTAGAGCTTCTCTCCCTCTTCTTTTTCTTCATCATTTTCGGCCATAAGCCTTGAGGACAAGGGAATGAGAGCTTGATGATGAGGTTTCATGGTGGTGATGTCCATCACTTGGATAATCTCTAAAGCTTGATCTTTGTTCTTAAGTTAAAGATGTTTTCTTTTGTTCTTTCTTCTTGAACCTTGTAACCTCTCACCTTGAGGATATTTTAAAATGGTTAGATGAACTCAATGATGAGGACTCATGATGTTGGTGTTAATGCATCATCAAGATCATGGTCTCTAGAGTTTCAAATGTTTCCTTTTCTTCTTAAAAAGTTTCGGTTCCTTTTCCTTTCCTTTCTTCACATTTTCGGCCATGTTGGCCAATGAGGTTCTCAATGGCTTGATGATGAGAGCTTCTAGATGATGACTATGTGTTCATCACAATGAGGTCTCTAGAGCTTGAGTTTTAATAAAAATTTTATCTATGACCACATCTCAAGAAAAGAAACTTTGTATTTTAAAGAACCCTTGAGGTTCACTCTTGTCTTTACTTTATCTTGGCATGATAAGTTTGGGTTGAGGTTTAAGTTCCTTTAAAAGTCTTGTATGAGCTCTAATAAGAAATAAAATGGACTAGCATTCATATTTAAATTCAAGCTTATGCATTACATATTTACTTTGAGCTTTGCATTCATATTCAATTCCCAAGCCATCACTTAAAGTTAAATGATAAAGAATGGATTGCATCTCATATTTACATTCTTGTCTAGCATATTTACTTTTCATCACTAAAGAACATAAAGATTTAAAATAAGAGTTGCACTATCACCTAACTAAATCTCAAAGCCTTTCTATTTCGGCCTTAAAGTCGATTGTTGCTGGGCCTAGAGCACTAAAATAAAGAAATGAACTTGCATATTTTATAATTCAAGTCTCGCATTTTTATTTCAAGCCTTGCATATTTATATTTCAAGTCTCGCATATTTATTTCAAGCCTTGCATATTTATATTCAAGTCTTGCATATTTACTTTAAGCTCTCACTTTACTTTGTAATGAAGAACAAAATGAAGTGCATAGCATGTTTAAATTATGTCATCACCTAAAGACCTTAGAGCTCAAAGACTTGCCCATTTTATCTCAAGTTAAAGTCTAATGTGGAAGCATTCTTTGAATGCATAATTTTGGCCATGTAGTGATGATAAACTCGGAAGGAGATTCATCTAGCTACAAGGGCTAACAATCTAAGTTTTAAGCTTTGCTTTAAAACCTCATGAAGTTTATGAGATTAAGACCAATAAGATTTATGAATTTAATTCTCTTTTAAGGAGGGATTAAGTGGTCACTGACCTAAGGATGTTTTTAGTCTCTTTTACAAAATAAAATGGTTTGCAAAAGAGTCTTAGAAATCCTAAAAATGATTCCAAGAGAAACTAGCAACTTATGTGTTTTAAAAATATCAAGTTATGCATGTTCTTGGGACTTAATTTTTTGGTTCTTCCATGATAAGTTTGCTGCTATATGATGATGTTTTGATGTGTTAGAATGTGTGAAAATTATGTATGTTGAAGTAGGAACATTTCTATGCATAATAGGAGAGAAACTAGCTTTCTAGAAAAACCGTAAAGTCAAGATTTAGCATAGTTTTAACCCATTTATTTTTGGTCACTGGCCAAACTGTTTCAATGGGAATATAATAAGATTAGGATTGTTTAATCATGAAAAATTTGGTTACAATTGAAGTAGGATTGAATTTTAGCACCTATAGAGAAACTAGTAACTAGAAACCCGTAAAATCGCAATTCTAGAGCTCTTAGAACATTTAGCTTTTAGAATCTGTCCAGCAACCTTATAATGTAGAGAACATGGCTTACAATTAGTTCTTAGGCATAGGAATGCCTCATAATTGGTTTAGGTCGAACTTATAGTGCCTTAGGCGAAAACAGAGCCAAGAAAGGGTCTAAAATGTAAGTTATAGAATCCCGCAATTATAAGTTTGTAATGCTGCCCCTAAGGGATGATGTTGTTCAGATTTAATAGAGAGCATAATAATAATGAGATCTATTAGAAGGAAACCCTTAGGTGCATAAAAGGTTGATAGAAGATGATAGGTGAATTACATCACAAGTCTAAGGCCCGTAAGGGTCAAAGCATAAGATACCGTAGAACCAAGAACATAATGAATTTTTAATGTTGCTTGTGAACGCATGAGAATGATTATGTGAATGCGTGAAAATTATGATGGAGGATGCATGTTTGAATGACTTATGTGGCATAAAGAAGAATTTGGAAGAAGTTCGACATGTTGTTGTTATGCTGCTGAATTTCTGACAAATTCGTGGACTCAGAAAGTTTTTGAAAACCTATGAGATTTTTACGAGGTACTAAGATGAGTTCTCGGATGACACCGGTTCGGCCGAGCACTTCCAGAGAACTCATGTGACATCGGTACCAAGATGAATTCTTGGGTGACACCGGTTCGGCCGAGCTCCCCCAAGAAATGCCCCCTAGCCCGTACTGGATAAGTTGGGATTATGTTTATGATTATGTTACGCTTATCGGGATTGATAAGTAAGAACTAGTGACGACTAGTTAAGGTATGAGCTCATAACCTAGAGATGTGACATGTTCTGGGTGACACCGGTTCGGCCGAGCACCCCTAGAGCGATTGTCTTTTAGGGTGGCCTATGAGGAAGCAAAGTATGATGTTTATGTCACAAAGATTCCCATATGAGTATTTAACTGCCGCTTTATGCCACTATTATGATGATTTTAGCATTATGACTACTTTCTTGCATTAAGTAGAGCCATGCATACATTCTTTAATATGATTGCATCCATGTCATTAAGAATCATGCTAAAATGAATGGACCTTGGGTAAATATGTTTTAAAGCTTAAAAATGGACTTGATACATGCTCACTTGTTTTAAATACTAAACCCAAGGTTCCTGAAGACGTAGATGATGACATCTAGGTAGTAGGAGGCTCTACTGAGATTCTTTAGCAAGATTCTCACTTCCGCTATCTCTTTTTTTCCGTCACGTCTTCAGATGGCGACGTTCGTGGTTTTTGTGGACACCCCGATGTGGGAGGAGCACTATGATCCAGATCACGGATCATACCATTTTGAGGGACAGTGCACGGCGCGAGTTTTCATGTTCGTTTGACGTCCCGTCACTCACCCCGTGCATACCCATCGCTTCTCCCCGACAGCACCCTACGGCGATTATGAACGGGTTTTTGAGCGCGCGCGTACGCATAATGAGAGAGTTCTCCTCATGCACACCGCTAGCTTAAGCATGCGTGACTATCCCGACTACGTGCCCCAGACTCACTTCTCGGAGACCGATCCGTCGGAGGACCCGCCTACCCATCCGTACAGCGAGAGCTCCGCCCCCACTCCACCACTGATGAGGGAGGGCAGTGAGGATACCGTGACTCAACCACGGCTCGCACGACGACCGAAGATGCTGGCACATCGTAGGGGTCACTCTCGATCCCTGTTCCGCCTCTTTACGCCTGAGGAGCTCGCCCTGTTTCCCGGGTGTGTGCCTCGCTCGCGAGATAGACGTCAGTAGGAGGCGACGTACGACCGATGGAGTACCCGGGTAGAGCACACACCACTTAGATGAGGATGGACTTTCTTTTGTTTAGAGGTTATCCCTTTATTTGCACTTGGGTAGAGGAGTTGCTTTTATATTTTCCGTCATACTTTCCTTTGTATTTGCTTTTTAGATGTATCTGTTCATGATGTACTAAACTAAGCCCCACTCTCCATGAGTGGGCATATCATATAATATTATATAGATATTCAGTTTAGTTCTACTGTGATGTGCCTTTACTTGCTTATGTCATGTTGCTATGCGATGCTTGCTTTATTCCCTTTCGTGCATTATTATTTAACATGTCGCGCGGCTCTCACTTTGCTTTTGTATTTCAAAAAAAAAAATTTACCAGTATTTCCGCTAAATATTTTAAAGTAATAAGGAAGCTATGACGTAACAGACTAATGATTAACCTAAATATGTTCGAGAGTGTTGGGTTAAAAATTAGGATGTTACAAAAGGCATAGAATTTTGAGATGGCAATGGAGGTGGTGGCACAATCAACATCGTATTCACAAAGCTCATCCTCGATAGAGTTTGGAGATGATTACAGGTGGCATTTGGTCCTGGTGGATGGAAGCTCACCAAAGATGTCGAGGAAAGGGTGCTCATGGAGATCCTTGATGGAGTTTGGAAAAGATGATAGGTAATGTTCATAGTTGAAGGAGATATGGGATGTTTGTATTTTGAAGGTGAGAGGAAAAGAAAAGCGGGTTTGGAGATTTGGGAGGTTTTATTGTTTTGAAATAAAACATTTTCTTTCAAAATTATAAATATTTCAAATTTGTCATCACTAATATTTATACCCTTTTTCTGTCTATTTGGTCTTCTTGTGGTATAACCCTAGGTGTGCACCAATGAGTTGTATACATAACTTTTCTATTTTTAAAAAGTACTATTAAACAAGTGAATCATATTTAAAAAATATATATATGATTTCAAAGAGATTTCTATAAATTTATTTTGTATAATAAATTACTATTGAAAGTATAATTTATTTTCTGAAAGCATTTACTTTCAATTTTGTAAATGATGTTCAAACAACAAACGAAAGATTCATTCTAGTTCCTCTACTTTTGTAATCTCCCATGCAAGCTGCTCTCTAGCTAAAGACGGACCTAGAAAAATGACTAACACAAATAAATAAATATATACATATATAACCTGTAGAGGGCATGTGGTAAGTAGATTGAATTTTCATTCTCAAGAATAGCATTTTCAGGAATGCCATTCCCATGAATCACATTTCTAGCCAAGACGTTTAGGCACATTTGATAGTTTGATTGAAATCTTGAGAATCTTGTATGTTATACATGGGAATAAATAATTTACGTGTTTGGTTGACATTAATATTCTTAGAAATGTTGGGCCTTTTCAAAAAATATCCTAATAAAATGGTAGTGATAATGTAACGCCCTAATTTTCTGTCTGAGAGAAAATGACCAAAATGCCCCTGAGGTCATTTTCTACCCGGAATTCAAGGATAGCCGGCCCAGCAGTTCTTGAAGGGTCAACTCAATGTTTGAAGGGGATTGGATGGTCCTTGAGTGATTTGGAATGAAAATTGTGTTTTTTGCAGTTTCGGGTCAAAATGATCAAAATACCTCTATAGCGTTTTTTACGAGTAAAAGTGCCGTTCGAGCTCGAAACTTCCCTCAAAAGTTTAAAATTACGTTTTCATGTATTTAAAAGTATCTGTTTAAGTTCTGGTGATCCCGGGCAGTTTTTGTGTAAAATTACGATTTTGCCCCTAGCATAGTGCCATTTGAGCTTAATGATGTAATTAAGCAAACGTAAGCAATATTAGGCTCTAATCGAAGATTAATTAATTTCCATAATTAATCTAGAGTCAAATTAAGTCATTAAAATTAATTAGAACCTAAGATTGCTTAGATTAAACTCAAAACCCTTTTTTCTTTTAAAAACTCAAGTTTCTATAACATAGAATCTTGAATAGTATTTTTACTATTCACTCTCCATACTCTAAGGAGCCTAACTAGAGTAGGATTTTGACCCCACTAATGAGCTAGAATACTTACTAATCATGGCTTAACATAGCCTTAATTACCTATCTTTTCACTTACACACGTACTTAAAAGTTCCTAATCCTAAGTCTAATCAAAGTTACACCTAAACACACCTCTAAACCACAATTAAATGAAAGATTTTCCTCCCTTTGGATCCCCCAAAAGTGGCGCCACCTCATCCCCTCTTGGATCACAAATTTGTTCACTTACACACTCAAAGAACCATGCCTACACTATGCCTAAACCTATGCCTAAACCCATGCCTACACCTTACCTTGAAATGACATAACCAAGACATATTTCTTCCTCCCTCCTCCCCTAGAAATGGCGCCATCCTTTCCCCCCATTTCCACCCCTCATGTTTTGTTTTCTATAAATAGCACAATTAGGAGAACTTGAGCCACTTTTAGTCATTTGCTAAGTTTTAGTTTCTTAGAGCACTCAAAGATTTCCTTTTTCTCTCAAGATCAAGAGTTCTTCTTCTTTAGCCTCTTCATCTTCTTCAACCTCATTTCAATTGGTAGGGATTTCTTTCAAGTGTTTCATTCATTAAAAGTTGTATTTGGTTATGTGCTTCATGATTTCCCTTGAACCTCTTAGTTCTTCTTTCCTTTTCTTTTCCTTCTTTTTCGATTTCTTGGTTTCCTTTTTCTTCCTCTTGGTTTCGACCATGATGGCCTAACTTGGAAGAAAAACCACGGCTTGATGATGAGGTTTCAAGATAGTAAACTCATGATTACCATTTGAGAAACCTCTAAAGCTTGAAACTTAGTCTTAATCTCAACACATTTTAGGTTATCCCTTTCTTTTTCCTTTTCCTTTTCTTTGTGTATGTTTCGGTTTTGAGGGTTTATTTTTGGATAAAAATGACTCAGGGATGAGAGCACATGATGTTGATGTTGATGTATCATCAAGATCATGGCCTCTAGAGTTTCAAAGTTCCATCCTTTTTCCTCCATGGTTTTGGCCATGGTTACCTTTGTAACACCCTAATATTCGACCCAATACTACTAGTACGTACTTAGGCCAAATATTAGTCATTACTTACTGTCATGGTTCTTTTTACTGGGAAAAATAACTTAATGAAAATACGAGCCAATTTTTTTTCAAAACATTACTTAAAATAGAAACCGCGCGTATCTTACCGGGTCGGTATCATAAAGTGTAGAAATATAAACATAGAAGTGGCTCCAAATCATAGCATCATCACAACTGAAATACTTCATATATAATATGCCTACCCTACGAGGCAGGACTCTTCAAGTACATAATAAACATGAATACAGTGGAAATACAGAATACATGGAAATGAACTAGAAAGAAACATCCCTACCCACGTGCAACCTAAGGTGGATAATCTCAACACAAAAGAGGTTTCATCCATCCTACGTGTCGTGCGTGCACTAAGGACTACCCTCCAATCTATACAGCAGAATCACGAGTACGGAGGAACGTAGCCAATCCACGGGCGGAGCTCGATGGGTGCAGGCATGCGCTGTGACTGAACGTGTTGTCCACGTCGAGGTCATGGTCCGGGCACCGAAGCCCTCCGATGCTGAGTGACTGTCTCCTCGCTGCCCATCGGTCGCCGAGACGGAGTGGGGGCAGAGTTCTCATGGTCCATGGGGGAATCCTCTAAAGGGTCCTCCTCTGAGTGCTGCAATAGTGGCACGTACTCCTGTATGTCAGCTGAACCGGCAAAGTGGGTCCATAGGTTCCTTTCATGTCGTGTCCGTGCATGCTCGAAAATCGTGGGGTCACCATAGGGGGATATTGGGGAGAAGCGATAACTATATACGGGGTGTGCAAACAGCCGTCCCAAAAACATGAAGATGCGTACAGTACATCGGCCTTCAAAATGGAATGACCCATGCTCCGGGTCATGGTGGACCTCCCACCGGGGTGTATCAACGAATAGCACGAACGTCGCCATCTCGCTCTAAAGACGTAATGGAAAGAAAGAGATAGAGGGAGTGAAATTCTTACTAAAGAAACTCAGTAGGGTTCTCCTCCTATCCTAGGTGTCATCATCTACGTCTCCAGGAATCTCGGGTTATTTATAAAACCATGGACATATATTGGTTCAATTATGAGTTTTCTAAAGTCTCAATTTCCGAGATCCGTTCTGTAACACCCTAGTAATTAACCAGATACACCTAGGTTGAATCTGATTAATGACTAGACTTTACTCGTTGCTTTGGTTCTTTCTTCATAATTTGAAAATACTTAGTGAAATTACGAGCCATTTTTTTTTAAACACATAATTGAAAACATGAGCCGAGTACAACGTGAACGAGTAAGCGGAGTATAATAAGACGTTTAAGAATATATCACATCATATCACTTAGGCTCCATCATATAACATCCATAAGCACATTATAGCATATATTTACATACAATAACCTCACTCAAAAGGTGAGTTATGTTCATACATCATTATCTTATGCAAACCCATAGAAGAAAATATACTTAAGGAAATACATGCCCCTAAACTAGATAACTCCATAAGCCGGGAAGGTTATCCTAAAACTAGGGTGCATGATCACACATAAATCTACTAAGAACCCTCTATGGCCACTGTCCTGGAAATGGGGGATTAAATCCGATCCACTGATGAGCTCCCTCGGGAGGGGACACACGAGATGCACCAGGCTGGGGTCGCATGGACGGCCTTCTTGCTAACCTCGGCTGAACAACTGTTTCCTCACTACCCTCTCTTACACGTGTGGGAGTAGGAGCAGAGCTCTCAGAATATACATGAGTAGGAGTGTCCTCTGAAGGATCAGTTTCAGAATATCTCGTCTCGGGAACATACTCTGGAAATCCATGGACAGCAGATGAAGCGGGATAAGAACGTAACATCCTTTCATCAAGTGGACGTGCATGTTCGAAAACCATTTCATGTATAAGCATTCTCATTATTTGCAACAGCAACTATAACATGCAAGCCAGGAAATCATTCAATGATATCAAGTACTTAATAAGCATCCAATCCTTACATAGAATTATCAATTATAGGACTAATTAGTTACTAAACCAATTATGAATCATTCTCTTAACAATAAACCATAATTATCACAACTTCAATCATATCAAATCATTATCACACATTGATACTAAACTCAGATTAGTGGCCGAATCATGAACCTCATGCAATTACATAGAATCATATTTTAAGTGCATATAAAATACTAGTTCCCTGTAAAATCCTTGCAAAGCCTTAAAACTCATTTAGAAACTAGTTCTTTTGTCAAATTTGGGAGGATCTTCACAATTAAAATTCTCACTTAAGATAAAAGGAGTAAGTCTTGAGCTTTAGAGATTTAGGTGACATCTTAGAATTATAAACATGCTATGCAACCTTATTTTAATCTTATCTTTATAAGGTGATAGCTTGGAATTATAAACATGATATGCAATTCCATTTCTTTATCTTTAAGATTTAAGGTGATGACTTGAAAATTTAACATGATGCAAGAACTTGAAATATAAACATGATACAAGAAACTGGAGCGGCGGTAATCCGCACAGGACCAGTAGAGGGAGAAGAGAATATTAAGAAACCGGAGCGGCGGTAGTCCGCACAGGACCAGTAGAGGGAGAAGAGAATATTAAGAAACCGGAGGCGGTAGTTCGCTGACAGACCATAGAGAGGGAGAAGAGAATTATTATTACATCTTTTTAAGCTCCAATCTCAAGACTTTTTAAAGAATAAATTCTTTAACTCCAACAATCATATTTCTTTGCTTGTGATACATGGGCAAGTCTTTGAGCTCTAGGATCTTTAGGTGATGGCATAAAATAAACATGTCATGTGTTGATTCTTTTAGCCATTATAAAATATAGTGAGAGCATAAATTAAATATGAGATGCAACCTCTTTATTATCTTGAAAGATTAAGTGATGACTTGAAAATTTAATGATGACATAGAAGGTAAACATGGTTATGCAAAGCATAAACTTAATCATGGATGCAAATTCATTTTGTTTCTTTACTAGAGCTCCTTAAAGACTTTAAAAGAATTATAAATTCAACCCAATACATATCTTAACAAGAAATAAAACATAAAAGGAAAATACATCTTTCAATTTCTAAACTAAAAATCTTTGTTTTAGCATCATAAAGCATTATTCTTTAAAGTTTTGCATCAAGTGGAATTTTCAAGCTTTAGAGGCCTAACTTGTGATGGATTTACAATCCACCCTCAAGGTCCTCATCATCAAGCCATCATCTTAGTTCCACCTAGGCCATATGGTTGAATTGGTTAAAGAAAAATTGAAGAAGAAAACCAAAATGAAAAGCTAAGGTAAGTTCATAATTTCATCATTTTGAGCTAAAAACACAACTCCTCAAAGCATAGAAATAAATTTAGAAACTACTCCCTACCTAATCTGAGTTGAAGAAGAGGAAGAGAACTTGGTTTCTTGAAGTGAAATGAAACAAAATCTCTTTGAAAAAATTGAAGAAAGAATTCAGCCAAAGAGGAGGAAGAAAGAAAGTTTTTGGTGCTCTTAAAAACTAGTTATGAACTAAGCATTCCAAGACCACTCAAGCAAGCCTATTTATAGAAGATTTTGAGGCTTCTAATTGGCCAAAATGATGAGGTAGTGGATGGAATTTTGCAGGAGAAATAAGGGAGGAAAAATCATTTTAGACAAAGTTGTATGAAATTAAGGAATTATGTCTCTTATGGTGACATTTTGGCATTTTGTTTTAGTGCAACTTTTGGCAATAATTCAGCTGCATAATGGCATCAATAATTTCGTCCATTACAGCCCAAAGAAGTGAAATTTGTGTGTTCCATGCATTATTTAGGTGTAGGCAAGGTATTCATGTAATTTAGAGAATTTACGGTTAGGGGTTTAAGTGAATTAGTAAGCAATTTGGGTGTTTTTGAGCAATTTTGGGTTCTAATCAATCTAAATACATAATTTTGACTCTAGATTAATATTTAGAATTTAATAAGCTTTAATTTGAGCCTAATATTGCTTAGGTTTGATTATCTGAATCAAAAATCCCAAAATTCGCAAAGCGCCCAAAACAGGGCAAAATCGTACTTTCACTTAAAAGCGCCCGAGGCCACCCGAGCTTAACCAATGGTTAATCATGACTTAAAAACACATTTTAAAACATTTTAGTGAGGTTCGGGCTCAGTCGGCACGCACATCGGAGTTAAAAGCGACCTTGAGCGTTTTGGTCATTCAAGGCGTCGAACTCAAAATTGAGATCCTTCTACTCTATTAACACACATAACACAAACAATCCCTTATTATCCTCAAAATATCCCCTTGAGAATAGGTGGGGCCCACGATCCTCATTTTCTGAGTAAAATAACTTCAGGGGCATTTTGGTCATTTTATACGTACAGAAATTCGGGATTTACGACTCTCGCATGAATCGTTCCTAACCTCTCTTCTAATGTTATATTCCTTTATTGAGGATTGTTCGGCCTCAAATCTTATGTAATAATTACCTACAGTAATTCGGTAATTGAGTAATTTCTAATGACAGTAAAAATTACAGTAAAAATTGGGGCGTTACACGTTCCTTTTAACATATCACTTGTATTTACATAAATCATGGGAAATAAATTGTGGGACTTCAATCATATAATTTGAACGGAAATCATATAACTTGGATCATAGAACATAAATCATATAACTTGGATCATAGAACATAAATCATATAACTTGGTACTTGGCACATGGTGACTTATCTTAGTTACTTAGGTGACATTAAAACTTTTACTTAAACTGGGGCCGCCCTAATATTTCTCCCTTTTGAGAAATCTCTAGGCTATGAGCTCATACCACACTAGTCGTCACTAGTATCTAGACTTTTATCCCTTGGGATAAGTCAACTTCCCAACTTTAAGTATGGGTTTAGGGGGCTAGAATCACATTGTCCCCACCCTTAGTTTGGTGGTTTCAAAGGATTACATTCTCATATTTTAAGTCACCCTAGGTTTAACATGTTACTTTAAGATGCCACATAATTAATGCATAACACATAATTACAACTTCGACATCTCTAAGGTTCTTTTAAAGAAGCAATAATATGAGATTACAAACCATCACATAAGGGTAATAGTTCACATGGCACCACATACGTCATGAGCTAACACATCAATTCATCATTAAATGAGAGGCACATAATCATCCCTTAAGGTAGAAATCCCTAAATCGGGTAACCTCAAACTATCCCATTATTTTCTTGTATGTTTATGGGATTGATTAACCTCATTACCATAATTCATTGAGTTCTAAATCCTAATTAATTATGGTTGGACAGCTTTAGGTAGTTGATCAATTTTGATGAATTATGTGTCCTAGAAAATGCGTTTTAAGCCCTTTCTTACTTCCGACTTTTTCTATGGTACATTAGTTAATACCTAAACCAATTATGAGTCATTCTCACTCATCTAAGCATCATATTATGTGATTCCAACTACTTTAACAATGCTAGACAGAACCTCAATTTTTCTGTTTTTAAGTAGCACTAGAATCCACACATTAAGCAAACAAAGTTACAAATGATGCTTTGGAATGCCTAGAAAAATTATCACATACTTGGTTAGGTATTCAAGCATATTTAGACCACCCAAAACAGATTTTAAGGTGCTGGAATTTTAACAAGGCAGAACCGAAAACTTGAGGCATGAAAACATGGGAAAACTTCACTTTCAAACATATGACTCACTAGTTTCTCTTGGAACCTTTTTGGGACTTCAAGACTACATAAAATCAAAGTTTATTTTGCCAAAACCCATCATAAAACACCAAGGGCAGTAGCTATTTAAACTTGCCCTTAACAAAGAATCTAAACTTGAAATCACATTTAAAGCTTTTGCTAAGTTCATCTACTCTTAGGAAAAATTCTAAGACATACACTTATAGGCCTTTGTAACTAAATGAACTCATTTTTGAGTCATTCCTATGCACATGGCCGAATGCATTTTCAAGGAATATCTCCTTGATAAATCTTTTCTCAAGATGAAATGGGCAAGTCTTTGAGCTCTAGTATTTTAGGTGATGACATAAAATAAACGTGCTATGCATTTCATTTTAGGGTCCTTTAGAAAGTAAAGTGATAGCTCAAAGTAAATATGATGTGCATATTCATTTTTATTCTTGGAGTTTAGTGAGGACTTGAAACATAAAATGAGATGCAAAGCTCGAAAGATAAAAGTGCATTATGCAAGTTCATTCATTATCTTGGGTCTTAGTGAGAGCATAGAAAATAAACGTGCTATACAAAGCATAAAGTAAATATGAATGCAAGTTTCTTTTACATCTTAACTAGAGCTCTTAAAAGACTTTAAAAAGGAACTAAGTCCAACCCAAAACTCATCCTCACAAGAAAAGACACACTAATAACACCAAGATATATAAAAAGAGAAGTTATATCCTCAAAAACCATGAGGTGGCCGAATCCTCATCATGAAGAAACAAACCATTTTTGAACTCTAGGGACCAAGATCTTGATGATTCAAACACCAACATCTCAAGTCCTCATCATTGAGTATTTTACTATGCTTTAAACTTCCATCAAAACCAAACTCATGGTAAACATAAAGGAATAAAACCGAAATCATACTTGGTCTAGGAACCAAGTTCAAGCTCTAGAGTTTTGTTCATGTGACATACATCAACATGAAGCTCTCATCATCAAGCTACCATTTTTTTCAAGTCCCAAAGGCCTTTATGGCCGATACCTCAAAGAAAAGAGATGAAGTTTTCAAAGGTTCAAGAGAAACACAACTATTTCTTGAGTAAAACTTGGAAATAATAAACTTTTCTTAAGAAAACTCAAGCTTTAGAGGTTGTTCATGTGACAAAAATCAACATGAAGCCCTCATCACCAAGCTATTCTTTTTCCAAGTACCTTAGGCCTTTATGGCCGAAACATCAAGGAAACAAAAGTTCCAAAAAGGTTTCATGAAAAACATAACCTTGTATTAACCAAAACTTGAAAAAGATGAAACTTTTCTCAAACAAGATTCAAGCTTTAGAGGTCTCATGTTAGGATGAACACATGATCATCTCAAGAGAGCACTCATCATCAAGCTCTCCTCATCTTGGCCTTGAGGCCGAAAAAGAAAGAAAAAGGAGAAAGGATAGAACTTTTTCTTAAGAAAGGTTCAAGCTTTAGAGGCCTCACTTTAAGATGAACTCATGGTTTCATCTTGGAGAGCACTCATCATCAAGCTCTCATTACCTTGGCCTTGAGGCCAAAAATGAAAGAAAAAGAGAAGGAGAAAACCGAAATGAAACTTGTGAGAAATGTAACACCCCGATTTTTCTGTCTGAGGGAAATGACCAAAATGCCCCTGAGGTCATTTCCTGATCCGAATTCGAGGGTAACCAACTCGGTCATCCTAAAAGGGTCAACTCAATGTTTGAAGGGGATTGAATGGCCTTTGAATGCTTCCGGAAGCGAAAATCTCATTTTCCGCAGTTTCGGGTCAAAATGACCAAAATACCCCTATAGCGTTTTTACGCGGGTAGAAGTGCCGTTTGAGCCCGAAACTTTCCTCAAAGGTTTAAAAACATGTTTTCATGTGTCTAGAGGTCTCTGTTCAAGTCCCGGTGGTCCCGGGCAGTTTTAGTGCAAAATTACGATTTTGCCCCTAGAATAGTGTTTTTGAGCTTAATGACGTAATTAAGCAAACCTAAGCAATATTAGGCTCTAAACGAAGATTAATTTATTTCCCTAATTAATCTAGAGTCAAAATAATTTATTAAAGTTAATTAGAACCTAAAATTGCTTAGATTAAACTTAAATCCCTTTTTAGAACTCAAGATTCCTAGTCTTGGAATCTTGAATAGTGTTTTCTCTCCAATTCCTTAAATCAAGGAAGTGTGTCTAGAGTTGTTTAGACTCTAAATTGAGGATCTAACTCACTAATGGTGCAAGACCACTCCTTAATTATGTCTAGACCTCCCTAATTATCCATTTTCCTTACCTAAACACTTTCTTACAAATTCCTAATCTTAAACATAATCAAAGATACACCTAAACACAACTCTAAATCATAATTAAATTGCAAAACAAACCTCCCCTTGGCTGTAACATGGCCGAACAACCATGCTCTCTTTGGCCACATGATTGAATTGTTTTCTCACTCCTTGAAGCCATGCTTGAGCCATACCTTGAACCATACCTCACCATGCTTCAAGACCACAACATCTCACCTCATGGAACTCATGGGCTGCACTCCCCTTGGCCGAAAACACATCAGCCCCCCACCCCCTCCATTTACTTCATTTCTCTATAAATAGAATGCCTTGAGGAGCTTGCACCACTTTTAGATCATTTGCTAAGTTTAGGAACACTCAAAGCTTTTCTTTTTCTCTCAAAGCTCTTGTGTTCTTCAAGTTCTTGGAGCTCTCCATCTTCTTCATCATCTTCATCTTCTTCTTCCATCTTCAAGTTCATCACATCAAGTAGGGATTTCCTTTCATGTATTCCTTTCTTTAAAGTTCTTGTTCTAGCTTTATGTTCATAGTTTCTCTTGATTCTTTTTAGAACTTCTTTTCTTCTCCTTTTTCTTTCTCATTTTCGGCCATGGGCCTTGAAGTTCAAAGAAATGAGAGCTTGATGATGAGAGTTTCATGATGATGTTCATCACTTGAAACAAACTCTAGAGCTTGATCTTTGTTCTTGAGCAAAAATGTTTCTAGTTTTTCCTTTCTTGAACTCTTGAGAACTTTAGTTTTGATGGTGTTTTAAAATGGTTCTAAGGACTCAATGATGAGGTCTCATGATGTGGGTGTTAATAGATCATCAAGATCATGGATTCTAGAGTTTCAAAATGTTCTTTTTGTTCCTTGAGATTTCGGCCATTTCCTTTTCTTTTACATGCAAAATGTTTTGATTTTCTAAAGATATTATGTTGAGTTCTAAGAACTCTAGACTTTACTTTATCTTGGTTTGGTGAGTTTGGGTTGAGGTTTAAGTTCCTTTAAAGTCTTGTTAAGAGCTCTAGAAAGATAGAATGAACTTGCATAATTTATTTTATGCTTGCATTTATATTTACATTCTTGCTATGCACCTTTACCTTCAACCTATCACCTAAGAACATAAAGATTAAAATGGAACTTGCATCATCACTTAATTTAATTCTCAAAGCCTTCCTATTTCGGCCTTAAAGTCGATTGTTGTTGGGCCTAGAGCACTAAAATAAAGAATTGAACTTGCATCATCACCTAATTAATTTCTCGAATGCCTATCTATTTCGGCCTTAAAGTTGATTGTTGTTGGGCCAAGAGCACTAAAATAAAGAATTGAACCTTGCATATTTACTTTCAAGCTTGCACGTGTAAGTTTATGCCTTGCACATTTAATTTAAGTCATCACTTTATTTTGTAAGCAAGATTAAAAATGAAAAGCATGAGCACGTTTATTTTATGTCATAACCTAAGAACCTAGAGCTCAAAGACTTGCCCATTTCATTTCAAGTTAAAGTTTAATGTGAATGCATTCCTTGAATGTATGTTTTTGGCCAAGTAGTGATGATGGACTTGTAATGAGTTTTCATCTAGCTACAAGGACCAATAGTCTATGTTCTAAGTTTTTCTTAAAGCTTTACAAGTCTTTTCAAGGTTATGTTATCATGAGATATGACTTTATTCCCTCTTAGAAGATGAAATATATTTTGGTCACTGACCTAAGGCTTCTCTTAGCCTCTTGATGAATTAAAATGAATTGCAAAGAGTTTTAGAAATTCTAAATTGATTCCAAGAGAAACTAGTTAACTTATGTACCTAGAAATGTCAATTTAAATCCTTTACTGAAGCTAAATATTTTCGGTTCTGATATGATGAGTGTGATGTTGCATGATGATGTTTTGATGTGTTAGAATGTGTGAAAATATCATATGATGATGTAGAAATGATTCTATGCATAATAGATAAGAAACTAGCTAACTAGAAATACCGTAAAGCTAGAATTTAACATAGTTTTGACCCATTTGTTTATGGAACTTATCCAAACTGTTTTAATGGGAGCATAATCAGATGAGGATTGTTTAGACATGAAAAACTTGGTAATATTTGGATTAGAATCGAATACTAGCACCTATAGGGAAACTAGTAACTAGAAAACCGTAAAAGTGCAAGTTTAGAACTCTTAGAACATTTATTTTTCTGGATTCTGTCCAGCACCCTTACAACATGATAAATGTGATTAATAATTAGTCATTAAGTATAGGAATGCCTCATAATTGATTTAGATTTAATTCATAGCGCCCTAGGCGAAGACGAAACCGAGAAAGGGTCTAAAACGTAAGTTCTAGAACTTCGTAATCACAAGTTAGGAATTCTGCCCTATGCTATTCAGATTTAAGTGTGAACATGAGGATTATGAATGATGTTTAAATATGAGCCCTTAGGCTCATGAAATATGAGCGACGGATGTTAGAGAACCATATCTCATGATTAAGACCCGTAAGGGTCAAAGCATAAGCTACCATAAGGATAAACGATTGAATGTTCCATGATGATGCAAGTGGTATGTAAATGATGATGATGTTATTCATATGAGGAATTCATGATGATATATGTTTATGTGGCATAAAGCAAATTTGGAAGGAATTCGGCGTAATGCCTTTGTGTCGCCAAATTCCCGACAAATTTGGGGACTTAAAGAGATTTTGAAAATTAAGGTACTAAGATGGGTTCTAGGATGACACCGGTTCGGCCAAGCACCTCCATAGAACTCATGTGACATCGGTACCAATTTATACTCTTAGGTGACATCGGTTCGGCTGAGCACCCCTAAGAGAATTGCCCCCTAACCCGTAGTCAGATAGTTGGGATTTATGATTTATGATACGCTTATCGTTAAGTGGTAAGTAAGAACTAGTGACCACTAGTTAAGGTATGAGCTCATAACCTAGATATGTGACACGTTCTAGGTGACACCGGTTCGGCCGAGCACCCCCAGTTCGATTGTCTTTTATGGTGGCCCATGAGAAAGAGATGTTTTATGATTATGGTTATGTCACTGAGTTTGTCCCATATGAACATTACTATTGCCACTTTATGCCACTAAGTATGATGATGCTTGATGTTATGTTTTATGTATGTGCATTAGGTAGTACCATGCATGCATCTTCTATTATGTTACATTCATGACATTAAGATCATCCTAAAATGAATGGACCTTGGCTAAAGTATATTTTAAAGTTTAAAATGAACTTAATGCATGATCAGTCATTTTGTATAATTAAACCCAAGGTTCCTGAGGACGTAGATGATGACACCTAGGTAGTAGGAGGCCCTACTGAGATTCTTTAGCAAGATTCTCACTCCCTCTATCTCTTTCTTTCCGTTACGTCTTCAGATGGCGACGTTCGTAGTGTTCGTGGACACACCGACATGGGAGGTGCACCATGACCCGGACCACGGGTCATTCCATTTTGTGGGTCGATGCACGGTTAGAGTATTCATGTTCATGGGTCAACCCTTCACTCCCCCTGTACATTCCCATCGTTTCTCCCCCATCTCACCTTTTGACGATGACCTGGTGTTCGAGCGCCCACGTCCCCTAGAGGAGAGGCTTCGCCGTACACCATCGTCCACGTCCGCCGCTCGAGACTACCCCCAGTATGTGCCTCGTTGCCCGTCATCTTTTTCGGAGACGGATCCTTCCGAGGATTCGGCAACCCAGGTACCCTCCGAGGGATCTTCCCCCACCATACCCATGGACCTTGGGGAGGGTAGCGAGCCTTCCGTGACTCAGCCGAGGCTTGCACGACGACCGGAGATGAGGCCACGCCGTGGAGGCCACTTCCGAGCCCCGTCCCGTCTATTCACGCTGGAGGAGCTTGCTCAGTTTCCTGGTTACGTACCACGCTCGAGGGATAGTCGCCAGTAGGAGGCTGTGGATGGCCTGGGTTAGAGCACACACCACTTAGATGGGGATAAACCTTCTTTTGTTTAGAGGTTATCCCATTAGATGCACTCGGGTAGGGGAGTAGATCATGTTTATGTTTATGTTGTATTTCTTTTCATGTATTTCCCTTGTACTAAATTAAGTCCCACACTTATAAGTGGGCAAGTTATATATATATGAGATAATATTCAGTGTTATTCATGGTGTGCCTTATGCTATGACGTTATGAGATGTATGTTTTGTTCGTTACATGATATATCGCATCACGCGGCTCTCACTTTGCATTTTAAAAAAAAATTTACCCGTATTTTCCGCTAAGTATTTCTAAGTAAAATTGAGAACTATGAAGTAACAGACTAATGATTAACCTAAGTATGTTCTAGAGTATTGGGTTAAAAATTAGGATATTACAAGAAAACTCACCACAACACAACATTCAAGCAAGATCAAGCATTAAGCATTAAGATAAAAAAAAGAAAGGCATTATTTGAAAAGCTCCCTACCTAGTGTTTGGGGTTGAGAGGAAATGAAGAAGATGAAGAAGTTGGAGAGGATGAACTCTTGAACTTGAGAGAGAAAGAAAACCTCAAAGTGCTCTAAACTCTAAGCTTTAGTAAAATGAACAAAAGGGTGCTTCAAGTTCCCTAAGCTACCTATTTATAGAGAAATAAAATGAATTGATACAGCCACAAGAGGGAAGAAATATCTTTGTTCAAAGCATGGTGTTAGTCATTCAAAGCATGGTGAAAAGTCTAGCTATGCATGTCCTAAAGTGTGGCTAAAAATGTAGCTTATTTACAAACCTTTTAAATGAATAAAATCATAAAATTTTGGGCTGTAAAGGAGTGGAAAAACCGTGCATTCCATGTCCAAAAAGAAGAAAATATTTTCTAGGCTTGAATTTCCAAAGCATAGGTAAGGTGGTGTAAGACATGGTATCTTGAAAAAGTTTGATTGAAAGCTTGAATGACCACAAAAACAATTCATTCTTTTTGAATTTGAATGACATAAATATTTTTAATTTAGAAATGAATTGAAAACCTTGATTGACTATATAATTTATTCTTTAAATCTTTGAATGACATTTTTCTTGAAAGTTGGACATTGATTGAAAGAGTACAAGACATGTGTCATAGGGTAGCTTGACAACTTAGACTAACTTTTATTTGACTTCTAGGGGGAGGGTGGCGCCACTTGGGCAGCCTTGGAGAGGAAAAATATATCCTCAAATCATGTTCTAGAAGTGTGCTTTGGTGTGACATAGATTAGGTTTAGGATTAATGGTTGTTAAGTAGGTACTTTAAGTAAACTAATTAGTTAATTAAAGCTATAATCCCTTAGGTTAGAAGTAGTTTTGTAGGTTTAATGGAGTCAATACCTCTATGACTAGTGATGTGGGTGTGACAACCTTTCTTGGAAAAGGGAGCGTGAATAGTGAAAATACTATTTATAGATACTTTTTCTCTTTAAAAAAAGAAACTAGAATTAAGTTTGAATTTCCCTAAGCAATTCTAGATTCCAATTAATTTTAAATAATGATTTTGGCTCTAGATTAATTATGAAAATTAATTAACCTTTAATTAGAGCTTAATATTGCTTAGGTTTAGAGTTAAATAACTCATTAAGCTTAAAAGGCAATATGCAAGGGCAAAATCGTAATTTTTACCAAAAGTTGCCCGGAACCTCCGGGACTTAAACAAACATAGTTCATGCCTTAAAATCATTATTTTAAACCTCGGGACAACGTCCGGGTCAAAACGGAACTTTAAAACTGCCTTAAATCTGTTACAGGGGTATTTTGGTCATTTATGCACAGAAATCTAAAAAATGAGGTTTTTCTGCTCGGTTGGACATTCACAATCATACAATCCCCTTCATATAACATATAAACCCTATGAGGATGGCCAAAGCCGACTGTCCTCGTGTTTCGGGTAAAAATGACCTCAGGGGCATTTTGATCATTTTGAAAGTTTAGTGAAAATTGGGGCGTTACAACCTTTTCTTTGATGTCTTGGTTTTGTCACCAAAGACATGGTGACATGGTTTCTAAAACTCAAAGCTTGGTTTTCTAACTTGATCCATTTTTTGTTCTTTAAATAATATTAATGTTTAACTTGTTTCTTTTAATCCATTTCCTTGAACTTGATGATGATGTTCAAACCATAAGGTTCCTTTGACACCTTAGTACAAAGAACTCTAAAATTCACTTTATCTTGCTATGATAAGTTTGGGTTGAGGTTTTAGTTCCTTTAAAGTCTTGCAAGAGCTCTAGTGAAGAATATAAAATGAACTTGCACTCATATTTATTTTTCTTGCCTAGCATATTTATTTTTGAGCTAATCACCCACAACGTAAAGATTAAAACAAGAGTTGCATTCTCTTATCACCTAACGATTAATCTCGAAGCTCACCTATTTCGGCCTTAAAGTCGATTGTTGTGGAGTCTAGAGCACTAAAATAAAGAACCGGACTTGCATTCATATTTATATTTCCAGTTATCACTTAAATCCCAAAAGATAAAATGGACTTGCATATTTACTTTCAAATCTTGCATATTTATTTCAAGCTTTGCATATTTATTTTCAAGTCTTGCATATTTATGTTCTTAGCACCTCATGTTTATGCTTTAAGTTCTTGCATCTCATATTTACCTTGAAGCTCTCACTGTACTTTATAATGAAGAATAAAATGGAATGCATGGCACGTTTATATTATGTCATCACCTAAAGAACCTAGAGCTCAAAGACTTGCCCTTTTATCTCAAGCTAAAGTTTGGTTATGGAAGCATTCCCTTGAATGCACAATTCGGCCATGTGATGATGATGACCTTGGCATGAGTTTCATCTAGTCACAAGTGCCCATAACCTATGTCTTAGGATTTTCTTAAGCGTAGGAGAACTCAAAGAATATTTCGAGTATGATTTTGTGTTCTAAATTTTAAATCTTAGGCCAACTCAAATGGTTGCTGCCCTTGTTTAGTTTATGATGATTTTAGTGAAATAAGTTGGTTTCCAAAGAGTTTTAGAAGTCCTAAAGTGAATCCATGAAAAACTAGTAACTTATGCTTGTTAAAAATGAAATTTCATGCATGATATGAATATATATATGAATTCGGTCCTATCATGGTATGTTTGCTGCTATATGATGATGTTTTGACATGTTAGAATGTGTAAAAATTATGTATGTGAAGGTAGGAGCCTTTCTGTGCATGTTAGGGAAGAAACTAGCTTTATAGAAAAACCGTAAAGTTGAGTTCTAGCATTGTTTTGACCCATTAATTCTCATCTCTTGCCAAAACTGTTTTAGTATGTTAACCTTCAGTTTAGGATTGTTTAAATATGAAAAACTTGCTAACATTTGATGTAGGATTGATTTTTAGAGCCTATAGAGAAATTAGCAACTAGAAAACCATAAAAATGTGATTCTAGAACTCTTAGAACATTTAATTTTCTAGTTCTGTACAGCACCCTTATAATGTAGTAAACATGGTTTATAATTAGTTCAAAGGCTTAGGGATACCTCATAATTGGTTTAGATCTAATTTATAGCGCCTTAGGCGAAGACGGAACCAAAAAAGGGTCTAAAACGTAAGTTCTAGAACCCCGTAATCTTAAAGATGTAATTCTGCCCTTAGAGTATGATGCTGCCCAGATTTATTAATGGACAGAAGTGCTAGTAAAAATTGTTAGTTAAGAATCCCTAGGTGTAACATCCTAATTTTTAACCCAATACTCTAGAACATATTTAGGTTAATCATTAGTCTGTTACTTCATAGTTCTCATTTAACTTTGAATTACTTAGCGGAAAATACGGGTAATTTTTTTTTTTTTTTTGAAATAAAAGTGAGAGCCGCGTGATGCGATAAGCGGTACACCATATAAAGTGAAACAATTATCTCACAACATCATAACATGAGGCACAACATGAACATCACTGAATATCATCTCATATATATATAACTTGCCCACTTATAAGTGTGGGTCTTAATTTAGTACAAGGGAAATGCATAAAAGAAAGTACAACATAAGCATAAACATAATCTACTCCCCTACCCGAGTGTATCTAATGGGAAACCTTTAAACAAAAGAAGGTTTATCCCCATCTAAGTGGTGTGTGCTCTAACTCGGGCCATCCACGGCCTCCTACTGGCGACTATCTCGTGATCGAGGCAGATATCCGGGAAACTGGGTGAGCTCCTCGGGCGTGAAGAGGCGGAGCGGGGATCGAGTGTGATATGGCCGCATCTCCGGTCGTCGTGCACGCCTCGGCTGAGTCACGGTGGGCTCGCTATCCTCTCCAAGGTCCATAGGTATGGAGGGGGAAGATCCCTCGGAAGGTGCCTGGGTTGTCGAATCCTCGGAAGGATCCGTCTCCGAAAAAGATGACGGGCAACGGGGCACATCTTTGGGGTAGTCTCGGCGGGACGTGGATGATGGGAGTGCACGAAGCCTCTCCTCTAGGGGACGTCTTGGCGCTCGAACACCAGGTCATCGCCAAAAGGTGAGGCGGGGAGAAACGATGGGAATGTACAGGGGGAGTGAAGGGTCGACCCATGAACATAAATACTCTAACCGTGCATCGACCCACAAAATGGAATGACCCGTGGTCCGGGTCATGGTGCACCTCCCATATCGGCGTGTCCACGAACACCACGAACGTCGCCATCTGAAGACGTGACGGAAAGAAAGAGGTAGAGGAGTGAGAATCTTGCTAAAGAATCTCGTAGAGGCCTCCTACTACCTAGGTGTCATCATCTACGTCCTCAGGAACCTTGGGTTTATTTATACAAAATGACTGAGCATGTATTAGGTTCATTTTAAACTTTAAAATATATTTTAGCCAAGGTCCATTCATTTTAGGATGATCTTAATGTCATGGATGCAACATGATAGAAAATGTATGCATGGCACTACCTAATGCACATACATAAAACATAACATCAAGCATCATCATTCTTGGTGGCATAAAGTGGCAATAGTAACATTCATATGGGACAAAACTTAGTGACATAATCATAATCATGAAACTTCTCTTCCTCATGGGCCACCCTAAAAGACAATCGAGGCTGGGGTGCTCGGCCGAATCGGTGTCACCCGAGCGTGTCATACATCTAGGTTATGAGCTCATACCTTAACTAGTCGTCACTAGTTCTTACTTACCACTTAACGATAAGCGTATCATAAATCATAAATCCCGACTATCTGAGTACGGGGTTAGGGGCAATTCTCTTAGGGGTGCTCGGCCGAACCGGTGTCACCTAAGAGTATAAAATGGTACCGATGTCACATGAGTTCTATGGAGGTGCTCGGCCGAACCGGTGTCATCCTAGAACCCATCTTAGTACCTTAATTTTCAAAATTTCTTTAAGTCCCCAAATTTGTCGAAATTAGACACAACGGTCATTACACTGAATTTCCTTCCAAATTTGCTTTATGCCACATCAACATATAACCTCATAAATTCCTCATATGAATAACATCATCATCATTAGCATACTTCATGCATCATCATAAAACATCCAAACGCTTACCCTTACGGTAGCTTATGCTTTGACCCTTACGGGTCTTAATCTTGAGATATAGTTCTCTACATCCGTCGTTCATATTTTAAGCACCTAAGGCTCATAATTAAACATCATTCATAATCCTCCCATTTTACTTTTAAATCTGAATGGCATAGGGTGGAAATCCTAACATGTGAATACGGGGTTCTAGAACTTACGTTTTAGACCCTTTCTTGGTTCCGTTTTCGCCGAAGGCGCTATGGATTAAATCTAAATCAATTATGAGGCATTCCTATGCTTAAGTACTAATTATTAATCATGTTCACCATGTTGTAAGGGTGCTGGACAGAATCCAGAAAATTAAATGTTCTAAGAGTTCTACATTTGCATTTTTACGGTTTTCTAGTTACTAGTTTCCCCGTAGGTGCTAGAATTCAATTCTAACTCAAATGATACCAAGTTTTTCATGTCTAAACAATCTAAATCTGATTATGTCCCCATTAAAACAGTTTGGAAAAGTTCCATAAACAAATGGGTCAAAACTATGTTAAATTCTAGCTTTACGGTATTTCTAGTTAGCTAGTTTCTTACCTATCATGCATAGGATCGCTTCTACATCATCATATGATATTTTCACACATTCCAACACATCAAAACATCATCATACAGCATCAAACTCATCACATCAGAACCAAAAACATTTAACTTAAATGAGAGAGTTAAATTGACATTTCTAGGTACATAAGTTAACTAGTTTCTCTTGGAATCATTCTAGAACTTCTAAAACTCTTTGCAAAACATTTTAATTCATCAAGAGGCTAAGTGAAGCCTTAGGTCACTGACCAAAACATATTCCATCCCCTAAAAGATAATAAAATCACAACTTGTGATGACATAACCTTATAAAGATTGTAAAGCTTTAGGGAAAACTTAAAACGTAGACTATTGGTCCTAGTAGCTAGATGAAAACTCATTGCAAGTCCATCATCACTACTTGGCCGAAATTATGCATTCAAGGAATACATTCACATTTAACTTTAACTTGGAATGAAATGGGCAAGTCTTTGAGCTCTAGGTTCTTAAGTTATGACATAAACTAAACGTGCTCATGCTTTTCGTTTTTAATCTTGCTTACAAAGTAAAGTGATGACTTAAAATTAAATATGCAAGGCATAACTTAAACGTGCAAGCTTGAAAGTAAATATGCGAGGCATAAACTTAAACGTGCAAGCTTGAAGGTAAATATGCATGGTTCAATTCTTTATTTTAGTGCTCTTGGCCCAACAACAATTGGCTTTAAGGCAGAAATAGATAGGCATTCGAGAAATTAATTAGGTGGTAATGCAAGTTCAATTCTTTATTTTAGTGCTCTAAGCCCAACAACAATCGACTTTAAGGCCGAAATAGAAAGGCTTCGAGAATTAAGTTAAGTGATGATACAAGTTTCATTTTAATCTTTATGTTCTTAGGTGATAGCTAGAAGGTAAAGATGCATAGCAAGAATGTAAATATGAATGCAAGCATAAAATAAATTATGCAAGTTCATTTCATCTTTCTAGAGCTCTTAACAAGACTTTAAAGGAATTTAAACCATAACCCAAACTCATCCAAACAAGGTAAAGTCAAGCTTAGAGTTCTTTAAAACTTAACATAATATTTTTAGGAAATCAAACCATGAAGCTTAGAAAAATTTAAGGAAATGGCCGAAATCATCAAGAAGAAAAAGGAACATTTTAAAACTCTAGAGTTCATGATCTTGATGATATATTAACACCAACATCATGAGTCCTCATCATTGAGTTCATAGAGCCATTTTAAAACATCATTAAAGCTAAAGTTCTCAAGAGTTCAAGAAAGGAAAAACTAAAAACATTTTTGCTCAAGAACAAAGATCAAGCTCTAGAGTTGTTTCAAGTGATGAACATCATCATGAAACTCTCATCATCAAGCTCTCATGTCTTTGTTCTCCAAGGCCTATGGCCGAAAATGAAAAGGAAAAAGGAGTGGAAATGAAGTTCTAAAAAGAGACAAGAGAAACTATGAACATCAAGCTTGAAACAAGAACTTTAAAGAAAAGAATACATGAAAGAAAATCCCTACTTGGTGTGATGAACTTGAAGATGGAAGAAGAAGATGAAGATGATGAAGAACTTTGAAGAGCTTGAAGAACTTGAAGAGCACTAGAACTTTGAGAGAAAAGAAAAGCTTTGAGTGTTTCCTAAACTTAGCAAATGATCTAAAAGTGGTGCAAGCTCCTCAAGGCATTCTATTTATAGAGAAATAAAACAAATGGAGGGTGTGAATGGGCTGATGTATATTTTCAGCCAAGAGGTGCAGAATTGGAGGGTTCCATGTGTTCCATGAGGTGAGATATTGTGTTCTTGAGGCATGGTGAGGTATGGCTTAAGGTATGGTGAGGTATGGTTCAAGGTATGGCCTCAAGCATGGTTCTTTGAGTGAGAAACAATTTAATATGTGGTCAAAGGAGGAGTGTGTTGGCCGAAACTTCATCATCCATGGGGGAGGTTTCTTTGCATTTTAATTGTGGTTTAGAGTTGTGTTTAGGTGTATCTTTGATTATGCTTAAGATTAGGAATTTGTAAGAAAGTGTTTAGGTAAGGTAAGTGGGTAATTAAGGTGGTCTAGACATAATTAAGGAGTGGTCTTGCACCATTAGTGAGTTAAATCCTCAATTTAGAGTCTAAACAATTCTAGACACATTTCCTTGATTTAAGGAATTGGAGAGAGAAAACACTATTCAAGATTCCAAGACTAGAAGTCTTGAGTTCTAAAAAGGGATTTAAGTTTAATCTAAGCAATTTTAGGTTCTAATTAACTTTAATAAATTATTTTGACTCTAGATTAATTAGGGAAATAAATTAATCTTCGTTTAGAGCCTAATATTGCTTAGGTTTGCTTAATTACGTCATTAAGCTCAAAAACACTATTCTAGGGGCAAAACCGTAATTTTGGACTAAAACTGCCCGGGACCACCGGGACTTGAACAGAGACCTCTAGACACATGAAAACATGTTTTTAAACCTCTGGGGAAAGTTCCGGGCTCAAACGGCACCTTTACCCGTGTAAAAACGCTATAGGGGTATTTTGGTCATTTTGACCTGAAACTGCGGAAAATGAAATTTTCGCTTCCGAAAGCATTCAAAGGCCATTCAATCCCCTTCAAACATTGAGTTGACCCTTCGAGGATGACCGAGTTGGTTACCCTCGAGTTCGGGTCAGAAAATGACCTCAGGGGCATTTTGGTCATTTCCCTCGGACAGAAAAATCGAGGTGTTACACTAGGTGTATAATTATATCTCAAGTTTAAGTTCGTAAGGGTCAAAGCATAAGACACCGTAGGTTCAGGAGCATAATGAGCTATGATGTTACGTGAGAATGTATGCTTTATTTGAAAATGATTATGTATATGTATGAAATTATGATTGAGGACGCATGCTCTATTTGTTTATGTGGCATAAAGTAAATTTGAAAGAAATTCGGCGAGCTGCAGTTATGCTGCCGAACTTCTGACAAATTTGGGGACTTAGAAAAGTTTTTGAAAAACCTATGAGAATTTTCTTTAAAAGAGATGAGGTACTAAGATGTGTTCTTGGATGACACCGGTTCAACTGTGCACCTCTAAGGACTCATGTGACATCGGTACGAAGATGTATTCTTGGGTGACACCGGTTTGGCTGAGCACCCCCAAGAAAATGCCCCCTAACCCGTACTAGAGAGTCGGGATTTATTTATGATATGCTTATCGATAAGGGATAAGTAAGAACTAGTGACGACTAGTTAGGCATGAGCTCATAACCTAGAGATGTGACACGTTCTGGGTGACACCGGTTCGGCCAAGCACCTCTAGAACGAATGTCTTTTAGGGTGGCCCCATGAGAAAGTAAAGTATGATGATTATGCCACAAAAGTTTTCCCACATGAGATTTAAATTGTCACTTTATGCCACTAATTATGATGTTTCTTGATGTTATGATTAATATTCTTGCATTAAGTAGTGCCATGCATACATTCTTTACCATGTTGTATTCATGACACTAAGAATCATTCTAAAATGAACGGGCCTTGGCTAACTATGTTTTGAAGCTTAAAAATGAACTTGATGAATGCTCACTTATTTCATACACTAAACCCAAGGTTCCTGAGGACGTAGATAATGACACCTAGATAGGAGGTTGCCCTACTGAGTTTCTTTAGCAAGATTCTCACTCCCTCTATCTTTTCTTCCCGTCACATCTTCAGATGGCGACATTCGTGGTTTTTGTGGATTCCCTGACGTGGGAAGTGCACCATGATCCGGAGCATGGATCGTACCATTTTGAAGGTCAATGTATTGTTCGTGTCTTCATGTTCGTTGGACAACCCTTCACCTACCCTATACATACTCATCGCTTCTCCCCGACAACATCATACGGTGACGACGATCGAGTTTTTGAGCATGCTCGCATGCATAACGAGAGGGTGCTCCGTATGCACACCGCCGCCTCGGCCATGCGCGACTACCCCGACTATGTGCCGCGTACATACTTCTCAGAGACCGATCCGTCGGATGATCCGCCTACCTACCCTTACTCCGAGAGCTCTGCCCCTACTCCCCTGCTGAGGGTAGAGGGTAGTGAGGAGACGATCACACAGCCATGACTGGCTCGGAGACAGTCCATGCATCCCCGTCGAGGAGCTCATGTCCAGCCACAGCGAGTGCCCACTCCAGATGAGCTTCGTCCTTGGATCAACTATGTCCCACCTACCCGAACTACCAGCAATAGAGGAGCTTGAGGAGTGATATTGTATACACCACACGTAGATTAGAGTAGCTTTCTTTTGTTCAGAAAGGTTACCCATTTTAGGTGCGCTAAGGTGTGGGTGTTTCCCCTATTCATGTTTCCATGTATTTTTATTTCAGTTGTATTTGTTTCATGTTGTACTAAACTAAGTCCCGCTTCTTTTTGAGTGGGCATATTATATATCTATATATGTGGGTTGTTTTATCATGCTGCGCAACTATATGCTTTATGATCGGATGTTCATGAGGTGTTTATTTGGATTTGTGTTTTATTGCTTTCATGTTTCATCATTCCCCATATGTGCAGCTCTCACTTTGCTTTTACGTTTCAAAAAAAAATTACCTGTATTTTCCGCTAAGTATTTTAAAGTAAAGAGGAAACTATGACGTAACAAACTAATGATTAACCTAAATATGTTCTAGAGTATTGGGTTAAAAATTAGAATGTTATAGATAACACCAGTGTTTTGGCGACCAGTGGTTATGGTTCGATGATTCATAGTGATGGTTCGATGATTGGCCTAGTGATCAACAGTTATGGCCCAGCGATTGGCAGCTATGGTCTAGTGTATGTAGTAGTGGAGTAATGACCTAGAGAGGTGATCTAGTGACTGGTGATGGTGGTCTAGTGATCAGCAGTTGTGGTATAGTGTCTTCGACGATGGTCCAATGACCTGCAATGGTTGTCTAGTAATTGGCAACGATGGTTCGATGATCGGTGAGTGGGCAATGGTTCGGTGGCTTGTAAATGGTGGTCCAAAGCCTAACTATTATGGTCTAGTGTCGGTAGTGAAGGTTCTATGTTGGCAAGGGTAGTATGGTGTCGGTGGTGGTGGTGATGGTGATGGTAATGGTCTAGTAATGATGGCAGTCCTCCAACAATAATTATGGTAGTTTAGGCTAAGGGCAATTTGGTTTTTTTACTTTTTCTAAAGCATTCCGTTTCCATAAGAATTGTATATTTCCATGTGAAAGGTGGGAATGAAAATGTATCAATTTTTATTCCTCAGAATGCAACTTACCCAAGACTATTTTCTAAACCTATTGGAAATAGAAGACATTAATAGTATACATATACCCCTAGCTAGATTCATGTACATAAGGAGCTGTAATATACTACTTATTAGTTATTGTTGTAATCAATATACCTGTAATGTATATATAGATTACTAAATATGAATAGAAATTAAGTGAGAACATTTCAGCAATCACAATCAAGTTTTCTGTTATACTTTTCAATCTTCATCCTCAAATTGGTATCAGAGTGGGTTAGATCCCACCCTAGCTCTACTGTCAAGCTGTCTAGTTTTGCATCTAGCTAAGCAAAACTTCCCCCATATAATTTTCTTGTTTTATCTCTGGTCAAACAAAATCCTAATATCTCAATTTTAGACCTTCAAACTCCATAACCTCAGTCTAAAACAGCTCAGCCCTAATGAAGCCATCAAATAGCTGCATTGTCCCTCTCAGTCTTATAATCGAAAGCAGCCCTACTACCAACGAACCTGACTAACCATCTTAGATAAGATTGACCGACCATTCCCTAGAGAATCACCACTAACTATCGTACGATGCGCTATGTCCTGTGATTTTTGTATAAAAAAGCTCGTTGTTGCTTGAGTTACACGCGCTGGCTTCCTGAACCCCATTTTCAACACCATTAATGCTCTCATACTCTATAACACCCTAAAAATTACTTAAAAATTAATTTGAATTTTGCTTGTCATTATTTCAAAAATTTAACAGACATAGTAATGATGAGGACGACCCAGTGGATATGTAAAAAAAAAAGTAAATAGTAATTTGTGTGTCGCACAGGCCCGCCGGGACAGTTGAAACCTTAGAATTAAGACTCGGAGATGCCCGAAACTGAGAAATTATAAGATTAAGATTAGAAATAGATAGGAATAAAGATTTTATACTAGAATTAATTTTCAGGCAAAACTTAATTACCTGAGTACAGTGTTTTACCCGTTCGGTAAAATTTCAGTGTGCAATTTCTAACACCGAAAGGTAGTTTAATATTATAAAAAGGATAATATATTTCCTTTATATGTCAAGTGTAAGGCTAAGATTTAATCCTGTAAAACAAGATTAAATCTTAGCTACCCATTTCTTTTTATTATTAGAAAGAATTAGATTTCATATTAAATAATTCTTACTATCTAATATAATATCTTTAAAAAAGGAAAAAAAGCTACAAAAGCTTATCTTTGAAGCTTCAATTCTTGGCCATAAAAGGGAACCAAGCAGCCACCATTGTTGTCTTTCCAAGAGCTCAAAGTTTTGATTTCAATTTACCAAAACACTTGCCAAAAGTTGCTAAAACCACAAACTCCCTTTACAAAACTTACTCTACTCACCACTACCTACAAAACTAATTGATTGAAATTTCAAATCCTCACTACTTCTCACTTTTATATACGTAGTATACTACCTAGGGGAGTCTTTGGGCTTGCTTTGGTGTCCTTGAAGTGTAGAGAAATCCATTGGAACACCTTTAGAGTGCAAAGCTCTAAAGTTTGCAAGGTAAGGTGGTGTTTTCTTGCTTGATGAAATTCTATTTTCTTGCTGATTTTGAGGGCTTGATATAACGCCCCTATTTTTGCTACTATGCAAAATTACCAAAATGCCCCTAGGTAAATTTTGCACAAGATTTGAGGCCGAATAATCTTCAATAAGGTATTTTAATATTAGATTAACATTATATGAGGCTTAGATAGCTATTCGTGCGAAAATCACATATCCCGATTTTTTCATGTGCAAATTGACCAAAATGTTCTTGGGGTCATTTTTGCCCGAAAATTGAAGATAGCCAATCCTAGCTATTCTCAAGGGGTTAGATTTATTTTTGAAGGAAATTATTTGTGTTATGTTAATGTTATGATAAAAATCTCAACTTCTGGTTTTTATCGTACGTAAAATTACCAAATTACCCCTGTGGTAACTTAATGCGAGATTGAGTAATCCTTGAACCTTGTTATCACCCGAGAAGTTCAAAATGTTTGCTACAAGCGTAATTTGATGTTTAGGTAATTCCGGGAAGTTTTTACATGAAATTACCTTTTTATCCCTAGTTAGTGTTTAATGAGTTCACTTAAGTAATTAAGGCAATATTAGGCTCTAGTTCAATTCAAATTATTTTCATTCATTAACCTTGGGTTAAAAATAATTACTCGAGGTGATTAGAGCCTAAGAATTTTTAAGGAAAAATTTAATTGCCTTCCTTAATTACAAGAGCTCATAAAATCAATAATGTTAAGATTAAGGAAAATCTAGTGCATTTCCTTTCTTTATCTTAAGATTAGAACTAATGTTACTAATTGATTTTCAACTCAATTGAGATTAACTCATTACTAATGTAAGATTACTCTTTAACCTTGTCTTGGTAAGTCTTACATATTTGATTTTACCATTTACACAAAATTACCAATTTCTAACCTACCACCTAATTAATTGCACTATCATTTGTGTCCTACTACTTAGAAATCAAAGGAATTGTCATATTTTTTTTTTCTTTCAAAGAATAATGCACTACATCATTAGATACCTCCATGATGGTCATATTTTATTTTTCTTTCAAGGAATAATACACTACATCATTAGACACACCTCAAATACATGTCCTACCATACATGATAAAGGAATATATGTCTCCCATTATTCCTTCCAAGTGCCACAGACTCTATGCTCCCATTACCTCATATTTTATTTTTACTTTCAACAATAATACACAAGAACACATCATTGCCTTACCTTATGCTTTGTTGGAGTTGTCTTGCTAATGATTTGCTCAAAAATTCTGCTCCCCATTACAGCCATGATAGGCCACGATTTCCAGCTCCTATCCACCCTTATAATTCAATTTTTTGTAAAGCCTAATGCACTCTAAAACATTGATTACCTTAACATGTGTATTTTTAAAGTTGTCTTGCTCATTTTGATTAAACAATTCTGCGTTCTCTCAAAGAAACACTAAGCTTTCTTCTTCTTCCTCCTCTACTATCAAGAGACCTCACTTTTAACATTCATCTAAGTTCTCAAGCTCAAACAAACACATGTCCATCATAGATCAACTCCTAAACACTTAAGCTTTCCATTTTCAAACACAAGAACACAAGCAAAATCCTCCCTCCATTCCAACCTCACTTGGCCGAAACTATATCATCACTAAGATCAGATTTTGTTCTTGTAACTTCATAGAAAATCAAGCTTTCTCTTCAATAAACAAGAAAAAACTTGGTAAGGATTTTATTTCATGTTCTTTCTTATGCTTTTTCCTTTTTTCCTTATATTTTCAGTTTTCATGGCTTGATGTTGACCATGGCTTGATGATGAGGAATCATGGTGGCGGTTGTAAATCCATCATTTAATTGACCTCTAAAGCCGAAGGTTTAATTCTTGTTGTCAAAAGATTAATAAAATAATTGTTGTTCTTTTTTGATTTGGTTCTTTTTGAGCTTGATGATGAGAGTAATGAAATAAGGTTCTTGGAACCATGGTAACAAAGAACTCTAAAGCTCACTTCCTTTTGTTAAGATTATTTGGAGTTAGAGAGTTTAATTCTCTAAAAGTCTTGAGTTTTGAGCTTAACAAGATATAAAATGAACTTGCATCCATGTTTATGTTTCAAGCTCTTGCATATCATGTTTAAATTCCAAGTCTTGCATAATCATGTTATATTTCAAGTTATCACTTAAACTTTCAAGACTTAAAAATGAACTTGAATCTTCATATTTATATTTCAAGCCTTGCACATCATATTATATTTTCAAGATATCACCTTATAATGACAAAGATTAAAATGATGATTGCACGACATGTCTATGACACTAGTCATCACTTAAAACCTCTAAAGCTCAAGACTTGCTCTTGTTATCCTAAATGAAAATTTTGATCACGGACACACCACAAACATATGATTTTCGGCCCTTATGATGCTCTTGGTTTGAATCTTTTTATTTTATTTTTGAGTCTTGGATCTTGTCTTTTAGATGCACAAAGAATTTTTGAAAGACTTAGAAATTGAAAAGGATTAAGAAACATGATTTTCTCATAATTTTAGATGCTAAAGTTTTAGTCTCTGACCTGATCTATTAGAATTGGAAAGATCACTGATTTATGATGTTTAGATGAGTATAAGTCACTATTATTTGTTATAACATTTTAGGAAAAACTAGCAACTAGAAAGGATCAAAATTGTGATTTTAGAAAGCTTTAGAGAGATTAATTTTCTGGAACTTTTGATTACTGTTTTCAGCCCTGTTCATCACTGTTCATTCTGTTCACACACCTGAGGATTACTAATATTGGTTGTAAAAATTGTTTTTGGTAAGTTAGGTGTATAAAAGTGTAATTACAAGTGTTAGTTTGGACCGTTTTACAAAATGCGAAAAGTTATGTTTTGAACTATCAATTATATGACTTCAGCCAAATGATTTTAATCAAAGTCAATAATGATGTTGAATATGTCCATGTATTCAAAATACAATTTATGATGTTTAGAAAAAGTTTTAGAAGTTTTGGTTGTAGTTAAGTGTAAAAAACGAGCAATTTTACACTTTGACCCCTAAAGTATAGTAAAATTTGGCCTATGATCCAAAATGATTTTTATGATGAATTTAAATGATTTCTAAGTATTATGGGTCTCTGAAATGTATAGATTAATTTTAAAGATCTTTAGTTTGAGAAAACAAGTTTAAAAGAAAAATTACGTTTTGACTCATAATCTTTGAGAAAATTGTAGTTTTGACCCTCTTTTGGGCCTAAGCATAAATATTGATAACTTGATGAGATTAGTGTGGTTGATATCTTATGGAAATTATATTCAAGTGTTTTAGTTGAAATTTATATGACTTATGTTAATTATGCTAAGATATAAATTGAGGATAGATTATGCATGCTTGATTCTTGATCTATGCAGGCAATGATCTCTAGTAAGTTGCCTTTATCCTATTGCGCATGGCATGTGCATTAGCTGAGTCTGGTCCTTCATTCCGGCATACTGGTTAGGAGCATATTTACTTTCATGAGATATTGATGATAACATGCTTATGTATATATGCAAAAGAATGTGTTGCATACTTATGCGATCAAATTACATGTTAAATTGTAGCATGTTATAATTATACTTGAATAATTGAGATGCATGATCTATGAAGTTTATGAGCAGAAAATGTTCAATGATAAGTTATGATTATATGATTCATGTTTGTATCTCTGAATAACATGCTAAGATAAAAGACATAAGGAAGTGATCCTCTAGACCCCCTGAATCAAAAGTTATGAGAATTGATCCAATAAGATGATCCTTTAGACTCCCCGAATTAAAGGTTATGAAAGGTGATCCAATAATTATATGTTTCATGTTTTGCATTTCTAGATAACATGCTAAGATTGAAGGTGACATAAAATATATGGAGATGACCCTCTAGACTCTTCGAGTTAAAGGTTAAGAGAGATAATCCAATAAGGTGATCCTTTAGACTCTCCGAATTAATGGTTACAAAAGGTGATCCTATGCTCCCCTATCGCGCACTCCGGGAGTCAGGAATTAGCTTATCGAGAGGATAAGTATAGAGTAGTGATGATTAGTGAGGTATGAGCTCATAACCTAAAACTCTCAAGAGGAGAAAAAATATAGGGCGGCCCCCAAGGAAAGAGACTAAGAAATTTAAGTCACGGAAAAGAATATTGAGGAATGATCATGTTAGAAGGATTTATGTTCTTTTTGTCATGTGCATTGGTTCTGATTTCTATGATATTCTTACATATGGCATAGACATGCGTTCATGATATAGTATGTTGTATCCATGACATTAAGATTTATGCTAAAAGACACGGGCCTTGACTAATGGCATTTGGAACTTAATAAATGAAACTTATATATGCTCACATTTTCATAATGAAACTCGAGGTTCCTGGGGACGATTAGGATGACACTTGCATTAGAGCAAGAAAACCCTACTGAGAATCTTGTATAAGTTTCTCATCCCTTTTTCTTTCTTCTGTGTTGTCTCCAGATGAGGATGATGGTATAGCTCGTGATCTTTTCTGAGACGTGGATGAGGGAGTTGCGCTACAGAAGGAATCAGGAGGGTTATTGTGGCAGTACGGAAATAATTTTCTTTCGGACATTGGCTTTAGGGTGATCATACCCCTTCTATCTGCTTGGATTCTAGTCTTTTGATGAATATGTACTGATGTCCTTTATGTTTAGAGGATGTTGCTAATATGATATAATTTTGATATGTTGATATTGTTTGTGTTATGTTATGCCATAGTCTATAAATATTTTGTGATGTTGTATGTATCTGTGACTTGTTTCTATCCTTTCTTATTTATAGGTAAGGCGAACGACATTAGTTACTTAGCATGCGCCGGTCACGTTTTGTATTTATTTAAAAAAAAATTTACCCATATTTTCACTAAGGTATTTTCAAGAGTTTAAGTTAAAAACTAGAACAAAAGAATAATAACTAATAATTAACTTAAATGCGTCCTAGGCATGTTGGGTTAAATATTAGGGTGTTACACTTGAAAATTAATAATCTTGGTTCTAATGAATTATTATACATAGGTATAGGTGTATTTGTATTGGTGGAATGTATTAGGGTTGTGGAAAAACTCAGTTTTGCTAGAGAACTGTTAATCTTGTTGCTGGAAATTCAATTTTCTTATAGGTAGGGAATGATCACAAAATTTCTGAAGGAGTTGTAGGAATTTTTATGAGCTATAAAAATTATATGTTGAAGCTAACATCCTAATACAACTTCATGATTTTTCTTGGGTCATTTTAAAGAACTTTACTACTTGAAAAAAATCATATACTTTGAACTTTATTGCTGGAAAATCCCGATTTGAAGCAAGCAGGGAATTTGTTCAAATTTTCTGACCTACTTAGTGTAACATCCTAATTTTTAACCCAATACTCTAGAATATATATAGCTTAATCATTAGTCTATTACCCTTTAGTCTCATTCTTTCAAACCTTTCATTAAAATACTTAGCGGAAAATACGAATAAATTTTTCTTTTTCGAAACTTGAAAACAAAATGCGAGCCACGCACTAACCTAATGTTCGTCATAACCATATCGTGCAAGAAATAGTAATCACACCATACATACCCATGAAAGGTACCATTATACATAACAACATAATATCATCACAGCTTCATAAATATGTAAATTACTAGCATCGTTGTACCATTATTTACATCAAAACATGCACATATATATGAAGGGATCCTTATCCACCTATGAGGTTGGATAAGTGTCAACCCAAAATCTAAGCTATCTATGTTCCCGCAGGGACCCTCTGCTCCATTTGCTAGTGAGACCCTTAAGCACGAGCCATAGAAGAAGTCACGAACCTTGTTGTAATCCTCATCTAGAGACGACACGGAAGAAAAGAGAGGGATGAGAAACTCATTCAAGATTCTTAGTAGGGATTCCCGACTCTAACACAAGTGTCATCGTTATCATCCCCAGCCACCTCAATTTTAATTATGAAAAGGGTGTATATGCATAAGAATTGGTTTTAGGCTTTTCAAATCTATTTATCTAAAGTGGGTGTCTTTTAGCATGTGTCTTGATGACATGAATGCAACAGATATTTGATGAATGCATGACAATACCATATGTACATTAACATGAAAGTCATAACACTTGGACCCAACATATAGAAACATAAATCATATACATGGCATAAAAAGGCATAGTACTTTCCATGTGACATTTTTCTCATAAGTCAAACTCTTGGATTCTTTTTCTTAAAGACCGCCCTCTTAACATATCCACCAAAAATCTAACCGACTCACCGGCCCAGCGATAATCTGGTCACCAAACTACATCTCACCTATCGCCTAGGAATAAGCTCAATCCTAACTAGTCGTCACTAGCTTTGATATGGGCTAATAGAGGGGGTATACATAACTTTCTTGGATCACCTATCTTAGGATCATTTCCTTCTTTGAAATGCTCTACTGGTATCTAGTACACAGTGAATTGTCCACTTTGGCAAGCTTAATGTCAATACCCTCACAGATTTGTTTCCTCCCCACCATAGCGGGAGGAATGCGTCTCAGTGTTATATCACATCTGTTCTGGGAGTGCTCGGTCGAACCGGTGTCACCCAGGAGTTTTCGCAAACTTTTCTTAAATCCTCAAGTTTAATGGGAAATTCGACAGCGTAACAGCGTACATCGGGTTTCCTTCAAACTTGCTTTATGCCACGAAACATATGGAGCATGCATAGCCATTCAACATCACCATAAGACATCAAGTCATATAGTCAAACTCATCATAGCATATACGTCATCACATTATTAATTTAACATTCTTAAAAGATAGCATGCCCCTAACTAGTTTGCCGGATTCAAGGACCGGGCTCAGCCAATACATATGCCATGCTCAAGTCATTCTCATAATTAATTATACATCTACTTGAAGTCATAAAGCTCATTATGTCTTGGGACCTACAATGTCTTATGTTTTGACCCTTACGGGTCTTAAACTTGAGATACAATTATTCTAACATATGTTATTACCCTTTTATGCACCTATGAGTTCATAACGAATTATCCTCATTAATGTTTATGCTTAGGAGCAAATCCAAACAGCTCCATATAGATTTGAAAAATTATAAATCTTGCAGTTACGAGGGTTCTAGAAACTACGTTTTAGACCCTTTATACATTCCGTCTTTGCCTAAGACACTATAAATTAAACCTAAACCAATTATGGGGCATTCCTATGCCTATGAACTAATTATAAACCATGTTTCCTTCATTATAAGGTTGCTGGACAGAAACAGAAAATTGAATGATCTAAGTGTTCTAGAATTGCACTTTTACGGTTTTCTAGTTACTAGTTTCTCTATAGGCGCTATAAATCAATCCTACATCAAATGTTACCAAGTTTTTCATGATTAATCAATCCTAAACTGAATATTATCCCATTAAAACAGTTTGGCAGTGGCTAAAAATAAATGGGTCAAAACCATGTTAAAACTCAACTTTACGGTTAATCGGTAAGACTAGTTTCTTTTCTAACATGCATAGAAAGGCTCCTACCTCAACGTATATAATTCTTACACATACTAACATGTCAAAACATCATCATACAGCAGCAACCATACCATGGCAGAATCGAAATGCATAGCTCCCAAGAAATACATAATCTTACATTCTCAAGACATATAGGTTACTACTTTCTCTTGAAATCATTTTAGGACTTTCTAAAACTCTTTGAAAACCAACTTATTTCCATAAAATCCTCACAAACCAAAAAAGGGCAGCAACCATTTGAGTTGGCCCAAGATTGGAGTTTTAAAATGTAAAATCATACTTGAAATATTCTTTGAGTTCTCCTATGCTTAAGAAAATCCTAAGACATAGATTATGGGTACTTGTGACTAGATGAAACTCACACCAAGCTCATCATCACCACGTGGCCGAATTGTGCATTCAAGGGAATGCTTCCATAACCAAACTTTAGCTTGAGATAGAAGGGCAAGTCTTTGAGCTCAAGGATCTTTAAGTGATGACCAAAAGTAAACGTGCTATGCATTCCATTTTATTCTTCATTAGAAAGTAAAGTCAGAGCTTCAAAGTAAATATGAAATGCAAGAACTTGCAATTAAATATGCAAGGCTCAAAGTAAATATGCAAAACTTGAAAGTAAATATGGGAGTTCAATTCTTTATTTTAGTGCTCTAGGTCCAGCAACAATCGACTTTAAGGCCGAAATAGAAAGGCTTTGAGATTATTTTAGGTGATATGCAAGCTCTAGTTTTAAATCTTTAAGTTCTTAAGTGATGACTTGAAATATAAACATGAAATACAAAGCTTGAAACTTAAACGTGATAATGCAAGTTCTTTTCTTTAGTCTTTAGAATTTAGTGATAACATAGAAAAGTAAATATAAGATGCAAGAACTTGGAATATAAATATGAGGGGCTAGAAATATAAATATGCAAGTTCATTTTTATATCTTTACTAGAAATCTTTCGAGACTTTAAAGTAACTTAAACCTCAACCCAAACTTATCATAGCAAGATAAAGTGAACTTTAGAGTTCTTTATACCAAGGTGTCAAAGAAACCTTATGGTTTGAACATCATCATCAAGTTCAAGGAAATGGATCAAGAGATCAAAACAACCAACAACCTTTCTTTGAGAAACAAAAGCAAAGCAATGGAAAAAGGAACCGAAATCCTTGCAAAGGAAAGGAAAAGAAACCAAAAATCAAAGGGGAAGAAAGAAAAGGAACCGAAACTTGTTCCAAGAAAAGGAAAAGGAATAACCAAAATGTGTTAAGATCAAAACCAGGTTTCAAGCTTTAGAGGTTTCTCAAGGGTAATCATGAGTCCATTATCTTGAAACCTCATCATCAAGCCAACATTTCCTTTAGAGAAAAAGGCTCCAAGGCTAAGAATCAAAGAGATGAAAAGAAGTTCTAAAAGCCAAGAGAAACTAACAAAACTCATTTTTAGCAAAGCTTTAAAAGATAAAACTTTAAAGAACAAAATCCCTACCTTGGATGTGTTTTCTTAATTGAGAAAGAGAACTTGCTCTTGAGGAAGAAAAAGAAGAAGAAGAAGAACTCCTTGAAGCTTGAGAGAAAGAAAGTATTTGGGGGTGTGAGAGAAATGAGCAAAGGTTCTAGCAAGCTCCTTGGGTGTCTATTTATAGAGGAAATGAACATGAGAGGGGTGAGGGGAGGAGGCTAGGTGGCACAATTTGAGTGGAGGAAGGAGAGAAAATATCTCTTGGTTATGTCATTTCAAGGTGAGGTGTAGACATGGGTTTAGGCATAGGTTTAGGCATGGTTCTTTGAGTGTATGAGTGAACAAACTTGTGAGGTATAGGGTATGAGGTGGCACCACTTATAGGGGAATCCAAGGGGAGGAAATTGTTTTATTAATTATGGGTTAGTGATGCGTTTAAGTGTATTTTTTGGATTAGACCTAAGATTAGGAGTTTATAGTAAAATGTGTAAGTGAAAGGATAGGTAATTAAGGCTATGTAGGTTATGATTAGTGGGCATTCTAGCCTTTTAGGGGAGTCTATCTCTATTTATCCTAGGCTTTCAACTACATCCTAGGCTTCCTTTTGAGGTGTAGAGGGTGAATAGTGAAAATACTATTCAAGATTCTATGTTCTAGAAGCTTTGAGTTTTTTAAAAGAAAAGGGGTTTTGAGTTTAATCTAAGCAATCTTAGATTCTAATTAATTTTAATGACTTATTTTGACTCTAGATTAATTATGGAAATTAATTAACCTTCGATTAGAGCCTAATATTGCTTAGGTTTGCTCATTTACATCATTAGGCTCAAAATACTATTCCAGGGACAAAATCATAATTTTGCACTAAAACTGCTCGGGACCACCAGAACTTAAATAGACACTTTTAAACACATGAAAACATTGTTTTGAACCTTCAGGGAAAGTTTCGGGCTCAACGGCACCTTTACCCGTGTAAAAATGCTATAGGGGTATTTTGGTCATTTTGACCCAAAACTGCAGAAAATGAGGTTTTCGCCTCTGAAACCGCTCAAGGCCATCTAATCCCTTTCAAACATTGAGTTAATCCTTCGAGGACTGCCGGGCCGGCCATCCTCGAATTTCGGACAGAAAATGAGCTCAGGGGCATTTTGGTCATTTTCCTCTCAGACAGAAAAATCAGAGCGTTACACTTAGAGATCTTGGATAAAGCTGAAATTTTATAGGACGTATATAACATGTTAAGGTGTTTCCAGTGAAAATTTGGAGTCATTCTGGGCACTTCTATGTTAAAAAAATCATGAACCGAAGCTTTGCCTATGCTGCCTGAACTGTTGAAGCTGAAGCTGTGAATTTTGCTAATTTTGTTATTATAGTAAATGATTGATTTTTCCTTTGAAATTTTTATAGAGTTTTGGAAACATCTTGCAATTCGACCATTATTTTTATTCTAAATTGATTCAGCTATTTGCTAGGCTTAAAAATTATGGAATTTGGGCGTTAGGCTGAGATTAGGTGGCCTCAGACCAAAACATTTGTCTAATTTTGTTAACATAGTTAGAGAATGATTATTGCTCTAAAATTTTTATAGGACCATGGGGACACATTGAAGTGCCTTGGGTAATTTTTATAGCCTCCAAATTGATTGTTTGGTATGCAAATAAATATGTGTTATAATGGTGTGAAATCTGCCCAATTACTGGAAATGAACCAAAGACTTGAATTGATAATGTAATGGCATTTTGGTTCTAGTATGACATGAATACTTGGTGTTAAAATATTTGGCTATGTGACTTGTGATATATAAATGCATGCTAGAGGAAGTAAAGATTGGTTTATGAGGCATGATTGAAATCACAGTGTGAATGAATGCTTATATGAGTTTTATGCATGTACTGGAAAAAGAAAAGTGAATGATATATTGAATTAAGTTTTGTAGCCATAAGCAAAAATGAGATCCTCTTTGACTTGTCAAGGGTAAATAAGAAATATAAGATCTTTTTTAACTTGTCAAGGGCAAATAAGAAACATGAGATCCTCTTTGACTTGTCGAGGGCAAATAAAGAGAAATGAGATCCTTTTTGACTTGTCCAAGGCAAATAAAGATAGATGATATCCTTTTTGATTTATCAACGGCAAGTAAAGATAATTTCCCTCCATTTGACATATATATGTGTATCATATTGAATCATTTTGATTAACATTATTTACTATCATTATGAGTTTATGATAAATGTGTACGATGTGATTGATTTTTAAAAACAACCCACTTCGAAAGTATGTTTTGGAACTTTAAAAAGTGAACTATTTATTATGAACTACATGATCACCTTTTTCTTAATAAACCAAAGTGGCTGGGACAATGATGATGACATTTACGATTGTGTATTCAAGGAAATTCCCTACTGAGAATTATATAATTCTCATCCCTATGTGTTTGTATTTCCATGTCGTCTTTAGGTTGATCTAGAGAACTATGGGGCTGCTACACAAAAGGAGTCAGACTGCAGTAGTTGTTGGTGTTTTTATTATGTTGTACTTATTTGTATGTATATGCCTACAAAATGTAATAGAAAATAGGTATGTACTAAAGCTCATAAGAAAGTTTCCTTTTTATACTTGATGTTGTGTTGAATAAATACTTTGTTGCTTTATTATATATTTTAATAGAACCACGATTTAGTTACTACCCAATTTGATCGATCTTGCTATAGATAATTAAGAAAGGTCTGCTAATTTATAAGTAACAACCCCTAAGTATAATGTCATGACTTAAGGATGAGGTTGTATTTGGGAGGATGTTACATACCCCACAACTAGAAAATGAGAGTTGCAACATCCCTTGCTGCTTTATGGATTGACGACTGTCCCCACAAACTAACACGGGTCTTTTCAATGTGCTTTGTCTTCACTCACACGCTTCCTGTAACATCCTAATTTTTAACCCAATACTCTAGAACATAATTAGGTTAACCATTAGTCTGTTACGTCATAGCTTCCTTGTTACTGTAAAATACTTAGCGGAAATACTGGTAAATTTTTTTTTGAAATATAAAAGCAAAGTGAGAGCCGCGCGACACGTTAATTAATAATGCATGAAAGGTAATAAAACAAACATCGCATTGCAACATGACATAAGCAAGTAAAGGCACACCATAATAACAATGAATTGCATATTTATATAATATATGATATGCCCACTTGTATAGAGTAGAGCTTAGTTGGATACATCATGAGCAATACAACTAAAAAGGAAATACAAGAGAAAGTGCAACGGAAACTATAAAAGCAACTCCCCTACCCAAGTACAACTAACGGGATGACCTCTAAAACAAAAGAAGGTTCATCCTTATCTAAGTGGTGTGTGCTCTACTCGGGTACTCTGTTGGTCGTACGTCTCCTCCTACTGACGTCCATCTCACGAGCGAGGCACATATCTGGGGAACTGTACAAGCTCCTCGGGCGTAAAGAGGCGGAATGGGGATCGAGAGTGACCCCCGCGATGTGGCCGCATCTCCGGTCGTCGTGCAAGCCGTGGCTGAGTCACGGTATCCTCACTGCCCTCCTTCATCAGTGGTGGAGTGGGGGCGGAGCTCTCGCTATACGGATGGGTAGGCGGGTCCTCGGATGGGTCGGTCTCCGAAAAGTAGGTCCGGGGCACGTAATCGGGATAATCACGCATGGCTGGGGCAGTGGTATGCATGCGGAGTACTCTCTCGTTATGCGTACGCGCGCGCTCAAAAACCCGCTCGTCGTCGCCGTAGGGTGCTGTCAAGGAGAAGTGATGCGTATGCACAGGGTGAGCGAAGGGACGTCCTACGAACATGAAGACTCGCACCGTGCACTGTCCCTCAAAATGGTATGACCCGTGATCTGGGTTGTAGTGCACATCCCACGTCGGGGTGTCCACGAAAACCACGAACGTCGCCATCTGAAGACGTGACGGAAGGAAAAAGATAGAGGGAGTAAGAATCTTGCTAAAGAATCTCAGTAGGGCCTCCTACTACCTAGGTGTCATCATCTACGTCCTCAGGAACCTTGGGTTTAGTAAACAAAATAAGTGAGCATGCATTAAGTCCATTTTTAGGTTCTAAATCATAATTTAGCCAAGGTCTGTTCATTTTAGCATGATTCTTAATGTCATGGATGCAAACATATTAAAGGATGTATGCATGGCTCTACTTAATACAAGAATAATCATCATATATTTAAGAACATCATAATAGTGGCATAAAGTGGCAATTAAATTCTCTTTGTGACATAATCATCATAACTTCCTCATAGGCCACCCTAAAAGACAATCGCTCTGGGGGTGATCGACCGAACCGATGTCACCCAGAACGTGTCACACCTCTAGGTTATGAGCTCATACCTTAACTAGTCGTCACTAGTTCTTACTTATCAATCTCGATAAGCGTAACATAACCATAAACATAATCCCGACTTATCCAGTATAGGCTAAGGGGCATTTCTTGAGGGTGCTCAGCCGAATCGGTGTCACCCAAGAATTAATCTTGGTACCGATGTCACATGAGTTCACTGGAGGTGCTCGGCCGAACCGGTGTCATCCGAGAACTCATCTTAGTACCTCATAAAAATTTCATAGGTTTTCAAAAACTTTCTGTGTCCCGAATTTGTCAAAAATTCAACGGCATAGCTGTAGCGTGCCGAATTTCATCCAAATTCTTTTTTATGCCACATAAGTCAATCAAACATGCATCCTTCATCATAAATTCATGCATTCTCATAATCATCCTCATACTTTCACAAGCAACATTAAAATTCGTTATGCACTTAGACCTACGGTGTCTTATGCTCTGACCTTTACGGGCCTTAAACTTGTGATGTAATTAATCTATCATCTTCCGTCAAACTTTTATGCACCTAAGGGTTCTCTTTTAACAAAACTTATTATTATTCATGCTCTCTATTAAATCTGAACATCATCCCTCCTTAGGGGCAGCACTTTAAACTTAGGATTGCGGGGTTCTAGAACTTACGTTTTAGATCCTTTCTTGGTTCTGTCTTCACCTAAGGCGCTATAAGTTAAACCTAAACCAATTATGAGTCATTCCTATATCAAAGAACTAATTTTAAACCATGTTCTCTACATTATAAGGTTGCTGGACAGATTCTAAGAATTAAATGTTCTAAGGGTTCTAGAATTGCAGTTTTACGGTTTACTAGTTACTAGTTTCTCTATAAGTGCTAAAATTCAATCCTACTTCAAATGTAACCAAATTTTTCATGATTAAACAATCCTAATCTGATTATATTCCCATTGAAACAGTTTGGGCAGTGTCCATAAATAAATGGGATAAAACTATGCTAAATCTTGACTTTACGGTTTTTCTACAAAGCTAGTTTCTTTCCTAACTTGCATAGAAATGTTCCCACCTCATCATACGTAATTTTTACTCATTCAAACACATCAAAACATCATCACATGGCAGCAAACACATCATGGAAGGACCGAAACATTAAGTCCTAAAAAGATACATAACTTGATATCTTAAAACATATAAGTTGCTAGTTTCTCTTGGAATCATTTTCAAGACTTCTAAAACCCTTTTGCAAACCATTTTATTTTGTGAAAGAGACTAAAAACATCCTTAGGTCAGTGACCACTTGATCCCTCCTTAAAAGAGGATTAAATTCATAAATCTTGTTGGACTTAATCTCATAAACTTCATGAGATTTAAAAGGATTCTTAAAACTTGACTTATTGGTCCTTGAAGCTAGATGAAACTCATTCCAAGTTCATCATCACCACAAGGCCGAAATCATGCATTCAAAGAATGCTCCCTCATTTAAACTTTAACTTGAGATAAAATGGACAAGTATTTGAGCTCTAAGGTCCTTTAAGTGATGACATAATTTAAACATGCTATGCACTTCATTTTTATTCTTCATCACAAAATAAAGTGAGAGCTTAAAGTAAACGTGCAAGACTTGAATATAAAAATGCAAGGCTTAAAATAAATATGCAAGACTTGGAATATAAATATGCAAGGCTTGAAATAAATATGCAAGTTCATTTCTTTATTTTAGTACTCTAGGCCCAGCAACAATCGACTTTAAGACCGAAATAGAAAGGCTTTGAGATTTAGTTAGGTGATAGTGCAAGTTCTCATTTTAAATCTTTATGTTCCTTAGTAATAAAAGTAAATATGCTAAGCAAGAATGTAAATATGAGATGCACTCCATTCTTTATCCTTTAACTTTAAGTGATGGCTTAGAAATTAAATATGAATGCAAAGCTCAAAATAAACATGCAATGCATAAGCTTGAATTTAAATATGAATGTTAGTTCATTTTATTTCTTATTAGAGCTCATACAAGACTTTAAAGGAACTCAAACCTCAACCCAAACTTATCATGACAAGATAAAGTAAAACAAGAGTGAACCTCAAGGGTTCTTTGAAACACAAAGTTTCTTTTCTTGGAATGTAAAGATAAATAACATTTTTATTAAAACTCAAGCTCTAAAGGCCTCATTGTGATGAACACATAGTCATCATCTAGAAGCTCTCATCATCAAGCCATTGTGAACTTCCTTGGCCAATATGGCCGAAACCTTAAAGAAAGAAAAGGAAGAAGAACTGAAATTGTTGGAGAAGAAAAGAAACATTTGGAACTCTAGAGACCATGATCTTGATGATGCATTAACACCAACATCATGAGCTCTCATCATTGAGTTCATGTTAACCATTTTAAAACATCATCAAAGTGAAAGGTTTCAAAGATTCAAGAAGAAAACTAAAAACATCTTTAACTCAAGAACAAAGATCAAGCTTTAGAGATTGTGCAAGTGATGAACATCATCATGAAACTCTCATCATCAAGCTCTCATTCCTTTGATTCTCAAGCCTCATGGCCGAAAAACAAAGAGGAGTGGAAGAAGAAAAGAAGTTCTAAAAAGGATTCAAGAGAAACTATGAACACATAAAGAAATTAAGAACTTTAAATGAAAGAACTCTTGAAAGAAAATCCTTACCTAGTGATTAGGAGGTTGGAATGAGAGAAGAGGATAAAGAACTTGAAGACTTGAACTTGAGAGAAAAAGGAAGCTTTGAAGTGCTCTTTGAAAAACTTACACTTTGCAAATGAACCCAAAATGATGCAAGTTCACCCAAGCAAGCTATTTATAGAGAAATGAAACAAATCAAGGGTGCAAATGGAGAGGAAGGCTTCGGCCATTACAGCCCATGGGCAGCCCCCATGAGTTCCATGAGGTGAGATAATGTGGTCTTGAGGCATGGTGAGGTATGGTTCAAAGTATGGTGAGGTATGGTTCAAGGTATGGCTTCAAGCATGGTTCTTTGAGTGAGAAACAATTCAACATGTGTGGTAATTGAGAGAGAGAGGGCCGAAATGCATCAGCCATGGGGGTAGGGTTTCTTGCATTTTAATTGTGGTTTAGAGTTGTGTTTAGGTGTATCTTTGATTAGGATTAAGATTAGGGATTTGTAAGAAAGTGTTTAGGTGAGAAAATGGGTAATCAAGGTTGTCAAGACATAATTAAGGAGTGTTCTTGCATCATTAGTGAGTTATGAATTCATTTTAGTGTATAAACAATTCTAGACACAATTCCTTGATTTAAGGAATTGGAGAGAGAAAACACTATTCAAGATTCCAAGCGTGAAATCTTGAGTTTTAGAAAAGAGATTTAAATCTAATCTAAGCAATCTTAGGTTCTAATTAATTTTAATAATTTATTTTGACTCTATATTAATTATGGAAATTAATTAATCTCCGTTTAGAGCCTAATATTGCTTACGTTTGCTTAATCACATCGTTAAGCTCAAAAACACTATTCTAGGGGTAAAATCGTAATTTTGCACTAAAACTGCCCGGGACCACCGGGACTCAAACGGATGTTTTGAAACATGTAAAAACATGGTTTTAATCCTCTGGGGAAAGTTTCGGGCTCAAACGGCACCTTTACCCGCGTAAAACGCTATAGGGGTATTTTGGTCATTTTGACCTGAAACTGCGGAAAATGAGACTTTCACCTCTGAAACCACTCAAGGGTCATTCAATCCCCTTCAAACATTGAGTTGGCCCTTCAAGGATTGCCGGGTCGGCCATCCTCGAATTCTGGGCTGAAAATGACCTCAGGGGCATTTTGGTCATTTTCTACTCAGACAGAAAATCGGGGCGTTACACTTCCTTGGAAAACTTCACAGGAGGTCACCTATCCCAGTACTGCTTCAAGTCAAGCACGCTTAACTATGGAGTTCTTCAGTGATAAGCTACCGAAAATAAGATACATCTTGTTAGTATAGGTAGTACAAATCAATTCATATAAACCCTCATTAACTATATAGTTCCATATCTATACAGTCTCAGGATCTCTCTTATTCGGGTGTGTGATCGGTTCATTCATGTACCCCTCCGCTTAGAAGTTTGCCAAGAGCCACTCCTTATTCGTGCCTTCTTGCACCGACGATCACTCCCCAACTTCGTCACCGAGCATTACATGCCCAACAGCTTCCACTTGGTTCGTCCCCAAACCACACCGTACTGGGAGAGGTGCAGACTCTGACACCATTTGTAACATCCCTTACTGCTTTATGGATTGATGACTATCCCCACAAACCAACACGGGTCCTTTTAGCGTGCTTTGTCCTCACTCATATGCTTCCTGGGAAAACTTCCCAGGAGGTCACCCATCCATGTACTGCTCCAAGTCAAGCACACTTAACTGTGAAGTTCTTTAGTGATGGGCTACCGAAAAGAGGATGTATCTTATTGGTATAGGTAGTATAAATCAATTCATATAAGCCCTCCTTAACTGTATAATCTCATACCTATACAGTCTTAGGATCCCTCTCATTCGAGTGTGTAATCGATTTATTCATGCACCCCTCCGTTTACAAGTCTGTCAGGAGCTACTCCTTGTCCGTGTCTTCTTGCACCGGTGATCACTCCTCGACTTCGTCACTAGGCGTTACAAGAGTTACTGGAGAATTTTATCAGCGGATTTTTTCCACCGATATTACCAGCAAATTGATTAGCAAAAAAGAAAGAAATAGCCAAAAAAAAAAAGGAAGATCATTGTTAGTGGATTTTTCTACTGTAATATTCATGGCATCTAGCACTAAATTTGGTGTGCCTGTTACCAGTGGAATTTTTCACTGGTATTCAAAATTTCAAAAATTGTGCCTGATTATTGAAGTTATCAATGGATTTTTTTAGCACATTATCGATAGAAAATTCCACAATTATTTGAATTTTCAAAAGTCGCTTCTGACTGTTGAAGCTACGCAAATTTTTTGATGGAAAAATCTTCGATACATGCTGTAACGCCCCGATTTTCACTAAACTCTCAAAATGACCAAAATGCCCCTGAGATCATTTTTACCCAAAACACGAGGACGGCCGGCTTTGGCCATCCTCATAGGGTTCATATGTTATATGAGGGGGATTGTATGATTGTGAATGTCTCTCGGAGCAGAAAAACCTCATTTCTGAGATTTCTGCGCATAGATGACCAAAATGCCCCTGTAATAGATTTAAGGCAGTTTTAAAGTTCCGTTTCGACCCGAACTTTGTTCCAAGGTTTAAAACAATGATTTTAAGGCATGAACTATGTTTGTTTAAGTCCCGGAGGTTCCGGGCAACTTGTGATGAAAATTACGATTTTGCCCTTACATATTGCATTTTAAGCTTAATGAGTTATTTAACTCTAAACCTAAGCAATATTAGGTTCTAATTAAAGGTTAATTAATTTTCATAATTAATCTAGAACCAAAATCATTATTTAAAATTGATTGGAACCTAGAATTGCTTAGGGAAATTCAAACTTAATTCTAGTTTCTTTCTTTAAAAGAGAAAAAAGTACTTATGAATAGTGTTTTCACTATTCACGTTCCTTTTCCAAGATAGGTTGTCACACCCACATCACTAGTCATAGAGGCATTGACTTCACAAACCTACAAGACCACTTCTAACCTAAGGTTTATAGCTTGAATTAACTAATTAGTTTGCTTAGAGTACCTACTTAACAACCATTAATCCTAAGCCTAATCTATGTCACACCAAAGCACACTTCTAGAACATGGTTTTTAAGGATATATTTTTTCTCTCCAAGGCTGCCAAGTGGTGCCACCCTCCCCCTAGAAGTCAAATAAAAGTTAGTCTAAGTTGTCAAGCTACCCTATGATTCATGTCTTGTACTCTTTCAATCAATGTCCAACTTTCAAGAAAAATGTCATTCAAAGATTTAAAGAATAAATTATATGGTCAATCAAGGTTTTCAATTCATTCCTAAATTAAAAATATTTATGTCATTCAAAATTCAAAAAGAACTATATTTTATCTAGTCATTCAAGTTTCTTTAAAGGCTATGCATAGACTATGCTTCCTTTACATCTAAACCATGCTTTGAGTTGACAAGTCAAGAACATATTTTCTTCTTCTTGGGCCATGAAACCACACGGTTTCCTCTTCATGTTGCAGCCCCACTTTTAGTGATTTTGGTTCATTCAAAATTTTAAAAATAAGTCACATTTTCAAGACAAGTCATAGGCTACACCTAGCTACACTTATGACCATACTTTTGATTGACAACTCAAGAGATTTTTTTTTCCCTTCTCCTTGTGGCCACAATTCGGCCAGCCCTCCCCACCCACACAATCATGGTTTGGTTGCCTATAAATAGCTTGCCTTGGTGAGCCTTTGATCACTTTAGTCATTTGCAAGAGTTTGAGCCAAGAGTAGGTGCTTGTTCTCTCTAAAAGTCTCTCCAAGTTTTCCTTTTCTTCTCCTTGTTCTAAGAGGCAACCACCACCCTCACTACCCTCAATCTTCATCTTGTTCTTCTCCAAACACTTGCCTAAGCCCATATACAAGCATATACATCTTCTTCCTCCATTTCTCCATTCGGCTGAATCCACCTTCAAGGATTCAAGGAGGTTTCTTTCATTTCCTCTCCAAGGACCAACCCTTCCTCCTTCTCTAGACCATCAACACAAGGTAGGGAACTCTTTCCAAATATGTCTTTGATTCTTATGCTTGAATCTTGATTGGGAGATGATGAATGGTTGAGCCTCTATGTTGTTTCCTTTTTGGTTTCTTCCTTTTCTTCCCCCTTAGTTTTCGGCCTCAAGGCCTTGAATATGATGGCTTGATGATGAGTGTTCTCTAGATGTGACCATGAGTCCATCTCTCATGAGACCTCTAAAGCTTGAGTTTTCTTAAAGAAAGTTTCATTCTTTACAAGTTTAGTTAAAAGAGTTTATGTTTCTCTTGAACATTTTGGATCTTCTTTCTTCTTCTTCTCATGTCTTCGGCCATGGAGCCTTTTTACATGGGAAAATGTAAGCTTGATGATGAGAGCTTCATGTTGATGCTCGTCACATGAACAAACTCTAAAGCTTGAAACTTTGGCCCTAAACCAAGCATGGTTTTGGTTTTGCTTTTGCTTTCTTCCTTACCATGAACTTTGTTAAATATTTGTTTTGAAGGAAGCTATGTACTCAATGATGAGGACTTAGGATGTTGATGCTTGGATCATCAAGATCTTGGTCCCTAGAGATTTAAAAATGGTTCCTTTCTTCTGTTAAGATTTGACCACTTTCATGATTCTTGAAGTCATGTTTTCTCTTGATGCCTTGGTACTAATGGTTTTTCTTTTCATGTGAAGATGAGTTTTGGGTTGGGACTATGTTTCTTCTTAAAGCCTTGTAAGAGCTCTAGACAAGATATAAAAGTAACTTGCATTCACATTTATGTTTATGCTTTGCATGGCACGTTTATTTTCTATGCCATCACTAAATCCCAAGATAAAGAATGAACTTGCATTATGCACGTTTAAATTCCAAGCTTTGCATCTCATTTTATATTTCAAGTCCTCACTAAACTCAAAGAATGAAAATGGATATGCACCTCATATTTACTTTGAGCTATCACTTTACTTTCTAAAGGACTCTAAAATGAAATGCATAGCACGTTTATTTTATGTCATCACCTAAGATACTAGAGCTCAAAGACTTGCTCATTTCATCTTGAGAAAAGGTTAACCATGGAAACATTATTGGAATGTACATTTTGGCCATGTGATGATGATGGCCCCAAGATGAGTTTTCATTAGTCACAAGAGCCTATAGCTCATGTTTTAAGTCTTTTTAAAACATAGGTTGTACTCAAAAGCATTTTGAGTATGTTCTTATATTTATGAGGGTTTTGACAAGTTAAAATGATTGCTAAGATGTTTTTGAAGTTCAAAATTGTTCCAAGAGATAACTGGCCACCATAAGCATTTCAAAGGAATGACTCAGATATGTTCAAACCTGATTTTTTCGTGTTTTTAAGATGCTGGTAATCGATTACACAGCCTATGTAATCGATTACCAAAAAGCTCGGATGAGCTCAAACATGAACTTTTGCCCAAAGTAATCGATTACTATATAGTGTAATCGATTACACATTCTGGACTCTAATGTCGATTACGAATTATGTAATCGACTACCCAGATGTTCTAGGGCCCAAAGAAAGTGTTTTTAAACAAAGTAATCGATTACAAGTTCCATGTAATCGATTACCAGAACCCCCTATCTTCCATGTTTTGAAATCTCGAAGCTGTGTAATCGATTACGATACTTATGCAATCGATTACCAGAACCCAAGTTCACAAACAGAATGCCTTTCTGATTCGATGACTTGAAGGTATGACCTTACTTTGCTTGAATCTGGGAATTTTTATGACATGAGTTTATGCTTTAGCCTAACATGAATATATGATCTTATGTTAGATTTCAAGCATGATCAAGTTAAGAGGCTTATTGCTCTTGCTTACTTTATGATGATTTTTACTCCATGAGTCAAGTATGATGGTACCATGTGAACTATTATTCTTCAATGATAGTTTTATGTTTGCATGTTATTGTTCTTTAAGAACTTTAAAGATGCCTATGATGTAATTATGTTTGACATACATGAATTATGTGGCATCTTGCATTAACATGCTAAGACTTAAGGTGACTTGAACTATGAGAAGATGATCCTTGAACCACCAGGTTAAGGGTGGGGATAAGGTGATTCTAGCCCCCTAGACCCGTACTTTAGGTCGGGACCTTTAACTTATCAAAAGGGATAAGTCCATGTGCTAGTGACGACTAGCGTGGTATGAGCTCATAACCTAGAATTTTTCTCCACAGGGAGATCAGTAAGGGTGGCCCCAGGAAAATAATGATGATGTTTTAATGTCACCTCAAGTAACCAAGATATGTATCATGTTCCATGAATTATGCTTCTATGCACCATGATTATATGAATTTATGTGCTATGACCCATGACATAGGAAACCATGATATATGATTTATGTTCTATGATCCAAGTTATATATGATTTATGTTCTATGATCCAAGTTATATGATTTATGTTCTATGATCCAAGTTATATGATTTCTGTCCGAATTATATGATTGAAGTCCCACGATTTACTTCCCATGATTTATGTAAATACAAGTGATATGTTAAAAGGAACAGATCTCGGAAATGGAGACTTTAGAAAACTCATAATTGAACCAATAGATGTCCATGGTTTTATAAATAAACCGAGATTCCTAGAGACGTAGATGATGACACCTAGGATAGGAGGAGAACCCTACTGAGTTTCTTTAGTAAGAATCTCACTCCCTCTATCTCTTTCTTTCCATTACGTCTTCAGAGCGAGATGGCGACGTTCGTGCTGTTCGTTGATACGCCACGGTGGGAGATCCACCATGACCCGGAGCACGGGTCATTCCATTTTGAGGGCCGATGTACTGTATGCATCTTCATGTTTTTGGGACGGCCATTTACACACCTCGTGTATAGTTATCGCTTCTCCCCAACATCCCCCTATGGTGACCCCACGATTTTTGAGCGTGCACGGACACGACATGAGAGGAACCTACGGACTCACTCTGCCGGTTCAGCTGACATACCGGAGTACGTGCCGCTATCGCAGCACTCGGAGGAGGACCCTCCAGAGGATTCCCCCATGGACCATGAGGGCTCTGCCCCCACTCCGCCTCTGCGACTGATAGGCAACGAGGAGACAGTCACTCAGCGTCAGAAGGCTTCGGTGCCTGGACCACGACCCCGACGTGGACGACACGTTCAGTCACAGGGCATGCCTGCACCCGCCGAGCTCTGCCCGTGGATTGGCTACGTTCCTCCGTACCCGTGATTCTGCTGTGGAGATTGGAGGGTAGCCCTTAGTGCACGCACGACACGTAGTATAGATGAAACCTCTTTTGTGTTAAGGTTATCCACCTTAGGATGCACGTGGGCAGGGATGTTTCTTTCTAGTTCTTTTCTATGTATTCAGTATTTCCATTGTATTCCTGTTTATCATGTACTTGAAGAGTCCTGCCCCGTAGGGTAGGCATATTATATATGAGGTATTCCAGTTGTGATGATGTTATGATTCAGAGCCACTTCTATGTTTATATTTCTGCATTTTATGATACCGACCCAGTAAGATATGCGCGGCTTCTATTTTAAGTAATGTTTTAAAAAAAAAAAATTGGCTCGTATTTTCGTTAAGCTATTTTTCCAAGGAAAAAGTGTAACATCCTAATTTTTAACCCAATACTCTAGAACATATTTAGGTTAATCATTAGTCTGTTACTTCATAGTTCTCATTTAACTTTGAATTACTTAGCGGAAAATACGGGTAAATTTTTTTTTTGAAATAAAAGTGAGAGCCGCGTGATGCGATAAGCGGTAAACCACGTATGGTAGGACAATTATCTCACAACATCATAACATGAGGCACAATCATGAACATCACTGAATGTCATTTCATATGTATATAATTTTGCCCACTTATAAATGTGGGACTTAGTTTAGTACAGGGGAAATACATAAAAGAAAATACAACATAAAACATGAACATAATCTACTCCCCTACCCGAGCGCATCTAATAGGATAACCTCTAAACAAAAGAAGGTTTATCCCCATCTAAGTGGTGTGTGCTCTAACTCGGGCCATCCACGGCCTCCTACTGGCGACTATCTCGTGATCGAGGCAGAAATCCGGGAAACTGGGCGAGCTCCTCGGGCGTGAAGAGGCGGAGCGGGGATCGAGTGTGAGCCCCGGGGTATGGCCGCATCTCCGGTCGTCGTGCACGCCTCGGCTGAGTCACGGTGGGCTCGCTATCCTCTCCAAAGTCCATAGGTATGGAAGGGGAAGATCCCTCGGAGGGTGCCTGGGTTGCCGAATCCTCGGAAGGATCCGTCTTCGAGAAGGACGACGGGCAACGGGGCACATACTGGGGGTAGTCTCGAGCGGCGGACATGGATGATGGGGTACGACGAAGTCTCTCCTCTAGGGGACGTCGGCGCTCGAACACCAGGTCATCGCCAAAAGGTGAGACGGGGGAGAAACGATGGGAATGTACAGGTGGAGTGAAGGGTCGACCCATGAACATAAATACTCTAACCGTGCATCGACCCACAAAATGGAATGACCCGTGGTCCGGGTCATGGTGCACCTCCCATGTCGGCGTGTCCACGAACACCACGAACGTCGCCATCTGAAGACGTGACGGAAAGAAAGAGGTAGAGGGAGTGAGAATCTTGCTAAAGAATCTCAGTAGGGCCTCCTACTACCTAGGTGTCATCATCTACGTCCTCAGGAACCTTGGGTTTATTTATACAAAATGACTGAGCATGTATTCGGTTCATTTTAAACTTTAAAATATATTTTAGCCAACGTCCATTCATTTTAGGATGATCTTAATGTCATGGATGCAACATATTAGAAAATGTATGCATGGCACTACCTAATGCACATACATAAAACATAACATCAAGCATCATCATTCTTGGTGGCATAAAGTGGCAATAGTAACATTCATATGGGACAAAACTTAGTGACATAATCATAATCATGAAACTTCTCTTCCTCATGGGCCACCCTAAAAGACAATCGAATCGGGGTGCTCGGCCGAACCGGTGTCACCCAGAACGTGTCATACATCTAGGTTATGAGCTCATACCTTAACTAGTCGTCACTAGTTCTTACTTACCACTTAACGATAAGCGTATCATAAATCCCAACTATCTGAGTACGGGTTAGGGGGCAAAACTCTTAGGGGTGCTCGGCCGAACCGGTGTCACCTAAGAGTGTAAAATGGTACCGATGTCACATGAGTTCTATGGAGGTGCTCGGCCGAACCGGTGTCATCCTAGAACCCATCTTAGTACCTTAATTTTCAAAATCTCTTTAAGTCCCCAAATTTGTCGGAAATTCGGCGGCCTAAACGGTCATTACACCGAATTTCCTCCCAAATTTGCTTTATGCCACATAAACATTTAATCTCATAAATTCCTCATATGAATAACATCATCATCATTAGAATACTTCATGCATCATCATAAATCATCCAAACGCTTACCCTTACGGTAGCTTATGCTTTGACCCTTACGGGTCTTAATCTTGAGATATAGTTCTCTACATCCGCCGTTCATATTTTAAGCACCTAAGGCTCATAATTAAACATCATTCATAATCCTCTCATTTTACTTTTAAAATCTGAATAGCATAGGACAAGTTCTCTAACTTGTATTTACTGGTTCTAGAACTTACGTTTTAGACCCTTTCTCGGTTCCGTTTTTACTTGAAGGCGCTATATATTAAATCTAACTCAATTATGAGGCATTCCTATGCTTAAGGACTAATTATTAACCATGTTTACCATGTTGTAAGGGTGCTGGACCGAATCCAGAAAATTAGATGTTCTAAGAGTTCTACATTTGCATTTTTACGGTTTTCTAGTCACTAGTTTCCTCATCGGTGCTAGAATTCAATTCTAACTCAAATGATACCAAGTTTTTCATGTCTAAACCATCTAAATCTGATTATGTCCCCATTAAAACAGTTTGGAAAAGTTCCATAAACAAATGGGTCAAAACTATGTTAAATTCTAGCCTTACGGTATTTCTAGTTAGCTAGTTTCTTACCTATCATGCATAGGATCGCTTCTACATCATCATATGACATTTTCACACATTCCAACACATTAAAACATCATCATACAGCATCACATTCATCACATCAGAACCGAAAACATCTTGCCTCAATAAGAGAATTAAATTGACATTTCTAGGTACATAAGTTAACTAGTTTCTCTTGGAATCATTCTAGAACTTCTAAAACTCTTTGCAAAACATTTTAATTCCTCAAGAGGCTAAGTGAAGCCTTAGGTTAAAGACCAAAATTTATTTCATCTCCTAAAAGATAATAAAATCACAACTTGTGATGACATAACCTTATAAAGATTTGTAAGGCTTTAAGGAAAACTTAGAACAGAGACTATTGGTCCTAGTAGCTAGATGAAAACTCATTGCAAGTCCATCATCACTACTTGGCCGAAATTATGCATTCAAGGTATACATTCACATTTAACTTTATCTTGGAATGAAATGGGCAAGTCTTTGAGCTCTAGGTTCTTAAGTTACGACATAAACTAAACGTGCTCATGCTTTTCATTTTTAATCTTGCTTACAAATTAAAATGATGACATAAATTAAATATGCAAGACATAAACGTATCGTGCAAGCTTGAAAGTAAATATGGGAAGCATAATCTTAAACGTGCAAGCTTGAAAGTAAATGTGCAAGATTCAATTCTTTATTTTAGTGCTCTTGGCCCAACAACAATCGACTTTAAGGCCGAAATAGATAGGCATTCGAGAAATTAATTAGGTGATGATGCAAGTTCAATTCTTTATTTTAGTGCTCTAGGCCCAACAACAATCGACTTTAAGGCCGAAATAGAAAGGCTTTGAGAATTAAATTAAGTGATGGTACAAGTTCCATTTTAATCTTTATGTTCTTAGGTGATAGCTTGAAAGTAAAATGCATAGCAAGAATGTAAATATGAGTGCAAGCATAAAATAAATTATACCAGTTCATTTTATCTCTCTAGAGCTCTTAGCAAGACTTTAAAGGAATTTAAACCTCAACCCAAACTCATCAAACCAAGACAAGGTAAAAGTCTAGAGTTCTTAGAACTCAACATAACATATTTAGAAAATCAAACATTTTGCATGTAAGAAGAATGGTAATGGCCGAAACTTCAAGGAAAGAAAAGAAACATTTGAAACTCTAGAATCCATGATCTTAGTGATATATTAACACCAACATCATGAGACCTCATCATTAAGTTCATAGAGTCATTTTAAAACATTATCAAGGTTAAAGTTCTCAAGAGTTCAAGAAAGGAAAAACTAGAAACACTTTTGCTCAAGAACAAAGATCAAGCTCTAGAGTTTGTTTCAAGTGATGAACATCATCATGAAACTCTCATCATCAAGCTCTCATTTCTTTGAACTCCAAAGGCCCATGGCCGAAACATAAAGAGGAATGAGGAGAAGAAAAGAAGTTCTAAAAGGAATCAAGAGAAACTATGAACATAAAGCTTGAAACAAGAACTTTAAAGAAAGAATACATGAAAGAAAATCCCTACTTGGTGTGATGAACTTGAAAATGGAAGAAGAAGATGAAGAAGATGAAGAACTTGAAGAACTCCAAGAACTTGAAGAACACAAAGACTTTGAGAGAAAAAGAAAAGCTTTGAGTGTTTCCTAAACTTGGCAAATGATCTAAAAGTGGTGCAAGCTCCTCAAGGCATTCTATTTATAGAGAAATGAAACAAATGGAGGGTGTATGTGGGCTGATGCATTTTCGGCCAAGAGGTGCAGAATTGGAGGGTTCCATGTGTTCCATGAGGTGAGATAATGTGTTTTTGAGGCATGGTGAGGTATGGCTTAAGGTATGGTGAGGTATGGCTTAAGGTATGGTGAGGTATGGTTCAAGATATGGCCTCAAGCATGGTTCTTTGAGTGAGAAAACAATTAAACATGTGGCCAATGGGGATGAGGTCTGGCCGAAACTTCATCATGCATGGGGAGGATTAGTTTGCATTTTAATTGTGGTTTAGAGTTGTGTTTAGGTGTATCTTTGATTATGCTTAAGATTAGGAATTTGTAAGAAAGTGTTTAGGTAAGGTAAATGGGTAATTAAGGTGGTCTAGACATAATTAAGGAGTGGTCTTGCACCATTAGAGAGTTAAATCCTCAATTTAGAGTCTAAACAACTCTAGACACATTTCCTTGATTTAAGGAATTGGAGAGAGAAAACACTATTCAAGATTCCAAGACTAGGAATCTTGAGTTCTAAAAAAGGATTTAAGTTTAATCTAAGCAATTTTAGGTTCTAATTAACTTTAATAAATTATTTTGACTCTAGATTAATTAGGGAAATAAATTAATCTTCGTTTAGAGCCTAATATTGCTTAGGTTTGCTTAATTACGTCATTAAGCTTAAAAACACTATTCTAGGGGCAAAATCGTAATTTTGCACTAAAACTGCCCGGGACCACCGGGACTTGAACAGATACCTCTAGACACATGAAAACATATTTTTGAACCTCTAGGGGAAGTTCCGGGCTCAAACGGCACCTTTACCCGCGTAAAAACGCTATAGGGGTATTTTGGTCATTTTGACTAAAGCTGCGGAAACGAAATTTTCGCTTCCGAAAGCATTCAAAGGCCATTCAATCCCCTTCAAACATTGAGTTGACCCTTCGAGGATGACCGAGTTGGTTACCCTCGAGCTCGGGTCAGGAAATGACCTTAGGGGCATTTTGGTCATTTCCCTCGGACAGAGAAATCGGGGTGTTACAAAAAGAACCATGACAGTAGGTAATGACTAATATTTGGCCTAAGTACGTACTAGTAGTATTGGGTTGAATATTAGGGTGTTACACATGCTAAATGTAAAAAAAAAAAATTAAGAATAAAATACACTTACCCCCTTATATATCAAAAAATGATACTCCACCCCTTTGTTTGAAAATCCTGCACTCCACCTCTATTTCATTAAGGGAGTGATTGGTGTATTCTCCTTCTTTATTTGATTTCTATAAATTATATATTAAATAATAAAAATGATTAACGAATAAATAAAGAATTTAATTTCTATGCATTAATTTCATGATGTTTGGTACCTACAACATATTAAATAAACTCATTTATCACAGTTTTTTTTATATTTCAAAAATTAAAATTAAATAAATATTTTAATTCAAAAAATTAATTTTAAATATTTTAAATAATATTAAAATGCATAAATTAATAAAAATATATATAAATTTATAGTACATGTAAATGATATAACATTTCGTACAAGATATAATTGTATATAATAAAAATAAGCAATTTTAAATAATTTTTTCAAATTAATATTTAAATTATAATTTTTTTGAAATCTATCAAGAGATGATTGGTAAATAATGTTACTTTGGTATATTTTCTATGTTCATTACATATACTATTATAAAAATATAGAAGTTGGAAATATTATAAGAAAAATAAAATTATTTATATTTGATATTATATGAAAATAAAATTATAAAAGAATATGAATTTAATTTTGATGTGTTGATAGTGTCAATGTTGTTTACATTATTATACAATTAATAGTTCTATTTGATTGGCTTTTCAAGTAGTGGATGTGTGTGTGTGAATTACTTTGACTAAGTGACAATATATGCTTGAATACATTATAAACCTCATTTATACCATTAGTATGACATAATTAAATTTATAAAATAATAATTGTAAAATAAATCAGTCAATAGAAATTTAAAAAGTATCAAATCATGCTAGATAACTGCCCAATATGATAACTACCCACAATTTTAGGCAATATGATAACTACTGACCATTTTTTTGGCAATTTCTTAGTTTTTTTTATTAGTTGACAGTGTAAAATCAATTTCACACTACAAACTAATAAAGATTCAAAATAGTTTAAAATCATACTAGATAACTAACTATTAACTATGATAATTAAATTATTGATTTATAATAACTATTTTTAATATTTTGAATCTAATTCATAAAATTATATTTTATATTAATATTAATATTACTGTTATTATATCTCATGCATTATTTATTTTTAAAAATAATAAACAATATTTTATATATTTTAATATCATTCCAAATATTTATTTAATTTTTATCTTATTTATTTTAAATTCTTATTGTTAATTTTTTTTATTTTCAATATCAATTTTAATATTGTTTATGAATTTAATTTCTATAAATTAACAGTATAAAATAATTTTAAATCTGAACTGATAATAATTCAAGAAAGTGTCAAACTGAGTAAAAAGTTATTTATCAATATTTTCTTTTATGCTATAAGTGCATAGAAATGTAATTCATTATTTATTTTATAATCATTTTATTATTTAGTATATAATTTATTAAAATAATAAAAAGGAGATTGCACCAAACACGCCCCTAATGAGATAGGGTGGAGTGTAATTTCTTGATACCTCAAGAAGGTAAGTGTATTTTACCTAAATTTTAATATTGCCACAAGAAAAATACACTAAAAATGGGCTAAAAAATACTTTTTAAAAAATTCTAATATAACCAATGGATTTTTCTGCAAGTGATTGTTTAAGTGAAACTCGACGTTTTTTTGTTAAGTTATTACCAAAAATTCCATTGGTAATGGTTAAAATCCACCGATAAGTGTTTTAAATATCCAACCACCATCCTCCTCCTCCATTTTGCTCTCTTCTATCTCTTTCTCTCCTCTCTATCTTTTTCCCTTTTATAGATAATGGTTTTTCGGCCATTGCTCTATCGTCAAGCTACCATTTTGGGTAAGGAGACCACCATTTTTTCTATCTTGAAGTCCTCTACATTTTAATCGATTTTGTTTTTTTGATTTGGTTCAGTTTTTGTTACCTTTTTTTGTTAGCTCTAAAACCCTTTAGAATACTTCAAGATGATATGTTTTGAATGATAACAAAACCAATTTAAGGAAAATATTTTGAAAAAATGACTAATGTCTACCTTGACTTTCTTATAGTAGTAAACAGGTTATTTCGTTGGCATAACATGGCTCCATTAATGTGAATAATTTCACTTTATATGTGCACACATGATTTATCTTGTATAGAGAGATAGGAACAAAATAGAAGTGATAATTGTATCATAATTTGAGTATATACATGCCTAAAAAATTTAAGAAAATCAACAAGTACAACAAACCAATGCACAAGCCTTTAGATAGTAGCACTGGACTTCAGAAAATAAGCATAGAATGAAGATATCAGTCAAACTCTAAAGCCAACGTATTCTACAATCTTCGATCATCATGATCGCAATTAGTTTATCATCAACAAGCTTGGATTGAAAACCAGAAGATCAAGACATATCAAGAAACTGATACCACACTTCAGGAAGTACATTTCACAATAAGACACTGCTCTTTATTGGAAAAAAGGTGGGAAAATTTGAAATTCAAATTTGAAGGCAAACCTAGTTACAGACTAGCATGTCATCTCTTCTGCCAACTTCATCAACCACTCCAACTTCTAGAAGGAAGTGTTTAGAAACCATGTTTAGAAAGTTAAAAAAAAATTCTAAAGGTAGTCTCAGAAACCTCTATCTTACAACGACTTCTACAACAGATCTAACAAAAGACAAGCTACACTTCTAGATTGCTTTTAAGACACAAATAGATTATCAACATGTTTCATTTGGAGAGTTAATCAAGGGCAATGGTCACAAAGGCAGATCATCTATAAATAGAGATGCTGAGCTTTCAAAATAAAAGAATAATGAGATATAGTGCTAAAACGCTGCAAGTTTTGCTCCTCCTCTTTACTGTGAAGTTTATTATTTCTTGTAATCAGTTTCCTTGTCTGTAAAAGTCTTCTTTCTACACACTTAATAGATCTTTCTTTCTTCTTAGGAAGAATTATTAGAATGAAGCCATTCGAGTTTTTTGAGATCTTTTATTATATATATTCAGGAAACTTGAGTATAGGTTAGTTTGAGTGGCAAACCCAAACACAAACCTCTTGTAACCTCAATCCAGTGGTAATCACTGTGAGATAGCTTGGAGAAGCTAAGGTAAAACTACTTGTAACACAATAATGAGGTGTTCTTGCTAGTCACAATTTAGCTTGGGGAGCTAGTACAATATTACTCAATTCAGCTTGGAGAGACTGGTGGATAACTACTTGGTTTGTGATGTAACACCCTAACCTTTAACCTAATACGCCTAGGACCTATTAAAGTTAAATATTAGCCGTCACTCTTTTGTTCCAGTTCTTGATTTTAATTTTTAGAAAACACTTAGTGAAAATACAAGTAAATTTTTTTTGAAACAAGATATGAAAACGTGAGCTACGCATGCGATAACACTACGTCGTGTTGGTTGCGAACGAATAATAATAAACCATGCATGCGAAGAATAAGGGCATAAGATCATAACATAACAACCATAATATCATATATATATATATATATATATATATGTATATATAAAGTTCAACCATACATCAAGTTTAGATAGTGGCATTAGGTACAGTCATCCAAAAATACATAAGACAGAAAGCACATAAACCATCGCCTACCCTAGTGAATCTAAAGTAGATAACCCCTAAAATAAAAGAAGGCTATCCTATGTCAGTTGTAGGCTCGAGCACCTAAACAAAAACTGCCAGCTCCTACTGCTGTCCACCCCAAGAGGGAGGAACATATCCAACCTACTGAGCTAGTTTGGCTGGGGTGGCAAAACGGTGTACAGGTCAGACATGGGCCCTACGACAAGGTATCATCCTCACTCACCCTCCACGAATCGGCTGCGTCACGATGGCCTCACTGCCCTCGCCAAAATCCATGGGCAAGGTGGGTGAGGAACCTTCAGAAGGTACCTGAGTAGTAGAATACTCGGAAGGGTCTGTCTCTGAATGGTCCATGGGGGAACGGGGTACATACTCCGAGAAGTCACGGACGGCAGAGTGCGGTGAGTCCGCTCCTCTCGAGGGCGTGCATGCTCGAAGATGAGTTCGTCACCGAAAGGGGAAGCAGGAGAAAACCGAAAGCTGGAGACTGGGTGTGCAAAGGGACGGTCTATGTAGACAAAAAGGCAGACTACACAATGACCCATGAAATGATACGATCGATGAGCGGCATCGTAGTGCAACTCCCAAGTAGACGCGTCAATGTAGATCACGAACATCACCATCAACCTCCGAAGACACGATGGAAAGAAAAGATAAAGGGAGTGAAAAACTTTCTATAGAATCTCAGTAGGGTATCCTCCTATCCTACTGTCATCATCTACATCCTCAGGAACCTCGGGTTTTACTATGAAATAGTGAGCATGCATAGGGTTCAATTTTTAAGTTCCAAAATATCATTTATCGAGGCCTGTTCATTTTAACATTCTTCTTAAATGTTGTGAATGTATCATACCTCATCATGAAATGCATGTCAATGTGAGGGGTAACATAAAATACATACAACATAGTGATGCTCATGGAACTTAGCAAACATAACATGAATTATTGTATCTTATCTTTTAGGTGAGTTAAACTGTTCTTTCTCTTTCCTTGGGGCCACCCCATTACTCTCCCTTTTGAGAGTTCTAGGTTATGAGCTCATACCTCACTAGTCATCACTAACATAATCTTATCCCTTTTGATAAGTTAAACACCCAACTTTTAAAGTACGAGGTAGGGGGCATTAGGATCACTTTTCATAACCTTTAATTCGGGGAATCCAAAGGATCACTTCTTATTTGGATCACCTCTCATAACCTTTAATTTAGGGAGTCTAGAGGATCATTTCCATGTGTCTTATGTCACCTTTAATCTTAAAATATTATGTATAGATGCATGGTAATTCATGACTCATTTCCCAACATGTCATTGCAAATGCCTTCTAGTGAATTTCTAACCCAAATAAGTATGCTCATGATCTAAGAATAGTCATGCAAGATCATAAGTCTATGTCATGCAAGAGTATAGATTCATGTCATACAGGATCATAGATTCAAGTTATACAAGATCATAGATTCATGTTATACAAGTAAGGGAAATACTTATTTGCACATTTTAGGTTCTGGTAATCGATTACATGAGCTTTGTAATCGATTACACAGCTCGAGTTTTCAAAATAGGAAGTTTGAGGGCTCTGGTAATCAATTACATGAGCCTTGTAATCGATTACTGCTGTTGAAAATGCTTTCTGGGCCTCAAGAACATCTAAGTAATCGATTACATGGAATGGTAATCGATTACTAGAGTCTAAGAATGTGTTCTGGGTTACTTAGAACATCATGTAATCGATTACATGATATTGTAATTGATTACTCAGACCAAAAGTTCATACTCGGGTATTGTAGACCACTCTAGTAATTGATTACATCCTCCTGGTAATCAATTACTACTAACTTCAAAGTTTGAAAATTCAAGTTTTAAACATTCGTTGTGTTACTTTTCCCTTCTAAAACTGTTTTGAACCTTATTTTACTCTCTTTTTGAAATCAAAACACCTCTACAAGGTGAATGCCCATGGAACCAAAATTCCTAAGTAAATTTAAAGGGGTAAGCCTTGAGCTCTAGATTTATAGGTGATGACATAAATTTAAATATGCAAATGCAAGTCTCATTTTAATCTTGGCATAATAAGGTGATGGCAATGGAAATATAAATATGATATGCAAAGCTTGAATTTAAATATGATAATGCAAGTTCATTTTTAATCTTTGAGTTTAGGTGATGGCTTGAAACATAAATGTACTAGACAAGAAATACAAATATGGAATGCAAGTTCATTTCTTATCTTCAAGCTTTAGGTGATAACTTGAAAATAAATATGAGGTGCAAGACTTGAATGTAAATATCAAATGCAAGGGCTTGAAAAATAAATATGAATGCATTTCCTTTTATTACTTCTTTAAGTTCTAGGTTCAAGACTCCTATTTAGAGTGATAACTCTAAAACACCGATCAATATTACTCAATGAGCATGAGCTTTAGAGTCTCTCATCATTGTGGTTCCAAGAACCTTGTCTCCTTAGACTCATTATCAAGCTCAAAAGAAAACACAACATATCTTCGGTTAGTTCTTTGAGGCTTGAGTTCAAGACTCCTATTTAGGGTACAAACACTAAAACACCGATCAACCTTAAGTTGAAAAGGGTAAGTCTTGAACCTATAAAATCAAGTGGTGACAAAATCATAACCTTTCATTACTAGAAAACTCTTAAAACCAAAATAATAAAACCTTGAGCTTTAGAGGTCAAACAAATGATGGCTTTTCAACCAACATCAAGATCCTCATTATCGAGCCATGGTTTCTAACCATTAAACAACAATAAAACAAAAACAAATGGAGGAGAGGAAGAAGCTTAAAACCGAAAAAGAAGGAACAAGAGAAAGAAAAAGAACTCAACATAAAAATCCCTACCAAAGATATGTTTCTTGCAAAGAGAAAAGCTTAGTCTTGGAAATGAGATGAGAAGAACAAATCTTCCTTGGAGCCTCAAGGTGATTTTCGACCAAGGAGGAAAGGAAGAGAGGTTTGTCTTTGTTTTTTAATCTTGGAAATGGAAAGGTTAAGTGTTGAGAGGAAGATCTATGGTGGTTGTGTGGTGGAGAGTGGTGGCTCTTGAAGAATGAAGAAGAAAAAGAAGAAAACTCTTGAGAACTAGAGAGAAAACTTGAGAACTTGAGGTTTGCAAGAGAATAAGCAAATGGTTCTTTGGAGAGCTCCCTTGTATTTATAGAAAAATTCAACATATGGGGGCATGAATGAGGGGAGTGTGGCCGGCCATAGGGGAAGGAGAAAAAAAGAAAAATATCTCTTTTCATGGTATGGTGTAGACATGGTTCAAGGTATGGTTCTTTGGAGTGCATTTTTAATTGAAATTCAACATGTGATTGAATGAAAAATGGAGGGAAGTGGCCAGCCATTTCAAGAGGAAAATGGGAAGGATTTCTTTCATTTTAATATGGATTAGAAGTGTGTTTGGGAGTGGATTTGGTTAGGCCTTTGATTAGGGGTTTGTAGTTAGGTGTTTAGGTGAGAAAGTGGGTAATTAAGGTGGCTCAAGACAAGATTAAAGAGTGTTAGTGCAAATCCACCTTTATTAGCAAGGAATCTCATCACATGACCATTCCCATGACTTAAGGAATTGAATAGAAGAAATACTATTTCAAATTGACATGACACTAATTCTTGAATTAAGAAAAGGGTTTTGAGTTTCTCTAAGCAATCTTAGACCCTAATTAACCTCAATTAATTATTTTGACTCTAGATTAATTATTAAAATAAATTAATCTTCGATTAGAGCCTAATATTCCTTAGGTTTCGTTAATCATGCAATTAAACTTGTTATGCCCTTAATCAAGGGTAAAACGGTAATTTTTCACAAAAACTTTTCGAGACCTCCCGAGCTCAACCAGACATTAAGCAACCATTAAAAACAGCATTTCAAACTTTCGGGCAAAGTCCAGGTCTAGTTGGGGATCAATTTTGTGTCCATTAGACATAAGGGCATTTTGGTCATTTCGAGCACAGGAACTCAAAAATGAGATTCTTCTGCTCTATTAACACATATAGCACACATAATCCTCGTTCAACATTAAAACAGTCCTTTGGGGATGGCCGAGGCCGGCTATCCTTATTTTCCCAGCAAAATGACCTCAGGGGCATTTTGGTCATCTGTACAAGGGAAAAATCGGGGCGTTACATGTGACAGTAGGGGTTGTCTACTGGTCATGGGTAAGAGCTTGGAAAGGTTATTATAAAGACTATCCAGTTTCTTTCTTGAGTTGAGAAAAGTGTTAGTGAAACATAATGTGGTTGAGAACTGGATGTAGACAAGTTGGCCAAACCAGCATAAATGTAACATCCTAATTTTTAACCCAATACTCCTAGAACGTATTTAGGTTAATCATTAGTCTATTACTTCTTTGTTTCATCTTTTCTTTAAATTTAAATTACTTAGCAGAAAATATGAATAAATTTTTCTTTTTGAACTTGAAAACAAAAAACGTGAGCCTCGCATTAATATAAAACCTTCCGTTCGTCATAAACATAACTTACAAGGAAAAGAAATCACATATAAACATGAAATACAACATTATATTAACCACATCATTATAGTTACATAGTACTAGCATCAGTGTTCACACCAAAACATGCATATATATATATGAAATACTTCTTATCCACCTACGAGGTTGGATAAGTAACAACCTAGAGACTATCCTATCTATTCTTCTGCAACGACCCTCGGCATCCGGGTGCTGAAGTGACCTTTAAGTACGAACCTCAGAAGAAGTCACAAACCTCGTTACTATCCTTGTCTGGAGACGACATGGAAGAAAAGAGAGGGATGAGAAACTTATTCAAGATTCTCAGTAGGGATTTCCGACTCTAACACAAATGTCATCGTCATCGTCCCCAGCCACTCCGGTTTTCATTATAAAAAGGGTGTGCATACATAAGGATCGATTTTAAACTTCTTAAATCTATTTATCCGAAGTGGGTGTCTTTTAACATGAGTCTTAATGATATGAATGCAATAGATATTGAATGAATGCATGTCAATACCATATGCAAACAGTACTAGCTTTTTAGCAAGTATAGCATTCATAGACATAGTGCATGATACATGGGTCATAAAAACATAGATCATAAAACATAGAACATGGAACTTGATACATAGTACATGGTACATAAAACATGAATCGTGGAACGTAGAACTTGGTACTTAAAACATGGTGCATGGTAGCTTAACTTGGTTACTTAGGTGACGTTGACATATTATTCTTTTCTTCCTGGGGCCACCCTAATATTTCTCCCTTTTGAGAAATCTCTAGATTATGAGCTCATACCCAGCTAGTCGTCACTAGCATCTGGACTTATCACATTGTGATAAGTTAAAAATCCCGACTTAAAGTACGGGTCTAGGGGGCATAGAATCACCTCATCCCCACCTATAGTTTGATGGTTCCAAAGGATCATTTTCTCATAGTTTAGTCATAGCAAGATGCTACATATTTCATGCATGTCACATATATCGTGTAATTCTAACATAGGCATCTTTAAAGTTCTAAAGGGAACCATAACATGCAAATGATACAATCATCATTTAAGAGCAATAACTCGCATAGCATCATAGTGGTCATGAGACAACACAATAATCCATCATTATTCACATAGAACATATAAATCATTCCCTTAAGAATAAACCCCTAAATCGGGTAACCTCAAACTTCCAAATTATTTTCTTATGCCTCTAAGGGATTGATTAATCTCATTACCATAATTTATTAAGTCCTAGAACCTAATTTATTATGGCTGGGCAGCATAGGCAGTAAGCATAGTTTTGATGGATTACGGTGTTCTAGAAGTTGCGTTTTAGATCCTTTCTCTTTACCGACTTTTCCTATGATGCAAGAATTAATACCTAAGCCAATTATGAGTCACTCTCACTCATCTAGACATCATATAATGTGATTCTATACACTTAAACAAGGCTGCAACAGAATGTATAAGTTTAGTTCCGCAGGGGTTCTAGAAACTACGTTTCAGACCCTTTTTAAGTTCTGTCTTCGCCTAAGACGCTATAAATCATCCCTAAACCAATTGTAAGGGATTCCTATACATATAAACTAATTATAAAACATGATTTCTGCACCTAAGGGTTGCTGGACAGAAACAGTTTTACTTTTGATTTTAAGTGTTCTAGAATTCACATTTTCAAGCATTTCAAGTTACTAGGCATGCCTAAGATGCCTAGAACCTTTATCATACATAAGGCAAGGTATTTAAACACATATAGACCACCCAAAATAGAATTTAAGGTGCTGGAAAATAAAAGGGCAGAATCAAAACTTGAAGGCATGTAAATGCTCAAAATAAAACATTTCTAATTCACATAGTTTGCTAGTTTCTCTTGGAACACTTTCAAAACTTCTAAAACTCTTTGGAAATCAATTTATCTTGTCAAAAACCTTTACAAAAGACATAGGGCAGTACCTATCTATTTTCTTTCATGGTTAGGATTTAAATCATAAAAACATGCTTGAAGCATTCTTCAAGACTACCTATGCTTAAGAAAATCCTAAAACATAGGTTATAGGCCCTTGTAACTAAATGAAACTCATGCTTGAGCCATTATCATCACATGGCCGAATGCATATCCAAGAAATACCTCCTTGATAGATCTTTTCTCAAGATGAAATGGGCAAGTCTTTGAGCTCTAGTATCTTAGGTGATGACATAAAATAAACGTGCTATGCATTTCATTTTAGAGTCCTTTAGAAAGTAAAGTGATAGCTCAAAGTAAATATGAAGTGCATATTCATTTTCATTCTTTGAGTTTAGTGAGGACTTGAAATATAAAATGAGATGCAAAGCTTGGAATTTAAACGTGCATAATGCGCTATGCAAAGCGTGAAATAAACGTGAATGCAAGTTACTTTTACATCTTGACTAAAGCTCTTTTAAGACTTTAAAAAGAACTAAGTTCCAACCCAAAACTCATCCTCACAAGAAAAGATAAGAAGCTTTACTAAGCCTTAAAGATATAAACATAAAGGGACCTATGTCATATTCTTTATTAATGCCCAATAACCCCTATCTAGAGAGAACTCTAGAACGTGCCGGCCAACTTTAAGGTTGACAAGGGTAGGTTATGGACTTTTTGAAAACCTTATTAATTTCTTTTTTTTTCTTGGACAAAACCATGGTGAGTTAAGCAAAACATAAAGAGAATGAACTCAGAGGTGGTAACCTCAAAAGAATGGAAATGGCCGAATCCTAGCAAGGAATAATGGACCATTTTTAAACTCTAGGGACCAAGACCTTGGTGATGTGTTAACACCAACATCATGAGTCCTCATCATTGAGTACTTAACATCATTATAAACCATCATCAAAACAAAGTTCATGACAAGTTAAGGAAAGGAGAAAACCGAAAACCATGTTTGTTTGAAACATAGATCAAGCTCTAGAGGTTGTTCAAGTGCTAAGCACCATCATGAAACCCTCATCATCAAGCTTCCATTTTTCCAAGCATCCAAGGCCTACATGGCCGAAACATTCAAGGAAAAGAAAGTGAGGTTCTAAGAGATTCAAGAGAAACATAGCTCATACTTGACTAAAACTTGAAAAAAGGTGAGGCTTTTCTTCAAAAAGATTCAAGCTTTAGAGGCCTCATGTTAAGATGAACTCATAGTTACATCTTGGAGAGCACTCATCATCAAGCCATCATCATCTTGGCCTTGAGGCCGAAAATAAAACTTCATGGATGTTCATCCAAACAACATTTTTCCAACAAGATCAAGACATAGAGAACAAGGAAAGCATTTTTAGAAAAACTCCCTACCTAGTACTTGTGCTCTTGAAGATGGAGAAAGGTTTGATCTTGAAAAACAAGAAGAAGAAATCTCCTTTGAACTTGGGTATGTATTTTCGGCCAAACAAGGAAATGGAGGAAGGATGTGTGTTTAGAAGAAAAAGAGATGAAGATTGGAGGTGGAGAAGGTGGCGGTTTTGGCTTGGACAAGGAGGAAGAAAGGAAAATTTGAGAGAACTTGGAGAGACTAGAACTTGCTCTTGGAAGTTTAAACTTTGCAAATGAACTAAAGTAGCAAAATGTTCACCAAGGCAAGCTATATATAGAGCCTTGAGTCATGAATGAGTGGAGGGGAGGAGGCCATGTAGTTTTCTTCTAGAATGAGGGAAGTGTGTGGAGGAGAATGAATGAGAAGTTGTCTTGGAGACATGGTCATTTGTGTACCACACATTCAAACAACATGTGATGCAAAGTGGAGGGAAAAGTGGCGCCATTTTTGGGCAGCCATGGGGGCAAAATTCATCTCCGCTAATCATGGTTTAAAGGTGTGTTTAGGTGTGTTATGGATTAGACTTAGGATTAAGGGTTGTTAAGTAGGTACTTTAAGTAAATTAATTAGTTAATTAAAGCTATAATTCCTTAGGTTAGAAGTGGTCTTGTAGGTTTAATGGAGTCAAAACCTCTATGACTAGTGATGTGAGTGTGACAACCTTTCTTGGAAATGGGAGCGTGAATAGTGAAAATACTATTCATAGATACTTTCTCTCTTTAAAGGAAGAGACTAGAATTAAGTTTGAATTTCCTTAGGCAATTCTAGGTTCCAATTAGTTTTAAATAATGATTTTGGCTCTAGATTAATTATGGAAATTAATTAACCTTTAATTAGAGTCTAATATTGCCTAGGTTCTAAGTTAGATAACTCATTAAGCCCAAAATGCACTAAGCATGGACAAAATCGTAATTTTACTCAAAAACTGCCCGGGACCACCGGGACTTAAACAAACCTTAAACAAACATAGTTCATGCCTTAAAATCATTGTTTTGAACCTCCAGGCAAAGTCCGGGTCAAAACGGAACTTAAAACTGCCTTAAATTACTGTAAAGGTATTTTGGTTATTTACACGCAGAAACCTCAAAAATGAGATTCTTCTGCTCTATTAAACACGCCATCACATATAATCCCCTTCAAACATTACAATAGCCCTATGAGGATGGCCGAGGTCGGCCATCCTCGATTTTCAGGTAAAAATGACCTCAGGGGCATTTTGGTCATTTTTACGCTTAGAGAAAATCAGGGTGTTACAATAAAAATATCTGTATAGTATCTTTTCCTCCCTTATCTCTTTTATATTCACTGCTTATGGTTATTTGATTATATTTGCTTAAAGTCTATCTTTTTAACTGTTCTGTTACTAATGGTGTTATTTAAAAAGTAACTTTCTAAAGTCTCCAACATTGTTTCCGCTGTACCACAAGCTTAAAGCCTGATAGTATTGTGTTAAAGTTTTCAAAAGCTAAAAAGTAAAAGAGAAGCAAAACATGATTCAATCCCCCTTCTTGTGCACTTTTCTACCTACAAGTGGTATCGAAGCTTGGCCTCTAAGGGGTTGAGCATTCTAACGATTGTAGAGGACAAAGATCCAAGGGATAAATGACACAAAGTATTTATATAGCAAAAGGATTCTCTATCAACAGACTGCCATTCTTTGATGGTGGGGATTATGCCTATTGGAGAGATCGCATGGAATTGTTCATAAAATACACAAGTTTTGACTTATGGGAAATAATTCAAGGGGTGACTACCTTCCAACTGAAGAGGTTCCCAAAATCGATGATGCACCTTTAACATCAAGAGAAGTTCCTAAAAGCAGGTGGACAGAACAACACAAAACCAGAGTTTAGTTGAACTCTAAAGCTAAATACCTGCTTACGTGTTCACTAAGCAAGGTTGAATTCGACAAAATCATTGCTTGTGACACAGCAAAGGAGATATGGGACAGATTGCATATGTTGCATGAAGGTACTAATCAAGTTAAAGAAACTAAGATCAGTATACTGATTCATCAATATGAGTTGTTTAAAATGACAAATCAAGAAAATGTTGATGAAATGACCACAAGGTTTATGCACATCATAAATCAGTTAAAAGGACTAGGCAAAAGATATTCTAACTCCAAAATGGTTAGAAAAAATCTTGAGAAGCCTCCCTACTAAGTGGCTGCCTAAAGTTGTAACTATTACAGAGGCTAAAGACCTTCAAACTTTTGGTCTGGATGCACCCATTAGATCACTCAAAATGAGGTAATACTCTTTGAAATGCATGGTGAATCCATCAAGAAGAGAAAATTCGGGCCTTGAAGTCGTCTCATCAAAAGCTGAATAAAGCTAAGGCAATGAAAGTTGCTATAATAGTATGTTATTATGATTTTATTGTACATTTATGTACAAGATAGGGCGTTAAACCGCCATTTGAACCAAAGGGAGTTGTTCCAAGAAACACATACGCGAAAAGTTGAGAAAGGGGAGACAAGAGAGGTGTGGGTCGACTCTTGCTCTAAGATGACATATGTAAGTCTAAATTCGGACCTCTTAGTATTTAATATTTTTACTTTTTAATTTATGTCATAATTATTACTTACAATGTGCTTATATTTTTCTCTCTATAGCATGAATATACAAAGCTGTGGGAGTTGGCGCAGATCCAATACCATTCCTACATGGCGAAGGCTAGGCCCGATGCTGACATCCCTCCTCCAAATGAGGAGGATATTTGGGCCCAGGTAATTGGTGGCCCTTACAAGAGTTGCATATATGAGATGGGGTACTACCTTGATAGTAGGTCCTCACCCTCCGCCAGTGGGTCAGTTGCTGGGGATGATGCCCTACAAGGGCATATGCATGCCCTCAACCAAGGGCTGCAGCAGCAGGCATAACTTATCCAATAGCAGCAGGCATAACTTCTCCAACAACTCCAAGACTAGGCAACGAGGAGAGTAGTAGTAGAGGAGGCGCTAAGAGAGATCTGATAGCTAAAGTTGTCCATGGAGTAGCAGCAATAGCAGAAGGCTAAGAAAAGAAATGATATATTCAAGAGAATGCAAAAGAAAATTATGGCCGATGTGATAAGATTCTTCAAGAAATGCATGCCTCAGGATCCTCTAGCAAGAAGCTCCCCAAGATGCCACTCCAATCCATTATTGAAGGAGACTTGTCGAATATGGCCATGACTCTAATGGGTTGGACAACGCCGATGCTGACGAGGAAGAGTTTAACTAGTCTTTCTCTAGCTTCTTTTATTTTATTTTGGATTTTTTTTTGTTTATTGCACTCTGTATTTATTTTATTCTAATACTTTGTTTATTTACTTCATTACTTTGTTTGTTTTGTTTTATTATCATGTCATTGTTTCCTTCTTGAATATCATTTTATTTGATAATTAAATTATTATATAAATAAATATAAATGAATAAATATCAAATAATTTGATAGTTTATATAAATGAATCACACAATGTAATCGACTCCAAAAAGAAGAATAAAAATAAAAAAGTTGCCGATGAGCTAACCCGTCGATAATAAATGATTTTTTTAAACAATAAAATAAAATTTTGCAAACTCGTTGGTAACTTGGTAAGTAAAATATGTTTTTATTTCCATAACTCATTGGTAATAACAAAATACATGTTTGGTAACAAGTTAATAATTTTTTTTTTATTTGTAAACCGGGCAGTACAAATAAAAAAAAACCTGTTGCCACTTACATATAGGTACCATATTCATTGATAATATTCTATTGACAAACCAAAAATCAAAGACCCACACACGTTCATAAGCTTGTTGGTAATAATCAAATATGCCGATAAACCTATTGATATCCCGCACATTTAGTATAGTAAAAATTGAACATTGATAAATATATTATCTAATACTCAAGATTTACATGTATTTTTAAAATTATGTTGAATGTCGAAATAAAAAAGAATGATGAAGTATCAAATTATTTTAAAATTTTATGAAATGTTACACATTTGATATGCAGTGGAAATGTTACACATTTGATATGCAGTGGAAATCTACAACACAATGGTTAGATTGATAAAACTCAATATCTATAAAAAGTTATTCAATGAAATAAGTATATCAAGACTTACTCCTTGAGTATCTCTCTCCCTCTCCCCCCCCCCCCCTCTCTCTCTCTATATATATATATATATGTGTGTGTGTGTGTGTGTAAAATCTAATTCTTGATAACACATAATCCTTAATATTACAACTAATCTAACTTTTTGTAACATATTCTCTCTTTTTGCTTTCTCCCTTCCCACTTTATAATGTTACAAAAAGGTAGATTAGTTGTAATATTAAGGATTATGTGTTATCAAGAATTAGATTTTACATATATATATATATATATATATATATGTGTGTGTATAGGTAAATTACACTCATCTCTATTGAGATTTATAAAAATACAACTTACATCCCTTATAGTTGTCCAACTTACACTCCCTCCGCTTATCAAATTTTAAATACTTATATTATAATTACATTTCTCATTTACAGAACACAGTAAAGTTAACAGAATAACATTATTATATTAGCTATTTTTAATTAATAAAATCAACCGTTAAAGTTAAGTGTAGTTTTATAATTTTATTAATTAGAAACAATTTCTCACAAAAATATCATTCTATTTAGTTCATTAACGATTTTCTGTGAATGAAGAGTGTGACTGGAATATAAACAATTAAAATTTGATAAGCACAAAAAATGAATATGAACTAAATAATTAGAAGAGGTATGAATTATAATTCCAGAAATCTCATAATATATATATATATAGCGCAAATTAAAACGCCTACTGAAAACAAGTGATTATCAACTAGCCAATAATCTTGTGTTTATATTTCGCACAATCAGACGAGAAACATAGTAAGCAACGAATCACATTATCCGGGAATAATGTGATCATGGATCTTATCCGCGATCCTAACATTGCATTAAATATGCAACTGCAGCTATATACAATATCCAGAATTATGTGCAGGCATTGTTCACGAAAATAACATGGTCCATGACAGAGATTCAACAATGTAATATAAAACATAAACCTGCTAATAGCTGTAACAAATTAAATGATAAGCCTTTTGTATCAACTCTCAAAATTCGGTTTATCAAGAAAATGTAGCAACCTCATGCAATTCACCCAGTGGCTTGCTCTGCCGTTGATGAAGACAGGAATTTCTCACAGTCCTTTGCTCCTATTCTTGTAAACTCCCTGACAAGCATATCCACATATGCAGCTAGAGAATTCTTAAACTGCTTTGAGCAGCTCCTGTCACCTTGATCAACATCCTGAACCCCACCTTTGACCAAACAGCCAACTTGAGCACCATCCATGTATGCTTTACAAGCCACCAGAATATCATGAGCTCGGCTGCAGAAGTGCCCGATAACAAAGTCCTCAAAATTCTGAAACCGAAAATCATCTCCATGGTCAATTTTGAACCCAAAATAGGGGAAAAATTTAAAGAGAAGACAACTAGAAGTTTAAGGCAATAATAATAATAATTGAAAACTTCTTTCATATTCTATCGCTTGCTTTATTCATGATTTAATGCCAAAATAAATCATGCATTTAAAAGTACATTGAGATATTCTCTCTCTGAGTTGGTTTTTTTGTGTTTGTTGCAGGAGAGGGCGGGTGGGTGGGTGAAATTGTGTAAAGTTTCATGGATGAATTGTGCAAGGATAAGTTGTCTAAATTTACACATGAAACTTATACAGAATGAAACTTCACTTTTTTTGGGGAAGAGAGAGGAGAGGGTTAGAAAGAGAAGGGGAGGGGGGGGAAGGGGGGGGGGGTTAATAATAAAACTTCACGTATGGGGAGAAAAACCACATTACACTTGCTGATGAAGCAACAAACCATATTAACAAAAGATCCAATATGTTTAGAGTTCATGGTTTAGTTAAGACTTGTCAAGATCCTCAAAATCATTTATCTATATTTTCTCAGTTAATGTCCTAAAATGTCTCATTTGTTTGCAAAAGTAGAAGATATTTGTATTATTTTTGCTTCTCTTTCTCCCCATAACTTTCGAAAAGGCACAGAGCATGATTAGGCATAGACATTTTTCATTGCAATATGCATGCCATGTTTAAAATGTAAAAAATTGAACCAAGATAGATCTAGAGTCAAACCTTTGGAGGCCTTCTCATCATATACACCATCGTCCTCAATGATAGGATGAATGTGTCCTCATTATACTGCAGGGACTTCATTTCACCACTTGCTGATCCACTCAGACGTGCATATCCAGGCTCATTGAAGTAAGGCTTTGTATTCAAGATTAGACCTTGTATAGAGACTAGAACTTGTAAAATTGTTGAAACCCCTGGAATCCATTTCTCATTCTTATCACCAGACCAGGTGTTAAGCAGACTAAGGCATACTTTGCCACAATTGTATAAATTTGGGTTGAGTCGAAGACCACCAGAGTGGTAGTGAACTTGCTGCCAAGAAAAATGTCCCTTTAGTCATACTAATTAAAAACAGAACATGAAAACAATTTAGGTAGGTACAGTATCCTCAAGCCACATACCGGTGGTGCATTGGGATAGCTAGTGGGGAGGCAAACATCAAAAAAGAAAAGACCATCATGATACGGAGTTCCTTCTGCTCCAACAATCACAGCCCTCAAAAGATCTATCCTCGATTCATAAACTCTAACTAATATCGAATCTGATGGAGACAAAAGAAAGAGTCAAAGAAACAGCAAGAGACTGCAAACAAACCCAGTGGCAGGTTGCACACATATTCAAATTGGACTCCACCAAGGGATAAACATAATAAGCACTGCTTCACAACAATATATACTAAAGAAAGCACCCATGCCAATTATGGTGGAGACAACGACACAATACAGATCCCTTGAAATAAGAAAAAGAAAAAATCAATTACAAAAAGTGATATGTTAAAAGAAAATATTATTAGTGAATTTGAAACAGGAATACAAAGCAAACTCACCTGGTAAATCCTTCTCCAATATCTTCCACTCTTCTTGGATCCTTTTAGCCCAACTCTTTGAATGCTATTCAGGAAGTAAACCGATGGTAAACCTGAGTTCCTAAGATTAAAACTGAAACAAAACGCATGAGAGGGGGGAAAAGAAAAAGTTACCTGCTTCATGGAAGAATTAACCTTAACATAGTGATGGTCTGAAGTGTCATCAATGGTGTCAAATTGTTTAAAATTTTGGAATTTCCTCACAATTTCCTCTCTGGCTTCATCAGTGACTGGCACAACAGTACTATTAGTAGCTGTTCCATTGTTTCCATCGCTTGTAGAATTATGAACCCAAGTGTTAGCAAACACATGCTCAGGAGGGGGATGAAAAGGATCAAATTGATAAAATAAACTTGGACTAGCCGTAGTAAATGCATTAAAATGAGCAGAATTCTTCCCCCACCAAGGGTTTGATGCTTTAGTTCCAGTATGATACAATGTTCCATCTGCAGTTCCAATGAAATTTGAATGATGTGAACTGTTACTTTCAGCTACCATTTTTGCACCTCCAAATAGTGCCCAATATGGTGGCTCACCTGCATCTGGCACTTTCATGGTCTCCAAATTGTGTACAAAACCATAATTAGTTGAAGAATGAAAAGCATTAGGCTTCTTTTTACTGTCTGAGGGTCCTGAAAACCATTGAGATTTTGATGAATCCACTCCTAATGACAATTTTAACTTTCGCCTCCTGCTTTGTTTGGCATCTGATTTCTTATTACTTGGGGCATTTTGAGAAAATAGTTGAGGAGAAGATAATGCTGTTCCAGAAGGGTGAGCAATAGCATCCATTTTGATTTGCAAACTAGAATGACTTGCTGAAAGTCCTTGCTTTTCAGGGTTAGTTGGCTCTAATGACCCTGAAGGCTGAGATGTGCCTGTGACATGAGAATGTTTAGCATCAGAATGAGAATGACACCAAGGATGCAATGAACTACTTTCGGTCTTCTGTGGACCTAGACCATATTCTGCCAACCAAGGAATGGGTGCTTCAATTCCAGGAGGTATATCCACATTGTCAAAGTGTGCCTGTAACAAAGCATAATCATCTACATCCATAAAATCATCTGAGAACAGGTCAGTGTAGTCATCATCATCATACGATTGATCAGAAACATGACCATCAACGTTGATTGAGTTATGTGATACTTCCAGATTTTTCCAACCATTGGAAGACTCAACCCCGCCACCTGGACCAGATTTTTCCATAGCAGGCGGGCAAAAATCAAACAGTTCCTGAAGAAAATTTCAAGCAAAATGTTTATGTCAGAAAAGAAAACATCTATCAGCAGGGAATAACGAATCCTATTCACATACCATAACTTGATGATCACCATAACCATCATGAATGGCTTCAATTTCCTTCCCCTTGTCACTTTTACTGATTTTTTCACCGATTAAGACTAAATCTACGGAGTCATCATCATTGTCAACATCAATCACATCATGCAAAATGGCCTACAAAAGAAGGATATGTTTAAGATATCGTCAATAGAAAAAGACTCAAAGACATCATGGAATCTTAGAAAACAAGACAGCAGGGCATAAATAAGATCATTGAGAACAACTGCTCCTTTGAAACATATGTTAAGGACATATGCTGGTATTATTCAACCAACATTCAACAGTAATGCAGTTGATTTCAATATCAACTAGTTTAAACTACGTAAGAAAACAGCACTATAAATTACTCCAACAGATATATTTACACATAGGAAAGAGGCAGTATAACAATCCAATGGCCTATCCAAATCAGAGGATGAAAAACACCTATGATGGGGAAATAGTGTAGTCACATCTGAGTGATCATTAAGGAGCAAAACCTATGGGGAATGTATGTAAAAACCCCAGGATCTCTATGCAAAGGCAAAACGTTACTCTGCAACCCACAACCTTACGAAAAAAGAAAAAAGAAGAAAGAAAGAAAGAAAGAAGAACCAGGAAAATAAAGGAATCCACAGTACAACATGCTCAATGTATCACAACACCAAGAAATTTCTTAACTTCTATGATGGCAAAATTTATAATCAATCAAAACTCTTCTATTAGTGCTGAACTGCTGGTTTTTAAGCAGTTTTTTTTTTCCTCTCCCACTTTATTGGATAGATGAAAATTTATCCGTTGAGAATGATTATAGGAAGAGATGGGGAAGAATTCAAGAGTGGTTCAACAGTTTAATATGAACCAAAACAGAAACAAAGCTACTGAAATTCAAAATAACAAGCCCACCATTCACAAAATAATCTATTAGGAAAATCTATCGAAAAATCTGAAAGGCTCAACTAGCACAGGATGCAGACACAATCTAATGATACAGTTATTTGCAATGTCAAATACATCATACTAAAAGAACCTCAGAAATAGCTCAGACACCATTCTTCATCAAACACATCACAGTAAAAATATTACCCTGCCTCTAGATCATATCAACAAAAGCTTGGTCAAGGTCTGTAGACAGAAAAGTATTCATCAATCATCAGCAATGCAACACATCTAGAGCACACAGTCCCAGTAATAGTACAACTGGAGAAGAAACAACTAAATGACTAGGAATTGCAATCACAAGACATCTATCCATAGCTACAGACTGCCATGAGCTCAACATCCATAATGAATGATTAGTGTTAAGCCAACTGAGCAATACAAATTGAAAACAACCCAAATCTCAAACATAGCATGCCACATTATAATACCATCCAAACTTTCAAACCTTTGATAAAATGATTTCACATGCTTATTGAATTTTAGATAGGCTTTCACTTTATTGCCTCGAAAAAGAATCCATCTGAATTCCGTCAAAATTTTAGTTAATTTTATCTAGCTAGACAGCATTACTCAGAAAAAATAGGGCATGATCATCAGCACTGTGATATCCCATCTAAAATGAAATCCTAACAATGAATCAGTATCAATCAATATAAATCCTAAACATCAATAACTTTCGGCAAGAACAGTGTAACCATCAACCGATACTCGAAACAAAAGTGAAAAGGAGTTTTTATAAAATTGAACACGATGAGAACTAAACTGGGCAGCATCCTTAGAGATAACACCCAAGATTTACAGTGTTGCAATCACTACGTTCTCGCCTCACTAAATACAAGCAACTTCAATCCCTTTCCAGCAACAACGCACTAGCAAAACTCATAGAATGCAAAGCAAGAAACCTCAGCGTCCACAAAACACATACGATGACGGAGAAACAAAAGCTACGACATCGAAGCAAAACGGAAAAACGGGTCAGCCGAAAACCCAATTGATCAAACAGAAACGCCATGATTTCCGATTACCCACATTAGAAAAAGTTTAAAAGAAATCGAAAGCCCAAAACTTTGCTTAAATTCACGATAAAAATCACGAATTTGTTATGGAAAAAAAAGAGTACCCCTTTATGCTTCATCAAATTGGAAGGGTTGTGAGTTGGGGGAGGTGGAACTTCGATAACATCAGGGTCCATGAAGCGATGAGAACTGCTCCCAGGATATACTCTCCTGTCACACAGCGGAAGAGAGAGAGAGTGAGTGTGTTTTTTTTTTCATGCAGGTTTCACAGTGTTCGGAGAGAGATAAAGAAAACGAAGGAAAATAACATAGCGAAGAAAGAAAGAAAGAAAATGACTTGGAATCGCGAAACGAATACTTGGGCAACGGCGGTGGTGGCGGCTGGATCGATCGGCTCATCGAGAAACACGAAGGTCAGCTCCGAGTACCAGCGACTTCCAACAGCCGCTGAGGAAATGAGAGGAGCAAGAGAGAGAGAGGGGAAAAAGAGAAGTCGAAAGGGTAGTGAATATGATCAATGAATTAACGAAGACGAGAAAAGAGAAAGGGGGAAAGGTTTTTATCACGTGGCTTCGCGCCTCATGGAGATCAATATGGAATGCGACGACACCGTGTGCTGCTCCCCTTTCCGCGCAAAAGGGGCACGAATTTCTTGTTATTTACGGCTTCTGCCACTATGGGTGAGTAGTGTGAGTGTGGTATTGCATTTCATGTGTTTGGCCCTGTTCTTCTGCGCTCGGTTTCATCAAACAAAACAGCTTTTGTCACATAATTTAATATTTATATTATGTTATTTGAAAAATAAGGAAAGCTGTGCTCGTTAATCTTGACTCTTGAGTGATGACCTGACAAAATTGAATATCTTCCCTTAAAAAATTGACAAAAAATTAGGTTTTCCTATTGTTTGCTGCGTTTTTTACAACCTTTTTCACAATTTGATAGGTGTAACAATTTTGACGCTAAATCTCAATTCAAGGAAAGAGATTACTATCTCTCAAAGAACTAAGATTGAGTTTATATGAAGTGTTTAAAAGATTAGAAGTGGAAAATGCGATTAAAGTTTCTGAGAAGAAAAAAAATGAAAAGATAAATGCATAAAAGAAAATGGACAACTTAATATAAATTTCAACAAAATGGAACACAATACATTAATTAAAATAAAATAAAATAATTCTCACTCATAAACTTAAGTTTGTCGCTACATGTGTGCTAAGATAGCGTTTGGTAGCTATCCCTGGAACATAAATACGGAGATATAGGAAATACAAATTTGTTTGGTAATGGAGACAGTGAACGTGAACTCCCTCCAAAAAGTGGGGACAGTGGAGACAGCATACTAGAAATTTAATATTTTTTCTTTCAATAATGTAACATCCTAATTTTTAACCCAATACTCTAGAACATATTTAGGTTAATCATTAGTCTATTACTCTTTTAGTCTCATTCTTTAAAACCTTTCATTAAAATACTTAGCGGAAGATACGAATAAATTTTTCTTTTTCGAAACTCGAAGAAACAAAACGCGAGTTGCGCGCTAACCTAACGTTTGTCATAACCACATCGTGCAAGAAAAGTAATCACACCATTCATATCATGCATTATAGTATCGTACATAATATTCATAATATCATCACTTCTTCATAAATACATAAATTACTAGCATCATTGTACCATTATTTACATCAAAACATGCCTATATATATGAAGTAATCCTTATCCACCTATGAGGTTGGATGGGTATTAATCTAAAAGTTAAACTATCTATGCTTCCGCGGCAACCTTCTACTTCATTTGCTAGCGTGACCCTTAAGCACGAGCCTTAGAAGAAGTCACGAACCTCATTGTAATTCTCGTCTAGAGACGACACGGAAGAAAAGAGAGGGATGAGAAACTCATTCAAGATTCTCAGTAGGGATTCCTGACTCTAACGCGAGTGTCATCATCGTCGTCCCCAGCCACCTCAGTTTTAATTATGAAAAAGGTGCACACGCATAAGGTTCGGTTTTAAGCTTTCCAAATCTATTTATCCGAAGTGGGTGTCTTTTAGTATGAGTCTTAATAGCATGAATGCAACAGATATTTGATGAATGCATGACAATACCATATGCATATTAACATGAAAATCATTGCTCTTGGGCTCAACATGAAGAAACATAAATCATATACGTAGCATAAAAGGCACAGTACTTTTCATGTGACATCTTTCACATAAGTCGAACTCTTAAGTTTTTTTTCTTAAAGACCACCCTCTTGACATATCCACCAAAAATCCAACCGACTCACCGGCCCGGCGATAATCTGGTCACCAAACTACATCTCACCTATTGGCTAGGAATGAGCTCAATCCTAACTAGTCATCACTAGATTTAATATGGGCTAATAGAGGGGGTATGCATAAATTTCTTGGATCACCTATCTTAGGATTATTTCCTTCTTTGAAAGGCTCTACTGGTATCTAGTACACAGCGAATTGTCCGCTCTGGCAAGCTCAATGTCAATACCCTCACGGATTTGTTTCCTCCCCACCGTAGTGGGAGAAATGCATCTCAGTGTTATATCACATCTGTTCTGGGGGTGCTCGGCCGAACCGGTGTCACCCAGGAGTTTTCGCAAATCCTCAAGTTTGGTGGGAAATTCGGCAGCATAACGGCGTACACTGGATTTCCTTCAAACTTGTTTTATGCCAAACATATAGAACATGCATAGCCATTCAACATCACCATAAGACATCAAGTCATTCTCATAATTAAACATACATTCTCATGTAACATTATAGCTCATTATGCTCTCGAACCGACGGTGTCTTATGCTTTGACCCTTACGGGTCTTAGACATGAGATATGATTATTCTATTATTCTCTATCAACCTCTTTGGTATTGTTCTTTAACATCATGACAATAAGGCAAAATGTTTACACCACATTAACCAAGATAGGTAACAAAAAAGGATATTTATCCCTCTACTTTCTCGGTGGTTAGTAGCAAATTTTGAACATCTTCCTTTTAAATTAATTAATTACCAATATGCATAATTTCACAATAAGAGATGCATAAACTTAATCCATAAATAGAGCTTAAATAAGATCTCATAAGATAATCAATAATAATAATAAATTAAATAGTAAAATCAAATAATAACTAAAATAAGTACACACAAAATAGATCAATGCATAAACTTAAAATAAAGAAAGTGCACAATAACTGAAATAATATAAGCTAGTATTTCAATAAAATTTCTCAAACCATAGAGTTGTCACTCTAGATATTGATTTCTAATTGGGCCAAAACTAAGATAACATTTATTAAAATTTAAACTTTTTATCATGGTCCATGAGTTGGTCATAATTTATTTTAGTAGTCCAAATCCATGTAAAATAACCTTTATTTATTTTTAGTATTAGATTTGATATTGTTAGCTCTAGAATCCTTCAAAAAGTGTTAATGTAAAAATTTTTAAATGATAACACAACCAATTTAAAGAAAATATTTTGAAGAACGATTAATGTTTACCTTGAGTTTCTTGAAGCTACAAACACTTCTTTTCGTTAGCATAACACAATTCTTAAAGCGAAAATAATTTCACTTTACATGTGTAAACATGATTTATCTTATTTCAAGATATGTCAACTAAATGTAAGTGAAAATTATATCATGAAATGAACGTATGCATGCTTCACGAATTGAAGAAAATCATCATGTACAAGAAACCAAAGCTCGGATCTTCAAAAAGTAATACATGACTTTAGAAAGTACGCTTCAAGTAAAGATTTTAATCCATCTCTAAAGCCAACATGTTTTACAACCTTCAATCATCTTGATCACAAGCATATCATCATCTACAAGCTTTGATTGAAGACTGAAAGATCAAACATATATCAAGGAATTGATACTATACTTCAGAAAGTTCACTTCATAGAAAAACGGTGTGCTTTAAAAGAAAATGAGGAAAAATTTGAAATTCAAATTTAAAGTCAATCACGGTCACTGACTAACATAACATCTCTTCTGCCAACTTGATCAACCATTCCAACTTCTAGAAGGAAAAGTTCAAAAATCTCATTCAGAAAGTAAAAAGTAGTTTCTAAAGGTGGTTTCAGAAACCTCTTTCACATAACGACTTCTGCAAAAGCTTTGACATCACCAAGCTACTCCTTTAGACTACTTTTCCAAGATACAAACAAATGATTAACTCATGTTACTTAGACAACTGATCAAGGGCAATGGTCATAAATGAAGATCATCTATAAATAGAGATGCTATGCTTATAAGAAAAAAAGACTTTCTGTAACACCCCGATTTTTCATGTGTGCAAAATGACCAAAATGCCCCTAAGGTCTTTCTGCCTGGGAATTGAGGACGGTAGGTCCAGGCTATCCTCAAGGGGTTAGTATAATGCTTGGAGGGGATTAGATGTGCCATGGATGATATTAGAGGTGAAAACCTCAATTCCTGGTTTTTCCCCTGCGTGAAATTGCCAAAGTACCCCTAAGGTGATTTAACGCGAGATTAAATAATGATTGAACCCGGTCGTCACCCGGGAGTTTGAAATGTTAATTACCAGTATTGCATGATATTTGGAAAAGTTTGAGGGGTCTCGGGGAGTTTTGTGTGAAATTACCTTTTACCTATAATTAGTGTTAAATGAGCTTAATTAAGTAATTAAAGAAATATATACAATATTAGGCTCTAATTAAAGAAAAATTATTTTATCTGGTAATCTTGAGTCAAAATAATTATTTGAGGTTAATTAAGGCCTAATTTTTTTTAGGGAAGTTCAAATCCTTTTCTTAATCAAAGGAGCATCTAAGACATTATGTCATGTCATGGGTAAATAGTGTTTTCTCTCTCTTTTTCCCTAAAATTAGGAAACATGTTGGAGTTTGAATTTCAAACTAATTGAGCTTAACTCCACTAAATGTGAAAGACCACTCCTTAATCATGTCTTGAAAAACCTTAAACACTTGATTACTAGCCCAAACACTTAATTACCAATTGCTAACCTATTTCCTAATCAAATATATCTCTAATTCATGTCCTAAACACACATGAAAAATTGGAATTTTCCCCCAAAATTGTAATACCCTAATATTTAACCCAATATGCCTAAGACGTATTTAAGTTAATTATTAGTTATTACTTTTTTGTTGCAGTCATTATCTTAAGCTTTTTGAAAATTACTTTAGTAAAAATACGAGTAAAATTTTTTTCTTTTTTTTTTAAACTTGAATATCAAAGCGTGAGCCGCGCATACTAAGTAACTAACACCGTTCACCTTACCTATAAATAAGAAAAGATAAAGACAAGTCATAGATACATACAACATCAATATATATCATGACATAAACAATATTAACACATCATAATTATTTCGTAATAATGACGTCCTCTAAACATGGAGGGCATCAATACATATCCATCAAGAGACTAAAGCGCAAGTAGATAAAAATGGTATGATCACCCTAAGCCAATATCCAAGGGAAACTATCTTCATATTCCTATTACGACCTTCTTGGTCCCTTTTGTAGTGTGACTCCCTCATTCGTTTCTTAGAGAAATCCACGAGCTATACCATCATCCTTGTCTAGAGATGACACGGAAGAAAGAAAAAGGGATGAAAAACTTATACAAGATTCTCAGTAGGGCTTTCCTATTTTAATGCGAGTGTCATCGTAATCGTCTCCAAGAACCTCAGGTTTTATTATGAAAATATGAACATATATAAGGTTCATATTATTAAGTTCTAAATACCATTAGCCGAGACCCATATCTTTTAGCATGAGTCTTAATATCATGAATGCAATAGATATCTCATGTATGCATGGTTGTGAACACCTGATTTTGTTCAATCTTTAACAAGAAAATCCAAAAATTTGCATGTTTCATTATAGTTTTATTAAGTTTTTCTTTTGATAGAATAAAAAAGAGTTTGCTGTTTGTTTTTTTTTCATTTATTTTAAGATAAAATAAAACAGGGTCCAATTTATTTATTTCAGCCCAGTCCATTTGTGTTATTTTTAGCTCATTCCTTTATTTTGGATTTGTTAGTTAGCCTTTGTGAAAAAAAAGAAGCCCAATCTAATGGTAACCCATTTCACTTAGAATAAAAAATAATAATAAAAAAAATAATAAAACAAAACCGAGGAGTCACGAGCTCCTCTCGGGTTCCTCTCTTCTTTTTTTTTCCTCAAGACAGACTCGTGAAGCATGGGGATACAAGAATTTTTGTTTTCAAATAAAAATAGTGGAGAACATTATGATGATGTTTCTCTCCACTACGTGCAAAATGCTGAGGCTCCTTTCGGTGATGGATTGGAGCAACCTGCAATGGTCAATAGAGAGCTGAAAATATAAATTCATCATCATCACAAATTGAGAGGGATAGGCAGAGATTTTCAAAGAACAGAAGACTATCATCAGCAATGTTCATCACTATTTTCAATCAACAAAAATTCAAACACCAAATATATATATATATACACACACAGACACACACACACACATTCAGATACATCAATCTGCCAGAAAACAGAGGTGAAATTCAAGCGGAATCAACAACAAATTCCAACAAGGCAATCCAGTAACAAGGTAAATCCGGCAGTATCAACAAGATCATCATCATTAAAATTTACAAAGACAAAAATAGAAGGAGGAAAAAAGGAGGAGGCCGCGACGGTTTTCCACCCTAGTCGCGACTTCACATCATCATATTCAGGCCTTCCCCCTGAACCTTCCTCCCCTTCTTCCCCTTCTAGCCACTCAACACCATTATCATCCTTCCTCACCCCCAAACCACCATAGCCACTATCGTGAAGCCAAGCTCCACCGCCCCTCTCCACTACTTCTTCCCCTCTAATCATCACCACCAACAACTTAGCCCCCCTCACTTTAAGGCTTCCTTCTTCCTCTCAGCACCATCATCATCATCCTTCCACCGGCTGAGATCTCCTTTCTCTACCGTGAGATGCTAGCAGCTGCCACCATCATTTTAGCTCAACCACCTGAAAATTTACATCCAAATCAGAAATAAACCAAACACCAAAAAGGAAGCAAGAACTAAAAGAAGCTAAAAAAAGGGAAGAGGCCACCGGTTTCCTCTCCGCCATTGCTCCCATGCAGAGCTGTCTACCACCGCGAACCACCTTCCTCAGTGGCGGCCTTTCCTTCTTCCCTTCGCTGGCCACCTTCCAGATCTCACCCCACAATCATCAAAAGCCGATCCACCACCATTCCACCCTCTATTGCCATTAAATCTCAACGTCCTTCACTCCAGCCTTCACCTTTAAACCCTTCACCGCTGAACCCAGCCGCACATTCCCCTTTCTCCAGGATCATCGCCACCGTCCAAACCAGCAACCAGCACTCGCAACCTCCATCGTGCGCCTTTGTCTTCCTCGCGCGACCCTTCCCTCTCAGCCAGCCTTTACGGCCTTCCCTCTCTCCGCCAGCGTGACTACTTCTTTCCTCTTTTCCTTTGCTTTGCCTCTCAATCTCTCGCCCTCTTGGCCGCTCTTTCTCTTAGTTTCTTTCTCTCTTTTTGCTTCTCTCTCCCTCTCCGTGCCTCTCAAACCTTCTTCCCTTTTATTTTTTGCTTTTTTAGTGTGTGCGTGCGTGTGTGTGAGTGTCGGTGAAAGGAGTGTGCGTGCATGTATGTGTGAGGGTGCCGTGTGAGTGGGGTGGGTGAGTGTATGTGTGTGGGTTTTGTTTGGTTTTGTGTTAGTGAATGTAAGTATGTGTACGGAGATAAGTTAGGAAAAGTAGTTTTTATTTATTTTTTTTATTATTTATATTTTGGTTAAGTTTTTATTGGATTTTATTTTGGTTTTGTTCATTTGAATCCATCTTTTTGAATTTGGATTAAATTATTTAATCAGTATTTTTTTTATTTCTTCATTTGGCCTCTTAGCTTTCGTTGTTGAGTTTGGATTTGTCTTGGCAAAATAAATAAAAAAAAGGTTTTTGTTATTTAATTTGGTTCAAAAATATTTAATTTACTAACAAAAAAATTCATAATTTTGTTTTAGTATTGTCATTTGAATGAAAATCGAATAAATTAGTTTCAAAATTAATTTAATTATAAAAAATAAAAATAGTTTTTTAAATTAATGTAGTGTTAGTTTAGGTAAAAAAAGGGAAAAGGTTAAGTAAATTAATTTATCAAAATTAGGAATAAGGTAATTAAAGAATTTTAATTCCATGTCTTTTTTTTAAGTTATTGTTATTGTTATTTTTGTTAGAATAAAATTTTGAAGTTAGTGCTTGGATTTGAATTTACTTGTTTGGTTAAGTGTGTGTATGTATATATATATATATATATATATATATATATATATATATATATATTTAGGATAGTTTGCTTGGTTTAGGTTGGGCTTACGTCTAAAAAAAAAAGAGAGGAGTTTTATTCGTTTTGGATTTGAAATAAATTCTTGAGTATTTTGCTTTATTAAAATTTATTTAGTTAATTAATTGAAATTTTTTAAAATAGAATTAATTTAGCCGTGACGGCTTGTTAACTCTATGTTTTAAGGATATTTTAGCTGTGACAGCTTGATATTCTAAAATCTCTTTCAAAAATTAAAAATTAATCAACACTTTCTTTTATTCTCTTTTAATCAGTCAACACATAATTATTTTCTACAGAACTATGTGACTTTGAATTTCCTATTGCATCAGGGGATACGTAGGAGCAGGCGATTCTGATCCCTATAAAGTCAAAATTAACTTTTTATAATTCATTTTATTTGTAATTTTTTTCTAATACATTTTTTTTACTTGTATTTTTTTAATGAAATTTTTGTATTTTGTTGTATTTATAAATAATTTCTCTAATAATTTTTTTTGAAATATTTTATTTAATATTAATTTATGTGGGGAATTTTAGATAAAGATGTTAATTTAGCCATGACGGTTTGTTAACTCGATATTTCAGGCATTTAAGTTGTGACAGCTTAATGATCCGAAAATTTCCCTAAAAATATTTGTTTTTCTTTTATATTTTTTTTCTTTATAAAAATTAAAAAATAATTTTTTTAATCTTTTTTTGTAAATATTTATAATTTATATTTTCATTTTTGATTTAAATTTATTCATTTATTTATCAAAATTTTTATTTCAAATAAAGAGGTTAATTTAGCAGTGAGAGCTTGTTAACTAGATACCTCGGAACATCTGAGTTGTGACAACTTGGTGTTCTCTTTTTTATATAATAAAATAAAAATAAAAATTTTGAAAAGAGTTATTAATTAACTTGCACAGTTAATTACAAGTACCGTCCAAGGACGGGTATATTAGGGGTGCGTAGGATTAAATTCATGCCCTTCCTTATGCATAATCAACTCTCGAACTCAAAACTGGTTTCAAATACTATTCTTTAAAATAAATGGGTTTTTCCAATGTTTTCCCAATTTTAATAAACTTGGTGGCGACTCCAATATTTTCAAACATAATTATCTTTTTCTCTGCCGTCCTTGTCGCAATCCTGGTTGCGACAGATGGCAACTCCACTGGGGATTTCCAAGAGAGTCAGGTCTGTTATAGTTAATTGTGCAAGTTAAAAATAGCCTTTTGAATTTGTTTTTCTTTTTCTTATTTTGTTTGTACATAATTTTCTTCTTTTTCCTTTAGTAAAGTTGTGCTTTGTTTTTATTTATAACATATGCTCTATTTGCTAAGACCTTAGGGTATATGACTATTTCTTGGTCCTATACGTACTTGTTTGTGTTGATTTTGCAGATGTTTACTATGGGTAGTTTTAGGATTTCAGGTTTGTATGCTTTTTTCACACACAACATTTACACGTTAATCACACACGAGTGGGGCCCTATACCCAGGTCTGAGTGCAACTTGAGATAGGTAAGAGATTGTATAGTGGTAGCCATTTTGGATGTTCATCCTGTTTGGTTATCGTGAAAATCTCGTCTAGAGTGTGACTCTTTTGTGAATGTTCTACACTTAGCGGTCCACTTGCTATTGTGGATAGCATTCCAAGATGAGTTTTAACTCTAGAAGCCGTAGAATCCTGAGAATATAGACCCACCTGGTGAAAGTGTTCACAAAGTAGAACGACCATAGGACCATAGAATTGACCTCCAGAATTTACCTCAAATAGGACACAAAGAGATCATGCATTTTCCTAAACTCTTTCCTATCATTGTTCTTTGTATATAATCTCTTTTCATTTCCTAATTTGGTTATTATTCTTTCTTTCATTTAAATTAAGTTTTTTTTTTGGTTATGGAAGGTTTGTTAGAAAGTTGAGCTGAAATCTTATTTTGAGTATCTTGGTAAAATGGAAGCAAATATGAGACCAGACAGTCTAGAAAATGAAAACTTGAAAAGAACTCTACGTCTTAAACCCAAGACACTTGACACAAAAAGCCTAAGATCTTTGGGTCAATTGTTGAGGGTACCACAATGCCTTTCTCTTACTAGAAAATATGGAAAGATTTTGGATCTTTTAGAAGTGGAAAAGCAGGAAGAGGCGATCACGGCATTGGCACAATATGATCCTTCGCTCTGATGTTTTACCTTTCAAGACTTTTAGTTAGCACCAACCATTGAGGAATTTGAAAAAATCCTAGGATTGCCACTAGAAGGAGAAAAACCTCATCATTATCAAGATCATTATCCTTCTTTACATACCATGTCAACTGTCCTAAGGATAGGAGTGAAGGATTTGCGTGAAGCACAAAAGTGTAGAAATGGGACCTATGGATTCTCAAAGGATTACCTGGAAGGGCATATGCACCGTTTGGCTCAAAATGAGGACTAGGAAACTTTTATAGATGTATTGGCCTTCACTATCTATGACACTGTCTTATTTTTTAATATTGAAGGCTTTGTGGACCTTGGAGCTATTGATGTATTCCTTGCTCATAAATTCCATGGTCATAATCCTGTTCCAGCCCTCTTGGCATATGTTTATTGTACCCTAAACTCTTGCTATGAGAGGAATGGCAAAAGAATTCTATGCTGTTTACCAATGTTGTATGTGTGGGCTACTGCGCATATATTCCAAAGGAATTACAGGGCGCCTTGTCCCATTGAAGATCTACGAATACATAATATCAAGAGAAAGAGTGGACAAGAGTGGGCTCAAGTCCTGGCCAAGTTAAATGAAAAGATGATATGATGGTACCCTTGGTAGGAGGATGGGCAAATTTTGATTTATCAATGCGGAAGCTTTCCAAATGTACCCCTCATCGATACCCGAGGATGCATAAATTACAATCTTGTATTAGTATTATGCCAACTTTGTAACACCCTAATAGACCCGGACTCTATTAGCTGTTACCTATATTCTTTAATCAATTTTATTTTTAAATTAATGATAAGAAGATAAGGGTAATTTTTTTTTATACGACCTACTTTTTAAAACTAAGCCTCAGAATGTGAATGGTATGCATGCTACTATAGTTCCGATATAATATAATTTCTAAAATTGAAGTTTATCGAGCAAGAATATCATTGTAGAAATTTAGAATACTTAACATAACATGGAATAATTATACATTGTTACCAACATGAGTTTACAGAGTAGCACCTACATGGGTAAATACAGTACTGGCCTTTTGTACTTCTAATAAATAGTACATAGAAGAAAGTACAAGATACCTAATAGCAACAAAGTGGGAGAAGTGAAAATTTCTAGCATAGATAACTATAGAGGTGGTGGCAAGTGGTTCTAGCCTATCGATGTCTAATATGAGGCTAGGCTAGTAGTGGTCATTCTCCTAGCTCTGCACTGCATCTTGACTCAGTGAAGCAGACTTCCTTCTCGAATAGTTGGGATCCATCAAGATCCGTGGTGACAACTTAACATACATAGGAGTGAGAAATGCCGATTTCTCAAGAGGAATTTCAACTTGGTATCGATCGTGGTCATCGCTTGTCACCCACCACCTCAGGTTTATTTACAAAGTGATGGACAAAGGTTCATTTATCAAGATTTTCGCAAACGTGATTAGCCGAGTGTAGAGTTACTTTAAACTATTCTTATTAGCAAGAGTCATACATATCTAACTTAACTCATCAATTACAAGTCAACACATTACTTAATGATTTCATGCATCTCTTTTTTTTGTAATCATACAAGCATTTCTACTAGTAGTATTCATGCATGACACTTTATTCTCTTTTATTGACATGTCTCATAATTACTCAATGGATGAATACATCAATGCCTTAGACCACCCTAAAAGGGTAATGAGTTTTCATACCGGTATGCCGCCACAACCTTTTTGGTTTTCTTTTCCGCTGTCGCGATCTCAACCCGCTTTAGGGGGTTAAGCCGTGAGCTTAGCTCAAGTCCACTTTTCCAGACTATCATTGCTACTTTTTCAGGCTTTACTTTATTCTCATTGAGTAAGAATAATAATCATGCAATCATAAATAGATCATGGTACAATCAATCATCCATTCTTATCATTTCATAAGTCATCAATATATATTCATAATACTATATATCAGCTTGATATCATAGAAACATTTCCATACACAATCTTATATCAAGTAGTAGACATTTCATACTAAGTCTCATGGTAAATAAAAATAGTATTCATGTTAAGGTGTATTTAGTGGATAGACTTCTATATAAGATCTCATATAGATTCTCTTAGTCTTCTTTGTACACTTAATTTTTAGTAATACATAATGCACTTTAAAATATTATTAAATGTTCTTACATATTTTAAAGTCTCCACTATGACTTTTATATATATATATATATATATATATATATATATTTCTCCTCGACAATTATTACTACTTAAATATTTAAGTTTTCTTGCAAGACTTGAATCTTTATTTCGCTTAACATCTTTAGAAGAAAAAAGTTTGTAGCTCTCTATATACTTGTTATCTCAGCCTAGAAAAGGTAGTTTTAGATTCCTTCAACTCAGTAATCAGGCACAGAGGGTTCCCAGAAAGAGAGGTGGTCACAATGGACACGCTTAAATACCAAGTCTTTCCTTAGCCGTAACTGCTCCAAACTACACTCTCACAAAGACAAGTTGTCCTGAAAATTTATTTCTCATCCTATATTTATGTGGTGCAAAGCATTATGTATAACATACATGGATGTGTTTTACTATGTGTTACCTTTCCTAAGGAGTTGAAATCAGTCCATTTGGATTTTTATATAGTGAGTTACACTTATTTTACTACTGCAAGGTCATATGTAGAGTTTCAGCTTTTGGCTTAGCTTTGTAAATTTATATCTTGAGCTAGAGAGCTCCGCTGGGTGATTCTTTTTGGAGAGTCTTCTATAATGAGTCTAGTTTATGATAAAAATATTTTTATTTCTGGGATACTTCATATTTTATGATCATTACATTTCGAAGTGCATGCCACAGACTAACCAGAAATTCCAGCACCTACCATTTTTATGTCTTTAGTAATTTTTTATTAAAAACAAGTTTCACATAGTATCATTTTATGTTATATTTGAGTATGATAGCATCATAGAAGTGCTAGGAACATAATGGAATATATTGTGCTATCTAAAAATATATTTTACAAATAATCATTCAAAACTTTTTGACAATAACTCAAGGTTGAGGCATTCTATCCATGGTTAGAAGCCAATAATGCTTGAACAAATAAAGAAGAAACTCCTACCTCTTATGTAGGGTCTAAAAATAGTCCTTCTCTTCTTTCTTGAGCTTAAGCAAGAGTCCTTGGAGTAGATGACCCTCCTTGAATCTTGGCTCTAGAACTTGAGTGCTTAAGAAAATATTTCTCACCTGTAGTTAAAGATTGTAACTCTTATGAGAGCTAGTGAAGGTTTGAGTTTAGAATTTAAGTGTTTAAAATAAGGTTTAGAGGGTTAAGAGACATCTTTGAAGAGGAGAACATAAGAAGAATGGTAGAGAAAAATATAAGAAAGAAAGAGCACTTAGGGAGTTTCTAAGGCATGGAAACTAGTAAAAGTGTATGTATTTTACAAGAGCTAGAGAATGTATCTCTTGCAAAGCATGTAAGGCCTCTTTGTGTTTTGGAAATGTAAGGAATGGAAAAGAGTTTGAAGAGTATTTATAGTGGAAGGATCAAGACAAGAAACATTTAGAGAATTAATTCTTGGAGCATGATTTATGGAAACATGTTGGCCAAACTTTGGATGAAAAAACACTCCATGTTTTATGGAAACATGTTGGCCAAACTTGATGAAAACACTCATGTTTTATGGAAACATGTTGGCCTAGTTTATGAAATCATGTTCCATGTTTTATGCAAAATGTTAGTGGAAATTTTCTAACCTTTAATGTATGCATCATAGATTTATATCATGTGTTCTTATGCTTTAATAAGTGTTTTTAATTTTTTTAGCATGAGATTATCTATGTGCATGTATGTGATTAAGAATGTGTATGATGTATGTGGTTGAATTATTGTATTGTCATCTTAATCCAATGGCTTAGATTCATTCTTGCCTAAAGACAAATCTAGGATTTGTGCAATGGCATTGTTGTAATTGTCATTGTAGTAATTTCTTTAACTAAGACAAGGATACTTTTGTAATTATACAATGACAATGGTATTCTTGTAATTCTATTTACAGAGTAAGGGTATCTTTGTCATTTACTAATAAAGCAAGGGTAGTTTGGTAATTTCCTTTACATAGCAAGGGTATTTTCATTATTTTTGTTAAATGATGGCATTTTTGTAATTCTTTGCATTTTTCTCTAGAAACACAAGAATATTCTAATAATATTTGTTATGTTTCATAAAACTGGTCCAGGTTCTCTTGGTTTTTGCTATATTTTATCTAATTTCTAATTAGCATTAATCGATATTTATGTTATTTATGAATTTAAGGATGTTACAAACTTGGCCACCCCATGATGGAACCTCCTTCCGAAGCTGCAATCACTCCATTTGTCTCATATTACCAAGACTCCAAAGATATTGGCTTTCTATAGAAGATTTGATCTGCCTGGAAGAAAGTTGTCAAGAAAGGAAAAGAACTGGGAGCTAAGAGTTGTGCTGTGAAAGAAAACTACTGTCAATGGGTGAAAAATAGGGCTCAAGAGATCAAGCTACCATTCAGGGCCTTAACAATTACTCCTCTAGACAAGGCATCAACCTGGCACTTTAATGAAAAAGAAGAAATCAAAGACTTGAAAGAGAAATTGATAAGGCTGAGCAAGAAAAGATGCAAATGGAAGCTGAATTGGAAAGTGCTCGCCATAAGTATATAGCTTTAAAATGAGAAACCGCTGAAATGGATCGAGTTCTAGAAGGAACAAGTAAAAAGTTAAAGATTGGACATGAGCATATGATGAAGACCAAAGAATGTCTCAAGGCTACCAACAAAGAGCTAGGGCTTCGAAGACAAGAACGTGACAAGGCACTAGCTGAAAATCAACAATTGAAGGAACTACTCCAAAAGGCCAAAGTTGTTAAAGAAGCTGCGTTAAAAAGCAAAGAGCAAATGAAAACAACAAATGGAAGAATTGAACAAGGAATACAAGAGGAAGATTGAAAAACTAAGCCAACACATGAATGATGAAATAATGAAGTATCAAGTTGCTTTGGGAGAAGAAAAGAAAAGAACTGCAAGTTTGGATTTTGAAGTACAACATCAAAATCACATCATTCATAAGCTAAAGATTCGCTTTTCAAATTTGGCAAGGTTGGCTAACACAGTTATCGAAGATGTTCCAGGATACTTAAAGTTAGCTAAACAAGGAATAATCCCTTTCAAGACCCTAATTGAGATTAGCAATTTGGTTGACTATTGTAAAGACCTGATTGGGAGAACGAAACAAATAATTGCTGAGAGATGTTGAGAAAGGCATTTATGGCTTTATGATGTGTTTTCTTTTGTCATTTTGGGAATGGATGTAAGAAAGATGATGGTTATAAGAAACCTTTATTATCAAAGAATGTTTTGTTTCTCTGCATTGTGTTAGTCTCATAGCAATATTCATGACTTAATACTTTTGAACAAGACGTTCTGGGGAACAGTTATCATCAAAGATACTCACATCAAGATTCGGCTCGACTGATGATTTCTAACAAATAGCTATGTTTTTGTCTCTTTCTTTTCACTAAAATTGTTTTTCTAGGTAAAATTTCATCACAATTGGGTGCCCAAGGAAAACCGATAGCGATCAAACTCGAATTCACAATACCAGAGCTCGGACTAAAATGGCTAGAGGAAATGGTGACACAAAAAGGAGTATCCCAATCACAACTACTTCTGAAGCAGGAAGACATCTGAGCAATGAAGTTGATGCAGTAAAAGGAAAATTGAATGAATTGTCGAATAATTAAGGTAGACTAGAAGATATGATAAGAGCCATGAAAGAGTCACTCGACCTATTGGGAGCTTATCAAAACAAAGATATACTAGCAAACATGCAACCAAATGCCAAGACGATAACCATGCTTGTGGTATCAAGTGCAGCTCTAAATGTCACCCTGGGGATGAATGACATAGGGGAAATTCTAAATAACCTCCTTGGGCAACCACCACCCACAATACCATTACTGCTCCCTATCGAAGAAGGCTATCATTCTTTGGAAAATGTGCATACTAATGAGCATGGGCATATTACCCCTGTTTGGGAGCAACCTCGTGTGGTCGTCCAAAAGTAGCCGTTCTCCTCAGAGAATAGTCGTGCAAAGGCAGAAAAAGGAAAGTTCAAAGAAGAATGGATGGAGAAAATTCAAAAGCAGATTAGGGCTATTCAGGGACCTATTCCTATGGTTATGTGGAAGTTCAACAGCTTTGCCCTTCTATTGACATAGTAATCCCTAAGGACTTTAAGGTTCCTGATTTCTCAAAGTATGATAGGACGGGTAATCTTCTTTTTCACTTGAAAAGTTATTGGACCAAAATGGCGATATGGTCAAAGGATGAAAAATTTCTCATCAGCTTCTTCCATGAAAGCCTGACTGGACCTACTTTGGAATGGTACATGCAACTAGACCATTTAAAGATTTCTAGCAAGAGAGAATTGGCTGATCTGTTCATGAGCCAACACAAGTTCAATCTTGATGTGGCACCTACTTGGGAGCAATTAAGCTCCATGCAAAAGAAGAATGATGAATCATTTAAGCAATATGCTCAAAGATGGAGAGCCTTGCCTGCCTAAGTTCAACCACCACTTATCCCAACTAAAATATGCTCCTACTTCTTGGGAACCTTGGGATCCCTTTACATCAAGGCAATGGCAGGAGCAGCATACAAGGATTTCTCTAAATTAATAACCGCTGGAGAAAGGATAAAGAGCTTGGCAAAGGCTGGCAAACTTCCCATGAGCAATGAAGACATAAGAAAAGGTTTCCCGCCCAGGAAAAAGGAAATAGATGCGAATTATGTGCAACATCAACAGTCCTCCATCTCAAGGTATGCACCAACATGTCCATGACCCCAACTGTCGTCATACCACACACCTATCGCTCCTTACCCATTTTACCAAACCACACCAACTACAAACACTGTCTCAGACCCCCAGCCACAAGTTAACAATATCCACATAAGGCCATATCAACTAACTCGCCCAACATACACCCCAGCACCTTGACCAAATTTCCAAAACCAGAATCGTAGTCGATTTCCTAATCTTCCACCTTTTCCAAAGCTATCCATTTTGAATGTCGACCTCTTTCAAAAACTAGTTGATGCTCACCTAATCTCTGCATATCCAGTGCACCCATTAGAACCACCATTTCCAACATGGTACAACCCAAACATTACTTGCAAATATCACATGGATATTGTAGGACATTCCATAGAGGATTGTGAAGGATTCAAAATGGTGGTAAGAAGATTAATTGTTTGTGAGAAGCTGGACCTTTAAGAAGATTCGAAGCCAAACATTGTTAATAATCCAATCCCAAAACACGAAGGAGGAAGTTGGGTGAATGCCTTGGAGGTAGAAGAACCTTTGATTAAGAAAGTTTTGAATCTTCAAACACTAATGAAAGAAGTGTTTAATGGCTTGAAGGAGGCTGGGTACAACATCACAGTATCTGCATCCATGATGGAAGAAGATGAGAAATATGACATGGAATCAAGCTATTTATATCATTGTGGAGGTCTTGGCCATGATATAGAAAATTGTTGGGATTTTAAGGATCGTGTACAGGGATTGCTTAATTTGGGCGTGATTCAAGCAAAAAAGAGGTTAAGTTTCCAAGAAGAAGTGAATGTGATTGATCACTTTGTGCTTCGGGTACCACCACTTAATCCAACTCCAAAATCAGAAAAAGTGGTGATCACTGTGAAAAAGCTGATATCCTTTGGTTATGAGGATACACATGCTGTACCTTGGAACTACGAAACCAATGTGGAGACAAATGGAGACATAGGGGAAACCTCAAAAGTCAAAACAAGTGAAGTGGTAGTGGAGGTAAAAGGAATAACAAGAAGCGGAAGGGTTTATAAACCCGGAGAGCTGGAAAAAGGAAAGCTTGTTGAGGAAGAGAATATTGGAAAAGGTTCTGGTATGGAAAGAAAAGGAAAAGAAGAAGATGAAGAAGAGGAGTTCGTGAAGATCATGAAGCAAAGTGAGTATGACATACTAGAGTAATTGAAGAAGACTCCTACTAAAATCTCCTTCTTGTCACTAATCTTGTCATCCGAATCTCACCAAAAAGCAGTGCTAAAGGTCTTGAAAGATGCTTATGTGAAACCGGATGTCTCATTGAAGAGTATGGTGAATATGGTGGATCCGGTAAAAGTTGTCAATATGATCACTTTCTCAGATGAAGAAATTGTATCACAGGCCAACCCACGAGCACTGTATATAACCTTCAAATGCAAAGGCTATATAGTGCCCAAAGTTCTCATTGACGGAGGGTCGGGACTACACGTCTTGCCAGTGTCAACCCTAAGCTATTTATTAATAAGCAAGGATGATATTTCACCACAAATGCTGATTGTGAAAGCTTTTGATGGAGCAAAGAAAAGCATCCTTGTGGAAATGGTGCTACCATTGGAAATCGGCCCAAGCCGATTTGAGGTTTTATTCGAAGTAATGGAGAATGAGTCTGATTACAATATGCTGTTAGGAAGACCATGGATTAGTAATGTTGGTGCCATTCCTTCAACCTTGCATCAAAAGGTTAAATATATTGAGAATAGCTCAGTCATTACCATCCATGGAGAGAAGGAGATCATAGTATCCAAACCAGTTACACTTCCATAATGTGGAGTTAGTGGAAAATAGTTTATGACACAGTCTGGAGGTTGTAGGGCTAAAACAAGAATAGAATGAGTTCTTAAGGCAAGATGTCAATCAGGTAGTGGCTCATATCATGACCAAAAATGATTATCTGTATGGCAAAGGGCTAGGATCACGATTGCAGGGTATCAAAATGCCTCTGCCTATCTTAGAGAAGCGAAATTGATTCGGTTTAGGATATGAGACATAATTGGAGAATTAGATCAAGACCATGGCTCTTGAGCAAAAGAAATAAAAAGAGAAAATGGAGCAGATCCCTCATCTGAAAGAGACATTTCCTCACCCGGCTAAAGTGATTATGGCTGAAGAAGGTTGTGCCTCCAGCTATTTTCCCATCATCAACACCCAGGATGTTGAGAAGCTCGAAGAATACAACAATGCTTATGCTGCCGACCACGATGAGATGTTGATGAATTGGACAGCTGAACTAATAATTGATGTTATTACTTCAAAGTAATCATTTGGGATTGTATTAATTGTCTTTGCTTTCTTGTATGCTACTTTGAGACATCATTTGAATGAACTTGCATGTTTATCTAGTAATTTTTCTTTATTATTACACTTTGTACTTCTTCATCTCTTCCATTCTTTTTATTTCCATCCGTTATTCTTTTTACTTTCTTTTTTCAAAATAAAACAAAATGAAAAAAGCCTGTTAGGTCAAAAATTTGAAAGAGCGGCCTAAGCAAAAATTAGGACAAAACAAAAAGAACTCACTAGGTTGAAAACTCAAAAGAGCGGCCTAGGTAAAATTTAGAGAAGAAAAAGATATGCATCATCTCTAGTAGCTACACTGGGGTAATTTTCAGTGTTGAATTTGTCCACTAAATCAAGCAGATCAAAGACTAAAACTGGGGCAGATTTTTGGAAAGAAAAAGTTTGATGTCATATCATTAGAGATCATGGCTAGGGTTTTCAACTTGCGACAAGTTGATTGATTGTGCCACAAAGGACCTAAACTGGGGCAAAATTTTGTGTGTTTCACAATTTTTGTATTTCATTCTTATGTTGTTGCCTTTTTCCAAACATTTGGTCATCCAATATACTAAGCAATAAAGATGTTCATTCGGTTGATCTTTTCACCTTCTCTTTGAATGCATATTCATTTATGATGTCTTAAGTAGGATAAATTTAAGCTTCAATTATGTGATCTAACAATGTTTACAGCAATACATGAATGACTAGTATCACGATCCAGAAACTGCAATTAAGCTTGGTAGAAGAGTATCCATCATTCTGAAAAAGGAAAAAGGGAAAAGAAGAAGAAAAGAAGTGAACAAGTCTTTGTTGTGTATCCAATGCAAGAATTATGAGTTTGATTGGTTAAAGTTTTCTTCGAGGCTTGCTCAATTTGGTTACGGTTAGTTTTTCAATACTGTGTTTGAAATAAACTGAAGGTGGATAATAAATTTATGACTTTTGCATGAAAAAAATGAACAAGACTTTTTTCCTTACTAATTTACCTTTTTAGTTGGCCTCAGATTGCCACCGTTTATATTTCAGTCGGCATCCTTGCTGCTTTACTTTTCAATCGGTATCCTTGCCAATTTACATTTCCAGTTGGTATCCTTGTCGCTTTACTTTTCAGTCGGCATCCTTGCCGCTTTAATTTTCAGTCAGTATCCTTGCCGGTTTAATTTTCAGTCGACCTCCTTGCCAATTTACATTTCCAGTCGGTATCCTTGCAGCTTTAATTTTCAGTCGGTATCCTTGCTGGTTTAATTTTCAATTGACCTCCTTGCCAATTTACTTTTTCAGTCAGCATCCTTGTCAATTTACTTTTCCATTTACTCTTCAGTCGGTATCCTTGCCGGTTTAATTTTTAGTCAGTCGGTATCCTTGCCGGTTTAATTTTCAGTTAGTATCCTTGCCGTCAATTTACTTTCCAGTTGGCCTCAGATGCCAATTTAATTCCTTGTCGACCTCAGTTGCCAATTTACTTTCCAGTCGGCCTCAAATGCCAATTTACATTTCAGTTGACTTCAGTTGCCAATTTTAATTTCTAGTTGACCTTAGATTTTCATTTTTATATTTCCAGTCAGCCCCTTGTTGACTTATGTTCAGCACTATTTGCTTTAGATTTTTGTCAGCTTGTGCATTTACATTTGACTTTCTCATATGTGCATTTTATTTTGTTGTTAAATTTAGATTGTTTATATTTCATACATTTGTAGAACAAAATCAATGTTCATGTCTTTACTCATTCTTTATGAAGATAATATGTAAAACTTAAGTTTTTCATATTCTCTTTTAAGAAATGAATAAAGAGGGGCAACTGTGAACACCTGATTTTGTTCAATCTTTAACAAGAAAATCCAAAAATTTGCATGTTTCATTATAGTTTTATTAAGTTTTTCTTTTGACAAAATAAAAAAGTTTGCTGTTTGGTTTTTTTTTTTCATTTATTTTAAGATAAAATAAAAAAGGTCCAATTTATTTATTGAGGCCTAGTTCATTTGTGTTATTTTCAGTCCATTCTTTTATTTTGGATTTGTTGGTTAGCCTTTGCGAAAAAAAAGAAGCCCAATCCAGTGGTAACCCATTTCACTTAAAATAAAAAAATAATAAAACAAAACTGAGGAGTCACGGGCTCCTCTCCGGTTCCTCTCTCCTTTTTTTACCTCAAGATAGACTCGTGAAGCATGGGGATATGAGAATTTTTGTTTTCAAATAAAAATAGCAGAGAACATTATGATAATTCTCTCCACTACGTGCAAAATGCTGAGGCTCCTTTCGGTGATGAATTGGAGCAACCTGCAATGGTCAACAGAGAGCTGAAAATATAAATTCATCATCATCACAATTGAGAGGGATGGGCCGAGATTTTCAAAGAACAGAAGACTATCATCAGTAATGTTCATCACTATTTTCAATCAACAAAAATTCAAACACCAAATATATATATATATATATACACACACATTCAGATACATCAATATGCCAGAAAACAGAGGTGAAATTCAAGGGGAATCAACAACAAATTCCAACAAGGCAATCCAGTAACAAGGTAAATCCGACAATATCAACAAGATCATCATCATTAAAATTTAACAAAGACAAAAACAGAAAGAGGAAAAAAGGAGAAGGCCGCGGCAGTTCTCCACCCCAGCTGCGGCCTCACATCATCATATTCAGGCCTTCCCTATAACTTTCCTCCCCTTCTTCCCCTTCTAGCCACTCAACACCATTATCATCCTTCCTCACCCCCAAACCACCATAGCCACTACCGTGAAGCCAAGCTCCATCGCCCCTCTCCGCCACTTATTCCCTTCTAATCATCACCACTAACAATTTAGCCCCTCTCTCCTCAAGGCTTCCTTCTTCCTCTCAGCACCATCATCATCATCTTTCCACCGGCTGAGATCTCCTCTCTCTATCATGAGATGCCTGCAGCTGCCACTATTATTTTAGCTCAACCACCCAAAAATTTACATCCAAATCATAAATAAACCAAACACAAAAAAGGAAACAAGAACTAAAAGAAGCTGAAAATAGGGAAGAAGCCATCGGTTTCCTCTCCGCTACTGCTCCCCTGCAAAGCCGTCTACCACCACGAACCACCTTCCTCAGCGGTGGCCTTTCCTTTTTCCCTTCGCTGGCCATCTTCCAGATCTCACTCCATAGTTATCAAAAGTCGATCCACCACCATTCCACCCTCCACTACCATTAAATCTCAATGTCCTTCACTCCAGCCCTCACCTCTAACCCCTTCACCGCCGAACCTGGCCGCACATTCCCTTTTCTCCAAGATCACCGCAGCCAGCCGAACCAGCAACCTGCGCTTGCAACCTCCGCCGTGCGCCGTTGTCTTCCTCGCGCGACCCTTCCCTCTTGGCTAGCCTCTACAGCCTTACCTCTCTCTGCTGACACGACTACTTCTTTCCCCTTTTCCTTTGCTCTGCCTTTCAATCTCTCTTAGTTTCTTTCTCTCTCTTTTTGCTTCTCTCTCCCTCTTTGTGCCTCTCAGACCCTTTTCCCCTTTCTTTTTTTCTTTTTTAGTGTGTGTGTGCGGGTGAATTTGTGACAGTGTGCGTGTGTGTGAGTGTCGGTGAGAGAAGTGTGTGTGTGTGTGTGTGTGTGTGTGTGTGTGTGTGTGTGTGAGGGTGCCGTGTGAGTGGGGTGGGTGAGTGTATGCATTTGGGTTTTGTTTGGTTTTGTGTGTGTGAAGGTAAGTATGTGTACGGAGATAGGTTAGGAAAAGAAGTTTTTATTTATTATTTATATTTTGGTTAAGTTTTTATTGGATTTTATTTTTGGTTTTGTTCATTTGAATTTATCTTTTTGAATTTGGATTAGATTATTTAATCAGTATTTGTTTTATTTCTTCATTTGGCCTCTTAGTTTTCCTTATTGAGTTTGGATTTGTTTTGGTGAAATAAATAAAAAAGCTTTTTTTTTAATTTGGTTCGAAAACATTTAATTTACTGAGAAAAAAATTCATAATTTTGTTTTAGTATTATCATTTGAATGAAAATTGAATAAATTAGTTTCAAAAGTAATTTAATTATAAAAAATAAAAAGAGTTTTTTTTTTAATTAATGTAGTGTTAGTTTAGGTAGAAAAAAAGGAAAAGGCTAAGTAAATTAATTTATCAAAATTAGGAATAAGGTAATTGAAGAATTTTAATTCCATGCCTTTTTTTTAAGTTATTGTTATTGTTATTTTTGTTAGAATAAACTTTTGAAGTTAGTGCTTGGATTTGAATTTACTTGTTTGGTTAAGTGTGTGTGTGTGTGTGTGTATATATGTTAGGATAGTTTGCTTGGTTTAGGTTGGGCCTAAAAAAAAGAGAGGAGTTTTATTTGTTTTGGATTTGAAATAAATACTTGAGTATTTTGCTTTATTAAAATTCATTTAGTTAATTAATTGAATTTTTTTAAATAGAATTAATTTAGCCGTGACAGCTTGTTAACTCTATATTTTAAGGATATTTTAGCTATAACAGCTTGATATTTTGAAATCTCTTTCAAAAATTAAAAATTAATCAACGCTTTCTTTTATTCTCTTTTAATCAGTCAACATAGAATTATTTTCTACAGAACTATGTGACTTTGAATTTCCTATTGCACCAGAGGATACGTAGGAGCAGGCAATTCCGATCCCTATCAAGTCAAAATTAATTTTTTATAATTCATTTTATTTGTAATTTTTTTTCTAATACATTTTTTTACTTGCATTTTTTTAATGCGATTTTTGTATTTCGTTGTATTTATAAATAATTTCTCTAATAATTTTTTTTGAAATATTTTATTTAATATTCATTTATGTGGGGAATTTTACATAAAGATGTTAATTTAGCCGTGACGGCTTGTTAACTCGATATTTTGGGCATTTGAGTTGTGATAACTTAATGATCCAAAAATTTCCTTAAAAATATTTGTTTTTCTTTTATATTTGTTTTTTTTCTCTATAAAAATATAAAAAATAAATTTTTTTTATCTTTTTTGTAAATATTTATAATTTATATTTATATTTTTGATTTAAATTTATTCATTTATTTATCAAAATTTTTATTTCAAATAAAGAGGTTAAATTTAGCCGTGACAATAGTTAATTGGATACCTCGGAACATCTGAGTTATGACAACTTGGTGCTCTCTTTTTTTATATAATAAAATAAAAATAAATTTTTTTAAAAGGGTTATTAATTAACTTGCACAGTTAATCACAGGTATCGTCCGAGGACGGGTATATTAGGGGTGCGTAGGATTAAATTCCTGCACTTCCCTATGCATAATCGACTCTCGAACTCAAAACCGGTTTCAAAGACTATTCTTTAAAATAAATGGGTTTTTCCAATGTTTTCCCAATATTAATAAACTTGGTGGCGATTCCAATATTTTCAAACATAATTATCTTTTTTTTCGCCGTCCCCATTGCGATCCCAGTTGTGACAATGATAATGCCTCCGGTACACAAACAACATATGAAAATAACTTAAGCATACTCTTAACATGAATTTGCAAAACACAAAACCAAAACACAACATCACATGAGTAAACACACCAAATATACATCCTTACTTTATTTTCTTAGGTGACTTAGTATGAATGCGTGATATAACAAACCTGATGAGTCGTATACCTTTTGGCTTGCATGGAAAAGGGCGAGAAAACCCATGAAAATTTACTTTCTCATAGTGGAACTCTCAAGTTCCTTCCTTAATAACCATCCTCTTATGTCAACATCTCAAACCAACCATCTCACCTTCCTTGGTGATTTTATATTCAGTACCAAAACTCCACATCACCGATCGCCTAGGATTGAGCTCAACCTAACTAGCCGTCGCTAGATTTAATATGGGGTAATAAAGGAGGAAAATACATCACTTTTTGCCTTTGTTCAACTTTCTCATCATAGGTATGCAACTTCCTTGGATCACCTTTCATAACCTTTAATTCGGGGAGTCTAGAGGATCACTTTCATATGTTTTAAGTTGCATAAACCTTATTGGATCACCTCTCATTACCTTTAATTCGGGGAGTCTAGAGGATCATTTCCATGTATCTTCTGTCACTTTTAATCTTAGCATATTATTTAGAGATGCAAGCATGAACATATAATTATAACTCATCATTCAATACTTTATGCTCATAATATTTCATGAAATTGTATATCTCAATGAATCAAACATAACTATAACATGCCATACATCTAAGCCATATAAATTTCAATACATGAACATAGCCTTCACAAGATATCAATTACATTCATTTCATCAAATTTTGAATATTTACGATTAAGCCCCAAAAGGGGTCAAATTGCAATTTCTCAAAGGTTACGGGTCAAGACGTAAATACCCCTTCCTAACACATTCTCACAAACCAAAAATCTTTAACATTAACCAATACTTCCAAAAGACATATAACTATTAGAAACCATTTAAACTCATCATAAAAACCTTTTAGGGCCATAGACTAAATTTTAACACACTTTTGGGGGTCAAAGTGCAAAATCACACATTTTGAACACTTAATAGCAACCAAAATTTCTAAAACTTTTTCTAAATATTATAAATGGTATTTTGAACACATGGACACATTCAACATCATTAGTTGTTCTAATTAAAAACATTTGGCTGAAATAATGTAGTTGATAGGTCCAAAATACATTTTTTCGCATTTTGCAAAACGGCCCAATCTAACACTCGTAATTACCCTTTTATGCATCTATGATACCAAAAACAACTTTTACATCAAATATAAGTAATTCTTAAGTGTGCGAACAATGTAAACAATCTTGAACAACCCTTGAACAGAATCAGAAAATTAATCTCTCAAAGTTTCATAAAATCACAATTTTGATCCTTCCTAGTTACTAAACTTTCCCAAAATGATAAAAACAATTTTTATAACAATTATTAGTGATTCTCAAGTGTGTGAACAATAATGAATAGTGGTGAACAGTGATGAACAGGTCCGAATAGTGATAAGAAAATTAGCATTTTAAAAGCTTTATAAAAACACTTTTGTTACTAGTTTATCTCAAAAATGCTAAAAACAATTCTTATATCAATTATAAGTGATTTATACACATCCAAACCTTTTAAATCAATATCCTAACCATTTTATTTAAATGAGGTTGGTAACCTAATTCTTTTAATCAAAAGCTTGGAAAAAAACACAATCTTTAACATCTTTAAATTTCTAATCCTAACAAAAGTTAATTGAGTAATTTAAAGACAAGATCAATGCCTTAAAAAATAAAATAAATCAACCTTAATATCAAGAGCATCAAGAGGCTAGAAATAACATAATTTAAATATATCCATAAAAATTCCTATTAAGATTAAAGAGGTAAGTTTTGAGCTTTAGAGATTTAGGTGATAGCAAGAACCATAGACATGCTATGCAATCCATTTTTAATCTTTATCATTATAAGGTGATAACTTGGAAATATAAACATGATATGCAATACTTGAAATATAAATATGAAGATGCAAGTTTATTTTTTAAATCTTCAAAGTTTAGGTAATAACTTGAAATATAAACATGAAATGCATTACTTGGAAGTTAAACATGAGAATGCAAATTCATATTATTATCTTCAAGATTTAAGGTGATGACTTGAAATTAAATATGATTATGCAAGGCTTGAAATTTAAACATGATATGCAAGAGCTTAAAAAAATAAACAATGGATGCAAGTTCATTTATTATCTTGTTAAGCTCAAAATTTTTAGAGAATTAAACTCTTTAACCTCAATTAATCTTAAAAAAGGAAGTGAGTATTAGAGTCCTTTAGTATCATGGTTCTAAGAAACTTATCTCATGGTCTCATCATCAAGCTTGTTAATAGTCAAATTATAAGCAAAGAACAAGGAAATAACATGAAATAAAATCCCTACCAAGTTGTTTCTTGTTAACAAAAGATAATGGTTGATCTTCTATGAGATATCAAAGACAAAATTTGATCTTAGTGATGATATATATTCAGCCAAGTGAAGATGATATATATTCGGACAAGTGAAGATGAAATGGTGGGAGGATTTTTGTTGTGTTCTTGTGTTTAAATATGGAGGTGCTTAGGGATTGGTTTATGGTATGTATGTGTTTGTTTGAGCTTGGGAACTTAGATGAATATTAAGAATGGAGTCTCTTGGAGGCAGAGAAGGAAGAAGAAGAGAGCTTTGAGTTTAGAGAGAATATAGAGGATTTTTGGCCAAAATAGTGAACAAGACCACCAAAAATTCAAGTAACAAGTATAGGTGTTTGTGTATGCATTTGGCTTGAAAGAAACACATATTTATAGGACATTTGAGGTGCTAAGACTGTGGCCTCATGGCTGTAATGCAAGTCAGAATTTTGTTCCTAAAAAATTGCAAGATAACTCAAAGAACACATGGTATGGTCATGATGTTCTTTGAGTGCATCATTCTTTGAAATAAAATAAAATGGAGCCATTATGGAGGCATGGAGTTCACGGCTGGTATGTAAATAATGGGGAACAAGATTTCATTTATTATGTATGGTAGGACATGTAGATAGCTTATTTTATTAGGTGGTAGATTTAGGAATTGGTAATTTTGTGAAAATAGTAAAACTAGGTGTGTAAGATAACTAAAGACTAGGTAAAAGGATAATCTTATATTAGTAATAGAGTTAATCTCAATTGAGTTGAAAATCAATTAGTAACTTAAGTTTTAATCTCAAGGTAAAGAAAGTAAATACATTAGAATTTCCTTGATCTTGATCTAAGCATTATTGGTTTTATGAGCTATTTGTAATCAAGAAAGGAAATCAAATTTCCCTATACAGTTCTTAGGCTCTAATTACCTCTAGTAATTATTTTTTTAACCTTAGGTAATTATTTTTAACCTCAAGTAATTATTTTTAACCCAAGGTTAATGAATGAAAATAATTTGAATTGAAATAGAGCTAATTTTGCATTAATTACTTAAGTAAACTCATTAAGTATTAACTAGGGGTAAAATGGTCATTTCATGTAATAACTTTTCCAGAATTACTTGAACATCAAAATCATACCTATAACAAACATTTTTGAACCTTTGGATGAAAATCGAATTCAAAGATTACATAATTTTATGTAAAATTACTGCAGGGGTAAAATGGTAATTTTACGTACGGTAAAAATTGAGAAGTTAGATTTTTATCTCTAAGGCACATATAATTCCCATCAAGTATAAAACTAACCCCTCAAAGATAATCTAGATTAGCTATCATTAATTTCTAGGTAAAAATGATCTCAGGGGCATTTTGGTCATTTTACACTTACAGAAAAATCTTGGTTTTCGACTTTTGCATGAATCGCTAATCAAGTCACCCATAATGTTTCTCTAATGTTATATTCCTTTATTAAGGATTATCCGACCTCGAATTACATGCAAAAATTACCTAGGGGCATTTTGATAATTTTTTTACATAGCAGTAAAAATTGGGGTGTTACATTTCTCCCCTCCTTAAAAAGAATTTCGCCTTCAAAATTCATTACATGTATATGGTTATACTAGTCGGATAGGCATGACGATCAAAATAGAAGAAATGGAAGCAATTATGAAAAACAAGCAATATGAGGATTTGCCAACAATCCAAGCATTCTGGAAGAAAGTGACTCGGCTAGGCACATGTGACTATGCTATATAGAAATCAAGGGTCATAACTTACACAAGGTAGAAATTCAAAGGGTAGGACAACTCATCTTTATTCATTTTGAAAAGGGATAACAAACGTAGCTAGGTTTTGGAGTTCAAAAAGTGGGTATGTTAGCTCTTATAGGGATATCAAAGCCAAACATTCATAAGGAGACTAAAATATAGGCAAATGCAAGGAGGTCACCAAAGATTAAAGGAACATGAATCAAAGAGTTGCAAAGATTCCACATGATAAAAAATTATAAGGAATATGTGGAACTAAAAATTAAGAAGCATAACCAACATTCTGTTATTTATTGCACGTTTACCTCAAGTGTTAGAGCAGAAGGTATCTTTAGCATTGTTCATGAATGGTCGTCCTTTGTGTTGGGGTCCAAAAATGGCATTCAATCGTGTGGACTTCACATTGAAATCTCGAATCATGTGGCTAGGCTTGCCACACCTAAAGCAAACTCCTTGGCCAGCAAGATAGGGACAGTTACCATGGTTATTTTCGCATTTTGGACAATCGACGACAAGGTCCCTCTTAAGTGCCTCTTCCTTTGTACCATTTGACCCTTCATGGTGAAAATTCCTTTGAGGTCCTTGTGGCCCGATCTGCGGCTTGAACTGTAACACCCCGATTTCTCTGTCCGAGGGAAATGACCAAAATGCCCCTGAGGTCATTTCCTGACCCGAACTCGAGGGTAACCAACTCGGTCGTCCTCGAAGGGTCAACTCAATGTTTGAAGGGGATTAAATGGCCCTTGAATGCTTTCGGAAGCGAAAATTTCGTTTCAGCAGTTTGGTCAAAATGACCAAAATACCCCTATAGCGTTTTCTGGCGGGTAAAGGTGCCGTTTGAGCAGGAACTTTCCCAGAGGTTTAAAAACATGTTTTCATGTGTCTAGAGGTCTCTGTTCAAGTCCGGTGGTCCCGGCAGTTTTAGTGCAAAATTATGGTTTTGCCCTAGAATACTGTTTTTGAGCTTAATGACGTAATTAACCAAACCTAAGCAATATTAGGCTCTAAACGAAGATTAATTTATTTCCCTAATTAATCTAGAGTCAAAATAATTTATTAAAGTTAATTAGAACCTAAAATTGCTTAGATTAAACTTAAATCCCTTTTTAGAACTCAAGATTCCTAGTCTTAGAATCTTGAATAGTGTTTTCTCTCTCCAATTCCTTAAATCAAGGAAATGTGTCTAGAATTGTTTAGACTCTAAATTGAGGATTTAACTCACTAATGGTGCAAGACCACTCCTTAATTATGTCTAGACCACCTAAATTACCCACTTACCTTACCTAAACACTTTCTTACAAATTCCTAATCTTAAGCATAATCAAAGATACACCTAAACACAACTCTAAACCACAATTAAAATGCAAAGAAACCTCTCCCTTGGCTGATGCATTTCGGCCAGCACACCCCTCTTTGGCCACATGTTTAATTATTTTCTCACTCAAAGAACCATACTTGAAGCCATACCTTGAACCATACCTCACCATACCTTAAGCCATACCTCACCATACCTCAAGAACACATTATCTCACCTCATGGAACACATGGAACCCTCCAATCTGCACCTCATATGGCCGAAGCCTTCATCAGCCTTCACACCCTCCATTTGTTTCATTTCTCTATAAATAGAATGCCTTGAGGAGCTTGCACCACTTTTAGATCATTTGCTAAGTTTAGGAAACACTCAAAGCTTTTCTTTTCTCTCAAAGTTCTAGTGTTCTTCAAGTTCTTCAAGCTCTTCAAAGTTCTTCATCATCTTCATCTTCTTCTTCCATCTTCAAGTTCATCACACCAAGTAGGGATTTTCTTTCATGTATTCTTTTCTTTAAAGTTCTTGTTTCAAGCTTGATGTTCATAGTTTCTCTTGGTTCCTTTTAGAACTTCTTTTCTTCTCCTTCTCCCTCTTTATGTTTCGGCCATGGGCCTTTGGGAATGAAGGAATGAGAGCTTGATGATGAGAGTTTCATGATGATGTTCATCACTTGAAACAAACTCTAGAGCTTGATCTTTGTTCTTGAGCAAAAATATTTTTAGTTTTTCCTTTCTTGAACTCTTGAGAACTTTAGCTTTAATGATGTTTTAAAATGGCTCTATGAACTCAATGATGAGGACTCATGATGTTGGTGTTAATATATCATCAAGATCATGAACTCTAGAGTTCTAAAATGTTCCTTTTTCTCCTTGATGATTTCGGCCATTTCCATTAATTTTCTAGGCTTCATGGTTTGATTTCCTAAAAATATTATGTTAAGTTTTAAAGAACTCTAAGCTTGACTTTACCTTGTTTGGGTGAGTTTGGGTTATGGTTTAAATTCCTTTAAAGTCTTGTTAAGAGCTCTAGAAAGATAAAATGAACTTGCATAATTTATTTTATGCTTGCATTCATATTTATATTCTTGCTATGCATCTTTACTTTCTAGCTATCACCTAAGAACATAAAGATTAAAATGGAACTTGTATCATCACTTAATTTAATTCTCGAAGCCTTTCTATTTCGGCCTTAAAGTCGATTGTTGTTGGGCCTAGAGCACTAAAATAAAGAATTGAACTTGCATTATCACCTAATTAATTTCTCGAATGCCTTTCTATTTCGGCCTTAAAGTCGATTGTTGTTGGGCCAAGAGCACTAAAATGAAGAATTGAATCTTGCATATTTACTTTCAAGCTTGCACGTTTAAGTTTATGCCTCACATATTTACTTTCAAGCTTGCACGTTTAAGTTTATTACTTGCATATTTAAATTTAAGTCATCACTTTACTTTGTAAGCAAGATTAAAAATGAAAAGCATGAGCACGTTTAGTTTATGTCGTAACTTAAGAACCTAGAGCTCAAAGACTTGCCCATTTCATTCCAAGTTAAAGTTTAATGTGAAACCATTCTTTGAATGCATATTTTCGGCCAAGTAGTGATGATGGACTTTCAATGAGTTTTCATCTAGCTACAAGGACTAATAGTCTATGTTCTAAGTTTTCCTTAAAGCTTTACAAACCTTTTCAAGGTTATGTTGTCATGAGATATGACTTTACTCCCTTTTAGGAGATGAAATATATTTTGGTCATTGACCTAAGGCTTCTCTTAGCCTTTTGATGAATTAAAATGATTTGCAAAGAGTTTTTAGAAATTCTAAATTGATTCCAAGAGAAACTAGTTAACTTATGTACCTAGAAATGTCAATTTAACTCTCTCATTTAAGTTAAATGTTTTCGGTTCTGATGTGATGAGTGTGATGCTGTATGATGATGTTTTGATGTGTTGGAATGTGTGAAAATATCATATGATGATGTAGAAGCGATCCTATGCATGATAGGTAAGAAACTAGCTAACTAGAAATACCGTAAAGCTAGAATTTAACATAGTTTTGACCCATTTGTTTATGGAACTTTTCCAAACTGTTTTAATGGGGACATAATCAGATTTAGATTGTTTAGACATGAAAAACTTGGTATCATTTGAGTTAGAATTGAATTCTAGCACCTATGGGGAAACTAGTAACTGGAAAACCGTAAAAATGCAAATGTAGAACTCTTAGAACATTTAATTTTCTGGATTCTGTCCAGCACCCTTACAACATGGTAAATATGATTAATAATTAGTCCTTAAGCATAGGAATGCCTCATAATTGATTTAGATTTAATATATAGCGCCTTAGTAAAACGGAACCAAGAAAGGGTCTAAAGCGTAAGTTCTAGAACCCCGTATTCACATGTTAGGATTTCCACCCTATGCTATTCAGATTTAAAAGTAAAATGAGAGGATTATGAATGATGTTTAATTATGAGCCTTAGGTGCTTAAAATATGAACGACGAATGTAGAGAACTATATCTCAAGATTAAGACCCGTAAGGGTCAAAGCATAAGCTACCGTAAGGGTAAGCGTTTGGATGTTTTATGATGATGCATGAAGTATGCTAATGATGATGATGTTATTCATATGAGGAATTTATGAGGTTATATGTTTATGTGGCATAAAGCAAATTTGGAAGGAAATTGGTGTAATGACCGTTGTGCTGTCGAATTTCCGACAAATTTGGGGACTTAAAGAGATTTTGAAAATTAAGGTACTAAGATGGGTTCTAGGATGACACCGGTTTGGCCGAGCACCTCCATAGAACTCATGTGACATCGGTACCATTTTATACTCTTAGGTGACACCGGTTCGGCCGAGCACCCCTAAGAGTTTTGCCCCCTAACCCGTACTCAGATAGTCGGGATTTATGATTTATGATACGCTTATCGTTAAGTGGTAAGTAAGAACTAGTGACGACTAGTTAAGGTATGAGCTCATAACCTAGATGTATGACACGTTCTGGGTGACACCGGTTCGGCCGAGCACCCCCAGTTCGATTGTCTTTTACGGTGGCCCATGAGGAAGAGAAGTTTCATGATTATGATTATGTCACTAAGTTTTGTCCCATATGAATGTTACTATTGCCACTTTATGCCACCAAGAATGATGATGCTTGATGTTATGTTTTATGTATGTGCATTAGGTAGTGCCATGTATACATTTTCTAATATGTTGCATCCATGACATTAAGATCATCCTAAAATGAATGGACCTTGGCTAAAATATATTTTAAAGTTTAAAATGAACCTAATACATGCTCAGTCACTTTGTATAAATAAACCCAAGGTTCCTGAGGACGTAGATGATGACACCTAGGTAGTAGGAGGCCCTACTGAGATTCTTTAGCAAGATTCTCACTCCCTCTACCTCTTTCTTTCCGTCACGTCTTCAGATGGCGACGTTTGTGGTGTTCGTGGACACGCCGACATGGGAGGTGCACCATGACTCGGACCACGGGTCATTCCATTTTGTGGGTCGATGCACGGTTAGAGTATTCATGTTTATGGGTCGACCCTTCACTCCCCCTGTACATTCCCATCGTTTCTCCCCCGTCTCACCTTTTGGCGATGACCTGGTGTTCGAGCGCGCACGTCCCCTAGAGGAGAGGCTTCGCCGTACCCCATCATCCATGTCCGCCGCTCGAGACTACCCCCAGTATGTGCCCCGTTGCCCGTCGTCCTTTTCGGAGACGGATCCTTCCGAGGATTCGGCAACCTAGGCACCCTCCGAGGGATCTTCCCCCTCCATACCTATGGACTTTGGAGAGGATAGCGAGCCCACCGTGACTCAGCCGAGGCGTGCACGATGACCGGAGATGCGGCCATACCCCGGGGCTCACACTCGATCCCCGCTCCGCCTCTTCACACCCGAGGAGCTTGCCCAGTTTCCCGGATATCTGCCTCGATCACGAGATAGCCGCCAGTAGGAGGCCGTGGATGGCCCGAGTTAGAGCACACACCACTTAGATGGGGATAAACCTTCTTTTGTTTAAAGGTTTCCCATTAGATGCACTCGGGTAGGGGAGTAGATTATGTTTATGCTTATGTTGTACTTTCTTTTATGCATTTCCCTTGTACTAAATTAAGACCCACACTTATAAGTGGGCAAGTTATATATATATGAGATGATATTCAGTGATGTTCATGTTGTGCCTTATGTTATGATGTTGTGAGATAATTGTTTCACTTTACATGGTGTACCGCTTATCGCATCACGCGGCTCTCACTTTTATTTCAAAAAAAAAATTACCCGTATTTTTCGCTAAGTAATTCAAAGTTAAATGAGAACTATGAAGTAACAGACTAATGATTAACCTAAATATGTTCTAGAGTATTGGGTTAAAAATTAGGATGTTACATGAACTGTGGCTTAAACCTTGAGGCTTGGGGTGTCAGCTTCTTTTTATAGTCCTCCGCCTTTGCTAAGTTCAGCTTCTTGTTACCTTCTTCAATAATGTGACATTTATTGACGAAGGGGGAAAAATCTCTAATCTCCAAATGAGCAACAACTGTAACATCCTAATTTTTAACCTAATACTCTAGAACATATTTAGGTTAATCATTTGTCTATTACGTCATAGTTTCCTTTTTACTTTAAAATACATAGCGGAAAATACAGGTAAATTTTTTTTTTGAAATGTAAAAGCAAAATGAGAGCCGCGCAACACGACGAACGATGAAGCATAAAAGAAACAAAACACAAATCCAAATAAACACCTCATGAACATCCGATCATAAAACATGTAATCGCACAACATGATAAAAAAAACCGCATATATAGATAAATAATATGCCCACTCAAAAAAAGCGGGACTTAGTTTTGGTATAACATAGAACAAATACAATTGAAAGAAAAGTACAATGGAAAGCAAAACAGAAAACTCCCCAACCCAAGTGCATCTAGAATGGATAACCTCTAAACAAAAGAAGATTTATCCTCATTTATGTAGTGTGTGCACTATCTCTACCCATGAGCCGCTACTACTGGGATTCCGGAAAGGGTGGGACATATCCAATCCAAGGACAAAGCACATCTGGAGTGGGCACTCGCTGTGGTTGGACATGAGCTCCTCAACGGGGGTGCATGGACTGCCTCCGAGCCAGCGTCGGTTAAGTGACAGTCTCCTCGCCGCCCTCTTCCATCAACGGTGGAGTAGGGGCAGAGCTCTCGCTATACAAGTGTGTAGGCGGGTCCTCCGACGGATTGGTCTCCAAAAAGTACGTTCGCGGCACATAGTTAGGGTAATCGCACATGGCTGAGGCGGCGGTGTGCATACGGAGAACCCTCTCATTATGCGTACAGGCACGCTCAAAAAATCGATCGTCGTTGCCATATGGTGTTGTCGGGGAGAAGTGGTGAGTATGTATAGGATGAGCGAAGGGTCGTCTAACAAAAATGAAGACATGAACAGTGCATCGACCCTCAAAATGGTATGATCCATGCTCTGGATCATGGTGCACTCCCCACATCGGGGAATCTACAAAACCCACAAATGTCGCCATTTGAAGACGTGATGAAAAGAAGAGATATAGGGAGTGAGAATCTTATTAAAAAATCTCAGTAGGGCAACCTCCTATCTAGGTGTCATCATCTACGTCCTCAGGAACCTTGGGGTTTTCTTTGAAAAAGGTGAGCATGCATAAAATTCACTTATTAGGTTTTAAACTTAATTATCCAAGGTCCGTTCCTTTTAAGATGAGTCTTAATGTCATGGATGCAACATAACAAAGCATGAATGCATGAAGATGCAACAGGCAAAATCAATTAAACATTTATAGAGCTATCAACATCATACAGGTGGCATAAAGTGGTATATACTTCTCATGTAAAAGCATTTCTTTTTCTGTAACTGTGTGACATTCAAAGCATTGTACTGTAACATAGGGATCACCCTAAAAAGACAATCGATCTGGGGTGCTCGGTCAAACCGGTGTCACCCAGAACATGTCACATTTCTAGGTTATGAGCTCATACCTAAACTAGTTGTCACTAGTTCTTACTTATCATCTGATAAGCGTAATCACAATAATAATAATCATAACAGAACGTGTCATTCCGGTATCAAGTACACGGTGAATATTGTCCTTTTCGAGGCATTACATATCACCGTCCCCGTCAAGGATTTGTTTCTAGGGAATTATGTATCGTCATCCCCCAGAACGCGTTCTCACAGTACTATGTCACATTCAAAACTCATATCTTTTTGAAAACTTTCTAAGTTCCTCAAATCTGTCAGAAATTCGGCAGCATAACCATGGCACATCGAATTTCTTCCAAATTTGCTTTACGCCACATTCATATATATACATAATCATGAGAATCACAATCATCATAAATTTTCATAATAAAAACATGCACCCACATGAAGTACTAAAGTTCATTATGCTCTTAAACTTGGGGTTTCTTATGCTTTGATCCTTACGGGGCTTAAACTCGAGATATAATTATTCTAACATTTTCTATTAACCTTTTATGTACCCAAGGATTCACAACTAAATATTCTTACTAATATTTATGTTTGTCAACGAATTTGGACAGCATCATGCTTTAAGGGCAGAAATTATATCTTGTAATTACGTGGGTTCTAGAAACTACGTTTTAGACCCTTTCTACATTCCGTCTTCGCCTAAAACGCTATAAATTAAACCTAAACCAATTAGGGGGCATTCCTACGCCTATGAACTCGTTATAAACCATGTTTACTACATTACAAGTTTGCTGGACAGAAACAGAAAATTAAATAATCTAAGTGTTCTAGAATTGCACTTTTACAGTTATCTAGTTACTAGTTTCTCTATGGGCACTAAAAATCAATCCTACATCAAATGTTACCAAGTTTTTCATGATTAATCAATCCTAAACTGAATGTTATCCCATTAAAACAGTTTTGGCAGTGGCTAAAAATAAACGGGTCAAAACTATGCTAAAACTTAATTTTACGATTTTTCTATAAGACTAGTTTCTTTGCTAACATGCATAGAAAGGCTCCTACCTTAACATATATAATTTTTACACATTTTAACATGTCAAAACATCATCATACAGCAGCAACCATACCATGGCAGAATTGAAAAGCATAATTCCCAAGAAACATATAATCTTGCATTTTCAAGACATATAAATTACTAGTTTCTCTTGGAATCATTTTAGGACTTCTAAAACTCTTTGAAAACCAACTTATTTCATTAAAATCCTCACAAACTAAACAAGGGCAGCAACCATTTGAGTTGGCCCAAGATTGAAATTTAAAACGTAAAATCATACTTGAAATATTCTTTGGGTTCTCCTATGCTTAAGAAAATCCTAAGACATAGATTATGGGCACTTGTGACTAGATGAAACTCACGCCAAGCTCATCATCATCACATGGCCGAATTGTGCATTCAAGGGAATGCTTCCATAACCAAACTTTAGGTTGAGATAAAAGGGCAAGTCTTTGAGCTCTAGAGTCTTTAAGTGATGACGAAAAGTAAACGTGCTATACATTCTATTTTAGTCTTCATTATACAGTAAAGTGAGAACTTCAAAATAAATATGAGATGCAAGGACTTGAAATATAAATATGAGGTGCTAGGAATATAAATATGCAAGACTTGAAAGTAAATATGCAAGTTCATTTTATCTTTTAGGATTTAAGTGATGACTTGAAATATAAATATGCTAGACAAGGAAAGTAAATATGAATGCAAGTCCAATTCTTTATTTTAGTGCTCTAGACTCCACAACAATCGACTTTAAGGCCGAAATAGGTGAGCTTCGAGATTAATTATTAAGTGATATGAGAATGCAACTCTTGTTTTAATCTTTACGTTTTAGGTGATTAGCTCAAAAATAAATATGCTACTCAAGGAAAATAAATATGCAAGTTTATTTTTACATCTTTTCTAGAGCTCTTACAAGACTTTAAAGGAACTTAAACCTCAATTCAAACTTATCATAGCAAGGTAGAGCAAGCTTTAGAGTTCTTGTACTAAGGTTTACAAGGAAACCATATGGTGTGAACTTCATCATCAAGCTTAAGGAATGGATTAAAAGAAACAAGTTAAATATTAATATTATTTAAAGAACTAAAAATGGATCAAGTTAAAAAACCAAGCTTTGAGTTTTAGAAACCATCTTACCATGTCGTTGGTGACAAAACCAAAATATCAAGGAAAAGGAAACCATGGCCGAAACCATGAAGGAGAAAGGATGAAAATTTGAAACTCTAGAGGCCATGATCTTGATGATACATCAACACCAACATCATGTGCTCTCATCGTTGAGACATTTCCCATCTAACATAAGCCTTTAAAATCAAAACTAGGATAAAAGGAAAAGGAATGAAAACCGAATCTAGAGCATGAAAAGAAAAGGAAAAACTATGTTCAAAGAAAGCAAAGGAATACTCAAAACGTGTTGAAATCAAGACCAAGTTTCAAGCTTCAGAGGTTCCTCAAATGATGAACATCATCATGAAATCCTCATCATCAAGCTCTCATTTCCAAGCCTTTTAAGGTCCTTGGCCAAAAAGAAAAGAAAACAAAAAGGAAGAAAGAAGTTCTAAAAGATTCAAGAGAAATCATAAAGCATATAACTAAATAAGAACTTTTAATGAATTAAACACTTAAATAAAATCCCTACCAGGTGATTGGAGGTTGAGATGAGAGAAGAAGATGAAGAAGTTGAAGAAGAGGAACTCTTGAACTTGAGAGAAAAAGAAAAGCTTTAAGGTGCTCTTGAAAACTCAACTTGGCAAATGAACCAAAAGTGATTCAAGTTCATCCAAGTATGCTATTTATAGAGAAATGAAACATGAGGGGTGAGAATGGGGGGAGAAGTGGCACCATTTTTAGGGGAGGCAGGAGGGAGAAAAATATCTCTTGGTTATGTCATTTCAAGGTAAGGTGTAAGGCATGGGTTTAGGCATAGTGTAGCATGCTTCTTTGAGTGTGAGTGAAAAAAATTTATGATGCATGAGGGGGTGAAGTGGCGCCACTTTTTGGGAATCCAAGGGGGGGAAAATCTTTCATTTAATTGTGGTTTAGAGGTGTGTTTAGGTGTAGCTTTGATTAGGCTTAGGATTGGAACTTGTAAGTAAGTATGTGAGTGAAAGGATAGGTAATCAAGGCTATTTAAGGCATAATTAGTGAGCATTCTTGCCCATTAATGGGGTCAAAATCCTACTCTACCTAGGCGTCATGGAGTATGGAGAGTGAATAGTGAAAACACTATTTAAGATTCTATGTTTTGGAAACTTGAGTTTTTTAAAAAGAGAAAGGGGTTTGAGTTAAATCTAAGCAATCTTAGGTTCTAATTAATTTTAATAACTTATTTTGACTCTAGATTAATTATGAAAATTAATTAATCTTCGATTAAAGTATAATATTGCTTAGGTTTGCTTAATTACATCATTAAGCTCAAATGACACTATATCAGGGGTAAAATTGTAATTTTGCACAAAAAATGCCTAGGATCACCAAGACTTAAACAGATACTTTTAAACACATGAAAATGTCATTTTAAACCTTTGGGGAAAGTTTCGGGCTCGAACGGCACCTTTACTCGCGTAAAAACGCTATAGGGGTATTTTGGTCATTTTGACCCAAAACTGCAGAAAACATGATTTTTGTTTCCGAAATCACTCAAGGACCATCCAATCCCATTCAAACATTGAGGTGACCCTTCGAGGATTGCCGGGCTGACTATCCTCGAATTCCAGGCAGAAAATGACCTTAGGGGCATTTTGGTCATTTTCTCTCAGACAGAAAAAATCAGGGCGTTACAATGACGACATTTATCTCTGCCTTTAATCCGGACTCATATTTCACACACTTCCAAAACTCATCGGGATTTCCTTGAAAGATCCTTGAAAACTTGATCAACTCTTTGAATTTTGTGGTATGCTGCGCAATGTTCATATCCCCTTGGGTCAGCTGCATGACCTCTATGTCCTTTGCGTTGTAACATCCCTTCTCAAGTACAACGTCATCCTTAAGTCATGACATCAGGCTCGAGAGTTGTTATTTATAAATTAGTTGACCTTTCTTAAATATCTATAGCCAGTTTGATTCGTGAGATAACTTGGTCATAATTCTAGTAAAATATATAGCAATGAGACCAAAATATTTATTTAATACAGAGTTTAGTACACAAGGGAAGCTCTTCTATGAGCTTTAACACACCTTTGTTCTCTAACATATTTACACATATATCTATTCCACTAAATACAACATAATAGAAACATTAACTACTACACTATTGTACTTCCGAGTTCTTTTACATAGCAGTCCCTCGATTCTTTACATCAACCTGGAGATGACACGGGAACACAAAAATATATGGGTGAGAATTATATAATTCTCAGTAGGGTAACTCCCCAAATACACAATCATATTGTCCTCGTCATTGCCCCAACCACTTCGATTTGTTCAAAAAAAGGTGGTCATACATTACATAATAACAGTTTGTTTTTAAAGTTCTAAATCATACTTCTGAAGTGGGTTACTTTTAACATTCAATCACTTAATATACAAATTCCATACTATTTTAATGTCATAAATTGCTATCTTTCCACTTAAATATATTGGTATCAATATCAATACTAAACTTCTTCACTTGGCATACAAGACAAAGGATTACTGAGAAAATTTACTTCTTTCACTTGCCTTGGCCCTTGACCAATCTTGTCACATCTGGGCATTATGTACCGCTATTCCCAGCATGACAATAATGGGTAATTGACTGCTTTTCAGGATTAAGCTCATTCGCATGCATGATCATTGGATTTACTTTCTCTAATTGTCACACAGACCTATTATTAGCCAGGTTTACTTTCCCCGACTTAAGGATAGTTGGGTTTACTTTCCCCGACAGACCGGATTTACTTTTTCCAGCCGAAGGATTATAAATCTTATACTTTTCTTGGTAGGTAGGTTTACTTTCCCTAACAAACTGAATTTACTTTCTCCAGCCCAAGCAACATAATCTTATGCTTTTCTTGGTAGTTAGGTTTACTTTCCCTAACAAACTGGATTTACTTTCTCTAGCCCAAGAAACATAATCTTATACTTTTCTTTCACATATAAGCAATTGCAATAAGTATTCACACACACACACACACACACACACACACACACACACACACACACATATATATATATGTATGTATGTGTACCTAACCTTATCAATAAGCTCACAGGCTCAATTATTCATATTCATATTCATGTACTCATGTCATACTAGTACAAGATTCTATTATTTCATCAATTCAAAGCATTAATTTATTTTCAGCACCATGGCAGATTTCATACATTTGTAGCACAATTTAATATGCAATTCAAACCATCAAATCGGAGGCTATAAAAATTCTCAATGACACATCAATGTGTCCACAAGGTTCCATAGAAATTTCATAGTGAAAAGAGTTTTCTAACTATATTAAAAAAATTAGACAAATTTGGTGGTTAGAGACCACTAATTCTCAGCTAAATTCTCGAATTCTATAATTTTTACCCCAGCAAATGAAACCAGAAAATTGGGAATAAAATCCTGGTAAAACCTTAATATGTCTATAATACTTTGTAAACATTTTGAAGGAAAAATCGCTCATTTGTTATAGTAACAAAAATAGACAAATTCGTAGGTTCAGTTCCAATAGTTCAGACACCATAGGCACAATTTCGGTTCTTGATTTTTTTAACATAGCAAATGTGACCAGAATACCTCAAAATGTTTATTGAAGATGCCTTGACATGTTAGCTACATCATAAAAAATTTTCAGCTCAATCTAAAGCCTCTAACTAGGTCAGAAAATTCGTGATCAATGACTGACTGTACAAAAATCGAAAATCCAGCAAGTATCACTCAACATCTTTTTGACAAAATTGATTTTTCCCCAACACCAAAATCATCCACCTATGCAAATACATCAATATCTAAGTGTAAAATCACATCAGAACCAGATTTTATCACATTGAAACAAGCCAAAATCAGCAAGAACAAAAATCAAAAGAACAAGTCACAAAAACCCTACTCTTGAAAGCCAATGTATCCTTGTCTCTAGTTTGCTCCAAATGGAAGTTCTTCATTCTAAAACTCTTAAAACACAATCAAACCCTCCTCTAACCAGTGATGGGTGAGGTGATAAGGTGAGATTTGGAGATTCTAATCAGTTAGAATTGTAGAGTTTAAGATGTAAAACAACTTTGATGAAGGAAAATTTTGATTTTAATGACTCTAGGTTAGTGGATATGGGATTTGAAACCAAGATGAAGCTCTTGAACATGGAAGAAGAACTTGCTGCTGTCTCCCCCTTGATGGCCAAAGGTTGCTTGTCTTCTTGGAGAAGATTTTGAGTCAATATATATCTTGTAATTATGACATGATATTATATAATATGTTTAGAAAAATCCTAATCTAAAAAGGTGAATTGGATGGCTATGATTCAATCCGGTAATCCAAGATTGAATCTTGGCTATTCACTTAATTTAAAGAGATGAGCTCATTTATTTTGTAGAGATCAAATTAATTTTCATTGTTAGAACTCACACACCGAAAATACTGCACCCGAGAAATCAAATATTACTCAACATTTAATTCTAATTATAAAATTTTTATTTTTAACTATTTCTAATCTTATTTCCATGTTTTCCCAATTTTAGACACCTTCAAGTCCCGAATCAGGGGTTTCGGCTGTCCTAGCGGGCCTACGGGGCCCATAAAACACTATTCACATTTTTTTTTACAAATCCGTTGAATCGTCCTCGTCATTGTTAAAACTGTCAGATTTTTGAAATTATGACTAATAAATCCCAAATTAATTTTTAAATAATTCTTAGGGTGTTACATGCATTCCTCACGGACTCGGGGAGGTACTTCACATAGAAGTGAGCTTTGAACAACTCCCAATTAATGTGGGTGCTAGATGCCTCTAATAGCCTTCGGGTGCCAGTCCACCAGAACTCGGCATTCCGCTTCCAACATGTAGGTAGCAAAGGTCACCTTCTGTTCCTCAGTGCAAGCAATCACCGAAAAGATCTTCTCTATGCTCTTGATTCATTCATTGGCATGGTTTGGATTCAGAGCTCCTCTAAAAGATGGCGGGTTGGCTCTATGAAATTCTCCGAATTGAGCATGCTTTAGGCCTTCACCAGCAATGGAACAGCAGCCAGTTCCGCCTTGATAGTCCATCCATTCAAACATTCTTTCCATGGCTCTTGCCATGTCCCTTAGAGCTTCAGCCATCTCATTACCTTGCTGGTTTCCGTTTGGAGTCCTATTATGTTGTGATGGTGCCATTAGTCTCTGAGCACACAAAACAACAAACACTGAGGTGATCAAGCTTAATACTTGATCTTATGTGAGCTAGCTACCATGACACCTACACAAACAGCAGTCATGCATTTCTATCCTATAGCTCATTCCATTAATAAAGCAACTACACATGACATAACTATCGCATTATGCTTAAGAAGCATAGTCAGTCCAATCCTCAGTCTCTGTGAAGATCAAATTGCTCTGATACCAAAATGTAACACCCTAATATTTAACCCAATACGCCTAGGACACATTTAAGTTAATTATTAGTTATTACTCTTTGTCCCAGTCATTATCTTAAGTTTTTTGAAAATTACTTTAGTAAAAATATGAGTGAAATTTTTCCTTTTTTTTTTTTAAACTTGAATACCAAAACGTGAGCTGTGTATGCTAAGTAACTAATGTCGTTCGCTTTACCTATAAATACGAAGAGTTCAATGTTAGAGGATGATAAGAATTAGAGTGTTTTTTTCTGTTTGTTGCTGGATTCAGTTACTGGTCTTGTGTTTTTTGATTGATCTCTCTTAGTGTCTCTATATTCCCTGATTGCTTTTTTTTTTTTAATTCTCTTAATCTCTCCTCCTTTACTGATGGTATTGCCTTCTCCATATATATTGAGCTTGTTTTTTGTATTTAATATTTATCTCTATGCTGTCTTTGAAATGAAGGGGAACTAAACAGACTTGTCTCCTATGCTTCTGCAGTTTGCTCATCCCCTGAACACTCCACTAGCTGGATAGAGAAGCCCATCTTTGTTACAGGAAGTGGCGGGATGGAGATGGCAGCAATGTTCTTCACTATATTTTTATTTTTCTAAGTTGGTTGCGATTGGGTATCTGATGTATTTTAATGGTTACTGCCCATCATTTTTATGTTTTGTTCGTGGGCATGTGTACCATCGAGACCTCCTTATTCCTTTGTCCTCTTATTTTATCATTTTCAAGCATATGGAAGCGGGTTACACTAAATGGGTTGGATCATTCATCACTTATTGTTTAAAATAAGATTGGGCTGAACACTACTTTGAACAAAAAATAAAATAAAATTGAGCAACATTAATCAAAAACACGAGAAATCGGCTTATGGGCCAGGATGTCTTTTTTATTTTTGTTAAACTGAAATGAATGAGAAGGCTATGAGATAAAATAAAACAAAAGCCAATAAAATGCCATTTTTTGGATTTTCTTATTTAATTAACTGGACAAAATCAGGTGTTCACACCCATTTAATATGATTTTTATGATATCATGTTTGTGGCAATTGACATGCATTCATAACTTAGTATGTTACATTCATGCATTAAGTTTCATGCTAAAATATATGGGCCTTGGATTAATAGTATTTGGTACTTAATAACTAAATCATATATATATGCTCACTATTTTCATAATAAAACTCGAGGTTCCTGAGAACGTAGATGATATCACATGATAGAGGGCGAAAGTCCTACTGAGATTCTTGTATAAGTTTCTCATTCCCTTTTTCTTTTTTGACTCATCTTCAGATGTTGATGGCCACCTTCGCGATTTACATTGACGCCCCCTCATGGGAGATGTACTGTGACCCAGTCAACCGGTCACACCGCTTCATAGGTCATTGTATTTTCTGCTTGTTCATGTTTTTGTGTAACACCCTAACTTTCAACACAATACGCCTATGACGCAAAATGGTTAATCGTTAGTTATTACTCTTTCGTCTTAGAATTTTACTTAATTTTGCATTTCGAAAATAAGTCCATGGAAAATACGACCTATTTCTTTTCTTTTTTGAAAAACCAAACTATGAGCTATTCGTGTACATGTTATAGCGTATAATTATTCGTCACATAGTATACATATAGATCACAATAGCGTCTAGCAGAAACTGAGAGCATCGTCATATCATAACATTAACTTCAAATATCAAGTCAAATAATAATAATAGTGATAATATAGGAATATTCCACATACATAATATAACAATAATATTAAGCCTACCTATAGAGGTTGAGCATACAAATAACTCAAAAGCTAATCATAACTATGGTGTAGCGAGATCCCTCACAACTAAATTACGAACTTGTACGAAGACGAGGCAACTTCTAAGTGTTGTGAAAATGAAAGACTATATCTCTACTTCCGCTATGCCACTCTGATCCAGACAGTAGTGTAACTTTTACGTCGGCATCTCAGGGAAGTTCACCGGTATTGCCATCAACCTTATCTGAAGACGAAGATGGGAAGAAAGAGAGGGAGTGAAAAACTTATACAAGAATCTCAGTAGGGTTTCCATCTCTAAACATGTGACATCATCATCGTCCCTAGGAACCTCAGGTTTCATTATGAAAGTAGTGGGCATAAATAAGATTCGTTTATTAATTTCCAAATACCATTAATCGAGGCTTGTATCTTTTAGCATGAATCTTAATGTATGAATACAATAGGTATCTCATGTATGTATGGCAATGCCTCAGTGCATTAGTAAAACATGCAAGTAATATAGCCCTACTCATAACATGAATTAATAGCATGTAAGTTCATAACAAAAGATAAGTTAGAGAACTAAAGCAGTGGCAAATAAATGAAGACATGATAAGGAAAATGCAATGAGTCAAACATCTTTTAACATGCATGGGAAGGAAAGAGGACCCAGATAATTTAATTTCTCATGAATGAATTCTCAAGTTTCTTTCTCATTAATGCACCCTCTTACGTTAACACCAAATCCTACCTACACGCCTTCCCTGGTGATTTTAAAATTAACACCAGAACCAACCAACATATCGATCGCCTAGGATGAGCTCAACCTAACTAGCTGTTGCCAGATTTAACATGGGGTAATAGAGGGGAGAAACACATCACTTCCTTGCCTTTCTTATCCTCTCCATTTCCAAGATCAAGTCCAAGACACACCTTCCTTCCTCTTTCTTTTCCTTCTTGGCCGAAAATCCTTTGAAGCCCCAAGGAAGATTTGTTCTTCTCATCTCATTTCCAAGACCAACTCTTTTCCTTTCAAAGAAAATACCTTTGGTGGGAAGTTGTTTTAAAGATTCCTACTCTTTTCTTTTGTTTTACTCTTGGTTTGAGATGCTGTAATGTTGATTCTTCCTCCCTCCTTCTCATTTTCGGTTCTTCATTCTCCTTTTCTTTCCTCTTTATTTTCGGCCTTGATGGCCTACATAATGGAGAAACCATGGCTTGATGATGAGGGTCTTGGATGTTGTCTGTAAAATCATCATTTATTTGACCTCTAAAGCTAAAAGGTTTCACTTCTAAGAGTTTTTAACAAATAAGATGTTATTTGATTTTAAAGAGTTAAATGGAAGTCTTAAGCCTAGGACTCAAAGAAAAAATAAATGGATTGCATTTTCATATTTATATTTAAGCTTTGCATTTATATTTATATTTCCTTGCCATCACCTTATAATGCCAAGATTAAAATGAAGCTTGCATTTGCACATTTAAGTTTATGCCATCACCTAATTAATCTAGTGCTCAAGACTTATCCTTACAACTCACATGGGAACTTTGATTTATGGAACACCTATTTTCATAAATGTAATTCGGTTCCTCAAGAAATGAGGTCCCAATAAAATGATATGATGTTGTCTTGAGAAATTAAAGCATGTGCCTTATAACTTTTTCTTGAAACATGTGTTTATCATTAAAATATTAAAACATGATTCAGTTAACCAAAATCCTTTTATTAAGCTCTCTAATTATGCTACTGATCTAAGGTTGTTATTTGTATTACTATAGGGATAGAATAAATTATAAGAGCATTTCTTAATCTGGAATTAATTCTAAGAAAGACTAGTTATTAGAAATGCTTACTTTACAATTTTGTATGCTCTTAGGGAATTAAATGTTAAGTTTCATTTCAGACCTTTCCAAAATTGATGTATGCTGTTTGGAGTGCTTTTGACATGCAAGAATTGTTACTAATAGGTATGGTAATTATTTTTCGTAGCTAAGGAAAGACTAGTAACTAGAAAAAAACAAAAAAATGTGAACCCTAGGACTCTTTAAAATGAAAAAATATGATTTCTGTCTAGCATGTGGTACTAAAGTAAAAATGACATTTAACTCTTCGTAAATATATAGGAATTCACCTATAATTGGTTTAGGAATTAATTCTAGCTTCTTATGAAAAGTCGGTAACAAGAAAAGGTCAAAAGATGTTTTATAAGAACACCAAAATTGTTTGATTTTCAAACACTGCCCAATCTGTCCGGCATTGTTTAATTATGCTCATGAGGTTAAAGACTAGTAGAAATCATTGTAATTAATCCCTTAGATTCATAAAAGAATAATCTCAAAAGTTAGAGTGTTACACTACCTCAGCTATTCGGGATTACCCGGAGTACGTTTCCCGCTCTCCTCCTGCTCATTCTAAGACTCACCCATCAGAGGACTCAGCCACCCAGATACCGTCTGATAGTTCTTCCCTCACTGTACCTATGGAGATAGGTGGAGGTAGTGAGGCTACAGTGACTCAGCCGATCCGAGGAACTAGAGTAGCGATGCGACCCCGTCGTGGAGCTCATGCCCGACTTGCTCACCATTTGGCCACTCCGACCGAACTGGCCCCATGGATTGGTTATGTTCCTCCCACTTAGGATAGGTAGTAGTAGGATTTGGTAGCAGACCTTGTAGTGCAAACACGCACATCTTACATAGGGTAGCCTTCTTTTGCTTTTAGAGGTTATCTACTTTAGGTGCACTCGAGTAGGTGAGGATTCTGATATATGTATTTTAGTTCCTTTATGATTTGCATGAATGACTGTATCAGCTCAACCTATAACAGTGGGTCTAATGCTACTACTATATGACTTGGTGTATGGTGAAATTTCTATTATATAACTGTGATGGTTTGTTATGTTTATAATCTTATGTTTCATTTATAATATGATTGTTTCCTTTTTGTTATCTGCGAGACAAACGGCGTACTTTTTATGCATACGGGGCTTACATTTTTGTTTTAAGTTTCAAAAAAAAAATTTACCCATATTTTTGCTGAGTATTTTCTAAAATTAGAATTAAAAACTAGAACAAAAGAGTAATAACTAATAATTAACTTGAATACATCCTAGGCATGTTAGGTTAAATATTAGAGTGTTACAGAAACACCTACAATACAAGAAGTTGCTGCTTCTATGTCAGTTCAAGAAGTCCTTCCTTCTGCTGTTCCTGCTCAGGGAGTTACTTCTTCTTCCTTGGCTCAGATACTTGATATTGCTATTTTTATCCCTGAGTCTACCTTTGCTCATGTTGCCTCTGTTTCTGCCACCTTGACATTTGCAAATGGTCATGGACCATCTTCTCCACATCCAACTACTGCACAAGGTGACACTCGGGCTGAATTGCCTACGTTAGGGGAGACTGTACCCCTAAACATTCCAGAGCCATCTCCTAAAGCTGCTGCTGCACCTATCAGTCTACCACCTCTATTATCAAGCAAGGCACGCAACTCAGACAACTGGAAGATTTATAGCTTCAGACTTTTCAGTTTCTGCAGCATCTGTTTCCAGGCATACTTCCTTTTTGATGATGCCAAAAAGAGGAGAAGAAAAGTTGTGAATAAAATCATGTGCCAATGGAGTTCAGGGGGAGCTTATGCTGAGAAGGAGCTCGGAGAATTTTTGTTTAGCATGCATATATTCTTTTGTTAGCCCATATGTTTTTGAAAATCCCTGACAGTTAGCTTTTTATGTTCTTATACAAATCTTTTGTCTTTATCTGATCTTTTATAAAGCATATATGTCATTTATATTTCATGCTCTGTTTCATTTAAACTCTGACACACACACATACACACGTATACGCTTTGATTCATGTTGATGCTCTTTTTATGCCCAGCTAATCATTTTTCTTTCTATTAAATGTCTGCTTCTTATCTCTTATGCATATGTGTTGTCTTGTTTAATATTTGGCACATTGGGATACTTAGCTTATGTATGTTCTACGATTAGCTTTGGCAAGTATCCTCAAAAGCACAAGTTGTTTGTTGCTCTGATACTCATTTGTATCTACTGAGCCTCGATATGTATGATATGCCTGATAGGTTTTCTTTAGCATTTACAGAACATATTATCTTTGACACACATATGAGATGTCTTTAAAGGGCTGTGTATAACATGATCAGAATATAGTTGTATATGCTTACATGTCCTGATACAATTAAGATCAGTTAACAAGCTTTTAAACTCTCTTAAAGTATGCTATTTTTATATGTCACAAAATGTGTTATGTTTTTGTTTCACATATGTATTAGACAAAATTTCTTTTAAAAGATCATATACCTCTGTTTTGCAAATATCTTTCCATGCTCTGATACTTATGAGAAAAGTTTCACAGCTTAATGTAAAAAGCTTATTCTTGTTACTTATGGGATTGATCCCTGATGACTTCAGAAACCTCACATAGCAATATGCTGATATCATATTTTTAAGGTTTCTCTGAGCATCAAAAACTATGTAACACCCTAATAATTAACCTACACGCCTAAGACGTATTCAAGTTAATTATTAGCCATTACTCCTTTGTTCCAATTCTTAATTCTAACTTTTAGAAAATACTTAATGAAAATATAGGAATTTTTTTTTTGAAATAAGAGATGAAAACATAAGCCACGCATAAGGTGAATGCTACATCGTTTGATTTTGTGAAATAGTAGCAAGGAAACATCCACATCATAAGTAAAATGACAAATCATAACATCACAGCCATCATATGTATATAAATAGGGTTCAACCATACATCAAGTTAGATAGTGGCAATAAGTACAGTCATCTGAAATACATAAAAACATAAGGTACATAGATTAGAAACCCTTGCCTATCCTAGTGCATCTAAAGTAGATAAGCCTAACACAAAAGAGGGCTATCCTATGCCAGTCATATGATCAAACACCATCACGACAACTGCCAGCTCCTATTGTTGCTCGCCCTAAGGGGGAGGAACATACCCAACCCACTAAGCCAGTTCAGCTGAAGTGGCCAAACGGTGAGCGAGTCTCGCATAGGTTCCTCAAGGGGGTGTCATCCTCACACCTCCTCCATGGATTAACTATGTCACCATGGCCTTGCTGCCCTTACCAAAGTCCATCGGCACAGTGGGTGAAGAACCCTCGGAGGGTACTTGGGTAGTGGATTCCTCCAAAGGATCTATCTTTGAAAATGCCAAGGGAAAGCGAGGTACGTACTCCAGATTGTCATGGATAGCAGAGGTGGCCGACTGAGTACGGCGAGTCCACTCCTCCACGCTTGAAGACGAGTTCATCACCAAAAGGGGAAGCAGAAGAGAACCAAAAGCTAGAAACTGGGTGTGTAAAGGGGTGGTCCATGTATACAAAAAGGCAAACGACACAACGACCCACAAAGTGATATGAACGATGGGTGAAGTTGTAGTGCATCTCCCAAGTGGGTGCGTCAATGTAGATCACGAACGTCGCCGTCCACTTCTGAAGACGCGATGGAAAGAAAAGATATAGGGAGTGAGAAACTTTCTAAAGAATCTTAGTAGGGTATCCTCCTATCTTGTTGTTATCATCTACGTCCTCAAGAACCTCGGGTTTCATTATAAAATAGTAAGCATGCATAAGGTTCAATTATTAAGTTTCCAAAATATCATTTACCGAGGCCATTCATTTTAATATGCGTCTTGGATGTCATGAATGCATCACTCCTCATCATGAAATGCATGTCAATGCAAGGTGCAACATACTAAGTGCAAACATAAGTGATGCTCATGGATCATAGTAATTATAGCATGAATTTCCTTAATTTATCTTTTAGGTGACTTAGACTATTTCTTTCTCTTATTTGGGGCCACCCTATTACTCTTTCCTTTTGAGAGTTCTAGGTTATGAGTTTATACCTCACTAGTCATCACTACCATACTCTAACCTTTAAGTACGAGGTAGGGGGCTAGGATCACCTTTCATAACCTTTAATTTGGGGAGTCTAAAGGATCATTTCCATGTGTCTTATGACACCTTAACATTAGTGTGAACACCATATTTTGTCCAGGTATTTTATTTTATTTTATTTTACTTTTTAAAGTAAGGAAAAAAAAATTCTAAGCCCATTTTGTTGTTGGTTGTCATCATTTGTTTGTTGTTATTGTTGTAAAAAATATAAGCGCATTTTGCATTTTGAGCTGTACCAAAAAAAAAAAAATCCTCCCACAACCCATTCTCCTAACCATTGTTGGCCATTAAACTCCACCATAAAGATCCCTCTCTCCGTGACAGCCTATGATCAAATAAAGAAAAATCTCTCTCTATGATAGCCTGTGATGAAGGAGTCCTCGTTGCTGCCAGAAAGACTAAAAAGAAAAGACAAATACAGAGCGTGCATGCAACAGTAAAAAAGAGACGCCTGTATTTGAAGAATGAGAGCAGAGCACATGAGCGCCTGTCTTTGGAGAATGAGAGCGGAGCACCAAACTTCATTTTTCAAAAATCAATAACAGGTTCAGCAAGAAATTTAAGAAGAGCTGCTCTAATCAGGAATAAATCATCCCAAGGTCAAAGACAGAATCCCTCAATCAAGGCCTAATCCGTGGAAAATCAAGCTGGAGAGATTAAATTAAAATTGCAGAGCGTGTATAAATACATGGACAGAGGGATCAATGAGGGAATAAAGTTAGTGAGATACACAGATAGTTAATTCAGAAAGTTTACAGAGAGTAAAACACAGAGAGTACACACATTGGGAGGGATCATTATCTCCTACTTTCTAAAAATTGTTTTAGTGCTTAGATTTTGAGAGAGTTGGAGCTAAATCATAGAAGTTGAAAGAAATAAAAAGGAAAGAGCAAAACAATATTGAGTGGTATATTCTCCTTCTTACTTGTTCTTGTCACTTGGTTTTAATCATTTTCGTTTATATCACATATCATGCACTTCACACAAACACAAATAGCAAGCTAATATGCACACACATACACCAGTTCCATTCCACATTTAAAAACACAAATCACGGCCTTCATTAACTTTTGACCCTCTACTCTCTGCCACCATAAGCCAATAGCCACATAAACACAAAACCTTCAACCTTTATCCTTTTACACAATAGCCACCATCATCATCACCTTCATTTAGCCTATAACCAACCACCGCCAACACAACCCCATCAATCAAACAACTCCAAACCGGTCCCTGCTAACAACCCAAAAATCAATCCATGCCAAAAATCCAAACATAGACCAAACCAAAATCATCATCAACAATAGTCAATCCCAAATTCAAAAAAATCCAATCCCAGCTCAGAACCAAACATATCAAAATTTCTTGTTCAAAAATTGAAACTAAAAAAAAAAAGAAACCCGCGGTCTCCTCCTTCCTCTTCCTTGATCGCGCCGCCATGGACCGCCGCTACGGCTTCCGCCTCCCTCTACTTAGCTTGCACCACCGAGTCACGAGCCCCTTCCTCCACCGCGTCTCTCTCACTTTCCTTCTCTCTCTCCGCACTCCCTCTCTTCCTCTCTTTCTCTCTGTGTTATGGGTGTATGTGAGAGTGTGTTTGTGTATGATATGTGTATTGTACTCCTCTTGTTGATCTCTCTCCCTCTCCATAACTTTCCCTTTGTTTGTGTGTGTGTAAATGTATGTGTGGGTGGGTGACCACACACACTCTCTCTCTCTCTGTGTTGGTCCTCATTCCCTCTCCTTTCCAACCCTTGTGCTTCTGTCTTTGAAAGGAAAATGAAGACAATGTTAAAACTAAACTAAACCCTACCTTTCAAATTACAAGACAATGATGCCAAAGCCAACCACTCTTTACCCCACAACAAACTTTCCCTTTTTTAATGATGCCCATGTGTTTGTCTTCCTAAAAAGAAAAAAAAAACAAGCATTCCCTATCTCTGTTGCAACCTTTCTTTCCTTTATGCTAAAATTTTTTTTTCTTCTTTTCTTTTGGTTTCGGGTCAATTTTTTTTTACTAGTTCTATTTTCTTTTTTTAATTTTTAGTTGAGGTATTTGGATCTTTTTTTTTTTTTGCTCACTTTAAGATTTTTTTTAAAATTGAGTTTGCTGTTTTTTTTTTTTGGGCTAGGTTCATTTTTTTGGGTGTTGGGTGGTTGATTAGGCCAAGATTGTTTTATCAATTTTTTTTAGGGAGCTGATTCAATTTTTATGGGTTTTTGGCTTTACTCTTTTTATGTTTGGTTTGTCCTTCACAATTTCATGACTTTTTATTATTATAATAATTAAAATATTTTTTTATCTGTGTCAATCAATAGTTGTGATTGAAGAGCTGATGTCCTCCTTACATGCTATCAGATTGTAAAGATTTATTGAGTAGCCTAGTGCTAACCTAAATCTTGTGCGCAAGTTTTTTTTTTGTTCAAATAATTGTTCTATAAATTTTTTTTTCATAATTAAAATCAATCAACACAATCATTTTTTTACTGAACGACGTGACTTTGAGTTCCTCATTGTACCAGAGGATACGTCGGCGTAGCCAACAACTATCAAGTCAAAATTAATTTTTCATTGAATTGTGTTCTCTTTTAATTTAAATTTCTTTTCTTTTCTTTTATTTCTTTTTATATAATTATAGCTTTTAGGGGAAAAATAAATATTATAAAATTATAATTAATTTGCATAATGAGCTGTAGGGTAACTATATTTATATGGATGTATTAGGGGTGCAGTGGGATTAAGTTTTCACCCTTCCCTAATCATAATCAGACTCCCGAACCTTCGATCTCTTTTAAGAAGACCAGTTTGCCAATTTAAAGGTTTTCCAATTTTAGCCAGAATTAAAATTGGTGGCGACTCCCATTTTATTCAAATTTTATTTTAAAATCGGTTCGTCATCCCCTCGTCGCGGCGCCCTCTGGGCACGTTGTGACAATTTGGCGACTCCACTAGGGATACTTTCAGAGTCAAGCCTATTAGAGTAATTATGCAAATAATTATAATTTATAATACTTATATTTCCCCATCATTTTTTTATTTTGTAAATAATTGTCTTCCTTTTGTAAATATTTGCTTTTTTTATTTGTTAATATTTGTTATTCAAATCTTAGGAAAAAGTTTTTTATTTCTGTATATATTTGGAACCTTAGGGTAGAGGACTTTTGTATATATATGCTTCTTTGATTTGTTTTGCAGGAACGTATATAGTGTTTAGAATTACAAGGTTTGTATGCTCCCTACACACACTTTCACTATCACTGTCCTCACACACTCTTTGGGCTCTATACCCGAGCCTTGGAAAGCCATAGGGCAAGAAGGGGTTTTAACGTTGTTATTGTGAGGCTTATGCTTCCCTGACAATCGTTGACTCATCTGCTCAAGTTGTTACTGGAACTATGGGTTGCCATATTGTGACTCTCATGTCCCCATGGTTTAACTCATGGAACTAGGTCTTTATCCTATTGGTAAAGGCAGCCTGGGGACCACAATCTTTTAGGGGTCTAGATCTACCCAAAAGCTGTGCATTGATAGAATGACGCTAGATGCCTATCTCAAATAGGGTTGACCATAGAACCAAGCATTAGACTCCATCCTGTTAGGACACAAGGGAGCGTACTTCTTTTTTTTTTCCATCTTTTACACATCATGCATTTGTGGTATCATACAACATTCATCATGGACATTATAGCATGTATTATCAGTTTGTGTATAAATAATTCATATTTCAATCATGCATGACATTCACATTTTTCTCATTTAGCATGTTCATTTAAGCATAAAAAAAAGAAAAAGATCCATTTTTTTATTCATGTATTCACTTTATACCCATGCATATTTATTTTATTCATGACATGCATCTCATTCATTTTTTTTTCTTTTGAAGGATCTGTTGGTGGCAAAAGAACAACATCATATTAGACAGTGAATGATGGAAAGAGCACAATATACTAGCAATGTATCCAACTTGAAGAAGCATTTCAATGTGATGGGAAATACCAGTTCTCTGGAAAATTTATGTCGGTTAAGCCAGTTGCTGCCCAATGAAAACAGAAAAGCTTTTTCAAATAAATATGGGTCAATTCTAGATCTATTATTCATATCAATGGAAACTTCCGCCCTCAATGTTCTTGCTCAGTATTGGAACCCTACTTTGAGATGTTTTGAGCTGCCAAACATGGATATTACTCCTACCATTGAAGAATATGCCTGTATGTTAAAATTACCAGTGAGAAAAAACACCTCTATTTATTTTCATTTGGAACAACCTATTTCAGGTGGAAAGATAGTAGAGCAATTCAGTGAATTATTGGGTGTACCAATAGTTCAAGTGAAGTTGACAGGATATTCAGAATCAAAAGGGGTGACAAAAATCTTCATAGAAGAACATTTGAGAGACTTGGGGCATCGAAAAGAGTGGGCTACTTTTGCAAGAGTGCTGGCTTTTGCTATCTATGGGCTGGTATTGTTTCCTTCTGCACCGGACATAGTTGATCAAGCTGCCATGGATGTTTTCTTTGCTGTTGAAAATAAGCAAAGAAATCCAGTTCCTGCTATGTTGGCTGAAACGTTTCTGACTTTGAATTTCTGCCATCAGAAACAAAAAGGAAAACTTCGATGTTGCCTACACCTCTTGTATGTGTGGATCATCACATATATGTATGCAGGGAATCACATCAGAAGTGTCTCAAACCCACTAAAAAGCTTTCATCGTATCCCAACAAAGCCAAAAGAAGACCATGAGTGGAAGGCTAAATTTGATAACGTAAAAAAACAGTCATTCAAGTAGGTTTGTCCATGGTATGAACATGAAAGAGGTGACATCATTCTCAGTTGTGGAAATTATCATAGCATACCATTGATGGGTCCAAGAGGTTACATATCATACATGCCAGTAATAGTACTCAGACAACTTTGTTGGACACAAAAGAAGTCGCAAGATGAGCAATTGAGCTGACTTTACTTCTAGTACAAGGAAGGTGAACACACTAAGAAGTTATCACGAGAAGTTAAAGAAGCATGGAGAGATATTCATATGGTCGGAAGAAATGAGTTAGGTAAACCACTTGTGATCAGTACCCGCGAGTATGTCACATGGAGAGAAACAAGAGAAGCACCTCAAGTTGTCCCTAGCTCTCTTCATGAAAAAAAGGAATGATCCTCAATTGGCTGAACAGATGGAAGTCATGAAAGCACAAATGAAGCTCTTGGAACAACAAAAGCAGGCAGCAAAACTAGAAGTTGTCATTACTCGAAGCCAATGTGAGAAAAGAGATAAGCTGATTAAACACTTGAAAGATAAGCTTGCTGATGTGTCTAATCAAGAGAAGCAAAGACAGGAGATCCAGAACCTTGAAAAGCAAGTCCAAATGATGGCTAATGAGAAGAATAGGTTTATGAAGCATATTAGCCCACTAAACAAAGAAAACAAAGAGTTGAAAATGAAGATTGGTGAGCAGGAACAAATGAAAGAAGAACTGGAAGTTGAAATGCAAGGACAAAAAGAAGAATTGGAGTTAAAGATAGAAAAGTTAAATGCATCCTTAGCACAGGCCAAAGAAGAATGTGATCAAGAATGAGCTCGTTTCATGAAATGTTGAAACCAACTTCTGAGTACAGAAGATGCGGGAAGATTCTGGAAGAAACAAGCTGGTGATTGGGCAATGAAGGCTGAAGAATGGAAAGGAAAATACAAAGTTAACCAAGGAATTTGATCATCATATTCCGAAGTTCATTTACCATTTCGAAAAAGCAGAGAAAGGAGTTCAAAAGAATTTCAAGCTTCATTTACCAAGTGAAATGAGTGATTTCAGGAACTTAAGTAAAGGCCTTGCTAGAGGTCTTAAGAGAAAGAGAATGGCCATTCTTGACTCAACTATGATGTAACTGTACTCTTTTGAATGAATAAAATAAATTTGACTTTCCCGATTCCTATTCAAAGAAACATGGAAGACTATATTCATCGTGGAGCGAAATCTCCCTTGGATATATTGTCAATTACATTTCTACCTTATAGAATTTTTTTTCCTTTTTGTGTAGAATATAAGAAAGAAGATCAAGTTCTACATTGCTAATATGCTCCTAACAAGGTATATTGTGGAATGATAATCCCCTATACTTAAATCCATCACATATCCTATCTTATGGACATTATGTCCTCTGAATAGGATATGAATCAATTTGATGCTGTCAAAATAAATATGATTCTTTGCCGTCAAAGGATCTTTAAGTTTTTTTTCATCTGTTTATCTTTTTTTTACTTTTGTCCAGGTTATCCAGCATTGCTCCTTCAAAGAAAGCTTTGTCAAATACCAGTGCATCAGCTAGAGAGCCGTACGAATTATGATCCAGAGTTGAGAAAGAGAAAACTGAGAAAGCTACCAAGGATAAAGGCAAGAAAAAAGCTATGGCAGCAGACAGCGTTATTGGAGGAAGGAATTTAAGTCAAGAAATTAATGACCTCAAGGAAATGATGAGGTCCATGTTTGGCCCGAAATTTAAGAAGTTCATTGTTGATACAGTGAATATGGCCAAGGAAAATACTGGAAATGATGAGCATGAAGAAGGGCCAGGATATGAGAACAATGAAGATCATGGCTCTACCAATGACATTGCAAGGGAGTTGGAGCGCCTAAAGCTGAAACAAGAGCTATAAGAAAGCATGCAGGAGCAGATCCGAATGTTATGTGGGCCTAACCCCTATGGCTTAATGAGTATTAGTGATCTATGTTTGACTCCTAGTGTGATTATTCCCAAAGACTTCAAGATGCCAAACTTACCAAGTTTGACGGTAGCACTAATCCTATTATGCATCTACGAATGTATTGTACGAAGATGGGAATGTGGTCAAAGGATGAGAATTTCCTAATAAGCTTTTTCCCTAAAAGTTTGGAAGGTGCTGCATGGGAATGGTATATGCAAATGGATCGAGCGCAGATCAGGTGTTGGGAAAACCTGGCTCAAGATTTCACAAACCAATACAAGTTTAGCCTGAATGCTACGCCCACTAAAGATCAGCTGAAAGGTATGATGAAGAAAGAAAATGAGTCTTTCAAAGAATATGCCCAGAGATGGAGGGCCATGGCTGGAAGGGTTGTCCCACCAATGTTAGAGCAAGAAATGTGCTCTTATTTCATTCATACATTGGAAGGTCCTTTTTTCAAGAATATGCTAGGGACCCATGTCAAAGAGTTTGTTGATTTGGTCGAAATCAGAGAAAGGATTGAGACTAATATCCAAGAAGGGAAGATAGAGATAGAAACAAGTGAGTTTCAATCTAAGAAGAGTTCCTATTTTAAGAAGAAGGAGAATACTGTTAACTACATCCACTCTCAACAACCCACTCCCCAACCAAGCCACTATCCCACTTACCTACACACACAACACCAATCTTACCAATAATATCCATCCCCAAGAGCCATTTCACCACATTTACCATATACACCACAACCCCACCAAATCAACCACGTCTCCTATCCATGACCTTATACACCAACAACACCTAGACCTCGCCAAACACCACGTCAGACCCACCAGACAAGTAATCCCTTCACAACTCCTTCACCATCCAATACCAACAACACACATAGACCTCCAATGGAGAACCGACCCTTACCCGATTTTCACATGAGCCATGTCGAGCTGTTTAAACACTTGTGTAGGGATAACTTGCTAAGCCCACGTCCGGGGAAGACTTTCATGCCACCATATCCTAGGTGGTACAATCCAAATCAGAAATGTGATTACCATTCGAATTCTCCGGGACACTTAGTCAAAGATTGTTATGGGTTCAGAAGTGCAGTATGGCATCTAATTGACTGTGGCGCCATTAAGTTTGAAGAAGAATTAAGACCGCATATAAGGAATAATCTGTTCCCCAATCACGGTGGAGGATAGGTGAATTCTATCTACTGTGAGAGCATTACAAGTCAAGAAGTTGAGAATACCAAGCTACCAATGAAGAAGATCTCGGAAGCACTAAAAAAGACAGGTTAAGAGATAGAAGTTGAAGGAGAAGGGGAAAAGGACGGTAAAAGGTGACGGAGATGATTTATTTTGTGAATGTTCTAAAACAAAGCATCATATAGAGGAATGTCCAAAGCTAAAACTCTACATTGGAAAGATGATCAAACTGAGGGTGCTCGATATACCAAAGAAAGTCAAGCAAAGTATCAATGTGATCCATCATGCACCCCCTGTTTTTAAAGTCTACAATCATGAGCCGGCACTTGTTTTTAAAGTGCCTAAGCCATTTTCTTATGAAAGCGATCATGCGGTTCCATGGAGGTATAAAATAGTTATGGAGCCTCATTCTACAATATCCGAAGTAATATCTCCTATTCAAAGACCAGTACCTGTCTTCAAGGTATCTAGTTTGCCTTCTTATCTTACCATAACAGTAATGTTCGATAAGCCAGAGGTAATTGGAGAATTTGGCAATGGAGCTTGCTCGGAACCCTCTGCAACATAATCAATAACAAATGTTACAGGAATAGGAGGAATGACTCGGAGTGGCAGGTGTTATACTCCTGAGAAGTTATTAAAGGATCCCTAAGTAACGCTTATAAAGGAAAACAGAGAAAAGACCCAAGAAGATGAAGAAGAGGAGTTCTTGAAGATAATGAAACAGAGTGAGTATGATGTGGTGGATTAACTGAAGAAAACACCGGCAAAGATCTCACTTTGTTCCTTAATCTTATCTTTAGAGGCTCACCGTAGTGCAATCAAAAAGGTGTTAGATCAAGCATACGTGTCCAAAGACATAACCCCTGATAGGGTTGAAGGAATTGTAGGTGCTATCAGAACAGCTAACGCCATCACCTTCACAGAAAATGAAGTCTTTCCTCATCCAGCAAAGTGCCTGAAGGCGCTCTACATCACCCTGAAATGCCAAGGTTGCAACATCGCAAAAGTATTGGTTGATGGAGGATCAGCCTTCAGTATACTTCCTTACTCCACTTTGCAACAACTCCCAATTAATCCCTCTACTATTGAACCAAGTGGAACCATTGTTAAGGCGTTTGATGGGTCTTTGAGGGAGATCATGGGATCCATTGATCTTCAGCTACAGATTGGGCCAACTACCTTCACGACTACATTCCAAGTGATGGATATTAATCTAGGGTACACGATACTGTTAGGAAGACCTTGGATTCATGAGGCAGGTACTGTTCCCTCTACGCTTCATCAGAGGGTAAAGTTCATAGATAATGGGAAACTCATCACTGTCAAAGGGGAAGAAGAATTGTTGGTGACTAAACCGGTGTCAGTGCTATATGTTGATTGTGCTGAAGACACTCTTGAGGTATCATTCCAAAACCTTGAGATAGCAGAGCCAGTGGAATCAAAATGTGATGTGCATCAAGTAGCTGCTCGAATAATGCGCAAAAATGGATTTGAAGAAGGAAAAGGATTAGGGAGTCAGCTACAAGGAATCAAGAGTCCGATCTCGCTTCTTGACAATCCTGGAAGACTTAGTCTTGGGTATCAAACCACAAGAAATCAACAGTCTTTTGAATTTGCTAAGGAAAATATCCCACATATTAGGGATACATTTCCAGCGCCTGCAGAATGATGGTGATAGAAGCAAATGAAGCTGTCAGCACCCTTGGAGGAACTAAGGAGATACCTTGGCTGATCTACCCTAGTCTTGAGCCATTAAACAATTGGGATTCTGTGCCCTTAGATGATTTGTTGTATCTTGAGTAATGGACGCTTTAGTTGCTTTGTTGTATTTCAATTTCAATTGAATAAGATGAATATGCATGGTTTTCTTTCTTTTCTATTCTCTTTTCATCTTTTTTGTTTTTGTTTTTCTTTTATTTATTTCGGGTCTCATCTTAATTCCAGGGACTCATCTCCTTCAGATTCGTTATCCTGTGCAAATGATTGTGAAAACCCATTAACTGATTATTGCATTACAACAGACTTGAATAAAAATGAACAAGATGAAGATCCCGAGTTGTGCCAACAATTTGCTAAAATCATAGATTCAATTGAGAAAGGGATAAATCCACATGATGAGGTTGTTGAAATTGTGAATTTGGGAACTGATGAGGATAAAAAAGAAGTGAAAATAGTTGACAACCCAGAAAGAAAAGAAATGATTGCACTATTCCGTGAATTCCTGGATGTTTTTGCTTGGTCCTACAAAGATATGCCCGGTTTGGACCCAGAGATAGTGGCTCACAGGATTCCACTAATTGAAGGAATAGAACCTAAACGACAAAAATTAAGAAGGATGAGCCCAGAAATGTCACTCAATCAAAGAGGAAGTCAAAAAGCAACTTGATGCTGGTTTCTTGGAGGTTCCACTCTACCCGAAATGGATAGCTAATATAGTACCTGTATCGAAGAAGGATGGAAAGGTCCGAATGTGCGTGGACTATTGTGACCTAAATAAAGCAAGCCCAAAGGATAATTTTCCTCTCCCACATATAGATGTTCTAGTTGATAACACAGCTAGAAGCCATCGATTCTCTTTCATTGATGGCTATTCAAGTTACAATCAGATCTTGATGATAGAAGAAGACAAAGAAAAGACTTCATTTGTCACTCAGTGGGGAGAATTTTGTTATAGGGTTATGTCATTCGGACTAAAGAATGCTGGGGCGACATACCAACGAGCGATGGTGACTCTTTTCCAAGAAATGATTCACAAGGAGCTAGAGGTGTATGTGGATGACATGGTAGCAAAGTCACAAGAAGGAGAAGTCATGTTACAGTGCTCAGGAAACTATTTGAACGGTTGAGGACTTACAAGCTTCGACTGAATCCAGCAAAATGTACCTTTGGAGCGTCCATAGGAAAATTGTTAGGGTTTATTGTCAGCAAGAAGGGTATTGAAGTAGACCTAGACAAAATCAAAGCCATCCAGAACATGCCAGCACCCAAGATAGAGAAGGAAGTTCAAGGTTTCTTAGGCCGACTGAATTACATAGCAAGATTCATCTCCAATTTGACTTACACTAGCGAGCCGATATTCAAGCTATTGAAGAAGAATCATTTGAGAAAATGGGATGACAAGTGTCAAGAGGCCTTTGACAAGATCAAGAATTATCTTTCAAATCCACCTCTCTTAGTTCCACCAACACCAGGGCGACCATTCATACTATATCTCACAGTATTGCATAGGTCTATGGGGGTAGTATTGGGTCAGCATGAGTCTAGTCGAAAGGAGCAAGCCATTTACTACCTGAGCAAGAAATTCAATGATCGCGAGTCTAGATATCTGGCTATTGAGAAGACTTGTTGCGCACTAGTATGGACGGCGAAGAGATTATGACAGTACATGCTCTATTATACGACTTTGCTCATATCTCAGATAGACCCTATGAAGTGTATCTTTGAAAGCCCGCATATTTCCCTGAGAATGTCCAAATGGTAAATAGCTCTAGTAGAATTTGACATCAAGTATGTGACCAGAAAATCTATAAAAGGGAGTGTGATAGCTGATCACCTAACTGAAAACCCGCTTGAAGAATATCAATCGATGGAGCTTGAATTTCCTGATGAAGATGTCTTAGCAGTTGTAGAAGAGAACAGTGAGAATAAGGAAGAAGATGATTTAGTGTGGAAGATGTATTTTGATGGTGCAGTCAATATCTGAGGGAATGGGGTTGGAGTAGTCTTAAAATCTCCTGATGGAAAACAGTTCCCAATTGCTGTGAAACTGACATTTGATTATACCAACAACATGGCCGAGTATGAAGCATGCATAACAGGTCTGAAGGCAGCGATATCCTTTGGAGTGCAATACTTGGAGGTCTATGGAGATTCAGCCTTAATCATTTTTCAAGTCAATGGAGAATGGCAAGTCAAAGAACATAAGTTACTAGCATACTTTGATCATCTTATGAGCTTAAAAGATAAGTTCAAGGATGTCAGTTTCCATTACCTACCTCGCGATCAGAATTAGTTTGCAAATGCTTTAGCTACCTTGGCTGTGATGACCAAACTCGATCTAGAAGTGGAAGTATGACCCTTGCAAGTAACAGTTAGAAGAGAGCCAGCATACTGTTCCAACATTGAAGATGAGCTAGATGGCCAACCATGGTTCTATGATATCAAGAAGTTAATCAAGGAGAAAGCATATCCTGCAACTGTAACATCTTAATTTTTAACCCAATACTCTAGAACATATTTAGGTTAATCATTAGTCTGTTACATCGTAGCTTCCTTATTACTTTAAAATACTTAGCGGAAATACTGGTAAATTTTTTTTTGAATAATAAAAGCAAAGTGAGAGCCGCGCGACACGATAAATAATAAAGCACAGATGAAAATAAAGCAAACATCTCGTCATAACACAAGGCAAGTAAAGGCATATCACAATAAAACTGAACTGCATATTTATATAATATAATATGCCCACTTATGTAGAGTGGGACTTAGTTTGGTACAACTGGAATATAAATACATGGAAAACGAAAGTACAACAAAAGGCATAAAAGAAACTCTCCTAACTCTAGTGCACCTACAAATGGATAGCCCCAAAGACAAAAGAAGGCTATCCTAGCCTAGTCAAAGCTTGAGCACCAGAACCGCGACGGTCATCTCCTACTGCGGGCCTCTTTGGAATGGAGGGATGTATCCGATCCACTGGGCTATCTTGGCTGGGGTGGCTATGCGTTGCATCGGTTGGGCATGAGCTCCACGGTAGGGAATCATCCTCACCCGTCCTCCATGTACCGGCTGAGCGACAGAAGCCTCACTACCCTCCCTAATGTCCATCGGCACAATGGGGGAGGATCCCTCGGAGGGTACCTGAGTGGCAGAGTCCTCCGAAGGGTCCGTCTCGGAGAATTATGAGGGCGAGCGGGGCACGTACTGTGGGTAGTCCCGGATGGTAGAGGCTGTCGGTGGGGTGGTTTAGGGTACCTGAGTGGCTCACTACCCTCCCCAATGTCCATCGGCACAGTGGGGGAGGATCCCTCGGAGGGTACCTGAGTGGCAGAGTCCTCCGAAGGGTCCGTCTCGGAGAATTATGAGGGCGAACGGGGCACGTACTGTGGGTAGTCCCTGATGGTAGAGGCTGTCGGTGGGGTGCGGCGGATCCGCTCCTCTCGAGGGTGTGCGCGCTCGAACACGAAGTCGTTGCCGAAGGGTGAGACAGGAGAGAATCGATGGCTATGTACGGGATGACTAAAGGGCCGTCCAACGAACATAAATACACGTACGACACAGCGACCCACAAAATGGTATGACCCATGGTCCGGATCATGATGCACCTCTCAGGTTGGGGTGTCCACGAAAACCACGAACGTCGCCATCTAAAGATGTGATGGAAAGAAAGAGATAGAGGGAGTGAGAATCTTGCTAAAGAATCTCAGTAGGGCCTCCTACTACCTAGGTGTCATCGTCTACGTCCTCAGAAATCTTGGGTTTAGTGTGTAAAATAAGTGAGCATGCATTAAGTCCATGTTTAAGCTTTAAAACATAATTAGCCAAGGTCCATTCATTTTAGCATGATTCTTAATGACATGGATGCAATCATATTAAAGAATGTATGCATGGCTCTGCTTAATGCAAGAAATTAGTCATAACATTAAGAACATCATAATAGTGGCATAAAGTGGTAATTAAATTCTCATATGGGAAACTTTGTGACATAAACATCATACTTTACTTCCTCATGGGCCACCCTAAAAGACAATCGCTCTGGGGGTGCTCGGCCGAACCGGTGTCACCCAGAACGTGTCACATCTCTAGGTTATGAGCTCATACCTTAACCAGTCGTCACTAGTTCTTACTTATCAATCCCGATAAGCGTAACATAATCATAAACATAATCCCGACTTATCCAGTACGGGCTAGGGGACATTTCTTGGGGGTACTCGGCCGAACTGGTGTCACCCAAGAATTCATCTTGGTACCGATGTCACATGAGTTCTCTGGAGGTGCTCGGCCGAACCGGTGTTATCCGAGAACTCATCTTAGTACCTCATAAATAAAAATCTTGTAGGTTTTCAAAAACTTTCTAAGTCCCCGAATTTGTCAGAAATTCGACAGCATGATTGCAGCATGCTGAATTTCTTCCAAATTCTGCTTTATGCCACATAAGTCATTCAAACATGCATCCTCCATCATAATTTCATGCATTCACATAATTATTCTCATACATTCACAAGCAACATTAAAAATTCATTATGCTCTTGGTCCTACGGTATCTTATGCTTTGACCCTTACGGGCCTTAAACTTGTGATGTAATTAACCTATCATCTTCTATCAACCTCTTATGCACCTAAGGGTTCTCTTCTAAAAAATCTTATTATTATTTATGCTCTCTAATAAATCTGAACAATACCATTCCTTAGGGGCAGCATTATAAACTTATAATTGCGGGGTTCTAGAACTTACGTTTTAGACCCTTTCTTGGTTCTGTTTTCGCCTAAGGCGCTATAAATTCAACCTAAACTAATTATGAGGCATTTCTATTCCTAAGAACTAATTATGAGCCATGTTCTCTACATTATAAGGTTGCTGGACAGATTCTAAAAATTAAATGTTCTAAGAGTTCTAGAATTGCGGTTTTATGGTTTTCTAGTTACTAGTTTCTCTATAGATGCTAAAATTCAATCCTACTTCAAATGTAACCAAATTTTTCATGATTAAACAATCCTAATCTGATTATATTCCCATTGAAACAGTTTGGGCAGTATCCAAAAATAAATAGGTTAAAACTATGCTAAATCTTGACTTTACGGTTTTTCTAGAAAGCTAGTTTCTCTCCTATCATGCATGGAAGTGTTCCCACCTCATCATACATAATTTTCACACATTCTAACACATCAAAACATCATCATACAGCAGCAAAATTATCATGGAAGTACCGAAACATTAAGTCCCAAAAAGATGCATAACTTGATATTTTCTAAAGCATATAAGTTGCTAGTTTCTCTTGGAACCATTTTTAGGACTTCTAAAACTCTTTTGCAAATCATTTTATTTTTTCAAGAGGCTAAAAATACCCTTAGGTCAATAACGAACTTGATCCCTCCTTAAAAGAGGATTAAATTCATAAATCTTGTTGGTCTTGATCTCATAAACTTCATGAGGCTTTAAAGAGAATCTTAAAACTTAGATTGTTGGCCCTTGTAGCTAGATGAAACTCATTCTAAGTTCATCAGTCCTACATGACTGAAATTATGCATTCAAAGAATGCTTCCACATTAGACTTTAACTTGAGATAAAATGGGCAAGTCTTTGAGCTCTAAAGTCTTTAAGTGATGACATAATTTTAAATATGCTATGCACTTCATTTTTATTCTTCATTACAAAGTAAAGTGAGAGCTTAAAGTAAATATGCAAGACTTGAATATAAATATGCAAGGCTTGAAATAAATATGCAAGACTTGAAATATAAATATGCAAGTTCATTTCTTTATTTTCGTGCTCTAGGCCCAGCAACAATCAACTTTAAGGCCGAAATAGAAAGGCTTTGAGATTTAGTTAGGTGATAGTGCAAGCTCTCATTTTAAATCTTTATGTTCTTTAGTGATGAAAAGTAAATATGCTAGACAAGAATGTAAATATGAGGTGCAATCCATTTTTTATCCTTTAACTTTAAGTGATGACTTGGAAAATAAATATGAATGCAAGGCTCAAAGTAAATATGTAATGCATAAGCTTGAATTTAAATATGAATGCTAGTCCATTTTATTTCTTATTAGAGCTCATACAAAACTTTAAAGGAGCTTAAACCTCAATCCAAACTTATCACGGCAAGATAAAGTAAAGACAAGAGTAAACCTCAAGGGTTCTTTAGAATACAAATTTCTTTTCTTGAAATGAGGGCATGAATAACATTTTTATTAAAACCCAAGCTCTAGAGGCCTCATTGTGATGAACACATAGTCATCATCTAGAAGCTCTCATCATCAAGCCATTGTGAACCTTATTGGCCAACATGGCCGAAAATGTGGAGAAAGAAACAGAAAAGGAACCGAAACTTTTAAGAAGAAAAGGAAACATTCAAAACTCTAGAGACCATGATCTTGATGATGCATTAACACCAACATCATGAGTCCTCATCATTGAGTTCATATAACCATTTTAAAACATCACCAAAGTTAAAGATTCAAGGTTCAAGAAGAAAGAACAAAAGAAAACATCTTTAACTTGAGAACAAAGATCAAGCTTTAGAGATTGTTCAAGTGATGGGCATCACCACCATGAAACCTCATCATTAAGCTCTCATTCCTTTGTCCTCAAAGGCCCATGGCCGAAATGATAAAGAAAAAGGAGAGGGAGAGAAGTTCTAAAAAGACTCAAGAGAAACCATGAACACATAACTAGATATAGAACTTAAATAAAGAAAATACTTGAAAGAAAATCCCTACCAAGTGATTGAAGGTTGGGATGAGAGAAGAGGATGAAGAACTTGAAGAACTTGAACACTTGAACTTGAGAGAAAAAGAAAACTTTGAAGTGCTCTTTGAAAACTTACACTTAGCAAATGAACCCAAAATGATGCAAGTTCACCCAAGCATGCTATTTATAGAGAAATGAAACACATGCAAGGTGCAAGGAGGGAGGGAAGGTTTGGCCAAGGATGAGCAGCCCCATGAGTTCCATGAGATGAGATGTTGTGATCTTGAGGCATGGTGAGGTATGGTTCAAAGAATGGTGAGGTATGGTTCAAGGTGTGGCTCAAATATGGTTCTTTGAGTGAGAAACAAATCAACATGTGATGTAATTGAGGGAAAGAGGGCCGAAAGTGCATTAGCCATGGGGAGGGTTTTCTTGCATTTTAATTGTGGTTTAGAGTTGTGTTTAGGTGTATCTTTGATTAGGATTAAGATTAGGAATTTGTAAGAAAGTGTTTAGGTGAGAAAATGGGTAATCAAGGTTGTCAAAACATATTTAAGGAGTGGTCGTGCATCATTAGTGAGTTATAAACCCATTTTAGCGCATAAACAATTCTAGACACAATTCCTTGATTTAAGGAATTGGAGAGAGAAAACACTATTTAAGATTCCAAGAGTGAAATCTTGAGTTTTAAAAAGAGATTTAAATCTAATCTAAGCAATTTTAGGTTCTAATTAATTTTAATAGTTTATTTTGACTCTAGATTAATTATGAAAATTAATTAATTTTCGATTAGAGCCTAATATTGCTTAGGTTGCTTAATTACATCATTAAGCTCAAAAACACTATTCTAGGAGCAAAATCATAATTTTGCACTAAGACTGCCCGGGACCACCGGGACTCAAACAGATGCTTTGAAACATGTAAAAACATTGTTTTAAACCTTCAGGGAAAGTTTCGGGCTCAAACGGCACCTTTACCCGTGTAAAAACGCTATAGGGGTATTTTGGTCATTTTGACCAGAAACTGCAGAAAATGAGACTTTCGCTTCCAAAACCACTCAAGGGCCATTCAATCCCTTTCAAACATTGAGTTGGCCCTTCGAGGACTGCTGGGCCGGCCATCCTCGAATTATGGGCCGAAAATGACCTCAGGGGCATTTTGGTCATTTTTCACTCAGACAGAAAAATTGGGGCGTTACAGTAGCGGAAAATGAGAATAACAGGAAGACACTCAGACGACTATCAATGTTGTTCTTCTTATCAGGGGAAGTGTAACATCTTCCCAAGTATAGCATCATCCTTAAGTCATGACATCATGCTCGAGAGTTGTTACTTATAAATTAGCGAACCTTTCTTAAATATCTATAGCCATTTTGATTGATTCGCGAGATAACTAGGTCATAATTCTACTAAAATATATAACAAGGAAACCCAAAATATTTATTTAATACAAAGTTAAGTACATAAGGGAAGCTCTTCTATGAGCTTTAACACACCTTTGTTCTCTGACATATTTACACACATGTTCATTCCACTAAATACAACATAATAAAAGCATTAACTACTACACTATTGCACTTCTGAGTTCTTTTGCATAGCAGTCCCTCAGTCCTCTGTGTCAACCTAGAGACGACACGGGAACACAAAAATATAGGGGTGAGAATTATACAAGTCTCAGTAGGGTGACTCCCCCGAACACAATTATAATGTTATCGTCATCGCCCCAGCCACTTCGGTTTATTAAGAAAAAGTGGTCATGCATTATATAATAACGGTTTATTTTTTAAAGTTCCAAATCGTACTTCCGAAGTGGGTTACTTTTAATAATCAATCACTTAATATACATATACCATACTACTCAACATCATATACTACTAAACTTTCCACTTAAATATATTAGTCTCAATATCGATGCTAAACTTCTTCACTCGGCATATAAGACAAAAGATTTCTTACAAAATTTACTTCTTAAACTTGCCCTGGCCCTTGACTAATCTTGTCACATCTGGGCATTATGTACCGCCGTCCCCAGTGTGGCAACAATGGGTAATAGACTGCTTTTCAGGACTGAGCTCATTCCTATACATGATCATTGGATTTGCTTTCTCCAATTCTCCCACAGATCTATTCCTAGCCAGGTATACTTTCCCCAACTCAATTCAAGGGTAGTCAGGTTTACTTTCCCTGACAGACCGGATTTACTTTCTCCAGCCCAAGGATTATAAATCTTATGCTCTTCTTGGTAGTTAGGTTTACTTTCCCTAACAAACTGGATTTACTTTCTCCAGTCCAAGAAACACAATCTTATGCTTTTCTTTCGCATATAAAAAATTATAATAATCATTCGTATCTATGTGTACCTAACCTCATTAATAAGTTCACATGTTCAATTACTCAGACTCATATTCAGGTACTCATGTCATACTAGTACAAAATACCATCATTTCATCAATTCAAAGCATCAAGTTATTTTCAGCACAATGGCAGATTTCACACTATTGTGGGACGAATTTATTTGCACACAAAACAATCATTTCAGAGACTATAAAAATTATCAAGGACACCTCAATGTGTCACCAAGGTCCTGTAAAAATTTCAGGGTAGTTAGAGTTCTCTAACTATATTAACAAAATTATAAAAGTTTAGTGGTCAGAAACCATCCAACCTCAGCTCAAGAACCAAAATTCATAATTTTTGACCATAGCAAATGAACCCAGAAAATTCTAAATAAAAATCCTAGTAAAACCTCAATATGTCTCTAATATCCTGTAAAAAGTTAAGCTCATTATTCGATCATTTACTAGGTTAATAAAATTTCACAAGTTCACAGCTTCAGATTCAACATTTCAGGCAGCATATGCTTAATTTCAGCTCTTGATTTTTCTAAGGCAGTTTGACTCAAAATAAAAACCCAATAAAATTCGTGGGACTAGCTCAAGATGTTAGCTCCAGCATATATTTTTTCCAGTTCAAGAAAATGCCCAAAAAAAGCCCAGAAAATTCGTGATCAAACACTGCCTGTCAGAAAACTGAAAATCCAGCAAGTATCACTCAACATCTTTTGACAAAATGATCTCTCTAACCTCATCCAAACACTTCAGCAAAATTCATATATCAATAACAATATAATATCAACCCAATTAACCAGAAATTTCGGATTGAAACCAGTAAGAATTGCTCAGAAAAATTTTGAAAGAAAAAGGCCAAAGAAAACCCTACTTTGAAAGCTTCAAAACTTTATAACTTCAAAGGTTGTTCCACTTGATTTCCCTTCACTTCAAGGCCACCAATTCAAGCCCAAAGACTCCCTTAGGCAGTGAAGAATGATCTCTCAAGGTGGAAAACTATGATGGATTCAAATTCTAATCGATTAGTTTGGTAGGTATTGAGGAGTAGAACAAGTTTTGTGAAGGGAGTTTGTGGTTTTATAAAGTTTAGACTACGTTTTTGAGGGTTTGAAATCAAGTTTCCATGGTTTTGGTGAAGTAACAATGGAGGATGGCTGGTTTGAAGATGCTGCCCGAGAAAGAAATGGCTTCATGGAGAAGTTTAAAGTTATATTTATCTTGTAATGAATATAATGATATTATAGTATATAGTTAAATCATCATTAATTCAAGTAAGAAAAATGGATGGCTAGGATTGAATCTTGTATTACAAGATTCAATCCTAGCCATTCATTTGATATAAATGGATAAACATTATCCTTTTGTAAAGGTCAAACTAGTTTTGGATTGTCGAATTAGTACAGAAATTTCACAAAGCAGGTGAAACAATGTACTCGGGAAATCAAACATTGCCCGAAAAATAATTTCGGGTATAAAATCTTCATTTCTACCTATTTCTAACCATAATCATATAATTTCTCGATTTCGGGCATCTCCGGGTCCTAATTCTAGGGTTTCGGCTGTCTCGGCGGGCCTACGGGGCTCGCAAGTTACTATTCATGATTTTTTTTTATTTTTTACAAATCTGTTGGATCATCCTCATCATTGTTCAAACTATCAATTTTTTGAAATTATGACTAATAAAGCTCAAATTAATTTTTAGACAATTTTTAGGGTGTTACATTACCACCCACCTTAAAAAGAATTTTGTCCTGAAAATTCATTGAAAGCAATTTCAAAAGACAAATTCATGAAACAAAAAAGGAATTCACACGTAATTCAAATAATTCAATCAAATCCTAAACGTTCCTACCTTAGGTCGGATTGTTGGGTGGTGACGTCCCCTTAGCACTTATGGTGAAGACCCTACTCTAGTATTGTGGCTTTGTAGTTGGTTTTGAGTGCCTATCTGGGCACTCTCAAATCTTGTGTCCTGGTTTTTCACAACCATAGCACACATTTCGTCCAGCCAAGCAAGCCCTATTTCCATGATTTCTTCCACATTTTGGGCATGAACTTGATTGCTGTTGCTGTTTATCCTTGTGTGGACTTGGTTGAAACTGCTTCTTCAAGGGCGGGTCGTCCTCATAGTCTTGGTCTTCAAGTGGCAATCTTTTGTTCAAAGTGTTCTTAGTAGATTGAACGATTGCTAACTTCTTGTTGGAGTCCTCAGCACGGTGGCCTTTGTTTACCAAGGTTGCATAATCCCGAATCTCTAACAGACCCACAGTAGCTTCAATGTCCTCACGTAATCCTCCTTCATACTTCATGCACTTCCAAGCTTCATCTGGATTGCAATGTCGGGGAGTGATCGCCGGTGCAAGGAGGCACGGACAAGGAGCGGCTCCTGGCAGACTTTGAAAGTGGAGGGGTACATGAATGAACCGATTACACACCCGAATGAGAGGGATCCTGAGACTGTATAGGTATGGGACTATACAGTTAAGGAGGGCTTATATGAATTGATTTGTACTACCTATACCAACAAGATGCATCTTCTTTTCGGTAGCCCAAACTGAAAGAACTCCATAGTTAAGCGTGCTTGACTTGGAGCAATTTTGGGATGGGTGATCTCCTGGGAAGTTTTCCTAGGAAGCGTGCGAGTGAGGACAAAGCATGCTGAAAAGACCTGTGTTGGTTTGTGGGGACAATCGTCAATCCATAAAGCAGTAGGGGATGTTACAGAGTACCCCTCCGCTTTGAGGTGTCATTGAGAATTTTTATAGCATTTTAATTGATCATTTGGTATGAGAAATAAATTGTGCTACTTGAGTGTGAAATCTCATGTAACGCCCGGGGATTGCGAAGTCGGGGAGTGATCGCCGGTGCAAGGAGGCACGGACAAGGAGTGGCTCCCGGCAGACTTCGAAAGCGGAGGGGTACATGAATGAACCGATTTCACACCTGAATGAGGGGGATCCTGAGACTGTATAGGTATGGGACTATACAGTTAAGGAGGGCTTATATGAATTGATTTGTACTACCTATACCAACAAGATGAATCTTCTTTTCGGTAGCCCAAACTGAAAGAACTCCACAGTTAAGCGTGCTTGGGTTGGAGCAATTTTGGGATGGGTGACCTCCTGGGAAGTTTTCCTAGGAAGCATGCGAGTGAGGACAAAGCATGTTGAAAAGACCTGTGTTGGTTTGTGGGGACAGTCGTCAATCCATAAAGCAGCAGGGGATGTTACAGGAAGTATTGTATAAAAGGGGTTACGATGCAGTTTTGTTAAGGTGTGTCGATGCTAGGGAAGCGAACTCCATCTTATCAGAAATCCATGAGGGTATTTGTGGTACTCATGCTAACGGACACATGTTATCCCGACAGATTCTCAGGCAAGGATACTATTGGCTAACAATGGAAAAAGATTGCATAGAGTTTGTCAGAAAATGTCACAAATGCCAAATTTATGCGGACCGAATCCATTCTCCTCCTGTGCCATTGCATACTCTTACATCGCCTTGCCCGTTTACAATGTGGGGCATGGATGTCATAGGGCCAATCAACCCTAAAGCCTCCAATGGGCATTGATTCGTTCTGGTAGCTATTGATTATTTCACCAAATGGGTAGAGGCCGCTTCCTATGCCAATGTGACACGGAAAGTGGTAGTGAAGTTTCTGAAGAATAACATCATTTGTAGATATGGATTGCCAGAAAAGCTCATAACAGATAATGCCACAAATTTCAACAATGCAGATGTACAGAAACTGTGTGAGCAATTCAAGATTAAGCATCATAACTCGACTCCTTATCGGCCAAAGATGAATGGGGCTGTGGAAGCAGCGAACGAGAATATCAAGAAGATCCTGGGGAAGATGGTGGTCACATACAAGGATTGGAGTGATATGTTGCCTTATGCATTACATGCCTACCGAACTTCTGTCAGATCCTTAACTGGGGCAACTCCGTATTCGCTGGTGTATGGGATGGAGGCAGTAACACCCATAGAAGTGGAAATACTGTCTTTAAGAGTCTTGGTGGAAGCTGAATTGGAAGAAGCTAAGTGGGTCAAAATGAGATATGAGCAATTGAACATGCTCGAAGAAAAATGGCTGAATGCAATCTGCCATGGTCAGTTATATCAGAAATGGATGGCTAAAGCATTTAATAAGAATGTTCACCCTCGAACATTCCAATTCAGCGACCTTGTTTTAAAGAAAATTTTGCCAAATCAAGAGGATAACAGAGGCAAGTGGGCACCCACACATGAAGGCCCTTACATCGTCAAGAATGCATTTTCTGGAGGGGCATTGATCTTGACTGACATGGAAGGCAATATGCTTGCAAAACCAATCAATTCAAATGCCGTAGAGAAGTATTTTGCCTAAAAAAAAGAAAAAATAAAAAAAAAGAAAATGCTCGCTAGGTTGAAAACCCAAAAGGGCGGCCTAGGAAAAAATTAGAGAAAAAAAAATCAAAAGAGGAAGGCAAGTCCTAATTGTTAGGTTGAAAACCTAAAAAGGCGGCCTATGCAATGATGAAGAGTTGAGTCAATGATCAAAGAGTTATGTGGAATATCAAAACTGGGGCAATTTGATCATAATATTGTTGGAAGCACAATGAAGGATTGTGCTTGCCATCATGGAATTCAAGTTTAGTGTAACCAACAAATCAGTGAAATGGGTTGATCACATGAAAATAGCATTACCAATCTTTTCTTTCCTTATTCCTCATCTCTTAACAGTTGTTGAAATCCTGTAAATACTTCCTAGATGGAAATCCAATAAAATTGCCTTCCTCTTCTGTCGTGTCCCTGTTTATCTCTTATTTCCATCAAAATCTTTATCACTATATTCTTTAAAACCATGCATAATTATGATATTATAATTGAAATGCTACTAAGGGATTAATTTGTTGACAAAGCTCATAATTGATAAGTCAAATAGGGGTTTGTGGATCAAGATTGAATCACAAAAGAAATGGGATGGGTGATCAAGGTAAAAAGTGAGAACAATGAAAGAACTGGGGCAAGAAGAAGATGCTGAAGTAACTCCAAGCAAAATATGTTTGAAATCTACAATGAAGAGGTTTTCATTTAAAGAGATGGCTCAATCTGGGATTGACAAAAGCTTTCTTGAAAGACAATGCGAAGATGCCTCAAACTGGGGCAAATTTATTTTTGTGAAAAGCCATTTTCTCATTATTACATCAGTTTTGCATACATTCATTCATCATGTCACCTTTTTATCAACTTTGCATAATTCAGTATATCATTATTGCATCAATTCTGCATTATTCGTATCATTTTGACATCATTTTAATATCATTATTCATCAAAATTGCCAACCATCCACTTGCATTTGTTTCCACATATATTTCATACACCTTCATAAAATTTTATTTTCACAATATTTTTACATTTCACATTTCACATGCTTTTGTGATGGTCACTTTTCACAAGTTTTATTAGTTTTCACAATTTACTGCTTTCACAATTTATCATCTTTCACATTTATCAGCTTTCACATTTACAGCTTTCACAACTTATTGTTCACAATTTATCAGCTTTCACAATTTACAGCTTTCACAATTTATAGTTTTCATAATTTACCAGCTTTCACATTTACCAGCTTTCACATTTACCAGCTTTCACAATTTATCTACTTTCACAAATTTACATGCTTTTACAATTTACCTATTTTTTCAAGTTTATACGCTTTCATATTTTACATGTCTTTACAAATATTTACTCTACTTTCATATTTATTTTCACATACTTTTACTGATTTCACATTTATCTTCACGAGTCTTTACTGCTTTCACATTTATTTTCACATGTTTTTACTACTTTCATGTTTATTTTCACGTGCTTTTACTACTTTTACGTTTACTTTCACAAGTTTTTACTGCTTTTACACTTGCTTTTACATGCATTTGTTACCGCAGATTTCACATTCACATTTCGCATGAAGGTTTTACATCCACATTTCATACAGATTCCATTTTCACGTATTTTTCATTTCACATGCTTTTCTACATGCTTTTGAATTTTACATGCATTAGCATCAAACATTCAACATAAAGTCATTTGACATCATCAGAACGTTGTTTTCATGCATACATCCTACAGAATCAGTTAGCATCATCCATTGTGCATTGGTCATCTAGTAGTATTTCTCAAACCTTTTTTGCATGATCACTAAGCATTCATTGTTACTATCATACACTATCATTAACGTCATCATTATCCATCATGCATCATGCATCATCTAGACAAAATATGTGTTCATATCTTTACTTGTCTCTTATAGCTAAATGTCAAAGCCACCATCTTTACATTTATCAATAAGAAACAAGTAAAGAGGGGCAACTGTGAACACCATATTTTGTCCGGGTATTTTATTTTACTTTTTAAAGTAAGCAAAAAAAAAAAGTCTAAGCCCATTTTGTTGTTGGTTGTCATCATTTGTTTGTTGTTATTGCTGTAAAAAAGATAAGCCCATTTTGCATTTTGAGCTGTACCAAAAAAAAAAAAAATCCTCCCACAGCCCATTCTCCTAACCATTGTTGGCCATTAAACTCCACCATAAAGATCCCTCTCTCCATGACAACCTATGATCAAATAAAGAAAAATCTTTCTCTGTGATAGCCTGTATGAAGGAGTCCTCATTGCTGCCAGAAAGACCAAAAAGAAAAGACAAATACAGAGCGTGCATGCAACAGTCAAAAAGAGACGCTTGTATTTGAAGAATGAGAGCAGAGTACATGAGCGCCTGTCTTTGGAGAATGAGAGCGGAGCACGAAACTTCATTTTTCAAAAATCAACAACAGGTTCAGCAAGAAATTTAAGAAGAGCTGCTCTAATCAGAAACAGATCATCCCAAGGTCAAAAGACAGAATCCCTCAATCAAGGCCTAATCTGTGGAAAATCAAGCTAGAGAGATTAAATTAAAATTGCAGAGCGTGTATAAATACATGGACAGAGGGATCAATGAGGGAATAAAGTCAGTGAGATACACAGAGAGTTAATTCAGAAAGTTTACAGAGAGTGAAACACAGAGAGTACACACATTGGGAAGGATCATTATCTCCTACTTTCTAAAAATTGTTTTAGTGCTTAGATTTCGAGAGAGTTGGAGCTAAATAATAGAAGTTGAAAGAAATAAAAAGGAAAGAGCAAAACAATATTGAGTGGTATATTCTCCTTCTTACTTGTTCTTGTCACCTGGTTTTAATCATTTTCATTTATATCACATATCATGCACTTCACACAAACACAAACAGCAAGCTAATATGCACACACATACACCAGTTCCATTCCACATTTAAAAACACAAATCACAGTCTTCACTAACTTCTGGCCCTCTACCCTCTGCCACCATAAGCCAATAGCCACATAAACACAAAACCTTCAACCTCTATCCTTTAACACAATAGCCACCATCATCATCACCTTCATTTAGCCTATAACCAACCACCGCCAACACAACCCCATCAATCAAACAACTCCAAACCGCATCCCTGGTAACAACCCAAAAATCAATCCATGCCGAAAATCCAGACACAAACCAAACCAAAATCATCATCAACAATAGTCAATCCCAAATTCAAAAAAATCCAATCCCAGCTTAGAACCAAGCATATCAGAATTTCCTATTCAAAAATTGAAACTAAAAAAAAAAAAGAAACCCGCGTCTCCTCCTTCCTCTTCCTTGATCGCGCTGCCAAGGACCGTCGCTGCGGCTTCCACCTCCCTCTGCCTAGCTTGCACCACCGAGTCACTAGCCCCCTCCTCCGCTGCGTCTCTCTCACTTTCCTTCTCTCTCTCCGCACTCCCTCTCTTCCTATTTTTCTCTCTGTGTTATGGGTGTATGTGAGAGTGTGTTTGTTTGTGATATGTGTATTGTACTCCCCGTGTTGATCTATCTCCCTCTCTGTAACTTTCCCTTTGTTTGTGTGTGTGTAAATGTATGTGTAGGTGGGTGACCGCACACACTCTCTCTCTCTGTTGGTCATCATTCCCTCTCCTTTCCAACCCTTGTGCTTCTGTCTTTGAAAGGAAAATGAAGACAATGTTAAAACTAAACTAAACCCCACCTTTCAAATTACAAGACAATGATGCCAAAGCCAACCACTCTTTACCCCACGACAAACTTTCCCTTTTTTAATGATGCCCACGTGTTTGTCTTCCCAAAAAGACAAAAAAAACAAGCATTCCCTATCTCTGTTGCAACCTTTCTTTCCTTTATGCTAATATTTTTTTTTCTTCTTTTCTTTTGGTTTTGGGTCACTTTTTTTTACTGGTGCTATTTTCTTTTTTTTTTTTTATTTTTAGTTGAGGTAATTGGATTTTTTTTTGGCTCACTTTAAGATTTGTTTTTTAAATTGAGTTTGCTGTGTTATTTTTTGGGCTAGGTTCATTTTTTTGGGTGTTGGGTGGTTGATTGGGCCAAGATTGTTTTATCATTTTTTTTGGGGGAGCTGATTCAATTTTTATGGGTTTTTGGCTTTACTCTTTTTATGTTTGGTTTGTCCTTCACAATTTCATGACTTTTTTATTATTATAATAATTAAAATATTTTTTTATCTGTGCCAATCAATAGTTGTGATTGAAGAGCTGATGTCCTCCTTACATGCTATCAGATTCTAAAGATTTATTGAGTAGCCTAGTGCACAATTTTTTTTTGTTCAAACAATTGTTCTAATTTTTTTTTTCATAATTAAAATCAATCAACACAGAATCATTTTTTTACAAAACGACGTGACTTTGAGTTCCTCATTGCACCAAAGGATACATCGGCGTAGCCAGCAACTATCAAGTCAAATTAATTTTTCATTGAATTGTGTTCTCTTTTAATTTAAATTTATTTTCTTTTATTTTATTTCTTTTTATATAATTATAGATTTTAGGGAAAAAATAAATATTATAAAATTATAATTAATTTGCATAATGAGCTCTAGAGTAATTATATTTATACGGATGTATTAAGGGTGCAGTAGGATTAAGTTTTCACCCTTCCCTAATCATAATCAGACTCCTAAACCTTCGATCTCTTTTAAGAAGACCAGTTTGCCAATTTAAAGGTTTTCCAATTTTAGCCAAAATTAAAATTGGTGGCGACTCCCATTTTATTCAAATTTTATTTTAAAATTGGTTCGTCATTGTAACACCTCGATTTTCTGTCTGTGTGGAAAATGACCAAAATGCCCCTGAGGTCATTTTCGGCCCGGAATTCGAGGATGGCCGACTCGGCAGTACTCGAAGGGCCAACTCAATGCTTGAAGGGGATTAAATGGCTTGTGAATGTTTCCGGAAGTGAAAATCTCGTTTTCCGCAGTTTCGGGTCAAAATGACCAAAATACTCCTATAGCGTTTTTACACGGGTAGAAGTGCCGTTTGAGCTCGAAACTTTCCCCAGAGGTTTAAAAACATGTTTTCATGTATCTAGAGGTCCCTATTCATGTCCCGGTGGTCCCGGGCAGTTTTTGTGCAAAATTACGATTTTGCCCCTAGAATAGTATTTTTACGCCTAATAACGTAACTAAGCTAACCTAAGCAATATTAGGCTCTAATCGAAGATTAATTAATTTCCCTAATTAATCTAGAGTCAAAATAATTTATTAAAGTTAATTAGAACCTAAAGTTGCTTAGATTAAACTTAAATCCCTTTTTAGAACTCAAGATTCCTAGTCTTGGAATCTTGAATAGTGTTTTCTCTCTCCAATTCCTTAAATCAAGGAATTGTGTCTAGAATTGTTTAAACACTAAAATGAGTTTATAACCCACTAATGCTGCAAGAACACTCTCTAATTATGTCTTGGCAACCTTGATTACCCATTTTCTCACCTAAATACTTTCTTACAATTTCCTAACCTTAAGCATAATCAAAGATACACCTAAACACAACTCTAAACCACAATTCAAATGCAAACACAACCCTACATGGGCTGATGCATTTTGGCCACCTCCTCCCCCATTTGGCCACATGTTGATTTGTTTTCTCACTCAAAGAACCATGCTTGAGCCATACCTTGAACCATACCTCACCATACTTTGAACCATACCTCACCATGCCTCAAGACCACATTATCTCACCTCATGGAACTCATGGGCTCCCTCCATTCTACATGGCTGAAGCCTCCCCCTCCATGTGTACCCTTCATTTGTTTCATTTCTCTATAAATAGCTTGCTTGGGTGAACTTGTATCATTTTGGGTTCATTTGCAAAGTGTAAGTTTTCAAAGAAACACTTCAAAGCTTCCTTTTTCTCTCAAGTTCAAGTCTTCAAAGTTCTTCAAGTTCTTCATCTTCTTCTTCCATCTTCAAGATCATCACACCAAGTAGGGATTTCTTTTCATGAATGTTCTTCTTTAAAGCTTGATGTTTATGGTTTCTCTTGTTTTCTTTTTAGAACTTCTTCTCTATTCCTCTTTCTTTCTTGTTTCGGCCATGAGCCCTAGAGAATAGAGAAATGAGAGCTTGATGATGAGAGTTTCATGATGATGTTCATCACTTGAAACAAACTCTAGAGCTTGATCTTTGTTCTTGAGCAAAAGTGTTTCTAGTTCTTCCTTTCTTGAACTCTTGAGAACTCTATCTTTGGTGATGTTCCAAAATGTTTCTAAGGACTCAATGATGAGGTCTCATGATGTTGGTGTTAATATATCATCAAGATCATGGACCCTAGAGTTTTAAAATGTTCCTTTTCCTTCTTGAAGTTTCGGCCACTTCCTTTTCTTTTACATACTAAATGTTTGATTTTCTAAAAATGTTATGTTGAGTTCTAAGGACTCTAGACTTTACATGATCTTGGTTTGATGAGCTTGGGTTAAGGTTTAAGTTCCTTTAAAGTCTTGTTAAGAGCTCTAGAAAGATAAAATGAACTTGCATAATTTATTTTATGCTTGCATTTATATTTACATTCTTGCTATGCACCTTTACTTTCAAGCTATCACCTAAGAACATAAAGATTAAGATGGAACTTGCATCATCAATTAATTTAATTCTCAAAACCTTTCTATTTCGGCCTTAAAGTCGATTGTTGTTGGGCCTAGAGCACTAAAATAAAGAATTGAACTTGCATTATCACCTAATTAATCTCTCGAATGCCTTTCTATTTCGGCCTTAAAGTCGATTGTTGTTGGGCCAAGAGCACTAAAATAAGGAATTGAACCTTGCATATTTACTTTCAAGCTTGCACGTTTAAAGTTTATGCCTTGCATATTTATTTTACGTCATCACTCTACTATGTAAGCAAGATTAAAAATGAAAAGCATGAGCACGTTTATTTTATGTCATAACTTAAGAACCTAGAGCTCAAAGACTTGCCCATTTTATTTCAAGTTAAAGTTTAATGTGAATGCATTCTTTGAATGTATGATTTCGGCCAAGTAATGATGATGGACTTGCAATGAGTTTTCATCTAGCTACAAGGACTAATAGTCTATGTTCTAAGTTTTTCTTAAAGCTTTACAAATCTTTACAAGGTTATGTTATCATGAGATATGACTTTATTCCCTTTTTGAAGATGAAATATATTTTGGTCACTGACCTAAGGCTTCTCTTAGCCTCTTGATGAATTAAAATGATTTGCAAAGAGTTTTAGAAATTCTAATTTGATTCCAAGAGAAACTAGTTAACTTATGTACCTAGAGATGTCAATTTAGTTCTCTTATTGAAGTTAGATGTTTTCGGTACTACCAAGATGAGCTTGTGGCTGTATGATGATGTTTTGATGTGTTAGAATGTGTGAAAATATCACATGATGATGTAGAAACGATTCTATGCATGATAGGTAAGAAACTAGCTAACTAGAAATACCGTAAAGCTAGAATTTAACATAGTTTAAACCCATTTGTTTTTGAACTTATCCAAACTGTTTTAATGGGAACATAATCAGATTAGGATTGTTTAGACATGAAAAACTTGGTAGCATTTGGATTAGAATTGAATTTTAGCACCTATAGGGAAACTAGTAACTAGAAAACCGTAAAAATGCAAATGTAGAACTCTTAGAACATTTAGTTTTCTGGATTCTGTCCAGCAACGTTACAACATGATAAATGTGATTTATAATTAGTTCTTAAGCATAGGAATGTCTCATAATTGATTTAGATTTTATTTATAGCGCCTTAGGCGAAGACGGAACCGAGAAAGGGTCTAAAACGTAAGTTCTAGAACCCCGTAACCACAAGTTAGAAATTCTGCCCTATGCTTTTCAGATTTGAGAATGAATATGAGAATTAGGAATGATGATTAATTATGAGCCCTTAGGTGCATAAAATATGAACGAAAGATGTTAGAGAACTATATCTCAAGATTAAGACCCGTAAGGGTCAAAGCATAAGCTACCATATGGGTAAGCATTTGAATGTTCTATGATGATGCATGTGGTATGTAAATGATGATGATGTTATTCATATGAGGAATTCATGGGGATATATGTTTATGTGGCATAAAGCAAATTTGGAAGGAATTCGGCGTAATGCCATTGTGCCGCCGAATTCCCGACAAATTTGGGGACTTAAAGAGATTTTGAAAATTAAGGTACTAAGATGGGTACTAGGATGACACCGGTTCGGCCGAGCACCTCCATAGAACTCATGTGACATTGGTACCAATTTATACTCTTAGATGACACCGGTTCGGCCGAGCACCCCTAAGAGAATTGCCCCCTAACCCGTACTCAGATAATCGGGATTTATGATTTATGATACGCTTATCGTTAAGTGGTAAGTAAGAACTAGTGACGACTAGTTAAGGTATGAGCTCATAACCTAGAGATGTGACACGTTCTGGATGACACCGGTTCGGCCGAGCACCCCCAGAGCGCTTGTCTTTTAGGGTGGCCTACGAGGAAGTTATGATGATTATGTCACAAGAGAATTTTATTTGCCACTTTATGCCACTATTATTATGATGTTCTTAAGTATATGATGATTATTCGTGCATTATGTAGAGCCATGCATACATGCCTTTATATGATTGCATCCATGACATTAAGAATCATGTTAAAATGAATGGGCCTTGGCTAAATTATGTTCTAGAACCTAAAACTGGACTTAATGTATGCTCACTTATTTTGTATAACTAAACCCAAGGTTCTTGAGGACGTAGACGATGACACCTAGGTAGTAGGAGGCCCTGCTGAGATTCTTTAGCAAGATTCTCACTCCCTCTATCTCTTCTTTCCGTCACGTCTTCAGATGGCGACGTTCGTGGTGTTTGTGGACATGCCGACATGGGAGGTGCACCATGACCCGGACCACGGGTTATTCCATTTTGTGGGTCGATGCACGGTTAGAGTATTCATGTTCATGGGTCGACCCTTCACTCGCCCTGTACATTCCCATCGTTTCTTCCCCGTCTCACCTTTTGGCGATGACCTGGTATTCGAGCGTGCACGTCCCTGAGAGGAGAGGCTTCGCCGTACTCCACCGTCCGCGTCCGCCGTTCGAGACTACCCCTAGTATGTGCCCCGTTGCCCGTCATCTTTTTCGGAAACGGATCCTTCCAAGGATTCGGCAACCCAGGTACCCTCCGAGGGATCTTCCCCCACCATACCCATGGACCTTGGGGAGGGTAGCGAGCCCACCATGACTCAGCCGAGGCTTGCACAATGACCGAAGATGAGGCCACGCTGTGGAGGTCACTCCCGAGTCCCGTTCCGCCTATTCTCGCCGGAGGAGCTTGCTCAGTTTCCTGGTTACGTGCCACGTTCGAGGGATAGTCGCCAGTAGGAGGCTGTGGATGGCCCGGGTTAGTGCACACACCGAATAGACGAGGATAAACCTTCTTTTGTTTAGAGGTTACCCCATTAGATACACTCGGGTAGGGGAGTAGTTTATGTTTATGTTTATGTTGTATTTTCTTTTATGTATTCCTTTGTACTAAATTAAGTCCCACACTTATAAGTGGGCAAGTTTTAACCGAGTTTTATACTTGATAGTATTTCATTTAAATGTTTCAGAAAAGTAAAATAAAGCAAGCATGACTTAACCCTTCTTCTTATGCACACTTTTACCTACATAAAGATGATAGAATGATACGGTTGGTTGTGTTGTTTATCTTGAGTTTGGTGGTAGTATTTACCTGATTTCAAGCTTTTCTTTCTTCTTTTTTGAAAAAGAAATAAAATTAATGGTTAGGATTGATTCCTTAGTCAAAGAATGGCTCATTGCCATCCACTTGTCTCAAGATAAGTGGTTAACTTTAACTTAGTAAGTAAGTAGCTTTTTTGGTGTTAAAATCGCACACTGAAATTCCATCAAACCGATAAGATATTGGCGGCTGGGTAAAATAATAATAAATGAAAGGGCAAAATTAAAACTTGCTTTTCAAGTTTCAATCCTTTCCCTCCACTTGGCAAGATGTGATTGGTAGAGGTTACTTGGCCACTAAGTAACTTTTATAGTGTTAAAAATTGTACACCGAAACTCTATTGAATGGGTAAAATACCATACCTGATAAACTTAAAATATCTTTACATAGGCCTCATGCCTAATGCTCTAATTGGGCCCTATACCTAATACTTTATCTCAGTCCTCAGGTCTAGTTCTCCTAGCCCCGGACACTTTTGGCCCTAGTTCTATGGTTACTATATGGGCCCAAAAATAACTATTCATGCTGGTCCAAATTTTTTTTTCAACTCGTCCATTGGGCCGTTCAAATCATTGTTACGTCTATCAGATTTTTGAAATTCTCATTAATAAAGTTGAAATTAATTTTTTTAAAAATTTTCAGGTGTTACATTACTACCCACTTTAAAAAGAATTTTGTCTTCAAAATTCATTTTGAAATCAATTTTTAAAAGATAGCTTTTATAAATCAACAAAAATCCACACACAATTCAAGCAACTCAATCAAATCCTAAATGTTCCTACCTTAGATCGGATTTTTGAATGATGACATCCCTTCAGCACTTAGGGTAAAGACCCTACTCTAGTGTTATGGCTCCTCAGCAAGTTTTAGATATATCTCTAGACACTCTTTATGTCCTGGTTTTTTGCATCGATAGCACACATTTTGTCCAGCCAAGCAAGATCTATTCTCGTGATCTCTTCCACATTTTGGGCATCGCCTCAACTGCTGTTGTTGTTTATCCTTATGTGGACTTGATTAAAATCGCTTCTTTAAGGGCATGTCATCCTCATAGTCTTGGTCTTCAAAGGGCAATCTGTAACGCCCCGATTTTCTGTCTGAGTAGAAAATGACCAAAATGCCCCTGAGGTCAATTTCAGCCCGGAATTTGAGGATGGCCGACCCGGCAGTCCTCGAAGGGCCAACTCAATGTTTGAAGGGGATTGAATGACCCTTGAGTGGTTCCGGAGGCGAAAGTCTCATTTTCTGCAGTTTCGGGTCGAAATGACCAAAATACCCCTGTAGCGTTTTACGCGGGTAAAGGTGCCGTTTGAGCCCGAAACTTTCCCCAGAGGTTTAAAACCATGTTTTTACATGTTTCAAAACATCTGTTTGAGTCCCGACAGTCCCGGGCAGTTTTAGAGCAAAATTACGATTTTGCCCCTAGAATAGTGTTTTTGAGCTTAACGATGTGATTAAGCAAACCTAAGCAATATTAGGCTCTAAACAAAGATTAATTAATTTCCATAATTAGTCTAGAGTCAAAATAAATTATTAAAATTAATTAGAACCTAAGATTGCTTAGATTAGATTTAAATCTCCTTTCTAAAACTCAAGATTTCACTCTTGAAATCTTGAATAGTGTTTTCTCTCTCCAATTCCTTAAATTAAGGAATTGTGTCTAGAATTGTTTATGCACTAAAATGAATTTATAACTCACTAATGATACAAGAGCACTTTTTAATTATGTCTTGACAACCTTAATTACCCATTTTCTCACCTAAACACTTTCTTACAAAGTCCTAATCTTAATCCTAATCAAAGATACACCTAAACACAACTCTAAACCACAATTAAAATGCAAGGAACCCTCCTCCCATGGCTGATGCATTTCGGCCCTCTCTCCCTCAATTACCACACATGTTGAATTGTTTCTCACTCAAAGAACCATGCTTGAGGCCATACCTTGAACCATACATCACCATGCCTCAAGACCACATTATCTCACCTCATGGAACTCATGGGTTCCCTCCAATCTGATGGCCGAACACCCTCCCCCTCCATGCACCTTCCATTTGCTTCATTTCTCTATAAATAGAATGCCTTGAGGAGCTTGCACCACTTTTAGATCATTTGCAAAGTTTAGTTCTCTCCAAAACTTTTCTTTTCCTCTCAAAGTTCTAGTGTTCTTCAAGCTCTTCAAAGTTCTTCAAGTTCTTTATCTTCTTCATCTTCTTCTTCCATCTTCAAGATCATCATACCAAGTAGGGATTTCTTTTCATGAATGTTCTTCTTTGAAGCTTGATGTTTATGGTTTCTCTTGTTTTCTTTTTAGAACTTCTTCTCTACTCCTTTTTCTTTCTTGTTTCGGCCATGAGCCCTTGAGAATAGAGAAATGAGAGCTTGATGATGAGAGTTTCATGATGATGTTTATCACTTGAAACAAACTCTAGAGCTTGATCTTTGTTCTTGAGCAAAAATGTTTCTAGTTCTTCCTTCCTTGAACTCTTGAGAACTCTATCTTTGGTGATGTTTCAAAATGGTTTTAAGGACTCAATGATGATGTCTCATGATGTTGGTGTTAATATATCATCAAGATCATGGACCCTAGAGTTTTAAAATGTTCCTTTTTCCTTCTTGAGGTTTCGGCCTTTTTTCCTTTCTTTTTCTAAGTGTCATGGTTTGATTCTTAAAAATATTATGTTGAGTTCTAAGAACTTTAGACTATACCATATCTTGGTTTAATGAGTTTGGGTTAAGGTTTAAGTTCCTTTAAAGTCTTGTTAAGAGCTCTAGAAAGATAAAATGAACTTGCATAATTTATTTTATGCTTGCATTTATATTTACATTCTTGCTATGCACCTTTACTTTCAAGCTATCACCTAAGAACATAAAGATTAAAATGGAACTTGCATTATCACTTAATTAATTTCTCGAATGCCTTTCTATTTCGGCCTTAAAGTCGATTGTTGTTGGGCCAAGAACACTAAAATAAAGAATTGAACTTGCATTATCACTTAATTAATATCTCAGGTGCCTTTCTATTTCGGCCTTAAAGTCGATTGCTGTTGGGCCAAGAGCACTAAAATAAAGAATTGAACCTTGCATATTTACTTTCAAGCTTGCACGTTTAAGTTTATGCCTTGCATATTTATTTTAAGTCATCACTTTATTTTGCAAGCAAGATTAAAAATGAAAAGCATGAGCACATTTATTTTATGTCATAACTTAAGAACCTAGAGCTCAAAGACTTGCCCATTTCATTTCAAGTTAAAGTTTAATGTGAATGCATTCTTGGAATGCATGTTTTTGGCCAAGTAGTGATGATGGACTTGCAATGAGTTTTCATCTAGCTACAAGGACCAATAGTCTATGTTCTAAGTTTTTCTTAAAGCTTTACAAATCTTTACAAGGTTATATTATCATGAGATATGACTTTATTCCCTTTTAGAAGATGAAATATATTTTGGTTCTCTTGTAACATCCTAATTTTTAACCCAATACTCTAGAACATATTTAGGTTAATCGTTAGTCTATTACTCTTTTAGTCTCATTCCTTACAACCTTCATTAAAATACTTAGCGAAAAATACGAATAAATTTTCCTTTTTGAAACTTGAAAGCAAAACGCGAGCCGCGCGCTAACCTAACGTTCGTCATAACCATAACGTGCAAGAAAGAGTAGCCACACCATTGATAATCATGAAACATAGTATTATACATAACAATCATAATATCATCACATCTTCATAGACACATAGACTACTAACATCATTGTACCATCATTTACATAAAAACACGCCCATATATGTGAAGTCATCCTTATCCACCTATGAGGTTGAATAAGTGTCAACCCAAAAAGCTAAGCTATCTATGCTCCCTTGGCGACCCTCCGCTCAAATCGCTAGTGTGTCCCTTAAGCGCGAGCCTCAGAAGAAGTCACGAACCTCGTTGTAATCCTCGTCTAGAGACGACACGGAAGAAAAGGAAGGGGTGAGAAACTCATTCGAGATTCTCAGTAGGGATTCCCGACTCTAACACTAGTGTCATCGTCGTCGTCCCCAGCCACCTCGGTTTTAATTATGAAAAAAGTGTACATGCATAAGGATTGGTTTTAGGCTTTACAAATCTATTTATCCGAAGTGGGTGTCTTTTAGTATGTGTCTTAATGACATGAATGCAACAGATATTTGATGAATGCATGACAATACCATATGCACATTAACACGAAAATCATAATACTTGGGCACATCATAAAGAAACATAAATCATATACGCGGCATAAAAAGGCATAGTACTTTTCTTGTGACATCTTTCTCATAAGTAAAACTCTTAAGTTCTTTTTTTTAAAGACCACTCTCTTAACATATCCACCAAAAATCCAACCGATTCACCTGCCCGGCGATAATCTGGTCACCAAACTACATCTCACCTATCGCCTAGGAATGAGCTCAATCCTAACTAGTCGTCACTAGATTTAATATGGGCTAATATCTTAGGATCATTTCCTTCTTTGAAACGCTCTACTGGTATCTAGTACACAGCGAATTGTCCGCTTTGGCAAGCTCAATGTCAATACCCTCACGGATTTGTTTCCTCCCCACCGTAGCGGGAGAAATGCATCTCAGTACTGTGTCACATCTGTTCTGGGGGTGCTCGGCCGAACCGGCGTCACCCAGAACCTATCCTGGGGGTGCTCGGCCGAACCGGTGTCACCCAGGAGTTTTCGCAAGCTTTTTCTCAAGTACTCAAGTTTGATGGGAAATTCGGCAGCGTAACGGTGTACACCAGATTTCCATCAAACTTGCTTTATGCCACCAAACATATAGAGCATGCATAGTCATTCAATACCGACATAAGGCATCATAATCATCGTGTGCATCATAAGCATCATAATATCATAATTTTGCATAACGCATTATGGCGTGAGCATCAACATATCAACACTATATACTCTCATAAGAGATCACATGCTCAAGTTGTTCTCATAATAAAACATACACTTGCATGAAACATTAAAGCTCATTATGCTCTTAAGCCTATGGTGTCTTATGCTTTGACCCTTACGGGTCTACATCTTGAAAACTAATTACGCTATCGTCCGTTTTTATCCTTTTATGCACCTGTAGGCTCACAACTAATAATTCTTACTAATATTTATGTCCGTCAACAAATCTGGACAGCCTTACACTTTAAGGGCAGAAATTACATCTTGTGATTACGAGGGTTCTAGAAACTACGTCTTAGACCCTTTCCCGATTCCGTTTTCACCTAAAGCGCTATAAATTAAATCTAAACCAATTATGAAGTATTCCTAAGCCTTTGAACTAATTATAAACCATGTTTACTACATTGTAAGGGTGCTGGACAGAATCAGAAAACTAAATGTTCTAAGAGTTCTAGAATTGCAGTTTTACGGTTTTCTAGTTACTAGTTTCCCTATAGGTGCTAGAATTTGATTCTAATCCAAATGTTACCAAGTCTTTCATGTCTAAACAATCCTAATCTGATTATGCTCCCATTAAAATAGTTTGGATAAGTTCCATAAACAAATGGGTCAAAACTATGTTAAATTCTAGCTTTACGGTATTTCTAGTTAGCTAGTTTCTTACCGATAATGCATAGAATCATTTCTACATCATTATATGATATTTTCACTCATTCTAACACATCAAAACATCATCATACAGCATCACACTCATCATATCAGAACCGAAAACATTTAGCTTTAGTAAAGGATTTAAATTGACATTTCTAGATACATAAAGTTAACTAGTTTCTCTTGGAATCAATTTAGAATTTCTAAAACCCTTTGCAAATCATTTTAATTCATCAAGAGGCTAAGAGAAGCCTTAGGTCAGTGACCCAAATATATTTCATCTTCTAAGAGGGAATAAAGTCATATCTCATGATAACATAACCTTGTAAAAATTTGTAAAGCTTTAATAAAAACTTAGAACATAGACTATTAGACCTTGTAGCTAGATGAAAACTCATTGCAAGTCCATCATCACTACTTGGCCGAAAACATGCATTCAAGGAATGCATTCACATTAAACTTTAACTTGAATGAAATGGGCAAGTCTTTGAGCTCTAGGTTCTTAAGTTTTGACATAAAATAAATGTGCTCATGCTTTTCATTTTTAATCTTGCTTACAAAATAAAGTGATGACTTAAATTAAATATGCAAGGCATAAACTTAAACGTGCAAGCTTGAAAGTAAATATGCGAGGCATAAACTTAAACGTGCAAGCTTGAAAGTAAATATGCAAGGTTCAATTCTTTATTTTAGTGCTCTTGGCCCAACAACAATCGACTTTAAGGCCGAAATAGATAGGCATTCGAGAAATTAATTAGGTGATGACGCAAGTTCAATTCTTTATTTTAGTGCTCTAGGCCCAACAACAATCGACTTTAAGGCCGAAATAGAAAGGCTTTGAGAATTAAATTAAGTGAAAATGCGAGTTCCATTTTAATCTTTATGTTCGTAGGTGATAGCTTGAAAGTAAAGGTGCATAACAAGAATGTAACCATGAGTGCAAGCATAAGATAAATTATGCAAGTTCATTTTATCTCTCTAGAGCTCTTAACAAGACTTTAAAGGAACTTAAACCTTAACCCAAACTCATTAAACCAAGATATGATATAGTCTAGAGTTCTTAGAACTCAACATAATATTTTTAGGAATCAAACCATGAAACTTAGAAAAAGAAAGGAAAAGGGCCGAAACTTCAAAAGGAAAAAGGAACATTTTAAAACTCTAGGGTCCATGATCTTGATGATATAATAACACCAACATCATGAGACCTCATCATTGAGTCCTTAAAACCATTTTGAATCACCATCAAAACTAAAGTTCTCAAGAGTTCAAGAAAGGAAGAACCAGAAACATTTTTGGTCAAGAACAAAGATCAAGCTCTAGAGTTTGTTTCAAGTGATGAACATCATCATGAAACTCTCATCATCAAGCTCTCATTTCTTTGAACTTGAAGGCCCATGGCCGAAAATGAGAAAGAACAAGGAAAGGAAAAGAAGTTCTAAAAAGAATCAAGAGAAACTATGAACATAAAGCTTAGAACAAGAACTTTAAAGAAAGGAATACTTGAAAGAAAATCCCTACTTGGTGTGATGAACTTGAAGATGGAAGAAGAAGATGAAGATGATGAAGAACTCCAAGAACTTGAAAAACACAAGAGCTTTGAGAGAAAAAGAAAAGCTTTGAGTGTTCCTAAACTTAGCAAATGATCTAAAAGTGGTGCAAGCTCCTCAAGGCATTCTATTTATAGAGAAATGAAGCAAATGGAGGGGGTGAGGGGCTGATGTGTTTTCGGCCAAGGGGAGTACAGCCCATGAGTTCCATGAGGTGAGATGTTGTGGTCTTGAAGCATGGTGAGGTATGGTTCAAAGCATGGTGAGGTATGGTTCAAGGTATGGCTTCAAGCATGGTTCTTTGAGTGAGAAACAATTCAACATGTGTTGTAAATGAGAGAGAGAGGGCTGAAATTGCATCAGCCATGGGGAGGGTTTTCTTGCATTTTAATTGTAGTTTAGAGTTGTGTTTAGGTGTATCTTTGATTAGGATTAAGATTAGGAATTTGTAAGAAAGTGTTTAGGTGAGAAAATGGGTAATCAAGGTTGTCAAGACATAATTAAGGAGTGTTCTTGCATCATTAGTGAGTTATAAACTCATTTTAGTGTATAAACAATTCTAGACACAATTCCTTGATTTAAGGAATTGGAGAGAGAAAACACTATTCAAGATTCCAAGAGTGAAATCTTGAGTTTTAGAAAAGGGATTTAAATCTAATCTAAGCAATCTTAGGTTCTAATTAATTTTAATAATTTATTTTGACTCTAGATTAATTAGGGAAATTAATTAATCTTCATTTAGAGCCTAATATTGCTTAGGTTTGCTTAATTACGTCATTAAGCTCAAAAACACTATTCTAGGGGCAAAATCGTAATTTTACACTAAAACTGCCCGAAACCACCGGGACTCAAACAGATGTTTTGAAACATGTGAAAACATGGTTTTAAACCTCTGGGGAAAGTTTCGGGCTCAAACGGCACCTTTACCCGCGTAAAACGCTACAGGGGTATTTTGGTCATTTTGACCCGAAACTGCGGAAAATGAGACTTTCGCCTCCGGAACCACTCAAGGGTCATTCAATCCCCTTCAAACATTGAGTTGGCCCTTCGAGTACTGCCGAGTCGGCCATCCTCGAATTCCAGGCCGAAAATGACCTCAGGGGCATTTCGGTCATTTTCCACTCAGATAGAAAATCGAGGCGTTACATCTCTTAGCCTCTTGATGAATTAAAATGATTTGCAAAGAGTTTTAGAGATTCTAAATTGATTCCAAGAGAAACTAGTTAACTTATGTACCTAGAGATGTCAATATAGTTCTCTTATTGAAGTTAGATGTTTTCGGTACTGTCATGATGAGCTTGTGGTTGTATGGTGATGTTTTGATGTGTTAAAATGTGTGAAAATATCACATGATGATGTAGAAATGATTCTATGCATGATAGGCAAGAAACTAGCTAACTAGAAATACCGTAAAACTAGAATTTAACATAGTTTAGACCCATTTGTTTTTGGAACTTATCCAAACTGTTTTAATGGGAACATAATCAGATTAGGATTGTTTAGACATGAAAAAACTGGTAACATTTGGATTAGAATTGAATTTTAACACCTATAGGGAAACTAGTAACTAGAAAACCATAAAAATGCAAATGTAGAACTCTTAGAACATTTAGTTTTCTGGATTCTGTCCAGCAACGTTACAACATGATAAATGTGATTCATAATTAGATCTTAAGCATAGGTGTAACATCCTAATTTTTAACCCAATACTCTAGAACATATTTAGGTTAATCATTAGTCTGTTACTTCATAGTTCTCATTTAACTTTGAATTATTTAGCGGAAAATACGGGTAATTTTTTTTTTGAAATAAAAGTGAGAGCCGCGTGATGCGATAAGCGGTCAACCATGTATAGTAAAACAAATGTCTCACAACATCATAACAGAAGGCACAACATGAACATCACTGAATATCATCTTATATATATATAACTTGCCCACTTATAAGTGTGGGACTTAATTTAGTACAAGGGAAATGCATAAAAGAAAATATATCATAAAACATGAACATAATCTACTCCCCTACCCGAGTGCATCTAATGGGGTAACCTCTATACAAAAGAAGGTTTATCCCCATCTAAGTGATGTGTGCTCTAACCCGGGCCATCCACGGCCTCCTACTGGCGACTATCTCGTGAGCGAAGCAAATATCCGGGAAACTGGGCGAGCTCCTCGGGAGTGAAGAGACGGAACGGGGATCGAGCGGGATCCCCGCGGTATGGCCGCATCTCCGGTCGTCATGCACGCCTCGGCTGAGTCACGGTGGGCTCGCTATCCTCTCCAAAGTCCATGGGTATGGTGGGGGATGATCCCTCGGAGGGTACCTGGGTGGCCGAATCCTCGGAAGGATCCGTCTCCAAGAAAGACAACGGGCAACGGGGCACGTACTGGGGGTAGTCTCGAGCGGCAGACGTGGACGGTGGGGTACGGCGTAGCCTCTCCTCTTGGGGACATGCGCGCTCGAACACCAGGTCATCGCCAAAAGGTGAGACGGGGGAGAAATGATGGGAATGTACAGAGGGAGTGAAGGGTCGACCCATGAACATGAATACTCTAACTATGCATTGACCCACAAAATGGAGTGACCCGTGGTCCGGGTCATGGTGCACCTCCCATGTCGGCGTGTCCACGAACACTACGAACGTCGCCATCTGAAGACGTGACGGAAAGGAAGAGATAGAGGGAGTGAGAATCTTGCTAAAGAATCTCAGTAGGGCCTCCTACTACCTAGGTGTCATCATCTACGTCCTCAGGAACCTTGGGTTTATTTATACAAAATGACTGAGCATGTATTAAGTTCATTTTAAACTTTAAAATATATTTTAGCCAAGGTCCATTCATTTTAGGATGATCTTAATGTCATGGATGCAACATAATAGAAAATGTATGCATGGCACTACCTAATGCACATACATAAAACATAACATCAAGCATCATCATACTTAGTGGCATAAAGTGGCAATAGTAGCATTCATTTGGGACAAAACTTAGTGACATAATCATAATCATGAAACTTCTCTTCCTCATGGGCCACCCTAAAAGACAATCGAACTGGGGGTGCTCGGCCGAACGGTGTCACCCGAGCGTGTCATACATCTAGGTTATGAGCTCATACCTTAACTAGTCGTCACTAGTTCTTACTTACCACTTAACGATAAGCATATCATAAATCATAAATCCCGACTATCTGAGTACGGGTTAGGGGGCAAAACTCTTAGGGGTGCTCGGCCGAACCGGTGTCACCTAAGAGTGTAAAATGGTACCGATGTCACATGAGTTCTATGGAGGTGCTCGGCCGAACCGGTGTCATCCTAGAACCCATCTTAGTACCTTAATTTTCAAAATCTCTTTAAGTCCCCAAATTTGTCGGAAATTCGACGGCACAACGGTCATTACACCGAATTTCCTTCCAAATTTGCTTTATGCCACATTAACATATAACCTCATAAATTCCTCATATGAATAACATCATCATCATTTGCATACTACATGCATCATCATAAAACATTCAAACGCTTACCCTTACGGTAGCTTATGCTTTGACCCTTACGGGTCTTAATCTTGAGATATAATTCTCTAACATCCGTCGCTCATATTTTTATGCACCTAAGGGCTCATAATTAATCATCATTCCTAATCCTCATGTTCACACTTAAATCTGAATAGCATAGGGCAAATTCTCTAACTTGTGTTCACGGGGTTCTAGAACTTACGTTTTAGACCCTTTCTCGGTTCATTTTACTTGAAGGCGCTATATATTAAATCTAAATCAATTATGAGGCATTCCTATGCTTAAGGACTAATTATTAATCATGTTTATCACGTTGCAAGGGTGCTGGACAGAATCCAGAAGATTAAATGTTCTAAGAGTTCTATATTTGCATTTTTACGGTTTTCTAGTTACTAGATTCCCCATAGGTGCTAGAATTCAATTCTAATTCAAATGATACCAATTTTTTCATGTCTAAACAATCTAAGTCTGATTATGTTCCCATTAAAACAGTTTGGATTAGTTCCATAAACAAATGGGTCAAAACTATGTTAAATTCTAGCTTTACGGTATTTCTAGTTAGCTAGTTTCTTACCTATCATGCATAGGATTGCTTCTACATCATTACATGATATTTTCACACATTCCAACACATCAAAACATCATCATACAGCATCACACTCATCACATCAGAACCCAAAACATTTAGCTTAAATGAGAGAGTTAAATTGACATTTCTAGGTACATAAGTTAACTAGTTTCTCTTGGAATCAATTTAGAATTTCTAAAAACTCTTTGCAAATCATTTTAATTCATCAAAAGGGTAAGAGAAGCCTTAGGTCACTGACCAAAACATATTCCATCCCCTAAAAGATAATAGAATCACAACTTGTGATGACATAACCTTATAAAGATTTGTAAAGCTTTAAGGAAAATTTAAAACATAGACTATTGGTTCTAGTAGCTAGATGAAAACTCATTGCAAGTCCATCATCACTACTTGGCCGAAATTATGCATTCAAGGAATACATTCACATTTAACTTTATCTTGGAATGAAATAGGCAAGTCTTTGAGCTCTAGGTTCTTAAGTTACGACATAAACTAAACGTGCTCATGCTTTTCATTTTTAATCTTGCTTACAAAGTAAAGTGATGACTTAAATTTAAGTATGCAAGGCATAAACTTAAACGTGCAAGCTTGAAAGTAAATATGCGAGGCATAAACTTAAACGTGCAAGCTTGAAGGTAAATATGCATGGTTCAATTCTTTATTTTAGTGCTCTTGGCCCAACAACAATCGACTTTAAGGCCGAAATAGAAAGGCTTCGAGAATTAAATTAAGTGATGATACAAGTTCCATTTTAATCTTTATGTTCTTAGGTGATAGCTAGAAAGTAAAGATGCATAGCAAGAATGTAAATATGAATGCAAGCATAAAATAAATTATGCAAGTTCATTTTATCTTTCTAGAGCTCTTAACAAGACTTTAAGGAATTTAAACCATAACCCAAACTCATCCAAACAAGGTAAAGTCAAGCTTAGAGTTCTTAAAACTCAACATAATATTTTTAGGAAATCAAACCGTGAAGCTTAGAAAAATTTAAGGAAATGGCCAAAATCTTCAAGAAGAAAAAGGAGCATTTTAAAACTCTAGAGTTCATGATCTTGATGATATATTAACATCAACATCATGAGTCCTCATCATTGAGTTCATAGAGCCATTTTAAAACATCATCAAAGCTAAAGTTCTCAAGAGTTCAAGAAAGGAAAAACTAAAAACATTTTTGCTCAAGAACAAAGATCAAGCTCTAGAGTTTGTTTGAAGTGATGAACATCATCATGAAACTCTCATCATCAAGCTCTCATTCCTTCATTCCCAAAGGCCCATGGCCGAAACATAAAGAGGAAGAAGGAGAAGAAAAGAAGTTCTAAAAGGAATCAAGAGAAACTATGAACATCAAGCTTGAAACAAGAACTTTCAAGAAAAGAATTCATGAAAGAAAATCCCTACTTGATGTGATGAACTTGAAGAAGGAAGAAGAAGATGAAGAAGATGAAGAACTTGAAGAACTCCAAGAACTTGAAGAACACAATAACTTTGAAAGAAAAAGAAAAGCTTTGAGTGTTCCTAAACTTAGCAAATGATCTAAAAGTGGTGCAAGCTCCTCAAGGCATTCTATTTATAGAGAAATGAAACAAATGGAGGGAGCTCATGGGGGAGAGTGGCTTCGGCCATGAGGTGCAGAATGGAGGCTTCCATGAGTTCCATGAGGTGAGATAATGTGTTCTTTGAGGTATGGTGAAGTATAGTTCAAGGTATGGCCTCAAGCATGGTTCTTTGAGTGAGAAAACAATTTAATATGTGGTCAAAGGGGGAGGATGTGGCCGAAATGCATCAGGCCATGGGGGAGGTTTCTTTGCATTTTAATTGTGGTTTAGAGTTGTGTTTAGGTGTATCTTTGATTATGCTTAAGATTAGGAATTTGTAAGAAAGTGTTTAGGTAAGGTAAATGGGTAATTAAGGTGGTCTAGACATAATTAAGGAGTGGTCTTGCACCATTAGTGAGTTAAATCCTCAATTTAGAGTCTAAACAACTCTAGACACATTTCCTTGATTTAAGGAATTGGAGAGAGAAAACACTATTCAAGATTCTAAGACTAGGAGTCTTGAGTTCTAAAAAGGGATTTAAGTTTAATCTAAGCAATTTTAGGTTCTAATTAACTTTAATAAATTATTTTGACTCTAGATTAATTAGGGAAATTAATTAATCTTCGTTTAGAGCCTAATATTGCTTAGGTTTGCTTAATTACGTCATTAAGCTCAAAAACACTATTTTAGGGGCAAAATCGTAATTTTGTACTAAAACTGTCCGGGGCCACCGGGACTTGAACAGAGACCTCTAGACACATTAAAACATGTTTTTAAACCTCTGGGGAAAGTTCCGGGCTCAAACGGCACCTTTACCCGTGTAAAACGCTATAGGGGTATTTTGGTCATTTTGACCCGAAACTGTGGAAAATGAAATTTTCACTTCCGAAAGCATTCAAAGGCCATTCAATCCCCTTCAAGCATTGAGTTGACCCTTCGAGGATGACTGAGTTGGTTACCCTCGAACTCGGGTCAAGAAATGACCTCAGGGGCATTTTGGTCATTTCCCTCGGACAGAAAAATTGGGGTGTTACAATAGGAATGTCTCATAATTGATTTAGATTTAATTTATAGCACCTTAGGCGAAGATGGAACCGAGGAAGGGTCTAAAACCTAAGTTCTAGAACTCCGTAACCACAAGTTAGAAATTCTGCCCTATGCTTTTCAGATTTGAGTATGAACATGAGGATTAGGAATGATGATTAATTATGAGCCCTTAGGTGCATAACATATGAACGACGGATGTTAGAGAACTATATCTCAAGATTAAGACCCGTAAGGGTCAAAGCATAAGCTACCATAAGGGTAAGCGTTTGAATATTCTATGATGATGCATGTGTTATGTGAAGGATGATAATGTTATTCGTATGAGGAGTTCATGAGGATATATATTTATGTGGCATAAAGCAAGTTTGAAAGAAATCCGGTGAACGCCGTTATGCTGCCGAATTTCCCATCAAACTTGAGAATTTGAGAAAAGTTTGTGAAAACTCCTGGGTGACACCGGTTCGGCTGAGCACCCCCCAGGAAAGGTTCTGGGTGACACCGGTTCGGCCAAGCACCCCCAGAACAGATGTGACATAACACTGGGACGCAATTCTCCCGCTACGGTGGGGAGAAAACAAATCCGTGAGGGTATTGACATTGAGCTTGCCAAAGCGGACAATTCGCTGTGTACTAGATACCAGTAGAGCGTTTCAAAGAAGGAAATGATCCTAAGATAGGTGACCCAAGAAAGTTATGTATACCCCCTCTATTAGCCCATATTAAATCTAGTGACGACTAGTTAGGATTGAGCTCATTCCTAGGCGATAGGTGAGACGTAGTTTGGTGACCAGATTATCACCGGGCCGGTGAATCGGTTGGACTTTTGGTGGATATGTTAAGAGGATAGTCCTTAAGAAAAAGAACTTAAGAGTTTTACTTATGAGAAAGATGTCACATGAAAAGTACTATGCCTTTTTATGCCGCGTATATGATTTATGTTTCTTTATGATGTGCCCAAGTATTACGATTTTCGTGTTAATGTGCATATGGTATTGTCATGCATTCATCAAATATCTGTTGCATTCATGTTATTAAGACACATACTAAAAGACACCTACTTCGGATAAATAGATTTGTAAAGCTTAAAACCAATCCTTAAGCATGTACACCTTTTTCATAATTAAAACCGAGGTGGCTGGGGACGACGACGATGACACTAGTGTTAGAGTCGGGAATCTTGAGAATCTCGAATGAGTTTCTCATCCCTTCCTTTTCTTCCGTGTCGTCTCTAGACGAGGATTACAATGAGGTTCGTGACTTCTTTTGAGGCGCGTGCTTAAGGGACATACTAGCAGACAAAGCAGAGGGTCGCTGCGGGGGCATAGATAGCTTAGCTTTTGGGTTGACACTTATCTAACCTCATAGGTGGATAAGGATGACTTCACATATATGGGCATGTTTTGATGTAAATGATGGTACAATGATGTTAGTAGTCTATGTATCTATGAAGATATGATGATATTATGATTGTTATGTATAATACTATGTTTCATGATTATCAATGGTGTGGTTACTTTTTCTTGCATGTGATGGTTATGACGAACGTTAGGTTAGTGCGCGGCTTGCGTTTGCTTTCAAGTTTCAGAAAGAAAAATTTATTCATATTTTCCGCTAAGTATTTTAATGAAAGGTTGTAAGGAATGAGACTAAAAGAGTAATAGACTAATGATTAACCTAAATATGTTCTAGAGTATTGGGTTAAAAATTAGGATGTTACACAATCTTTTGTTAGAAGTGTCCTTAGCAGATTGGGCAATTACTAGCTTCTTGTTGGAGTTCTCTACACGATGGCACTTGTTTACCAAGATTGCATAATCATGGATCTCTAAGAGACCCATAGCAGCTTCGATGTGCTCACGTAAACCTCCTTCATACTTCATGCATTTCCAAGCTTCATCGGGATTACACTGATAGATAGTAGAAAACTTGCATAGCTCTTCAAACTTAGCCGTGTACTCTACTATGCACATAGATCCTTACTTAAGTGCCATAAAATCTAACTCCTTTGCATTTCTCACGAAAATAGGGAAGTACTCGTGGTAAAAATCTTCCTTGAAAACATCCCAGATGACTTTAGTCTAAAAAGCTTCGAAAAACCCCTTGGTGCTAACCTACCAAAATTCTGTATCAGCTTCCAACATGTAAGTAGCAAAGGCCATTTTTTGGGTCTCTCTGTACAAGGAAGAACTGAGAAAATCTTCTCCATAGCCTTGATCCATTCTTCTGCTTTATTCGAATCAAAAGCTCCTCGAAATGGTAGAGGGTTTTGTAGGTAGAGTTGTTCACAAGAAAGAGAGTTGAATCGTGCATTGATTCTTTTCGCGTTTTCTAAAGCTTCTACAAGCAAATACTATCAAGTGTAAAAGCTTCTAATTAGAATTTACTAATATTTAATTAGAGCCTAATATTGCTTAGGTTTTGTTGATTGTATCATTAGGCCCAAAATGCACTAGTCAGGAGCAAAACGGTAATTTTTTGCAAAAACCTCCTGGGACTACCTGGGCTCAACCAGATGTTAAATGTAACATCCTCCCAAGTACAACGTCATCCTTAAGTTATGACATCAGACTTGAGAGTTGTTACTTACAAAATTACCGGACCTTTCTTAAATAACTATAGCAAATGCAATAAGATCGTGTAATAACTAGTATAATTTGGTTAAAATATATAATAGAGAAACACAACATTTATTGAATACATAGCTAAGTACAAAGGGAAGCTCTTCTAAGAGCTTTAATACATATACGTTCTCTATTACATTTACATACATATAACTCTAACTAAGTGCAGTAAATTAAAAACATCAACTATTAAACTACTGTAATCCCGAGTTCTTTCACACAGCAACCGCATCATTCTTTGGATTAACCTGGAGATGACATGGGAACATAAACACATAGGGGTGAGAATTATACAATTCTCAGTAGGGCAACTCCCCAAAAACTCACTCATAATGTCATCGTCATCACCCCAGCCACTTCGATTTATTAAGAAAAGTTGATCAAGCATTATATAATGGTGATTCATTTTTAAAGTTCCAAATCATATTTTCGAAGTGGGTTGTTTTTAAATGATCAATTACTTAATACACATATATCATAAAGCTCAAATATATACTTAATAATCCTAATCAAGCAATTAAATATGATGTGAGTATGCATATATTGAATGTATTGAACTTATCTCAAAATGACCTGGTTTCACTTGTGGCCATAGAACTCAACTCGGTGCATTTTTCTCTTTTCATCGACATAGGAAAGACTTAGTGTATACTCAACGGGTATTTACTATGGATAACTCCACAATGAACAGTTTATACTACATGGTATTTATAGTGGTTCACACCAAACAAGGGAAATAGACTACTTATCAAGACTGAGCTCATTCCTATACATGATCATTGGATTTACTTTCTCCAATTCTCACACAGATCTATTCCTAGCCGATATGTCTACCGACTCATATTATCTCTAGGGAAGTTCATCTTTTTGCCTTCCCCTTTGTCTCTAGGGAAGTTCCTCTTTTTTTCCTTCCCTTCATTCCACATAAGTCTTGTTTCTATTTTCTCCATATGTCGAACATGCACAAGTGAAATTTATACATTCTCTTTTCTCATATAATTGCATCATTTACTTTCTTTTCTCAAATGCATGCATAAGCCACATGTAAGCATTCAATCACAAGTAATTCTCATTTTTATCTCATAATTCAATCTTTAAATTGGCTAGCATGCATTTATACTTATCATACTTAAAGCAAGAGTCATTATATTGTCAAATCAATACTTGAGTTCATCTCGGCACAAATACAACATGTTGGCAGAATTCATGCCTAAGGAGTACGATTTATTCTGTCTATCAAACATCCATTGCAAGGGCTATAAAAATTCTCCAATACACCTCAATGTGTCACGAGGCCCTATAAAAATTTCAGAAGGAAAATCCTTCTCTAACTTGTTTAACAAAATTAGACAAACTTGGTGTAACATCCTTCCAAGTACAACGTCATCCTTAAGTCATGACATTAGACTTGAGAGTTGTTACTTATAAACTATCGGACCTTTCTTAAATAACTATAGCAAATGCGATAAGATCGCGTAATAACTAGCGTAATTTGGTTAAAATATATAACAAAAAAACACAACATTTATTGAATACATAGCTAAGTACAAAAGGAAGCTCTTCTAAGAGCTTTAATACATATATATTCTCTATTACATTTACATACACATATGCTTACAACTATATACAACATAATAACAATATCAACTACTAAACAATTGTAATTCCAAGTTCTTTCACGTAGCAACCTCATCTCTCTCTGGATCAACCTGGAGACGACACAGGAACACAAAACACATAGGGATGAGAATTAAACAATTCTCAGTAAGGCAACTGACTTATACTGTCATCGTCATCGCCCCAGCCACTTCAATTTATTAGAAAAAGAGTGATCATGCCTTTCATACCAATGGTTCATTTTTAAAGTTCCAAATCGTACTTCCGAAGTGGGTAGTTTTTAATAATCAATCACTCAATGCATATGTATTATAATGTCAAGCATCTAGTAAATCATCCTAAGCAGACATTCAAAAATAACAACCAAAACATAAGTAGAAATTTCATTCTTACAAGCATTGTCAAGTAAACTTATATGCAGAAACAATAATAAATTATGCATTCCTTTTCATGGCCAAAGAACTTAATCTAGTGCATTTTTCTCTTTTCATTGACACAGGAAAGACTTAGTTTATATCATGTTACAAAACTCAATTCAGTGCAACCTTCTCTCTTCATTGATGTAACACCCTAATATTCGACCCAATACTACTAGTACGTACTTAGGCCAAATATTAGTTGTTACTTACTGACATGGTTCATTTCCTTGGAAAATAGACTTAACGAAAATATGAGCCAACTTTTTTTTTTTTTGAAATCATTACTTAAAATAGAAGCCGCGCGTAACTTCACGAGTCGGTATCATAGTATGCGGAACGATAACATAGGAATGGCTCCAAAACATAACATCGAACATAACATCAATCATAACTGAAATACCTCATAGATGAAATGCCTACCCACTGGGCAGGACTTTTCAAGTACATAATGTAAATATAAATGCAAATGTAATCACGAAATACATCGAGCAGGCGAAAGAAAACATCTCGACCCCCGTGCAATCTATGATGGATAACCTCAACACAAAAGAGGTTTCATCCATACTAGTGGTGTGCGTGCACTAAGGTCTACCCTCCGTCTATGCAATGAGATCACGAGTATGGAGGGACGTAGCCAATCCATGGGCGGAACTCGGCCGGTGCAGGCATGCCCTGTGACTGGATGGGCCGCCCACGTCGAGGTCGTGGTCCTGGTGCCGGAGCCCTTCGACGCTGGGTAACCGTCTCCTCGCTGCCCGTCGATCGATGCGGTGGAGTGGGGGCAGAGTCCTCATGACCCATAGGGACATCCCCTATAGGGTCCTCCTCCGAGTGTTGTGTCGAAAGACGCGTACACCGCATATCGGCTGAGCGGTCGAGGGGGCCCGCAGTTACGCTCCCATTGTGGTCGTGCATGCTCGAAAATCGTGAGATCGTCGTAGGGGGATGCCGGGGTGAAGTGGTAGCTATAGACACGGTGCGAATATGGCCGTCCAACGAACATGAATACACGTAAGGTACATCGGCCCTCAAAATGATAGGACCCATACTCCGGGTCGTGGTGGATCTCCCACCGTGGAGTGTCAATGAATAGGACGAAGGTCGCCATCTCGCTCTGAAGACGTAATGGAAAGGAAAAGATAGAGGGAGTGAGATTCTTACTAAAGAAACTCAGTAGGGTTTTCCTTCTATCCTAGGTGTCATCATATACGTCTCCAGGAATCTCGGGTTACTTACAAAATAATGGACATACGTAGGTTCAATTATGAGTTTTCCAAAATCTCATTTTCCGAGAATCCGTTCTTTTTAACATGGCACTTGTGTTACATAGGCTATATACTAAAATCATAGGCATAAATCATGTAGCTTGGTACGTAGAACATAAATCATATAACTGGTACATGGAGCCTAAATCATATAACTGGCACATGGAACATAAATCACATAACTGGGTTACTTAGGTGACATAAGAACCTTTACTTAACTGGGCCGCCCTAATATTTCTCCCTTTTGAGAAAACTCTAGGTTATGAGCTCATACCACACTAGTCGTCACTAGCATCTAGACTTTATCCATCTGGATAAGTCAACTTCCCGACTTTAAGTACGGGTTTAGGGGGCTAGAATCACATTGTCCCCAGCCTTAATTCGGTGGTTTCAAAGGATTACATTCTTATGTTCTGAGTCATCCTAAGTTTAACATGTTTCTTTAAGATGTCACATAATTAATGCATAGCACATAATTACTACCTCGGCATCTCCAAAGTTCTTTTAAAGAAATAATAACATGTTAATACAAGCTATCACATAGGGATAATAGTTCACATGGCACCATACACGTCATGAGCTAACACATCAATTCATCATCAAACTTAGAGGCGCATAATCATCCCTTAAGGTAAAAATCCCTAAATCGGGTAACCTCAAATTTCCCATTACTTTCTAGTATGTTTATGGGATTGATTAACCTCATTACCATAATCCATTAAGTTCTAAATCCTAATTAATTATGGTTGGACAACTTTATGTAGTTGTTCATATTTGATGAATTACGTGTTCTAGAAAATGTGTTTTAAGCCCTTTCTCGCATCCGACTTTTTCTATGGTGCAATAATTAATTCCTAGGCCAATTATGAGTCACTCCCACCCATCTAGACATATTCTAATGTGATTCTAAATATTTTATCAAGGCTGGGCAGAAACTCATTTTGCCATTCTTTATAGTTCTAGAATTCACATATTAAGCAAACAAAGTCACTAATAATGCTTTAAAGAGTCTAGAACAATTATCACATACTTGGCAAGGTATTACAACATATTTAGACCACCCAAGACAGAATTTAAGGTGCTGAAATTACTAAGGCAGAACCGAAAACCTTTAAGGCATAAAATCATGAGAAAAACCTTTCTTTCAACCATATAACTTGCTAGTTTCTCTTGGGACCTTTTTGGGACTTCAAGACCATGAAAAATCAAAGTTTATTTTGCCAAAACTCATCATGGAACATCAAGGGCAGCAGCCATTTCGGGTTGCTCTTGACAATAATTCAAAACTTGAAAACATGTTTAAAACCTTGGTTAATTGCATCAAAGCTTAGAAAAATTCTAAGACGTGCATTATAGGCCCTTGTAGTTTAATGAAACTCATCCTAGAGCCATTTACACCACATGGCCGAATGATGTTCAAGGAGATACCTCCTTGATTTAATTCTTTTCTTAAGATGAAATGGGCTAGTCTTTGAGCTCTAAAGTTTCAAGTGATGACATAGAATAAACGTGCTATGCATTTCATTTTATAGTCCTTTAGAAAACAAAGTGATAGCACAAAGTAAAAGATGAAATGCATCTCCATTCTTATTCTTAGAGTTTAGTGATGACTTGAAATATAAAATGAGATGCAAAGGTTGAAACATAACGTGCATTGTGCAAGTTCATTCATTATCTTGGGTCTTAGTGATGGCATAAGAAATAAACGTGCTAATGCAAAGCATAAACGTAGCGTGGATGCAACTTCTTTTATATCTTGTTTAGAGCTCTTGCAAGACTTTAAAGGAAACAAAGTTTCAACCCATAACTCATCCTCACAAGAAGAGAAAACACTAGTGTTGCTAAGTTGTATAAAAGAAAATCATATCCTCAAAGTCCATGAGGTGGCCGAATCCTCATCATGAGGAAACAACCTTATTTTTGAACTCTAGGGACCAAGATCTTGGTGATTCAAACACCAACATCTCAAGTCCTCATCATTGAGTATTTTTACAATGCTCTACATTTATTAACAACACAAAACTCATGACCAACATAAAGGAAAGAAACTGAAACATACTTGGCCTAGAAACCAAATTTATGCTCTAGAGTTTTGTTCATGTGACATTCATCAACATGAAGCCCTCATCATCAAGCTACCATTTTTCTAAGTCCCAAAGGCCTTCAAGGCCGAAAACTCAAGGGAAAAGAAATGAGGTTTTCAAGGTTCAAGAGAAACATAACTATGTCTTGAGCAAAACTTGAAGATAGTAAACTTATATTTTTTTTTAGAGAACTCAAGCTTTAGAGGTTGTTCATGTGACAAAGACCAACATGAGGCACTCATTACAAAGCTACCATTTTTCCAAGCACCTTAAGCCTCCATGGCCGAAACATCTAGGAACAAAAAGCTCAAAAAGAGTTTTCATGAAAAACATAGCCTTGTCTTAACCAAAACATGAAAAAGATAAAACTTTTCTCAAACAAAACACAAGCTTTAGAGGTCTCATGCTAGGATGAACACATGGTTATCCCAAGAGAGCACTCATCATCAAGCTCTCCTCATTTTGGTCTTGAGGCCGAAAATGAAAGAAAAAGGAGAAATGATGGAACTTTTTCTTAAGAAAGGTTCAAGCTTTAGAGGCCTCACTTTAAGATGAACTCATGGTTTCATCTTTGAGAGCACTCATCATCAAGCTCTCACTACCATGGCCTTAAGGCCGAAAATGAAAAGGAAGAGAAAAGAAGAAACCGAAATAATGCTTGGGAAAAAAACTTACTAACAACACAACTTTCAAGCAAGATAAACATTGAGCATGAAAATAAAAGAAAGCATTCTTGAAGAGCTCCCTACCTAGAGTTTGGGATTTGAGAGAAGGTGAAGAAGATGAAGAAGTTGGAGAGGATGAGCTCTTGAACTTGAGAGAAAGAAACTCAAAGTGCTCTAACTCAAAGCTTTAGTGAAATGAACAAAGGTGCTTCAAGTTCCCTAAGCTACCTATTTATAGAGAAGTGGAATGAATTGAATGTTGGAGGCCTTTTGGGGGAAGAATTCGGCCACTTTTACAGCCACATGAGGGAGGAAAAATCTTGTTCAAAGCATGGTGTAAAGTCATTCAAAGCATGGTGAAAAGTCTAGCTATGCATGTCCTAAACTATGGCTAGCATGTACCTTATTTTCAAACCTTTAAAAATGCATAAAAACTTAAAATTTTGGGCTGCAAAATCTGAAGAGAAACCGTGCTTCTCATGCCCAAAAAGAGGAGAAAATTTTCTAGACTTAAATTCCCAAAGCATAGGTAATGTGTTGTAAGACATGTTGTCTTGAAAAAGTTTGATGGAAGGCTTGAATGACCACAAAAACAAATCATTCTTTTTGAGTTTGAAAGACATAATTATTTTCATTTTAGAAATGAATTGAAAGCCTTGATTGACCATATAAAATATTCTTTGAGTCTTGAGTGACAATTTTTCTTGAAAGTTGATCATTGATTGAAAGTGTTCAAGACATATGTCACAAGATAGCTTGAACACATAGACTAACTTTTTGATGATTTTCTAGGGAGAAATGGCGCCATTCTTGGCAGCCTTGGGGAGGATAAATATCTCCTTAAACCATGTTCTAGAAGTGTGCTTTGGTGTGACATAGATTAGGCTTAGGATTAAAAGTTGCTAAGTAGGTACTTAGGTGCACTAATAGGTTATTTAAAACCACAAATCCCTAAGTTAGAGGTGGTCTAGAAGGATTAGGGGAGTCAACACCTCTAAGACTAGTGATGTGGGTGTGACAACTTGTCTTGAAAAGAAAAGTTGATGTGAATAGTGGAAACACTATTCGATACTATTCACAGATTCTTATTCTTTTCTTTCTTTTAAGAATAAGACTAGGATGAGATTTGAATTTCCCTAAGCAATTTTAGGTTCCAATTAATTCTAAATGATGGTTTTGGCTCTAGATTAATTATGGAAATTAATTAACCTTTAATTAGAGCCTAATATTGCTTAGGTTTGGAGTTAAACGGCTCATTAAGCTGAAAATGCGATATGCAGGGGCAAAACCGTAATTTTCACCAAAAGTTGCCCGGAACCTCCAGGACTTAAACACACATAGTTCATGCCTTAAAATCATTGTTTTGAACCTAGAACAAAGTCCGGGTCGAAACGGAACTTAAAGCGCCTTAGTGCATGCAGGGTATTTTGGTCATTCTGTGCGAAATCTCAGAAATGAGGTTTTCCTGCTTTGTTAGGCACTCATGCTCATACAATCCCCTTCATATAACATATGAACCCTATGAGGATGGCCAAAGCCGGCCGTCCTCGTGTTTCGGGTAAAAATGACCTCAGGGGCATTTTGGTCATTATGAAAGTTTAGCGAAAATCGAGGCGTTACAATTGACATAGGAATGACTTAGTTTATACTCAACGGGTATCTGCTGTGGACAACTCCACAATAGATAATTTATACCAAATGGTATTTATAGTGGATCACACCACATAAGGAAATAGACTGCTTATCAGGACTAAGCTCATTCCTATACGTGATCATTGGACTTCAATTTTTTCCATTTCTGAGTCACACACAGTTCTATTCCTAGCCGATACGTCTATTAACTCATAATATCTCGGGGGAGATTCCTCTTTTTGCCTTCCCTTTTAATTCAATCTAAGTCTTGTTTCTGTTTTCTCCATATGTCAGAATAGGCACACTTAGTGTTTTGGGAAAGTTCCTACTTTTGCCTTCCCTTCACTCAATCTAAGTCTTGTTTCTGTTTTCTCCATATGTCAGAATATGCACGATTAAAGTTCATATATTCTCTTTTGCCACATATACATATCATTCACTGTTCTTTTCCAAATGCATGCATGAGGCACATATACACATTCATTCATAATATGATATCAATCATGCCTCAAACCATTCCTTAAAGTCACTAGCATGCATTCATAAATGTCATACTTGAACCCAATGTCATTATTTCATCAACTCAAAGCATCAATTCATTTTCAGCACAATGGCAGATTTCACATATCTATAGCACAATTTATTTTGCATTTCAAACCATGAAATCCAAGGCTATAAAAATTATCCAAGACATTTCAATGTGTCGTCAAGGTCCTCTAAAAATTTCAGGGTAATTAGAGTTTCTAACTACGTTAACAAAATTAGACAAATTTGGTGGTCAGAAACCACTCAACCTCAGCTCAAGAACCAAAAATCATAATTTTTAACCCTAGCAATTGAACCCAAAAAATTCGAAATAAAAATCCTGGTAAAACCTCAATATGTCTCTAATACCCTATAAAAATTTCGTGATAATTCCATCATTTGATAAGGTAAAAAAATTAGCAAAATTTACAGCTTTTGTTCTAACACTTTAGGCAGCATATGCTTAATTTCGGTTCTTGATTTTTCTAAGGCAATTTGACTCAAAATCAAAACCCAAGAAAATTCATGGAACTAGCTCAAGATGTTAGCTCCAACATATATTTTTTTCAGCTAACAAAAATATCCAAAACAAGCCCAGAAAATTCGTGAACAAATCTACCTATACAAAAATCGAAATTCCAGCAACATGGCTCAAAATCTCTTTTAAAAAAAATGATTTCTAACATCATCCAAACACTCCACCAAAATTAATACATCAATATCCATATATCATCAACCAAGACAAATAAAAATATCAATTTAAATCAGCCATTAACACAGAAAAATGGATTTGAAAAAGAAGAGGTTCAAAAACCCTACTTGGGTGCCTCTAAGGATCTTGGCTTCAAGCATGTCCCAAGGGTGATCTTGCTCACTTCAAGGCCACCAATTCAACATCAAACCCTTCCCTAACCAGCAGATGGTGAGCTCTCAAAGTTGGAGAAAGTGATGGATTCAAATTCTAATCAGTTAGATTTGTAGGTATTAAGGAGTAGAAGAAGTTTTGTGAAGGGAGTTTAGGGTTTTAACAAGTCTAGGCTAGGAGTTTGGGAACTTAAATCAAGTTTTGAGCTCTTGAGAAGGTGAAAATGGTGGCTGCTGTATTCTCCCCTTAGGCTGGCTGAAATTGGCCTTTAAAAAGAAGGAAATTTGGCTTCTTGGAGAAGCTTGGTTTGGTGTTGATCCTATATATAAAGAATGAATATTATAATGTGTAATTAAGTAATCTTTGACCAAAGAAAGAAAAATGGATGGCCAAGATTGTTTTCTTAGGCAAAGAATGGATTTTGGTCTTTCACTTGGCTCAAGATAATTGGATCACTTTAACTTTCGGTGTTAAAACCGCACACCGAAATTCCACCGAACGGATGAGTTATTGGCTCCCGAGTAAAATATAATAAATCAAAGGTCATGATTAAAACTTGCTTTTCAAGTTTTAATCCTTGCCATCCACTTGGCATAAAGTGGTTGGTAAAGGTTACTTAGCCACTAAGTAACTTGTACGGTGTTAAAAATTGCACATCGAAATTCTACCGAACGGGCAAAACACTGTACCCGGGTAATAAGACATTGTCCGAAAATTAATTCTAAGTATAAAATCCTCATTTCTAACTATTTCTAATCTCAATCCTATAATTTCTCAGTTTTCGGCACCTCCGGGTCCCAATTCTAGGGTTTCGGCTGTCCTGACAGGCCCGTAGGGCCCATAAGGTTACTATTCATGAATTTTCTTTTTACAAATCCGTTGGATCGTCCTCATCATTTCTAAAACTGTTAGATTTTTGAAATTACGGCTAGTAAAGCCCAAATTAATTTTTAAATAATTTTTAGGGTGTTACACTTGGTGATTAGAAACCACTCAGCCTTAGCTCAAAACCAAAATCTCATAATTTTTAACCCCAGCAAATGAGTGAATCAATTCAAAATAAAAATCACGGTTACACTTGAAAATGATATCAACTCCCTATAAAAATTTCAGAAGAAGAATCAATCATTTGCTATGTGTAACACCCTAATATTCAACCCAATACTACTAGTATGTACTGAGGCCAAATATTAGTTATTACTTCTTGTTTTAGTTCTATTACCTTTGAAATTACTTACTAAAAATACGAGCCATTTTTTTTTTTGTAACAAAACCTTGATAAAGTATGAGCCGCGTATTATGTAATTCGAATGATATCGTAAATTGCGGAAATGTAAACACATAAAGGCTCCATACACAACATCATGAACACATATACTGAAATACCTCATATATTAATAAAAAGAATGCCCACCAGTAATGGCGGGACTATTCCATACATAGAGTGCAATACAATTGAAAGAAGGAAATACATGGAAACATAAACGCTACAACCAAGAGAATACCCACACCCAAGTGCATCTGAAATGGATAACCTCAACACAAAAGAAGGTTTATCCTATCTATGTGACGTGTGTGCACTAAGGACTACCCTCTAAACCATGCGGCTACAGTCACAGGTAAGGCGGGACATAGCCGATCCACGGGCGAAGCGCGTCAGGAGTGGGCACTCGGACACGTCCACCGTGTTGGGGTCGCCTCTCAGGCATCCGAGCCCTCCGTGGCTGGGTAACCGTCTCCTCACTTTCTTTGCACTGCGTGGGAGTGGGGGCAGAGTCCTCCTCATACATAGGGGCAGGTGGCTCTTCCAAATGCTGCAAGCGGGCATATATTTGGGTACAGCGCCCGAGCCTGCGGTGTAAGTTCGTAGGATTCTCTCGTTGTGTGTGCGAGCACGCTCAAAAACCATTTTATCTCCATAGGGTGACATCGGGGAGAAGAGGTAGCTATCTACAGGATGGGCGAAAGGCCGTCCAGGAAACATAAAGACACGAACAGTGCAGCGGCCTTCAAAATGGTACGATCCGTGCTCCGGATCGTAGTGGTACTCCCACGTGGGTGTCTCAATGTAGAGTACGAACATCGCCATCCGAATCTAGAGACGTAGTGGAAAGAAAGAGATAGAGGGAGTGAGATTTCTTACTAAAGAAACTCAGTAAGGTTTGTCCTCATATCTAAGTGTTATCATATATGTCTCCAGGGACCTCAGTTTCTTAGTAAAAACGTGGGCATATAATAGTTCATTTATGAAGTTCGCAAACATTAACCTTCGAGGCTCGTTCCTTTTAATTATGAAAACCTCTTGGTTACATAGTCTATAAGTCATAAAACATGGATCATAAGTCACGGTACATTAATCATAAATCATGGTTTCCTATATCATGGGGCATAGCACATAAACTCATAAATTCATGGTTTCTTATATCATGGGGCATAGCACATAAACTCATATAATCATGGTGCATAGAATCATAGTTCATGGAACATAGTACATGGTACATATCTTGGTTACTTGAGGTGACATTAAAACTTCATCATTATTTTCCTGGGGCCACCCTAACTGATCTCCCTGTGGAGAAAATTCTAGGTTATGAGCTCATACCATGCTAGTCGTCACTAGCACATGGACTTATCCCTTTTGATAAGTTAAAGGTCCCGACTTAAAGTACTGGTCTAGGGGGCTAGAATCACCTTATCCCCACCCTTAACTTGGTGGTTCAAGGATCATCTTCTCATAGTTTAAGTCACCTTAAGTCTTAGCATGTTTTATTGAGATGCCACATAGTTTCATGCATGTCACATATCTTTCATCATAGGCATCTCTAAGTTCTCAAAGAACAAATGCATGCAATAATAAAACTATCATTTAGGAATAATAGTTCACATGGCATCATATAAGTCATGAGGTAAACACCAATTCATCATTCATAGAGTAATGCTTAAACCTTTCCCTTAAGAGTGAAAACCCTCAATCGGGTAATCTCAAACTTCTAAATTATTTTCATATACCTATAAGGGATTGATTAACCTCATTACCACAATTTATTAAGTCCTAGAACCTAATTAGTCATGGCTGGGCAGCATTGGCAGTAAGCTTGAGTTAGATGAATTACGGTGTTCTAAAAGATGCATTTTAAACCCTTTATCACATCCGACTTTTTCTATGATGCAACAATTAATACCTAAGCCAATTATGAGTCACTCTCACTGATCTAGACATCATATAATGTGATTCTATGGATGTTAATCAATCTGGACAGAATTCATATTTTCTGTACCTACGGGGTTCTAGAATTCACATTCCAAGCAATTAAAGTAACTAAGCATGCTCCAAAATGTCTAGAACAATTAGCATATACTTGGCAAGGTATTTAAACATATTTAGACCACCCAAAACATGATTTAAGGTGCTGGAAATGAGCAAGGCAGAAACGAAACCTCAAAGTCATCAAATCATGTGTAAACTTCCTTTTTCATGTACATAGGTAACTAGTTTCTCTTGGAACAATTTTAGGACTTCAAAAATACCTTGGAAATCAATTTAACTTGTCAAGAACTTTCATAAAATACATGGGGCAGCTACTCCTTAATTTTACTCATGGTTGAAATCCTAAATATAAGAACATACTCAAAAATACTTTTAAATGTCACTTATGTTTAGGAAAAACTTAAAACATAAACTATAGGCTCTTGTAACTAATGAAAAACTCATCCTAGAGCTTTCATCGTCACATGGCCGAATGCATTTCAAGAAGATACCTTCTTGATTTAACTTTTCTCAAGATGAAATGGCCAAGTCTTTGAGCTCTAGTCATTTAGGTGATGGCATAAAAGTAAACGTGCTATGCATTCCATTTTTATAGTCCATTAGAAAGTAAAGTGATAGCTCAAAATAAATATGAGATGCACCTTCATTATTAATCTTTGAGTTTAGTGATGACTTGAAATATAACATGAAATGCAAAGCTTGGAATTTAAATGTGCATTATTCAAGTTCATTTCTTATCTTGGGGTTTAGTGATAGCATAGAAAATAAACGTGCTATGCAAAGCATAAAATAAACGTGGATGCAAGTTACTTTTAGATCTTGTCCAGAGCTCTTGTAAAACTTTAAAAAGGAACATAGTTCCAACCCAAACTTCATCCCCACAAGAAAAGGAAACTACTAGTGCTAGAATACTCAAAATAAATCATAACCTTAAAGAACTTGGAAGTGGCCGAATCTCCATCATGGAGAATGAACCGTTTTTAAACTCTAGGGACCAAGATCTTGATGATCTAAGACATCAACATCCCAAGTCCTCATCATTGAGTACATAGCTTCCTTCAAAACCAACATTTAATCAAAGTTCATGCTAGAGAAGAAAGCAAAACCAAAGCCATGCTTGTTTTAGGGTCAAAGTTTCAAGCTTTAGAGTTGGTTCATGTGACAAGCATCAACATGAAACACTCATCATCAAGCTTTCATTTTTCCAAGCCTTAGAAGCCTACATGGCCGAAAACATGGAAGGAAAAAGTGAAGTCCAAAAGAGTTCAAAAGACATAAACTCCTTTTTTTCTCAATCTTGAAAAATGGATGTAATTTTCCATAAAAAATTCAAGCTTTAGAGGTTGTTGAGTGACAAGCACCATCATGACAACCTCATCATCAAGCTTTCATTTTTCTCATGGGTTTAGGCCCTCATGGCCGAAACATTAAAGAAGAAAAGGGAAAGTTCCAAATGTTCAAAAGAAATATAACCTCATGTTCAACTAAACTTGTAAAAGATGAAACTTTTCTCAAGAAAAAACTCAAGCTTTAGAGGTCTCATGTGAGATGAACTCATAGTCACCTCTAGAGAGCACTCATCATCAAGCTATCATGCTGAAGGCCTTGGGGCCGAAAATCAAAGAAAAGAAAAGGAAGAAACCGAAAATGAAAAGCAACATGGAGGTTCCACCTTTCACCATTTCCCAACAAGATTCAACATATAAATCAAAGACATATTTAGAAAGGTTCCCTACCTTGTGGTTTTTGAAAAGGAGAGGAAGAACTTAAGCTTGAAGAACTCTTGGAAGCTTGAGAGAAAAAAAGTAAGAAAGCTTGAGACTTTTAGTGATTTTGCAAGAAGTAAGCAAAGGAGTGAAGTTGTGTGGTGTTGTGTATTTATAGGCAAATGAATCATGAAGGAGTGGAGGGAAGGAAGAAGTGGCCGAAACTTCTTGAGGAAGAATGAGGAAAAATATCTCTTGTGTTGTCATTCATGGTGTCATAGGTTTTAGGTCTTAGGGTGGCTTTGATGGACAATGTGATTGACTACATAAAATATCATTCTTTTGAAATTTTGGGGGGAAAGTGGCTGATCATTATAGGGCCAAGGGAGGGAAGATTTCATTCAATTTAGTCATGTACTAATGGAGTGTTTAGGAATAAACAAGGTTAGGTCACTAATTAAGGTTGTGTAACCAAGTGTTTAGGGGAAATAATTAGGTAATTAGGACCCTAATACCTTGGACTAAGAGACTATGGTAGGATTGATGGAGTCAAACTCTTATGACCATTGATTGATGTATGACAACTTTTCATGGAAGAGAAAGCATTCTTGGGAATGGAAATGTGAATAGTGAAAACACTATTCATAGTTGCTTTTTCTTTAAAGAAAGAAAAGAATTAGAATTGAGTTGCAAATTTCCTTAAGCAATTTTAGGTTCTAATCAACTTTAAATAATTATTTTAGCTCTAGATTAATTAAAGAAATTAATTAACCTTTCATTAGTAGGTTTGAGTTAAGTAACTCGTTAGGCTTAAAATGCACTAAACGGGGGTAAAATCGTAATTTTTACCAAAAGTTTCCCGGGACCTCCGGGACTTAAACCAACATAGTTCATGCCTTAAAACATCATTTTTGATCTCCGGGACGAGTCCGGGTCGGAGTCAAAACTTAAAACTGCCTTAAATCGAGTTAAGGGTATTTTGGTCATTTGTGCACAGAAACCTCAGAAATGAGATTTTTCTGACTTGTTAACATTCATAAACATATAATCCCCCTCATATATCATAAAAGCCTTGTGAGGATGGCCGAGGCCGGTCGTCCTCATGTTTCAGGTAAAAATGACCTCAGGGGCATTTTGGTCATTTAAAAGTTTAGAGAAAAACGGGGCATTACATTACTCCCCTCTTTAAAAAAATTTCGTCCTCAAAATTCATTACCTGAGAAAAGCTCGAGGTATTGGGCTTGCATGTTGGACTCTAACTCCCATGTGAATTCTTCGGTTTTTCCGCGTCCCCACGCGACTTTGACCAACGGTACAGTTTTATTCCTTAACTGTTTGACTCCTTGGTCCACAATTCTCGAGGGAGGTAAGTTAAATGTCAGGTCATCCTTTAATTGTACATGTTCTGGCTCTAGTACGTGGCTTGGGTCAGACTGGTATTTCCGTAACTGGGATACATGGAAGACATCATGGAGGTTGGATAAACTTGGGGGCAGGGCTATGCGATATGCTACAGACCCTACTTTATTGAGGATTTCAAATGGGCCAAGGAATCTAGGGCTTAACTTTTTCACCTTCATTGCTCAACCTATGCCTGTGGTAGGGGTGATCTTGAGGAAAACATGCTCTCCTTCTTGAAATTCAATCAGCTTGCGCCGCTGGTCCGCATAGCTTTTCTGTCAGCTTTGAGCAGTGAGAATCTTATCCCTTATCCTTTTAATCTGTTCTGTCGTTTCTCTCACTAAGTCTGGTCCAATTAGACTTTGCTCTCCAGGTTCGTACCAACATAGGGGTGATTGACACTTTCGTCCATACAAGGCCTCATACGGTGCCATGCCAATGCTTGCGTGATAACTATTGTTATACGCAAATTCGATTAGCAGCAGGTATTTGTCCCAACTTCCTTTTTGGTCTAGAACACATGCCCTAAGCATATCCTCCAAGGTTTGGATTGTTCTTTCGAATTGGCCATCCGTTTATGGGTGGTAAGCTGTGCTTAAACACAGCTTTGAACCAAACGCCTTCTGAAAGGCTCCCCAAAACCGTGACGTAAATCGCGGATCTTGATCCAAAATTATGGTTGACGGTACTCCATGTAATCTCACAATCTCTTGAATATATAACTGTGCCAGCCTATCCAAGGAATAAGTCACTTTAATAGGTAGAAAGTGGGCTGACTTTGTCAACCTATCCACTATTACCAATATAGCATCATGATTTGCTTGGGTCCTTGGTAGTCCAGTCACAAAATCCATAGAGATGCTATCCTACTTCCATTCGGGAATAGATAGGGGTTGCAACATTCCAGAGGATTTTTGGTGCTCAATTTTCACCTTCTGACACACTAAGCACTTACTCACCCATGTGCAAACATCCTTTTTCAAACCGGGCCACCAGAACATCTTCTTTAAGTCTTGGTATATCTTGGTGGCACCAGGATGAATTGCAAAATTACTCTTGTGGGCCTCCTCGAGAATCCTCTTCCGAAGGCCTCCACTATTAGGTACGCATATGCGTCCTTCAAACCTCCACACACCATCTCTCCTTTGATCGAATCCTTTTAACTTGTCAGTTCTTACTGCGTCTAAGGTTTCTTGGAACTCAACATCCTCCCGTTGGGCTTGAACGATACTTTCCTTGAACTCACTCGTCACACTAAGATGGCAAACCTTCATGCCCTTGGTGGTCAGGGTTATTCCTAGGTTTAGGTCTCTAAATGCTTCAATCAATTCGGCTTCCTTAACCATCAAGTGGGACAGATGCAAGGATTTCTTACTCAGGGCGTCAGCTACTACATTAGCTTTTCCTGGATGGTAGTTCAACCCAAAATCATAGTCCTTCAAGAACTCCATCCACCTCCTTTGCCTCATGTTTAGCTCTTTTTGGTCAAACAGATACTTCAAACTCTTATGATCGGAGAACACCTCAAACTTGACTCCATACAAGTGATGTCTCCAGATCTTTAGAGCAAACACAACGGCGGCTAACTCAAGGTCATGGGTAGGGTAATTTGCTTCAGGCGGCTTGAGTCGCCTTGATGCGTAGGTCACCACTTGCCTATTTTGCATCAAAACACAGCCCAAACCCTTACCAGAAGCATCACAAAATACCTCAAAAGGCTCCATGGGGTCGGGGAGAACTAGGACAGGGGTCGAGGTCAACTTATGTTTTAGCTCTTGAAAACTTTTCTCACAGTCTGGGGTCCATACAAAAGGGGTGTTTTTCCAAGTAAGCTTGGTTAGTGGTAACGAGATCTGAGAAAATCCTTTGATAAACCTACGATAATAGCCAGCTAAGCCCAAAAAGCTCCTTATCTCGGTTACTGTCTTCAGTTGTTCCCAATTCATCACCGTCTCCACCTTACTAAGATCTACTGCAATACTACCTTTTGACACCACATGCCCTAGAAATTTCACCTCTTCCAACCAAAATTCACACTTAGACAACTTGGCATATAGTTTCTTTTCCTTCAAAGTCTCTAACACTGTGACTAGTTGTCGCTCATGTTCCTCATGGGTCTTTGAATAAATGAGTATATCATCTATAAAGACAACCACAAACTTATCCAGGTAAGGTCAGATGATCCTATTCATATAATCCATGAAAATGGCTGGAGCATTGGTCAATCCAAAGGACATAATTGCGAACTCGAAGTGACCATATCAAGTATGAAAAGCTGTCTTAGGTATATCTTCATCCCTAACTCTAATCTGATGGTAGCCAGACCTCAAGTCGATCTTAGAAAACACTACTGCACTTCTCAATTGGTCCATCAAATCGTTGATTCTAGGCAAAGGATACTTATTCTTCACTGTGACTTTGTTTAACTGCCTACAGTCGACACACATCCTCATACTTCCATCTTTCTTTTTCATAAACAACACCGGGGCTCCCCACGGTGATGCACTTGGCCTAATGAACTTTTTCTCCAAAAGGTCCTCTAATTGGGTTTTCAACTCGGCCAATTCCAAAGGGGACATTCTATATGGAGCTATGGATATGGGTCTGGTACCTGGGAATAGCTCTATTGAGAATTCAATCTCTCTCTTAGGGGGAAACTCAAGGATCTCATCTGGAAATACTTTGGGATAATCTCTCACTATGGGTATCTCTTCGATACTTTGCTCAAAGTCAACATCACTAGCGACTAAAAGAATATAACCTTTTTCACCCTTACCACAGTCTAGGTCTAGCGCATTTAGGTACACCGTCATACTCTCCCTAGGTTCACGAGAAATGGGAAGAAAGGTGATAGTTTTCTCATAATAGTTCAACAGTACATGGTTGGTCCAAAGCCAATCCATGCCGAGAATTATATCTAGGCCTTGCATGGGTAAACATATGAAATCCAAGACAAAGGTTCTATTTGCAATGGTAAAACTACACTCTAGACAACATTTATAGGTCCTAACTGGTTTCCCAGTAGGGGTAGAGACAATAAGACTAAAAGGGAGTTCAGACACATGTAAACCTAAAGCCTCTACACAAGAACATGATATGAAAGAATGGGTAGCGCCAGAATCAAATAGTACACTTAAGTCTTTGCCATTCATTTTACACTTACCTTCCATGAGATTCGGGGACTCCGTCGCCTCTTCGGCATTGAGGGTAAAGGCCCTTCCTTGACGTTGTGGCTTGGGGTTGGGGGTTGGCTGATTCCTCTTGGGGCATTCCTTGGAAAAGTGCCCTGGTTCTCCGCACCGGTAGCAGACACCTAATCCGGCATGACACGGCAAGCTCCCATGGGGTTTGCTGCACTTGGGGCATATAGCATGCTGGGTGGATGACGTCCCTTGGGGCGCCTTCCCCTTATTGGTCGTGGGCTTGTTTCTGTTGTTGCTGTTGTTGTTGTTTCTTGGTTTGAAGTCCTTCCGAGGTCCTTGGGTTTTGGCCCCGGGTTGAGACTTCTGCTGGGGTTGGGTGTTCTGCTGGCCCTTCTTCTTGAACTTTTAGCCTTGAGGTGCCAACTTTCTGCTGGAGTTGTTGGATCTTGTCGCATTCAACTCTTTCTGCCCATCCTCAATGATGCAGCATTTATTAACCAAGGTTGGGAAGTCCCTAATTTCCAGGTGGGCAACCGCAACCTTGAGCTCGGCCCTCAATCCGGATTTGTACTTGATGCATTTCCAGTATTCGTCCGGGTTAGCTTGATACATCCTTGAAAATTTAATCAGGTCTTTGAACTTGGCGGTATATTGGGCCACCATCCTGTTCTCTTGAAAGAGTTGCATGAACTCTATGTCTTTAGCATTACGGACAGACTCCGGGAAATACTTCTCGTAGAAATGAGCTTTAAATATCTCCCAGTTGATGGCATCATTAGATGCCTCCAACAGTCTCTAAATTCTGGTCCACCAGCAACCGGCATCGCCCTCCAGCATGTATGTGGTGAATCTCACCTTTTGCTCCTCTGAGCAAGGTATCACATTAAAAATCTTCTCCATGCTCTGGATCCACTCCTCAGCATGGTTGGGGTTGGTAGTCCCCTTGAAAATTGGTGGATTTGCCTTGCGAAACTCTCTGAAACGAATGTGTTTGGGGATCTCAGCAGCATTGGGACCATGTCCCGCACCAGCACGGCGGTCTTGGTCCATCCATTCCATCATCATCCTCATCGTCCTTGTAATGCCCCAATTTTTACTGTAATTTTTACTGTCATTAAAAATTACCAAATTACTGTAGGTAATTATTACATAAGATTTGAGGCCGAACAATCCTCAATAAAGGAATATAAGATTAGAAGAGAGGTTAGGAGCGATTCATGCGAGAGTCGCAAATCCCGAATTTCTGTACGTATAAAATGACCAAAATGCCCCTGAAGTTATTTTACTCAGAAAATGAAGATCGTGGGCCCCACCTATTCTCAAGGGGATGTTTTGATGATAATAAGGGATTGTTTGTGTTATGTGTGTTAATAGAGCAAAAGGATCTCAATTTTAAGTTTCGACGCGCGAAATGACCAAAACGCCCCTGCGGCTGTTTTAACTCCGATGTGCGTGCCGACTGAACCCGAACCTCACTAAAATGTTTTAAAATTTGTTTTTAAGCCATGATTAACCATTGGTTAAGCTCGGGTGGCCTCAGGCGATTTTAAGTGAAAATGCGATTTTGCCCTGTTTTTGGCGGTTTACAAATTTCGGGATTTTTGATTCGTATACCGAAACCTAAGCAATATTAGGCTCAAATTAAAGCTTATTAAATTCTAAATATAAATCTAGAGTCAAAATTATGTATTTAGATTGATTAGAACCCAAAATTGCTCAAAAACACCCAAATTGCTTACTAATTCACTTAAGCCCTTAACCGTAAATTCTCTAAATTACATGAATACCTTGCCTACACCTAAATAATGCATGGAACACACAAATTTCACTTCTTTGGGCTGTAATGGATGAAATTATTGATGCCATTATGCAGCTGAATTATTGCCAAAAGTTGCACTAAAACAAAATGCCAAAATGTCACCATAAGAGACATAATTCCTTAATTTCATACAACTTTGTCTAAAATGATTTTTCCTCTCTTATTTCTCCTGCAAAATTCCGCCAACTACCTCCTCATTTTGGCCAATTAGAAGCCTCAAAATCTTCTATAAATAGCTTGCTTGAGTGGTCTTGGAATGCTTTGTTCATAACTAGTTTTTAGGAGCACCAAAAACTTTCTTTCTTCCTCCTCTTTGGCTGAATTCTTTCTTCAATTTTTCAAAGAGATTTTGTTTCATTTCACTTCAAGAAATCAAGTTCTCTTCCTCTTCTTTAACTCAGATTAGGTAGGGAGTAGTTTCTAAATTTATTTCTATGCTTTGAGGAGTTGTGTTTTTAGCTCAAAATGATGAAATTATGAACTTACCTTAGCTTTTCATTTCAGTTTTCCTCTTCATTTTTCTTTAACCAATTCGGCCATATGGCCTAGCTGGGACTAAGATGATGGCTTGATGATGAGGACCTTGAGGGTGGGTTGTAAATCCATCACAAGTTAGGCCTCTAAAGCTTGAAAATTCCACTTGATGCAAAACTTTAAAGAATAATGCTTTATGTGTAACACCCCGATTTCTCTGTCCGAGGGAAATGACCAAAATGCCCCTGAGGTCATTTCCTGACCCGAACTCGAGGGTAACCAACTTGGTCATCCTCGAAGGGTCAACTCAATGTTTGAAGGGGATTGAATGGCCTTTGAATGCTTTCGGGAGCGAAAATTTCGGTTTCAGCGATTTGGTCAAAATGACCAAAATACCCCTATAGCGTTTTTACGCGGGTAATGGGGCCGTTTGAGCCCGGAACTTTCCCCAGAGGTTTAAAAACATGTTTTCATGTGTCTAGAGGTCTCTGTTCAAGTCCCGGTGGTCCCGGGCAGTTTTAGTGCAAAATTACGATTTTGCCCCTAGAATAGTGTTTTTGAGCTTAATGACGTAATTAAGCAAACCTAAGCAATATTAGGCTCTAAACGAAGATTAATTTATTTCCCTAATTAATCTAGAGCCAAAATAATTTATTAAAGTTAATTAGAACCTAAAATTGCTTAATTAAACTTAAATCTCTTTTTAGAACTCAAGACTCTTAGTCTTGGAATCTTGAATAGTGTTTTCTCTCTCCAATTCCTTGAATCAAGGAAATGTGTCTAGAGTTGTTTAGACTCTAAATTGAGGATTTAACTCACTAATGGTGCAAGACCACTCCTTAATTATGTCTAGACCACCTTAATTACCCATTTTCCTTACCTAAACACTTTCTTACAAATTCCTAATCTTAAGCATAATCAAAGATACACCTAAACACAACTCTAAACCACAATTAAAATGCAAAGAAACCTCCCCCATGGATGATGAAGTTTCGGCCAGCACACTCCTCCTTTGACCATCTATTAAATTGTTTCTCACTCAAAGAACCATGCTTAAGGCCATACCTTGAACCATACCTCACCATACCTTAAGCCATACCTCACCATGCCTCAAGAACACAATATCTCACCTCATGGAACACATGGAACCCTCCAATTCTGCACCTCTTGGCCGAAAATACATCAGCCCATTCACACCCTCCATTTGTTTTATTTCTCTATAAATAGAATGCCTTGAGGAGCTTGCACCACTTTTGGATCATTTGCTAAGTTTAGGAAACACTCAAAGCTTTTCTTTTCTCTCAAAGTTCTAGTGTTCTTCAAGTTCTTCAAGCTCTTCAAAGTTCTTCATCATCTTCATCTTCTTCTTCCATCTTCAAGTTCATCACACCAAGTAGGGATTTTCTTTCAAGTATTCCTTTCTTTAAAGTTCTTGTTCTAAGCTTTATGTTTATAGTTTCTCTTGATTCTTTTTAGAACTTCTTTTCTTCTCCTTGTTCCTTCCCATTTTCGGCCATAGGCCTTAGAGAACAAAGGAATGAGAGCTTGATGATGAGAGTTTCATGATGATGTTCATCACTTGAAACAAACTCTAGAGCTTGATCTTTGTTCTTGAGCAAAAATGTTTCTAGTTTTTCCTTCCTTGAACTCTTGAGAACTTTAGCTTTAATGATGTTTTAAAATGGCTCTATGAACTCAATGATAAGGACTCATGATGTTGGTGTTAATATATCATCAAGATCATGAACTCTAGAGTTTTAAAATGTTCCTTTTTCTTCTTGAAGATTTTGGCCATTTCCTTAAATTTTTCTAAGCTTCATGGTTTGATTTCCTAAAAATATTATGTTAAGTTTTAAAGAACTCTAAGCTTGACTTTACCTTGTTTGGATGAGTTTGGGTTATGGTTTAAATTCCTTTAAAGTCTTGTTAAGAGCTCTAGAAATGATAAAATGAACTTGCATAATTTATTTTATGCTTACATCCATATTTACATTCTTGCTATGCATCTTTGCTTTCTAGCTATCACCTAAGAACATAAAGATTAAAATGGAACTTGTATCATCACTTAATTTAATTCTCGAAGCCTTTCTATTTCGGCCTTAAAGTCGATTGTTGTTGGGCCTAGAGCACTAAAATAAAGAATTGAACTTGCATTATCACCTAATTAATTTCTCGAATGTCTATCTATTTCGGCCTTAAAGTCGATTGTTGTTGGGCCAAGAGCACTAAAATAAAGAATTGAACCATGCATATTTACCTACAAGCTTGCACGTCTAAATTTATGCCTCTCATATTTACTTTCAAGCTTGCACGTTTAAGTTTATGCCTTGCATATTTAAATTTAAGTCATCACTTTACTTTGTAAGCAAGATTCAAAATGAAAAGCATGAGCACGTTTAGTTTATGTCGAAACTTAAGAACCTAGAGCTCAAAGACTTGCCCATTTCATTCCAAGTTAAAGTTTAATGTGAAACCATTCTTTCAATGCATAATTTCGGCCAAGTAGTGATGATGGACTTGCAACGAGTTTTCATCTAGCTACTAGGACCAATAGTCTATGTTCTAAGTTTTCCCTAAAGCTTTACAAATCTTTATAAGGTTATGTCATCACAAGTTGTGATTTTATTATCTTTTAGGGGATGGAATATGTTTTGGTCAGTGACCTAAGGCTTCACTTAGCCTCTTGATGAATTAAAATGTTTTGCAAAGAGTTTTAGAAGTTCTAGATCGATTCCAAGAGAAACTAGTTAACTTATGTACCTAGAAATGTCAATTTAACTCTCTCATTTAAGTTAAATGTTTTCGGTTCTGATGTGATGAATGTGATGCTGTATGATGATGTTTTGATGTGTTGGAATGTGTGAAAATATCATATGATGATGTAGAAGCGATCCTATGCATGATAGGTAAGAAACTAGCTAACTAGAAATACCGTAAAGCTAGAATTTAACATAGTTTTGACCCATTTGTTTATGGAACTTTTCCAAACTGTTTTAATGGGGACATAATCAGATTTAGATTGTTTAGACATGAAAAATTTGGTATCATTTGAGTTAGAATTGAATTCTAGCACCTATGGGGAAACTAGTAACTAGAAAACCGTAAAAATGCAAATGTAGAACTCTTAGAACATTTAATTTTCTGGATTCTGTCCAGCACCCTTACAACATGGTAAACATGATTAATAATTAGTCCTTAAGCATAGGAATGCCTCATAATTGATTTAGATTTAATATATAGCGCCTTAGTAGCGGAACCAAGAAAGGGTCTAAAACGTAAGTTCTAGAACCCCGTATTCATATGTTAGGATTTCCACCCTATGCTATTCAGATTTAAAAGTAAAATGAAAGGATTATGAATGATGTTTAATTATGAGCCTTAGGTGCTTAAAATATGAGCAGCGGATGTAGAGAACTATATCTCAAGATTAAGACCCGTAAGGGTCAAAGCATAAGCTACCGTAAGGGTAAGCGTTTGGATGTTTTATGATGATGCATGAAGTATGCTAATGATGATGATGTTATTCATATGAGGAATTTATGAGGTTATATGTTTATGTGGCATAAAGCAAATTTGGAAGGAAATTCGTGTAATGACCATTGTGCTGAATTTCCGACAAATTTGGGGACTTAAAGAGATTTTGAAAATTAAGGTACTAAGATGGGTTCTAGGATGACACCGGTTCGGCCGAGCACCTCCATAGAACTCATGTGACATCGGTACCATTTTATACTCTTAGGTGACACCGGTTCGACCGAGCACCCCTAAGAGGTTTGCCCCCTAACCCGTACTCAGATAGTCGGGATTTATGATTTATGATACGCTTATCGTTAAGTGGTAAGTAAGAACTAGTGACGACTAGTTAAGGTATGAGCTCATAACCTAGATGTATGACACGTTCTGGGTGACACCGTTCGGCCGAGCACCCCGGTTCGATTGTCTTTTAGGGTGGCCCATGAGGAAGAGAAGTTTCATGATTATGATTATGTCACTAAGTTTTGTCCCATATGAATGTTACTATTGCCACTTTATGCCACCAAGAATGATGATGCTTGATGTTATGTTTTATGTATGTGCATTAGGTAGTGCCATGCATACATTTTCTAATATGTTGCATCCATGACATTAAGATCATCCTAAAATGAATGGACCTTGGCTAAAATATATTTTAAAGTTTAAAATGAACCTAATACATGCTCAGTCACTTTGTATAAATAAACCCAAGGTTCCTGAGGACGTAGATGATGACACCTAGGTAGTAGGAAGCCCTACTGAGATTCTTTAGCAAGATTCTCACTCCCTCTACCTCTTTCTTTCCATCACGTCTTCAGATGGCGACGTTCGTGGTGTTCGTGGACACGCCGACATGGGAGGTGCACCATGACCCGGACCACAGGTCATTCCATTTTGTGGGTCGATGCACGGTTAGAGTATTCATGTTTATGGGTCGACCCTTCACTCCCCCTGTACATTCCCATCGTTTCTCCCCCGTCTCACCTTTTGGCGATGACCTGGTGTTCGAGCGCGCACGTCCCCTAGAGGAGAGGCTTCGCGTACCCATCATCCACGTCCGCCGCCCGAGACTACCCCCAGTATGTGCCCCGTTGCCCGTCGTCCTTTTCGGAGGCGGATCCTTCCGAGGATTCGGCAACCCAGGCACCCTCCGAGGGATCTTCCCCCTCCATACCTATGGACTTTGGAGAGGATAGCGAGCCCACCGTGACTCAGCCGAGGCGTGCACGACGACCGAAGATGCGGCCATACCCCGGGGCTCACACTCGATCCCCGCTCCGCCTCTTCACGCCCGAGGATCTCGCCCAGTTTCCCGGATATCTGCCTCGATCACGAGATAGTCGCCAGTGGGAGGCCGTGGATGGCCCGAGTTAGAGCACACACCACTTAGATGGGGATAAACCTTCTTTTGTTTAAAGGTTTCCCATTAGATGCACTCGGGTAGGGGAGTAGATTATGTTTATGCTTATGTTGTACTTTCTTTTATGCATTTCCCTTGTACTAAATTAAGACCCACACTTATAAGTGGGCAAGTTATATATATATGAGATGATATTCAGTGATGTTCATGTTGTGCCTCATGTTATGATGTTGTAAGATAATTGTTTCACTTTACATGGTGTACCGCTTATCGCATCACGCGACTCTCACTTTGTTTTTCAAAAAAAAAATTACCCGTATTTTCCGCTAAGTAATTCAAAGTTAAATGAGAACTATGAAGTAACAGACTAATGATTAACCTAAATATGTTCTAGAGTATCGGGTTAAAAATTAGGATGTTACATTATGATGCTAAAACAAAGATTTTTAGTTTAGAACTTGAAAGATGTATTTTCCAAGCTTGTATTTCATGTTTATGTTTCAAGTCATCACTTAATCTTTCAAGATAATAAAGAGGTTACATCTCATATTTAATTTATGCTCTCACTTTATTTTATAATGGCTAAAAGAATCAACGCATGGCATGTTTATTTTATGCCATCACCTAAAGATCCTAGAGGTCAAAGACTTGGCCATGTATCACAAGCAAAGAAATATGATTATTGGAGTTAAAGAATTTATTCTTTAAAAAGTCTTGAGATTGGAGCTTAAAAAGATGTAATAATAATTCTCTTCTCCCTTCACCGGTCCTGTGCGGACTACCGCTGCTCCGGTTTCTTAATATTCTCTTCTCCCTCTATCGTCTGTGGATTACCGCCGCTCCAGTTTCTTGCATCATGTTTATATTTCAAGTTCTTGCATCATGTTTAATTTTGAAGTCATCACCTTAAATCTTAAAGATAAAGAAATGGAATTGCATATCATGTTTATAATTCCAAGCTATCACCTTATAAAAATAAGATTAAAATAAGGTTACATACCATATTTATAATTCTAAGATGTCACCTAAATCTCTAAAGCTCAAGACTTACTCCTTTTATCTTAAGTGAGAATTTTAATTGTGAAGATCCTCCCAAGTTTGACAAAAGAACTAGTTTCTAAATGAGTTTTAAGACTTTGCAAGGATTTTACGGGGAACTAGTATTTTATATGCACTTAAAATATGATTCTATGTAATTGCATGAGGTTCATGATTCAGCCACTGATTTGAGTTTAGTATCAATGTATGATAATGATTTGATATGTTTGAAGTTGTGATAATTATGGTTTATTGTTAAGAGAATGATTCACTGCATGTTAGAGATAAAACTAGCCCCCTAGAACAACCGAAGAGCTAGAATTTACCTAGTTTTTGACCCCTTTAAGTTTAGCCAATGCCAAATCTATTTTAGTATGTTATAATTCTGTCTAGGATTAGTTAGCCACGAAAAATTTGGTATCAATTAGACTAAGATTGATCCCGAACACTAAAAATGAACTTAGCAACTAGAAAACTGTAAAAACAAGATTTCTAGAACTCTAGGGAATGAAATTTATGCATTCTATCCAGAATCTTTAGCAACAATAAGAACCAGGTTTTATTATGTTTAAATAAGGGAGAATGATTCATAATTGGTTTAGTAACTAATTTCAGCATCATAGGGAAAGCTGGTAACAAGAAAGGATTTAAAACATAACTTCTAGCATACCGTAAAACCTTAGGAACAACTTACTACCTATGCTACCCCATTTGATTTAATAGTGTTCTTAAGGCCTATAAATAATCGTAAGGATGGTAATAAATCCCTTAGGTGCATAACTAATCAGTTCTATAATTGATAATTCTATGTAAGTATTGGATGCTTATTAAGTACTTGATATCATTGAATGATTTCCTGGCTTGCATGTTATAGTTCTTTGTTGCAAATAATGAGAATGCTTATGCATGAAATATTCTTTATTATGTAAAATTTACCTTTGTTGCTAGAAGAAAGTGTATCATTATAAAAGTGTAATTTGGAAAGGTTCTGGCTAAGGAAAGACTTGGTATTTAAGCGTGTCCATTGTGACCCACTTTTCTTTCCTGGGAATCTCCCAGATGCATGATTATAGTTGATATATATTATTCTAGCTTAAGACTATAAATGAGAAAATGCTATGATGTTTATGAATTGTATTGTGATATAACATGCAAAGATTTAATGGTGACTTAAACTTATAAGAAAATGATCCTTTGGAACCATCAGACTATAGGTGGTGAAAAGGTGATTTTAGCCCCCTAACCCGTTCTCTCAAAAGGGTAGAGTCGGGACTTTAGCTTATCAAAAGGGATAAGTATATGCTAGCGACGACTAGTAAAGTATGAGCTCATAACCTCAATTACTCCCAAAAGGGTGGAGTATAGGGTGGCCTAAGGAAAATAATGATGATGATAAGATTTTAAGTCACCTAAGGCACTAAAGAAATGAAATATGTGCACTGTGTCCATGTGTAGCTAATATTATATGACGTTCTTTTATGCATGTTATTTTGATAATGATGATGAGGAATATGACGTAATGATAAAGGAAAAGTTCATTGTAAATATGACATGTTAAGATTATGATGCATTATAAGACGCATGATTAAAAATTGACGAACCTCGGTTAAGTATTTGTCCGAACTTAAAATGAATCTTTGCATGCTCACTATTTTAGAATAATCCCGAGGTTCCTGGGGACTTTGATGATGACACTGTAGAAGGAGGTACCCTACTGAGAATTCTTTAGCAAGATTCTCACTCCCTTTTCTTTATTTCCGTCATTGTCTCCAGATTCAAATGGCGACATTCGTCCTGTTCGTTGATACCCCTACTTGGGAATTCCACTATGATCCGGTGCATCGCTCGTATCATTTTGAAAGGTGGTGCACAGTTCGTGTTTTTATTTACATAGGTCGTCCATTTGCAAATCCTGTCCCTAGTTATCGATTTTCTCCTACTTCTCCCTATGGCGATGAAATGGTTTTCGAACATGCACGTCCACTTGATGAAAGGATGTTACGTTTTTATCCCGCTTCATCTGCAGTCCATGGATTTCCAGAGTATGTTCCCGAGATGAGATATTCTGACACTGATCCTTTAGAGGATACTCCTACTCATGTATATTCTGAGAGCTCTGCTCCTACTCCCACACGTGTAAGAGAGGGTAGTGAGGAAACAGTTGTTTAGCCGAGGTTAGCAAGAAAGCCGTCCATGCGACCCTAGCCTGGTGCATCTCTTATGTCCCCTCCCGAGGGAGCTCATCAGTGGATCGGATTTATTCCCCCATTTCCAGGACAGTGGCCATAGAAGGTTTTTAGTATAATTATGTGTGTTCATGCACTCTAGTTTTAGGATAACCTTCCCGGCTTATGGAGTTATCTAGTTTAGGGGCATGTATTTCCTTATGTATATTTTCTTTTATGGGTTTGCATAAGACAATGACGTATGATCATAACCCACCCTTTGAGTGAGGTTATTGTATGTAAATATATGTTATAATGTGCTTATGGATGTTATATGATGGAGCCAAAGTGATATGATGTAATATATTCTTAAACATCTTATTATACTTCGCTTACTCGTTCACGTTGTACTCGGCTCACGTTTTCAATTATGTTTTTTTTAAAAAAAAAAATGGCTCGTAATTTCACTAAGTATTTTCAAATTATGAAGAAAGAACCAAAGCAAGGAGTAAAGTCTAGTCATTAATCAGATTCAACCTAGGTGTATTTGGTTAATTACTAGGGTGTTATAGTCCTTGCCACGTCGCGGAGTGCCTCAGCAGTCTCATCATTCTGGGCTCCGGGAGCAGCATTCCTAGCTGTTTGTCGTCGTGCCATTAGTCCTTATACACACAAAACAGCAACACTGAGTTAATCAGGCTCAACACTCCATGTAAAGTGAGCAAGTTACCATGGCACTAACAACAAACCGTAGTCATGCATATCTAATCCTACTCATGACATCTCTAGCGGGTTATGCTTAAGAAGCATAGTCAGTCCAATCCTCAGGCTCCGTGAGAACTGAACTGCTCTGATACCAAAATGTAACGCCCTAATATTCAACCCAATACTACTAGTATGTACTGAGGCCAAATATTAGTTATTACTTCTTGTTTTAGTTCTATTACCTTTGAAATTACTTACTAAAAATACGAGCCATTTTTTTTTTGTAACAAAACCTTGATAAAGTATGAGTTGCGTATTATGTAATTCGAACGATATCGTAAAGTGCGAAAATGTAAACACATAAAGGCTCCATACACAGCATCATGAACACATATACTGAAATACCTCATATATTAATACGTAGAATGCCCACCAGTAATGGCGGGACTGTTCCATACATAGAGTGCAATACAACTGAAAGAAGGAAATACATGGAAACATAAACGCTACAAGCAAGAGAATACCTACACCCAAGTGCATCTGAAATGGATAACCTCAACACAAAAGAAGGTTTATCCTATCTACGTGACGTGTGTGCACTAAGGACTACCCTCTAAACCATGCGGCTACAGTCACGGGTAAGGCGGGACATAGCCGATCCACGGGCGAAGCGCGTCAAGAGTGGGCACTCGGACACATCCACAGTGTTGGGGTCGCCTCTCAGGCATCCGAGCCCTCCGTGGCTGGATAACCGTCTCCTCACTGCCTGCTGGCACAGGTGGGGGAGTGGGGGCAGAGTCCTCCTCATACATAGGGGCAGGTGGCTCCTCCGAATGCTGCAAGCAGGGTACATATTCGAGTACAGTGCCCGAGCCTGAGGTGTAAGTCCGTAGGATTCTCTCGTTGCGTGTGCGAGCACGCTCAAAAACCATGTCATCTCCATAGGGTGACATCGGGGAGAAGAGGTAGCTATCTACAGGATGGGCGAAAGGCCATTCGGGAAACATAAAGACATGAACAGTGCAGCGGCCTTCAAAATGGTATGATCAGTGCTCCGAATCGTAGTGGTACTCCCACGTGGGTGTCTCAATGTAGAGTACGAACGTCGCCATCCGAATCTAGAGATGTAGTGGAAAGAAAGAGATAGAGGGAGTGAGATTTCTTACTAAAGAAACTCAGTAGGGTTTTTCCTCATATATAAATGTTATCATATACGTCTCCAGGGACCTCAGTTTCTTAGTAAAAACGTGGGCATATAATAGTTCATTTATGAAGTTCGCAAACATTAACCTTTGAGGTCTGTTCCTTTTAATTATGAAAACCTCTTGGTTACATAGTCTATAAGTCATAAAACATGGATCATAAGTCACGGTACATTAATCATAAATCATGGTTTCCTATATCATGGGTCATAGCACATAAACTCATAAATTCATGGTTTCTTATATCATGGGGCATAGCACATAAACTCATATAATCATGGTGCATAGAATCATAGTTCATGGAACATGGTACATGGTACATATCTTGGTTACTTGAGGTGACATTAAAACATTATCATTATTTTCCAGGGGCCACCCTAACTGATCTCCCTGTGGAGAAAATTCTAGGTTATGAGCTCATACCACGCTAGTCGTCACTAGCACATGGACTTATCCCTTTTGATAAGTTAAAGGTCCTGACTTAAAGTACGGGTCTAGGGGGCTAGAATCACCTTATCTCCACCCTTAACTTGGTGGTTCAAGGATCACCTTCTCATAGTTTAAGTCACCTTAAGTCTTAGCATGTTTTATTGAGATGCCACATAGTTTCATGCATGTCACATATCTTTCATCATAGGCATCTCTAAGTTCTCAAAGAACAAACACATGCAATAATAAAACTATCATTTAGGAATAATAGTTCACATGGCATCATATAAGTCATGAGATAAACACCAATTCATCATTCATAGAGTAATGCTTAAACCTTTCCCTTAAGAGTGAAAACCCTCAATCAGGTAATCTCAAACTTCTAAATTATTTTCGTATACCTCTAAGGGATTGATTAATCTCATTACCATAATTTATTAAGTCCTAGAACCTAATTAGTCATGGCTGGGCAGCATTGGCAGTATGCTTGAGTTAGATGAATTACGGTGTTCTAAAAGATGCATTTTAAACCCTTTCTCACATCCAACTTTTTCTATGATGCAACAATTAATACCTAAGCTAATTATGAGTCACTCTCACTGATCTAGATATCATATAATGTGATTCTATGGATGTTAATCAATTTGGACAGAATTCATATTTTCTGTACCTATGGGGTTCTAGAATTCACATTCCAAGCAATTAAAGTAACTAAGCATGCTCCAAAATGTCTAGAACAATTAGCATATACTTGGCAAGGTATTTAAACATATTTAGACCACCCAAAACATGATTTAAGGTGCTGGAAATGAGCAAGGCAGAACCAAAACCTCAAAGTCATCAAATCATGTGTAAACTTCCTTTTTCATGTACATAGGTAACTAGTTTCTCTTGGAACAATTTTAGGACTTCAAAAATACCTTGGAAATCAATTTAACTTGTCAAGAACTTTCATAAAATACATGGGGCAGCAACTCCTTAATTTTACTCATGGTTGAAATCCTAAATATAAGAACATACTCAAAAATACTTTTAAATGTCACTTGTGTTTAGGAAAAACTTAAAACATAAACTATTGGCTCTTGTAACTAATGAAAAACTCATCCTAGAGCTTTCATTATCACATGGCCGAATGCATTTCAAGAAGATACCTTCTTGATTTAACTTTTCTCAAGATGAAATGGCCAAGTCTTTGAGCTCTAGTCATTTAGGTGATGGCATAAAAGTAAACGTGCTATGCATTCCATTTTTATAGTCCATTAGAAAGTAAAATGATAGCTCAAAATAAATATGAGATGCACCTTCATTATTAATCTTTGAGTTTAGTGATGACTTGAAATATAACATGAAATGCAAAGCTTGGAATTTAAACGTGCATTATGCAAGTTCATTCCTTATCTTGGGGTTTAGTGATAGAATAGAAAATAAACGTGCTATGCAAAGCATAAAATAAACGTGGATGCAAGTTACTTTTAGATCTTGTCCAGAGCTCTTGCAAGACTTTAAAAAGGAACATAGTTCCAACCCAAACCTCATCCTCACAAGAAAAGGAAACTTCTAGTGCTAGAATACTCAAAATAAATCATAACCTTAAAGCACTTTGAATTGGCCGAATCTCCATCATGGAGAATGAACCATTTTTAAACTCTAGGGACCAAGATCTTGATGATCTAAGACATCAACATCCCAAGTCCTCATCATTGAGTACATAGCTTCCTTCAAAACCAACATTTAATCAAAGTTCATGCTAGAGAAGAAAGCAAAACCAAAGCCATGCTTGTTTTAGGGTCAAAGTTTCAAGCTTTAGAGTTGGTTCATGTGACAAGCATCAGCATGAAACACTCGTCATCAAGCTTTCATTTTTCCAAGCCTTAGAAGCCTACATGGCCAAAAACATGGAAGGAAAAAGTGAAGTCCAAAAGAGTTCAAGAGACATAAACTCCTTTCTTTCTCAAACTTGAAAAAAGGATGTAACTTTCCATAAAAAATTCAAGCTTTAGAGGTTGTTGAGTGACAAGCACCATCATGACAACCTCATCATCAAGCTTTCATTTTTCTCATGGGTTTAGGCCCTCATGGCCAAAACATTAAAGAAGAAAAGGGAAAGTTCCAAATGTTCAAGAGAAACATAACCTCATGTTCAACTAAACTTGTAAAAGATGAAACTTTTCTCAAGAAAAAACTCAAGCTTTAGAAGTCTCATGTGAGATGAACTCATAGTCACCTCTAGAGAGCACTCATCATCAAGCTATCATGCTCAAGGCCTTGAGGCCGAAAATCAAAGAAAAGAAAAGGAAGAAACCGAAAATGAAAAGCAACATGGAGGTTCCACCTTTCACCATTTCCCAACAAGATTCAACATATAAATCAAAGACATATTTAGAAAGGTTCCCTACCTTGTGGTTTTTGAAAAGGAGAGGAAGAACTTGAGCTTGAAGAACTCTTGGAAGCTTGAGAGAAAAAAAGTAAGAAAGCTTGAGACTTTTAGTGATTTTGCAAGAAGTAAGCAAATGAGTGAAGTTGTGTGGTGTTGTGTATTTATAGGCAAATGAATCATGAAGGAGTGGAGGGAAGGAAGAAGTGGCCGAAACTTCTTGAGGAAGAATGAGGAAAAATATCTCTTGTGTTGTCATTCATGGTGTCATAGGTTTTAGGTCTTAGGGTGGCTTTGATGGACAATGTGATTGACTACATAAAATATCATTCTTTTGAAATTTTGGGGGGAAAGTGGCTGATCATTATAGGGCCAAGGGAGGGAAGATTTCATTCAATTTAGTCATGTACTAATGGAGTGTTTAGGAATAAACAAGGTTAGGTCACTAATTAAGGTTGTGTAACCAAGTGTTTAGGTGAAATAATTAGGTAATTAGGACCCTAATACCTTGGACTAAGAGACTATGGTAGGATTGATGGAGTCAAACTCTTATGACCATTGATTGATGTATGACAACTTTTCTTGGAAGAGAAAGCATTCTTAGGAATGGAAATATGAATAGTGAAAATACTATTCATAGTTGCTTTTTCTTTAAAGAAAGAAAAGAATTAGAATTGAGTTGTAAATTTCCTTAAGCAATTTTAGGTTCTAATCAACCTTAAATAATTATTTTAGCTCTAGATTAATTAAGGAAATTAATTAACCTTTCATTAGAACCTAATATTGCTTAGGTTTGAGTTAAGTAACTCGTTAGGCTTAAAATGCACTAAGCGGGGGTAAAATCGTAATTTTTACCAAAAGTTGCCCGGGACCTCCGGGACTTAAACCAACATAGTTCATGCCTTAAAACATCATTTTTGATCTCCGGGACGAGTCCAGGTCGGAGTCAAAACTTAAAACTGCCTTTAATCGAGTTAGGGGTATTTTGGTCATTTATGCACAGAAACCTTATAAATGAGATTTTTCTGACTTGTTAACATTCATAAACATATAATCCCCCTCATATATCATAAAAGCCTTGTGAGGATGGCCGAGGCCGGTCGTCCTCATGTTTCAGGTAAAAATGACCTCAGGGGCATTTTGGTTATTTAAAAGTTTAGAGAAAAACGGGGCGTTACACTATGGTAACAAAATTTGTAAAATTCACAGCTTCAAAGTTAATATCTCAGGCAGCACAATTACAACTTTGATTCATGATTTTTTAAACATAGAAAAAGTGACTAGAATACCTCAAAATTTTTACTGAAGATTCCTTAACATTTAACTACATCATATAAATTTTTTAGCGCAATCTGAAGCCTTTAACTAGGTCAGAAAATTCGTGAACAAAAGCTGCCTTGTTGAAATCCGAAAATCCAGCAGCATGTGTCAAATTCTCTTTTGATAAAAATGATTTGTCGCAACATCAAACTACTCCACCAAAATTAACACATCAACTCCATATGTCATCAACTAATAAAACGAAAAATGTCAATTTAAATCAGTGATTAAAATAGAAAAATAAATTTGAAGAAAAAGAGATTAAAAACCCTACTTTGGTGGCTTTAGGGATCTTGACTCCAAAGGATGCTCCAAGGATGATTCCCTTCACTTCAAAGCCTTCAAACTAGCATCAAACCCTCCATTAGGCAGTAGTATATGAGGTATCAAGGTGAGAAATGGTGAGGAAATGAAATTCCAATCGGTTAGAATTGTTGGTTTTGATGTGTAGAACAAGTTTGGTGAAGGAAGTTTGTGGTTTTATCAATTCTAGGCTAGTGATTTTCATATTTGAAATAACCTTGGAGCTCATGGACATGAAGCTTTTCTCCTTGCTGCCGGTGCTGTCTGTGAATGAGAAATAGAGTAATGAAGAAGATTTGTCTTGCATGTATCTTGTAGAATAAGCTTGAATATTATATAATATAAAGGTATGAATTCTTAAAGAAAGAATGTAGGATGGATGGCTAGGATTTAATCATGCTTTACAAGATTAATCTTAGCCTTACACATGGCATATAAAGGATAGACATTATCCTTTTTATAAGAATAAACTATCTTTCGGTGTTAAAAATCACACACCGAAATTTCACCGAACAAGTGAAACAGTATACTCAGGAAATCAAACATTGCCCGAAAAATAATTTTGGATATAAAATCTTTATTTCTACCTATTTCTAACCATAATCTTATAATTTCTCAATTTTGGACATCTCCGGGGCCCAATTTTAGGGTTTCGGCTATCCCGATGGACCAATAGGGCCCGCAGGTTACTATTCACATTTTTTTTTTACGAATCCCTTGGACCATCCTCATCATTACTAAAACTATCAGATTTTTGAAATTATGACTAGTAAAGCCTAAATTAATTTTTAAATAATTTTTAGGGTGTTACATTAAACATCACTTAAAACATCATTTCAAACTTTTAGGTGAAGTCCGGTCTCAATCGGCACTTAATTTTATGTTAATTAGCCACAGAGGCATTTTGATCATTTTGCACATCGAAACTCAAAAGTGAGATTCTTCTGCTTTATTAGCACACATAACACACAAAATCCCCCTTCAACATCAAAACATCCCCTGGAGGATGGGCGAGGCCGGTGATCCTCATTTTCCTGGTAAAATGACCTCAAGGGCATTTTGGTCATTTGTACACGGGGAAAATCGGGGCATTATATTATGTGCTCTCGGTACATCGAAGAGGATCTCATACACATCATATAAAACATATACTATTAAATTACCACTTAAGTGTTAGTTTTTGAATGATAACAAAACTAACTCAAAGAAAATACTGTGAAGAATGACTGGTGTCTTTATTAAGTTTTTTGACAAAGTATAACATGTCAAATCCAATTAGTATGTTACAAACTTAAAGCAAGAATAATGTTTCACTTTGCATGTGCAAGCATGATTTATCTTATGGGAAGAGATTGAGCCAAATAGAAAGTGAATATTATTTCTAGCAAAGCATGTATACATACTTATGGAACAAAGCATAGAAACAGACTTGAATCGAGAATAATTTCACTACACATGTACAAAAATATTTTATCTCGAGTGAAGAGATTAAGCTTAAAATGAAGTGATCATTATCTTGTGCAAAGAATGTGTAAATGCTTAAGGACTGCAGGAAATCAAGTCAAGAGCCAAGAAACCAAGCAAAAAGACTTTAGAAAATAGCACAGAACATCATAAAGTGCTCTAAAGATGAAGATATTGGAATATGTCCATATGCAACGTGTTACTAAATCTTCAATCATCACAATCGCAAAGAAAACATCATCAAGAAGATTTGAACGAAGACCTGAAAGCAAAATAACTCTTCAAGGGCTTATTACATACATCAAAAAGCTCACCTGTGAGTGGAACAAAGAATACAATAGGAAAGGGAAGGAAATTTGAAATTTGAAATTCAAATTTTCAAGTCAAACCTAGTTTTAAACTAGTACGTCATCTCTTCTGCCTTTTTTATCAACGACCTTAGCTTCATGAAGGAGGAGCTTAGAAAGTAGAAAAGTAGTTTCTAATAGGAGATCAGAAAGCTCACATTTACAATGGCTTCTGCAACTGATGTGACAATTCTACCAACCTCTCTTCTAGGTGCTTCTTCTAGGACACAACTGATGATCAACACATGTCACTTGAAGAACTGATCTATGGCAATGGTCACAAAGAAAGACCATTATATAAAGAGATGCTAAGCTTGAAAAATAGTGAGAGATTTGAAGATTCAAGAGAGGAAGCTCTATAAATCTCCTCCCACTTCCTGGAATATTCAATCTTTATCATGTAATCAGTTTTATCCTTGAAGTGTAAAGAAAATCTTCCTTCTATATTCTTAGTTAGATTTATATTCTTCTTGTGGAAGAAATAGAAGAAGGAAATCATTCAAGTTCTCCCAAGATCTTTTAAAATTTATCATCTTTAAGGAAACTTGAGTATATGTTAGTATAAGTGGCAACCCAAACACTTAATCTCTGTATCCTTGATCTGTTAGTGATTAGAGTGAGACATAGCTTGGAGAGGCTAACACTCTAATTCTCTTTAGAAAATTAAATGAGGTTTTATTAATGATAATTTTAAGATTTTGACAAATGTAGAAATGATGAGAATGATTCAAGAAAACAAAAAACAAGTGAATAGTGTTGCAGGCCCCACAGGCCAGTCGGGACAGTTAAAACCCTAGAATTGGGCCCTAGAGATGCTAGAAATTGAGAAATTATAAAATTATATTTAGAAGTAGGCAGAAATACAGATTCTATACCCAAAAGTATTTTTTGTGCAATGTTTGATTACCCGGGTACACTGTTTCACCCGTTCGGTGAAATTTTGCTGTGTGATTTCTAACATCGAAAACTAGTTAGATCTCTATAAAATGAATGAACTTATTTTTTTAAATCAAATGAATGCCCAAGATTCAATCTTGAATTACAAGATTGAATCACAACCATTCATTTTACTTTATTGGATGATAATTATCTAAATATATATACAATATTCATATCTTTGCTATAAGATAAACATAACTAAATTAGCTTCTTTAAGAAGCCAATTCTCGGCCAGCAAAGGGGAGAGAAACCAGCTGCCTTCCTCCATAGCCAAGAGCTTCATCTTGGTTTTGACTTCCACATATACTAGCCTAGAGTCTTTGAAATCAAAACTTTCCTTCATCAAAGTTATTCTACACCTCAAACTCTACAATTCTAACTGATCAGAATTCTAATTCTCCATCAATTTTCACCTTGCTTCCTCACTCCCTCACTGCCTATAGGAGGTTTGGTGTGTGATTAGGAGCTCTCAAGGTGAAGGGAGGTCAAGTAGAACACCTTTGGAGCAAAGAACTCAAAAGCTCTCAAAGTAGGGTTTATTTGTTCTCTTTTGTTTCAAAATTTATTCTGAAAATTCTGATTGGGTTGTGTTAGAAATTACTAATTTTATTGGTTGATAATATGTTGATGTTAAATTATTAATTTTGGTGGAGTGTTTGGAGTTGTGGAAAAATCATTTTTATCAAGAGAGGTTTTGAATTGGTTTGCTGGATTTTCGGATTTCAGCAGGGCAGGGTTTGTTCATGAATTTTCTGGTGCAATTGTGTTCATTTTTATGAGCTATAAAAATTTTATGTTGAAGCTAACATCCTAAGGAAACTCTGAAAAATTTTGTGGTATAGATAAAGACTTTTACTATCTGAGAAAAATCAAGAACCGAATTAGTACTCATGCTGTCTAAATTTCTGAATCTGAAGCAGAAAAATTGTATGATTTTATTATCATAGTAAATGAGTAATTTCGCTTTTGAAATTTTTATAGGGAGTTAACAACATCTTGAAGTGTAACTGTAATTTTTATTTGGAGTTGATTCCATCATATGATAAATTTAAAAATTATGAGAACCCTGCCCTAGGCTGTGAAAAAGTGTGCTGTGACCACTGAATTTGTAAAATTTAGTGACATGGTTATAGAACTCTGATTGTTATGAGAATTTTACAGGGTCTTTTAGACACATTGAAGTCCCATATGAAATTTTTGTGGCTTTTGAATTGGCCTTTTGATGTAAAAATTAAATATTGTCTCTGGAGTAGTAAATTTGCCAAGGTGTCAAAACGGTGAGAATGTCTTAAATTAATGATATCGTGGCATTTGATTCAAGTATATGGTATATGTATACATGCTTGATAATTTAAAGAAATGCTTATGAGATATGGAGGAGACTCCAATGAAATTAAATACTTACTTGTGATGTAAAAATGCCATTGAATAAGAGAAGCACATGATGTGAGTATTATGGAGGTAAAAGAGAAAATGTGACTTATAATTGTGCAAATTTTTAACATATGGGGAAAATAGAGACAAGGCTTGCGTGGTTAAAGGGAGGAAGTCAAAAGTAAGAGCTTCTCTGGGAATTTGATGAGTCGGTAGATGTATCGACATATAGGAATGAGCTCATGTCCTAGTAATCAATAGTTCTTGTGGAGTGATTCCACTACAGATACCACTTGATATGAGATTAAGCCTTCCCTATGTTAATGAAAAGAGGTAATTGCACTAAGTTGAATTCCACGAGTTGCAAGAGAAAAACACTTGATTACTACCATTTTGCATTCGACTTTATATGAATTATGCATATTAGTATTTATGCATATAATTTAGCATGATGAATTCAATATGAATGAATTTACTTGTTATATTATGTTCATATTTGAGGGAGTACCCTATTGAAAATTTTTATAATATTCTCATCCCTATGGTTTTATTCACTTTGTATTATTCAGATCCAGCAGATGCCGTCACTAGTATTTTACCTTAACTCGCCACAGTGGGTGTGGCATTATGATCCTGCTCTCGACTTTCGTTATGTAGTGGATTACTCGCAAGTCCGTGTTTATGTGTTTTTCGGCCATTCCTTTAGTACTTCTGTATTTGTAGCTGACTTTGACCCTACTTTCCCTTATGATTGTGTGCCTCTCCACTTAGCACACCCAGTGATATTTGATATCCCGCCAGCACCACCAACACCTCCTCCAGTAGATGATCCCTCTTTATCCTCGTCTTCAGATTCTAACCCACCTGAGGGTCCTGATGCCCCTAGCGGAGGTGAGGCTATCATACCGATGGCTAATGGTTTTATCTAGTAGGACATGAGATCTTTAGGGACTCTTTGTAACGGCCCGATTTTCTGTTTGAGTGGAAAATGACCGAAATGCCCCTGAGGTCATTTTCGGCCCGGAATTCGAGGATGGCCGACCCGGCAGTCCTCGGAGGGCCAACTCAATGTTTGAAGGGGATCGAATGACCCTTGAGTGGTTCCGGAGGCGAAAGTCTCATTTTCCGCAGTTTCGGGTCAAAATGACCAAAACACCCCTATAGCGTTTTACGCGGGTAAAGGTATCGTTTGAGCCCGAAACTTTCCCCAGAGGTTTAAAACCATATTTTTACATGTTTCAAAACATCTGTTTGAGTCCCGGTGGTCCCGGGCAGTTTTAGTGCAAAATTACGATTTTACCCCTAGAATAGTATTTTTGAGCTTAACGATGTGATTAACCAAACCTAAGCAATATTAGGCTTCAAATGAAGATTAATTAATTTCCATAATTAATCTAGAGTCAAAATAAATTATTAAAATTAATTAGAACCTAAGATTGCTTAGATTAGATTTAAACCTCTTTTCTAAAACTCAAGATTTCACTCTTGGAATCTTGAATAGTATTTTCTCTCTCCAATTCCTTAAATCAAGGAATTGTGTCTAGAATTGTTTATATACTAAAATGAGTTTATAACTCACTAATGATCCAAGAACACTCTTTAATTATGTCTTGACAACCTTAATTACCCATTTTCTCACCTAAACACTTTCTTACAAACTCCTAACCTTAATCCTAATCAAAGATACACCTAAACACAACTCTAAACCACAATTAAAATGCAAGAAACCCTCCCCCCATGGCTGATGCATTTCGGCCACCTCTCTCTCTTTTACCACACATGTTGAATTGTTTCTCACTCAAAGAATCATGCTTGAGGCCATACCTTGAACCATACCTCACCATGCCTCAAGACCACATTATCTCACCTCATGGAACTCATGGGTTCCCTCCAATCTGATGGCCGAATTCCCTCTCTCTCCATGCACCTTTCATTTGTTTCATTTCTCTATAAATAGCTTGCTTGGGTGAACTTGTATCATTTTGGGTTCATTTGTAAAGAGTAAGTTTTCAAAGAAACACTTCAAAGCTTCCTTTTTCTCTCAAGTTCAAGTCTTCAAGTTCTTCATCTTCTTCATCTTCTTCTTCCATCTTCAAGATCATCACACCAAGTAGGGATTTCTTTTCATGAATGTTCTTCTTGAAAGCTTGATGTTTATGGTTTCTCTTGTTTTCTTTTAGAACTTCATCTCTATTCATTTTTCTTTCTTGTTTCGGCCATGAGCCCTTGAGAATAGAGAAGTTAGAGCTTGATGATGAGAGTTTCATGATGATGTTCATCACTTGAAACAAACTCTAGAGCTTGATCTTTGTTCTTGAGCAAAAATGCTTCTAGTTCTTCCTTTCTTGAACTCTTGAGAACTCTATCTTTGGTGATGTTTCAAAATGGTTTTAAGGACTCAATGATGAGGTCTCATGATGTTGGTGTTAATATATCATCAAGATTATGGACCCTAGAGTTTTAAAATGTTCCTTTTCCTTCTTGAAGTTTCGGCCACTTCCTTTTCTTTTACAAGCTAAATGATTTGATTTTCTAAAAATGTTATGTTGAGTTCTAAGGACTCTAGACTTTACTTGATCTTGGTTTGATGAGTTTGGGTTAAGGTTTAAGTTCCTTTAAAGTCTTGTTAAGAGCTCTAGAAAGATAAATTGAACTTGCATAATTTATTTTATGCTTGCATTTATATTTACATTCTTGCTATGCACTTTTACTTTCAAGCTATCACCTAAGAACATAAAGATTAAAATGGAACTTGCATCATCACTTAATTTAATTCTCAAAGCCTTTCTATTTCGGCCTTAAAGTCGATTGTTGTTGGGCCAAGAGCACTAAAATAAAGAATTGAACCTTGCATATTTATTTTCAAGCTTGCACGTTTAAGTTTATGCCTTACATATTTAATTTAAGTCATCACTTTATTTTGTAAGTAAGATTAAAAATGAAAAGCATGAGCACCTTTATTTTATGTCAAAATTTAAGAACCTAGAGCTCAAAGACTTTCCCATTTCATTTCAAGTTAAAGTTTAATGTGAGTGCATTCTTTGAATGCATGTTTCGGCCAAGTAGTGATGATGGACTTGCAATGAGTTTTCATCTAGTTACAAGGGCCGATAATCTATGTTCTAAGTTTTTCCTGAAGCTTTACAAATCTTTATAAGGTTATGTTATCATGAGTTATAATTTTATTCCCTCTTTGAAGATGAAATCTATTTTGGTCACTGACTTAAGGCTTCTCTTAGCCTCCTAATGAATTAAAATGATTTGCAAAGAGTTTTAGAGATTCTAAATTGATTCCAAGAGAAACTAGTTAACTTATGTACCTAGAGATGTCAATTTAGTTCTCTTATTGAAGTTAGATGTTTTCAGTACTGTCATGAGGAGCTTGTGGTTGTATGATGATGTTTTGATGTGTTTGAATGTGTGAAAATAAAACATGATGATGTAGAAACAATTCTATGCATGATAGGTAAGAAACTAGCTAACTAGAAATACCGTAAAGCTAGAATTTAACATAGTTTAGACCTATTTGCTTTTGGAACTTATCCAAACTGTTTTAATGGGAACATAATCAGATTAGGATTGTTTAGACATGAAAAACTTGGTAACATTTGGATTAGAATTGAATTTTAGCACCTATAGGGAAACTAGTAACTAGAAAACTATAAAAATGCAAATGTAGAACTCTTAGAACACTTAGTTTTCTGGATTCTGTCCAGCAATGTTACAACATGATAAATGTGATTTATAACTAGTTCTTAAGCATAGGAATGTCTCATAATTGATTTAGGTTTAATTTATAGCGCCTTAGGCGAAGACGGAACCAAGAAAGGGTCTAAAACGTAAGTTCTAGAACCCCGTAACCACAAGTTAGAAATTCTGCCCTATGCTTTTCAGATTTGAGTATGAACATGAGGATTAGGAATGATGATTAATTATGAGCCCTTAGGTGCATAACATATGAGCGACGGATGTTAGAGAACTATATCTCAAGATTAAGACCCGTAAGGGTCAAAGCATAAGCTATCATAAGGGTAAGCGTTTGAATGTTCTATGATGATGCATGTGTTATGTGAAGGATGATAATGTTATTCATATGAGGAATTCATGAGGATATATGTTTATGTGGCATAAATCAAATTTGGAAGGAATTCGGCATAATGCCATTGTGCCGCCTAATTTTCGACAAATTTGGGGACTTAAAGAGATTTTGAAAATTAAGGTACTAAGATGGGTTCTAGGATGACACCGATTCAGCCGAGCACCTCCATAGAACTCATGTGACATCGGTACCAATTTATACTCTTAGGTGACACCGGTTCGGCCGAGCACCCCTAAGAGAATTGCCCCCTAACCCGTACTCAGATAGTCGGGATTTATGATTTATGATATGCTTATCGTTAAATGGTAAGTAAGAAGTAGTGACAACTAGTTAAGGTATGAGCTCATAACCTAGAGATGTGACACGTTCTGGGTGACACCGGTTCGGCCGAGCACCCCCAGAGCGCTTGTCTTTTAGGGTGGCCTATGAGGAAGTTATGATGATTATGTCACAAGAGAATTTTATTTGCCATTTTATGCCACTACTATTATGATGATCTTAAGTATATGATGATTATTCTTGCATTATGTAGAGCCATGCATACATGCCTTTATATGATTGCATCCATGACATTAAGAATCATGTTAAAACGAATGGGCCTTGGCTAAATTATGTTTTAGAACCTAAAACTGGACTTAATGCATGCTCACTTATTTTGTATAACTAAACCCAAGGTTCCTGAGGACGTAGACGATGACACCTAGGTAGTAGGAGGCCCTACTGAGATTCTTTAGCAAGATTCTCACTCCCTCTATCTCTTTCTTTTCGTCACGTCTTCAGATGGTGACATTCGTGGTATTCGTGGACACCCCAACATGGGAGGTACACTATGACCCGGCTCACGGGTCATACCATTTTGAAGGACAGTGCACGGTGTGGGTTTTCATGTTCGTAGCACGCCCTTTCGCTCAACCCGTGCACACCCATCGCTTCTCCCCGATTGCACCCTATGGCGACGACGAGCGGGTTTTTGAGCGCGCGCGTACGCATAACGAGAGAGTGCTCCGCATTCACACCGCCGCCTCAGCCATGCGAGACTATCCCGATTATGTGCCCCGGACCTACTTCTCAGAGACCGACCCGTCCAAGGACCCGCCTACCCATCCGTATAGTGAGAGCTCTGCCCCCCTCCACCATTGATGAGGGAGGGCAGTAAGGATACCGTGACTCAGCCACAGCTTGCACGACGACCGGAGATACGGCCACACCGCGGGGGTCATTCTCGATCCCCATTCCGCCTCTTTACGCCCGAGGAGCTCGTCTAGTTTCCCGGATATTTGCCTCGTTCGCGAGATGGACGTCAGTAGGAGGTGACGATCGACCGATGGAGTACCCGGGTAGAGCACACACCACTTAGATGGAGATGAACCTTCTTTTGTATTAGAGGTCATCCCGTTAGTTGCACTTGGGTAGGGGAGTTGCTTTTATAGTTTCCGTTGCACTTTCTCTTGCATTTCCTTTCTAGTTATATTGCTCATGATGTATCAAACTAAGCCCCACTCTACACAAGTGGGCATATCATATATTAAATAAATATGCAGTTCAGTGTTATTATGATGTGCTTTTACTTGCTTATGTGATGTTGCTATGCAATGTTTGCTATATTACCGTTTGTGCATTACTAGATAACGTGTCACGCGGCTCTCACTTTACTTTTATAAATCAAAAAAAAAATTTACCAGTATTTCCGCTAAGTATTTTAAAGTAATGAGAAAGCTATGACATAACAGACTAATGATTAACCTAATTATGTTCTAGGGTATTGGGTTAAAAATTAGGATGTTACACTCTTGATATGTCAATTGTGGTAGTTTAGTACTAGAACCTTGCTAGCTTGCAGATTTGATCTTATTAAATGTTGTGAGGTCCAATTCTGGTTGTATAAAATTTTGCTGGACCTCAACTTTGAGCACGTTAGACTAGATACTGGAGGTGTTTCTTTCTTTTTTTGTGAACAGAGTTCCTGACTAGCTTAGACATTAACTAGTGTGTTTCTCGGTACGATGTACATATTGCAAACTTAAAAATGATGTTTATATATGTATATGCGAGTTTAGCCATATATGTGTCTGAATTATTTGATTTCATTTCTTTCGACTAGTATAGATTATGAAGATACGTAATACTTTTCTAATTACCATGTTAACACTTGAGCAACACATGGTAGTTAGGAGGGTGTTACATAACGCAACAGTAAGATGTTCTTACTTATCATGGTTTAGCTTGGAGAGGCTAGTCAAAGACTGCTTGCAGCTTGGAGAGGCTGGGAAAAAACTACTTGCGACTTGGAGAGGCCAGGAACAGAGTACTTGCAACATACTGAAGATGTTGCCTGTCAATCACAGTTAGGCTTGGAGAGGCCAGTGTCAAGACTAATTGCAGCTTGGAAAGGCTGGGCAAAGACTACTAACAACATGCTGAAGGAGTTGCCTGTCAGTCAAGATTACTTATGTTAGCTTGGAGAGGCTAGTACAAAACTACTCAAAATCCTTGGTTACAAGTGATTTCTGAAATCCTTGGATGATAGCTTAGGAAGGCTAACGAAAAAACTATCCATCCTTACTTTCTCGGGTTGAGAAAGTTGTTGTTATAGTGGAACCTCAATAGTTGTTGAGTACTGGATGTAAGCATGTTGGTGAAACCAGTATAAAATCCTTTATGTTCTTCTTTCTTACCCTGATCTCTTTTATTTTCTTTTATTGCCTCATTATCTTATTATCAATTTTATTCTTATCCTGCTCATTTTATGATATCACTTTTAATATTGAGTGTTTCATTTAATAAGGTTCAGAAAGTAACTTTCTGAAGCCACTAACTTTGTTTCTGCTATACTTCAAGTTTTATACTTGATAATAATCTTTTTCAGAAGCTTCAGAAAATGAAAATGAATCAATGCATCATCTTCACCTACATCAGAGCCAGGCCTCTGAAGGGTTGAACAATCCAATGATTGCAGAGGACAAAGATCCAAAGGACAGAATGGCATATATTATCCCTTGAATATCAGCTTATATTTGATAATCCTTTGGTGACAAGACTCAAAGACATGGCACAGCTCATTCATAAGATGAAAAGGATTCAAAAGAGACCTGCTGACAAGTATCTCTCAAAGGAGAAAAACTCAGTCTCACAATCAAGTCAAATCTCTATTCACATAAGCCCTAAACTACTGTTGAATATGCTATTTATGTACTATGTGTTACATATGAAAGGCTATGTGAGACATCAGTTCATGTTGAAGGAACTTAACGTGTATTAAGATATCTCTGATCCTATTTGTAACATGTCAGATGTCTTACCTTGTTGAGGCAGTGATATTTGCCGAAAGCTTCTTAGAGAAGTAGAAAGATCTAATACTCTTACTTGAGATTGGATTCTCTATTTGTCAAATATGTCTGAAGTCTAAAGTGACTATATCAAAAGGACATCAATCTCTTGAATGACAAATCAGGACAAAGATCATCTTGAGAAAGATCAATTGCTCATAGCAACTATATCTCACATCATGTATTTGTTCAACTCTTTACAATTATACCCCTGTTGAAAAAGTAAGAATGTGCCAATAATCTAGAAAGTATATTTCAGAGAGTCTTGTCATGTTAAAACCTGCTGCCATTCTATGCTTCATATCCAAAGAGTGTAACACCTCGATTTTTCTGTCTGAGAAAAATGACCAAAATGCCCCTGAGGTCATTTCCTGATCCGAATTCGAGGGTAACCAACTCGATCATCCTCGAAGGGTCAACTCAATGTTTGAAGGGGATTGAATGGCCTTTGAATGCTTCCGGAAGCGAAAATCTCATTTTCCGCAGTTTCGGGTCAAAATGACCAAAATACCCCTATAACGTTTTTACACGGGTAGAAGTGTCATTTGAGCCCAAAACTTTCCCCAAAGGTTTAAAAACACGTTTTCATGTGTCTAGAGGTCTCTGTTCAAGTCCCGGTGGTCCCGGGTAGTTTTGTGCAAAATTACGATTTTGCCCCTAGAATAGTGTTCTTACGCCTAATGACGTAATTAAGCAAACCTAAGCAATATTAGGCTCTAAACGAAGATTAATTAATTTCCCTAACTAATCTAGAGTCAAAATAATTTATTAAAATTAATTAGAATCTAAAATTACTTAGATTAAACTTAAATCCCTTTTTAGAACTCAAGATTCCTAGTCTTGGAATCTTGAATAGTGTTTTCTCTCTCCAATTCCTTAAATCAAGGAATTGTGTCTAGAATTGTTTAAACATTAAAATGAATTTATAACTCACTAATGATGCAAGAACACTCTCTAATTATGTCTTGGCAACCTTAATTACCCATTTTCTCACCTAAACACTTTCTTACAAATTCCTAACCTTAAGCATAATCAAAGATACACCTAAACACAACTCTAAACGACAATTAAAATGTAAGAAATCCTCCCCCCATGGCTGATGCACATTCGGCCTCTCTCTCTCAATTAGCACACATGTTGAATTGTTTCTTACTCAAAGAACCATGCTTGAAGCCATACCTTGAACCATACCTCACCATACTTTGAACCATACCTCACCATGCCTCAAGACCACATTATCTCACCTCATGGAACTCATGGGCTCCCTCCCAATCTGATGGCCGAAGCTCCTCCCCCTCCATGCACCATCCATTTACTTCATTTCTCTATAAATAGAATACCTTGAGGAGCTTGCACCACTTTTAGATCATTTGCTAAGTTTAGGAACACTCAAAGCTTTTCTTTTCTCTCAAAGCTCTTGTGTTCTTCAAGTTCTTGGAGCTCTCCATCTTCTTCATCTTCTTCTTCCATCTTCAAGTTCATCACACCAAGTAGGGATTTCCTTTCATGTATTCTTTTCTTTAAAGTTCTTGTTCTAGCTTTATGTTCATAGTTTCTCTTGGTTCTTTTTAGAACTTCTTTTCTTCTCCTTTTTCTTTCTCATTTTCGGCCATGGGCCTTGAAGTTCAAAGAAATGAGAGCTTGATGATGAGAGTTTCATGATGATGTTCATCACTTGAAACAAACTCTAGAGCTTGAGCTTTGTTCTTGAGCAAAAATGTTTCTAGTTCTTCCTTTCTTGAACTCTTGAGAACTTTAGCTATGATGGTGTTTTGAAATGGTTCTATGAACTCAATGATGAGGACTCATGGTGTTGGTGTTAATATATCACCAAGATCATGGACTCTAGAGTTTTCAAATATTCCTTTTCATGTCTAGAATGTTTCGGGCATTTCCTTTCTTCTACTTGATTCAATGTTTTGATTTTTCTAAAATGTTGTCTTGAGTTCTAAGAACTCTAAGCTTTACTTAACCTTGGTTGGATGAGTTTGGGTTGAGGATTGAGTTCCTTTAAAGTCTTGTTAAGGGCTCTAGAAAGATAAAATGAACTTGCATATTTTAATTTATGCTTGCACTCATATTTACATTCTTGCTATGCATCTTTACTTTGAAGCTATCACCTAAGAACATAAAGATTAAAATGGAACTTGCATCATCACTTAATTTAATTCTCAAAGTCTTTCTATTTCGGCCTTAAAGTCGATTGTTGTTGGGCTGAGAGTGTAACGCCCGGGGATTGCGAAGTCGGGGAGTGATCGCCGGTGCAAGGAGGCACGGACAAAGAGCTCTGGCATTTCGAAGCGGAGGGTACATGAATGAACCGATTACACACCCGAATGAGAGGGATCCTAGGATCGTATAGGTATGGGACTATCTGATAAGGAGGGCTTATATGAATTGATTTGTACTACCTATACCAACAAGATGCATCTTCTTTTCGGTAGCCCAAACTGAAAGAACTCCACAGTTAAGCGTGCTTGACTTGGAGCAATTTTGGGATGGGTGACCTCCTGGGAAGTTTTCCCAGGAAGCGTGTGAGTGAGGACAAAGCACACTGGAAAGACCCGTGTTGGTTTGTGGGGACAGTCGTCAATCCATAAAGCCGGGGATGTTACAAATGGTATCGAGCCTGCACCTCTCCATGTACGGTGTGGTTCGGGGACGAACCAGGCGGAAGCTGGTGGGCATGTAACGCCCGGGGATTGCGAAGTCAGGGAGTGATCGCCGGTGCAAGGAGGCACGGACAAGGAGCGGCTCCTGGCAGACTTCGAAAGCGGAGGGGTACATGAATGAACCGATTACACACCCGAATGAGAGGATCCTAGACCGTATAGGTATGGGACTATCTGATTAGGAGGGCTTATATGAATTGATTTGTACTACCTATACCAACAAGATGCATCTTCTTTTCGGTAGCCCAAATGAAAGAACTCCATGCTTAAGCGTGCTTGACTTGGAGCAATTTTGGGATGGGTGACCTCCTGGGAAGTTTTCCCAGGAAGCGTGTGAGTGAGGACAAAGCACGCTGGAAAGACCCGTGTTGGTTTGTGGGGACAGTCGTCAATCCATAAAGCAGCAGGGGATGTTACAGAGAGCACTAAAATAAAGAATTGAACCTTGCATATTTACTTTCAAGTTTGCACGTTTAAGTTTATGCCTCGCATATTTACTTTCAAGCTTGCACGTTTAAGTTTATGCCTTGCATATTTAATTTAAGTCATCACTTTATTTTGTAAGCAAGATTAAAAATGAAAAGCATGAGCACGTTTATTTCATGTCATAACTTAAGAACCTAGAGCTCAAAGACTTGCCTATTTCATTTCAAGTTAAAGTTTGATGAGAATGCATTCTTTGAATGCATGTTTTCGGCCAAGTAGTGATGATGGTCTTGTAATGAGTTTTCATCTAGCTACAAGGACCAATAGTCTATGTTCTAAGTTTTTCTTAAAGCTTTACAAATCTTTACAAGGTTATGTTATCATGAGATATGACTTTATTCCCTTTTAGAAGATGAAATATATATTTTGGTCACTGACCTAAGGCTTCCCTTAGCCTCTTGATGAATTAAAATGATTTGCAAAGAGTTTTAAAAATTCTAAATTGATTCCAAGAGAAACTAGTTAACTTATGTACCGAAGAATGTCAATTTAATTCTCTTGTTGAAGCAAGATGTTTTCGGTACTGTTATGATGAGTGTGATGCTGTATGGTGATGTTTTGATGTGTTAGAATATGTGAAAATATCATATGATGATGTAGAAACGATTCTATGCATAATAGGTAAGAAACTAGCTAACTAGAAATACCGTAAAGCTAGAATTTAACATAGTTTTGACCCATTTGTTTTTGGAACTTATCCAAACTGTTTTAATGGGAACATAATCAGATTAGGATTGTTTAGACATGAAAAACTTGGTAACATTTGGATTAGAATTGAATTTTAGCACCTATAGGGAAACTAGTAACTAGAAAACTGTAAAAATGCAAATGTAGAACTCTTAGAACATTTAGTTTTCTGGATTCTGTCCAGCAACATTACAACATGATAAATGTGATTTATAATCAGTTCTTAAGCATAGGAATGTCTCATAATTGATTTAGATTTGATTATAGCGTCTTAGGCAAAGACGAAACCGAGAAAGGGTCTAAAACGTAAGTTCTAGAACCCCGTAATCACAAGTTAGAAATTCTGCCCTATGCTTTTCAGATTTGAGCATGAACATGAGGATTAGGAATGATGATTTATTATGAGCCCTTAGGTGCATAACATATGAACGACGGATGTTAGAGAACTATATCTCAAGATTAAGACCCGTAAGGGTCAAAGCATAAGCTACCGTAAGGGTAAGCATTTGAATGTTCTATGATGATGCATGTGTTATGTAAATGATGATGATGCTATTCATATGAGGAATTCATGATGATATATGTTTATGTGGCATAAAGCAAATTTGGAAGGAATTTGGCGTAATGTCATTGTGCCGCCGAATTCCCGACGAATTTGGGGACTTAAAGAGATTTTGAAAATTAAGGTACTAAGATGGGTTCTAGGATGACACCGGTTTGGCCGAGCACCTCCATAGAACTCATGTGACATCGGTACCAATTTATACTCTTAGGTGACACCGGTTCGGCCGAGCACCCCTAAGAGGATTGCCCCCTAACCCGTACTCAGATAGTCGGGATTTATGATTTATGATACGCTTATCGTTAAGTGGTAAGTAAGAACTAGTGACGACTAGTTAAGGTATGAGCTCATAACCTAGAGATGTGACACGTTCTGGGTGACACCGGTTCGGCCGAGCACCCCCAGTTCGATTGTCTTTTAGGGTGGCCCATGAGGAAGAGATGTTTTATGATTATGATTATGTCACTAAGTTTGTCCTATATGAACGTTACTATTGCCACTTTATGCCACTAAGTATGATGATGCTTGATGTTATGTTTTATGTATGTGCATTAGGTAGCGCCATATATACATTCTCTATTATGTTGCATTCATGACATTAAGACCATCCTAAAATGAATGGACCTTGGCTAAACTATGTTTTAGAACTCAAAAATGGACTTAATGCATACTCACTCATTTGTATAATTAAACCCAAGGTTCCTGAGGACGTAGATGATGACACCTAGGTAGTAGGAGGCCCTACTGAGATTCTTTAGCAAGATTCTCACTCCCTCTATCTCTTTCTTTCCGTCACGTCTTCAGATGGCAACGTTCGTAGTGTTTGTGGACACACGACATCGGAGGTGCACCATGACCCGGACCACGGGTCGTTCCATTTTGTGGGTCGATGCACGGTTAGAGTATTCATGTTCATGGGTCGACCCTTCACTCTCCCTGTACATTCCCATCGTTTCTCCCCCGTCTCACCTTTTGGCGATGACCTGGTGTTCGAGCGCGCACTTCCCCGAGAGAAGAGGCTTCGCCGTACTCCACCGTCCACGTCCGCCGCTCGAGACTACCCTCAAGACGCGCTCCCGCTGTTCGCCGCCTTTTTCGAGACGGATCCTTCCGAGGATTCGCAACCTGTACCCTCTGAGGGATCTTCCCCCACCATACCCATGGACCTTGGGGAGGGTAGCGAGCCTTCCGTGACTCAGCCGAGGCTTGCACGACGACTGGAGATGAGGCCACGCCGTGAAGGTCATTTCCGAGCCCCGTCCTGCCTATTCACGTCGGAGGAGCTTGCTCAGTTTCCTGGTTACGTGCCACGCTCGAGGGATAGTCGCCAGTAGGAGGCTGTGAATGGCCCGGGTTAGGGCACACACCACTTAGATGGGGATAAACCTTCTTTTGATTTGAGGTTATCCCATTAGATGCACTCGAGTAGGGGAGTAGCTTATGTTTATGTTTATGTTGCATTTTCTTTCATGTATTCCCTTGTACCAAATTAAGTCCCACACTTATAAGTGGGCAAGTTATATATATATATATATATGAGATGATGTCCAGTGTTGCTCATGATGTGCCTTTATGTGCCTTATGCTATGACGTTATGAGATGTATGTTTTGTCCGTTATATGTTATATTGCTTCACGCGGCTCTCACTTTGTATTTCAAAAAAAATTTACCCGTATTTTCTGCTAAGTATTTCGAAGTAAAAATGAGAACTATGAAGTAACAGACTAATGATTAACCTAAGTATGTTCTAGAGTATTGGGTTAAAAATTAGGATGTTACAAAGAGCTTCATCAGAGACATATGAAGTAAATGTTTCTGCTTCTTATGTCTTTCATTTTTTTAAGATTAGTTGTTACAAGGTCATCAAGCTGATTCATCTATATATCTCAATCTATCTTATAACATGAAAAAGCTTCCATAAACACTTGAGAAAGTCTAATCCAAAGCTAGAAAGCTAAAAGAAAGAAATACTCTAAGAGAGTTTACTGTTCTCAAGTTATATGAAGCCTTCAAGAAGCTATATGATCATGTTAGAAATTTTTTTTCTAAATTCTTGAAGAAGACTTCATGGCGTCTCAAGATCTGACCTATGTCATCAGACATATTCAAAAACCATTTTTTTGTAAGAAGTATCTTTTGTCTCAAAGAAACTGGATTGAGATATACAGATGAAACATTAAAAGAAAAAATCTATGCAACATCATATATATATACACACACACACACACACATACATCTTCTCTTTTATTTCTATATGTTTAAAAAGATACCTTCATGACTAATGAATCCTGAAAAAGATGTCCCTTTAAAAGGTTGAAAAAAATCTCTTTATCTAAAACAAATTGATAAGGACCTATAAAAGTCTGGGTACCAAAAGTCTTTTTCTTTCTTGCAGGTATTTCTAATATATCCCTCTACCTGAAACATCAAAAGAAATACTCTGATGTTGATCCATCCAGATACCAAACTCTGATTCTAAGTATTGTCACAGTTCCTAAGAGTTGATATTTTCAAGGATCTCTCAAGATGGTGATAAAGAAAAAGCTTAAGACTTTGCTGATAATCCTATTTATACTGAGGAATATCCTGAGATTTTCTATCTCAAGGCATATACAGAAAGTCGGCAGATGAAAGCCAAAGGTTTCAGAGAATAAGCTCCAGAACCTCAGTCTTTCAGAAAATTATGCTTAGACTATTCAAGATAATCAGAAAGAAATTTTTCTGATAAATAACATGAGTTGTTTGAAGAAGACACAAAAGCTGAATGATTTGGATGCACTGTAACTTCATGATAGTTCAATCTTTAAAAATTATCTTCTGTTGTCAAAATTCTAGAAGTATTCCCAAGCTTATGAAATTGAATTCATTCCTTGGATATTTATTAATCGTGCTTTCATCACTACCATGTTATCTATATCTGATGAAAAATCTTTGAGCTGTCAAAGTTTTGTGGAAGCTATGCTAAATGTGCTATTCAAGCTCAAGAGAAAGGCAAAGTCTATGCTTCATGCTCAAGACATCATCATCCTTGTTGAGAAAAAGATCAAGGAACATATATATATATATATAGCCAATGCATGCCAAGTTCTGTGAACCTATAGCGCCCCAATTTTTACTGTAATTTTTACTGTCATTAGAAATTATCGAATTACTGTAGGTAATTATTACATAAGATTTGAGGCCAAACAATCCTCAATAAATGAATATAACATTAGAAGAGAGGTTAGGAGCGATTCATGCGAGAGTCGCAAATCCCGAATTTCTGTACGTATAAAATGACCAAAATGCCCCTGAAGTTATTTTACCCAGAAAATGAGGATCGTAGGCCCCACCTATTCTCAAGGGGATGTTTTGATGATAATAAGGGATTGTTTGTGTTATGTGTGTTAATAGAGCAGAAGGATCTCAATTTTGAGTTCCGACGCGCGAAATGACCAAAACGCCCCTACGGCTGTTTTAACTCCGATGTGCGTGCCAATTGAGCCCGAACCTCACTAAAATGTTTTAAAATTTGTTTTTAAGCCATGATTAACCATTGGTTAAGCTCGGGTGGCCTCGGGCAGTTTTTAAGTGAAAGTACGATTTTGCTCCTGTTTTTCGGCGCTTTTTAATTTCGGATTTTTGATTCAGATATCGAAACCTAAGCAATATTAGGCTCAAATTAAAGCTTATTAAATTATAAATATTAATCTAGAGTCAAAATTATGTATTTAGATTGATTAGAACCCAAAATTGCTCAAAAACACCCAAATTGCTTACTAATTCACTTAACCTCTTAACCGTAAATTCTCTAAATTACATGAATACCTTGCCTACACCTAAATAATGCATGGAACACACAAATTTCACTTCTTTGGGCTGTAATGGATGAAATTATTGATGCCATTATGCAGCTGAATTATTGCCAAAAGTTGCACTAAAACAAAATGCCAAAATGTCACCATAAGAGACATAATTCCTTAATTTCATACAACTTTGTCTAAAATGATTTTTCCTCCCTTATTTCTCCTGCAAAATTCCACCAACTACCTCCTCATTTTGGCCAATTAGAAGCCTCAAAATCTTCTATAAATAGGCTTGCTTGAGTGGTCTTGGAATGCTTTGTTCATAACTAGTTTTTAGGAGCACCAAAAACTTTCTTTCTTCCTCCTCTTCTGCTGAATTCTTTCTTCAATTTTTCAAAAAGATTTTGTTTCATTTCACTTCAAGAAATCAAGTTCTCTTCCTCTTCTTCAACTCAGATTAGGTAGGGAGTAGTTTCTAAATTTATTTCTATGCTTTGAGGAGTTGTGTTTTTAGCTCAAAATGATGAAATTATGAACTTACCTTAGCTTTTCATTTCGATTTTCCTCTTCATTTTTCTTTAACCAATTCGGCCATATGGCCTAGCTGGGACTAAGATGATGGCTTGATGATGAGGACCTTGAGGGTGGGTTGTAAATCCATCACAAGTTAGGCCTCTAAAGCTTGAAGATTTTTAGTTTAGAACTTGAAAGATGTATTTTCCAAGCTTGTATTTCATGTTTATGTTTCAAGTCATCACTTAATCTTTCAAGATAATAAAGAGGTTGCATCTCATATTTAATTTATGCTCTCACTTTATTTTATAATGGCTAAAAGAATCAACGCATGGCATGTTTATTTTATGCCATAACCTAAAGATCCTAGAGGTCAAAGACTTGGCCATGTATCACAAGCAAAGAAATATGATTATTGGAGTTAAAGAATTTATTCTTTAAAAAGTCTTGAGATTGGAGCTTAAAAAGATGTAATAATAATTCTCTTCTCCCTTCACCGGTCTTGTGCGGACTACCGCCGCTCTGGTTTCTTAATATTTTCTTTTCCTCATCGGTCTGTGCGGATTACCGCCGCTCAGCTTTCTTGCATCATGTTTATATTTCAAGTTCTTGCATCATGTTTAATTTTCAAGTCATCACCTTAAATCTTAAAGATAAAGAAATGGAATTGCATATCATGTTTATAATTCCAAGCTATCACCTTATAAAGATAAGATTAAAATAAGGTTGCATAGCATGTTTATAATTCTAAGATGTCTCCTAAATCTCTAAAGCTCAAGACTTACTCCTTTTATCTTAAGTGAGAATTTTAATTGTGAAGATCCTCCCAAGTTTGACAAAAGAACTAGTTTCTAAATGAGTTTTAAGACTTTGCAAGGATGTTACGGGGAACTAGTATTTTATATGCACTTAAAATATGATTCTATGTAATTGCATGAGGTTCATGATTCGGCCACTGATCTGAGTTTAGTATCAATGTATGATAATGATTTGATATGTTTGAAGTTGTCATAATTATGGTTTATTGTTAAGAGAATGATTCACTGCATGTTAGAGATAAAACTAGCTCCCTAGAACAACCGAAGAGCTAGAATTTACCTAGTTTTTTACCCCTTTAAGTTTAGCCAATGCCAAATCTGTTTTAGTATGTTATAATTCTGTCTAGGATTAGTTAGCCACGAAAAATTTGGTATCAATTAGACTAGGGTTGATCCCGAACACTAAAAATGAACTTAGCAACTAGAAAACCGTAAAAACAAGATTTCTAGAACTCTAGGGAATGAAATTTATGCATTCTATCCAGAATCTTTCGCAACAATAAGAACCAGGTTTTATTATGTTTAAATAAGGGAGAATGATTCATAATTGGTTTAGTAACTAATTTCAGCATCATAGGGAAAGCTGGTAACAAGAAAGGATTTAAAACATAACTTCTAGTATACCGTAAAACCTTAGGAACAACTTACTACCTATGCTACCCCATTTGATTTAATAGTGTTCTTAAGGCCTATAAATAATCGTAAGGATGGTAATAAATCCCTTAGGTGCATAACTAATTAGTTCTATAATTGATAATTCTATGTAAGTATTGGATGCTTATTAAGTACTTGATATCATTGAATGATTTCCTGGCTTGCATGTTATAGTTCTCATTGCAAATAATGAGAATGCTTATGCATGAAATATTCTTTATTATGTAAAATTTACCTTTGTTGCTAGAAGAAAGTGTATCATTGTAAAAGTATAATTTGGAAAGGTTCTGGCTAAGGAAAGACTTGGTATTTAAGCGTGTCCATTGTGACCCACCTCTCTTTCCTGGGATCTCCCAGATGCATGATTATAGTTGATATATATTATTCTAGCTTAAGACTATAAATGAGAAAATGCTATGATGTTTATGAATTGTATTGTGATATAATATGCAAAGATTTAATGGTGACTTAAACTTATAAGAAAATGATCCTTTGGAACCATCAGATTATAGGTGGTGAAAAAGGTGATTTTAGCCCCCTAACCCGTTCTCTCAAAAGGGTAGAGTCGGGACTTTAGCTTATCAAAAGGGATAAGTATATGCTAGTGATGACTAGTAAAGTATGAGCTCATAACCTAAATTACTCCCAAAAGGGTGGAGTATAGGGTGGCCCAAGGAAAATAATGATGATGATAAGATTTTAAGTCACCTAAGGCACTAAAGAAATGAAATATGTGCACTGTGTCCATGTGTAGCTAATATTATATGACGTTCTTTTATGCATGTTATTTTGATAATGATGATGAGGAATATGATGTAATGATAAAGGAAAAGTTCATTGTAAATATGACATGTTAAGATTATGATGCATTATAAGACGCATGATTAAAAATTGACGAACCTCGGTTAAGTATTTGTCCGAACTTAAAATGAATCTTTGCATGCTCACTATTTTAGAATAATCTCGAGGTTCCTGGGGACTTTGATGATGACATCAGAGAAGGAGGTACCCTACTGAGAATTCTTTAGCAAGATTCTCACTCCCTTTTCTTTATTTCCGTCATTGTCTCCAGATTCAAATGGTGACATTCGTCCTGTTCGTTGATACCCCTACTTGGGAATTCCACTATGATCCGGTGCATCGCTCGTATCATTTTGAAGGGAGATGTGATTCGTGTTTTTATTTACATAGGTCGTCCATTTGCACATCCTGTCCCTAGTTATCGATTTTCTCCTACTTCTCCCTATGGCGATGAAATGTTTTTCGAACATGCACGTCCACTTGATAAAAGGATGTTACGTTCTTATCCCGCTTCATCTGCTGTCCATGGATTGCCAGAGTATGTTCCCGAGACGAGATATTCTGAAACTGATCCTTCAGAGGACACTCCTACTCATGTATATTCTGAGAGCTCTGCTCCTACTCCCACACGTGTAAGAGAGGGTAGTGAGGAAATAGTTGTTCAGCCGAGGTTAGCAAGAAGGCCGTCCATGCGACCCCAGCCTGGTGCATCTCGTGTGTCCCCTCCCGAGGGAGCTCATCAGTGGATCGGATTTATTCCCCCATTTCCAAGACAGTGGCCATAGAAGGTTCTTAGTAGATTTATGTGTGTTCATGCACCCTAGTTTTAGGATAACCTTCCCGGCTTATGGAGTTATCTAGTTTAGGGGCATGTATTTCCTTATGTATATTTTCTTTTATGGGTTTGCATAAGACAATGACATATGATCATAACCCACCCTTTGAGTGAGGTTATTGTATGTAAATATATGTTATAATGTGCTTATGGATGTTATATGATGGAGCCAAAGTGATATGATGTGATATATTCTTAAATGTCTTATTATACTCCGCTTACTTGTTCACGTTGTACTTGGCTTACGTTTTCAATTATGTTTTTTTTTTATAAAAAAAATGGCTCGTAATTTCACTAAGTATTTTCAAATTATGAAGAAAGAACCATAGCAAGGAGTAAAGTCTAGTCATTAATCAGATTCAACCTAGGTGTATTTGGTTAATTACTAGGGTGTTACAGAACCCAGATGCTGCGAATAAGGAATCAAGTACAAGACCATCTCTTGAGATAAGTTGCCTTCCTATCCTCTAAATTTTTTTTGTGTGGTATCTATCTTTAAAAGAATCTAATCAACACTTCTTATGTAAGTATGTTTGTGAAAAAACTTCTATTTGCTTAAAAAACAAGGATACTTAGTAAATAGATGTGTTTACTGAAGATCTTGTATCAAGATATATTCACAATATCTATAACTGAAGATCCCTTGGTTGTTTCCACCTTTGAAAAGCCTTTAAGTTTTTCTTATGCATAAACATTCCTGCATAAAAAATCTCAGGGTTGTCTCTCTTCTCTACTCCCTTCTGAAGATCAAACAAAGCAATCAGAATTCATCAAAGTACATATCTTCTTGAAGTTTATGCGTATCAATGTGCAAGAATACCAAAAGATTAGTGTGCAAGATCAGGTCTACCATCATGCATCTGAAAAGTCAGTTTGCAAGGCCACAACTCTCTGTGAAGTATGATATATCAGTCTACAGATAAGAAAAGGATCAATTGCTTAGTTTGAAGATGGACTGATCAGAAATAAGGCTATGGGCTCATAAGAAGATTGCTGGGTTAAAAAGAAGGTCAAAGAGTGATTTTTTTTTTTTTTTTGGCTTTGAACTCAGAGCAAGAAGAAGAATCTAGAAGAAGTTATGAAAGTTCCTCTAGAGTTCGAAAGCAAATCCTAACACCTCAAAAAGTAATTTCTTCATAAAGTGAGTTCAAGAGTAAAAAAACTTTCTTTTTAAAAGAATGATGAAAAGGCGGGATTTTTTTACCCACTATGTTAGAATTTCTCTCTTTACATCACCTCACCTTCAGTTATATCACTTTTTTTAAACCCTACGTTTTTTCACCTTAACCTTCATCTTCTCATATACCCTTCCTCAAACTGCTTTATCTTCTCCAACTCTCAAAGATCTCATTTTGTTCCGTCCTTCTTCACATCCCTCTGAAATTTTCATCCTCTATCCCTAAGCTATTCATCAAACGATTCATCTTTTATTTCATATCCTTCCTCTACCTAAGATCCTTTCAAGCTCCAAGCTTTCATGTTAACATGGCTGAAGAAAAGAACCTCGAAGAAAACTTTGCTATTTTGTGAATACCCCAAATGTTTGAAGAATTTTATCATCAACAACATTATGCTGATAACTATGTTCATCGGCAAACTGCTCTAGGAAAACTTTTGAGCCATGAATTGATGGCTCATGTTGCCATTCTGCTAGAAGTCATTTCTTTCCAGGGTTGGGAAAAGTTCATTAGCATGTCAAATAAAATCTTCACCAAAGTGGTAACCAGTTTTTGCTCGCAACTGGTTCAAGTAATTGATTCTATAGTAATTTCATATATCAATGGCATTGATATAGAAGCTGCCAGTACCGATCTCTCCAATATCATCCATGCTCCTAATGAGGGTCTTATTTGCTCATTCAAAAAATGTTGGTTTATTCCTCTTAAGATCTTGCCTGAAGAAGTTTCTATTACTCTCATTGGACATTTAAGCTTTCTACCGTGGAAAATATCTATTGACATGCTTCATATGGATGCAAGAAAAGTTCTCACTCTTTTTCAATGTACTCTCCTTTCAAGGTTCAACACCCGGCCTCTTCTGGAAAGCATGGATTGCATGCTGCTATTCTGTCTCATATCTAAGAGGAAAGTCAATCTACCTCATCTGATTTTGGATCATATGATTGATTATGCCTCCAGAGATTCTTTATTCTCTGTGCCCCAAAGAATTCTAACAACTAGGGTACTTGAGTAAGTGAAATGTCCTTTGAAAGTTGAACGGTTTGAGTATATGGTTGGAACTGAATATGCCATATCTCATTTCAAAACCTTGAAGAAATGAACCACAGAGCTCATTGTCGAAGAAAGGGGTGCAAAAAGGCGTGTGATCACTCTAGACAGCAATTCTAAAGACTCTGCAAAGCATTTTTCAAACACAATACCCAGTGGTGACACTATCCCTTTCAGTTTGTCCATCAATCTGGGGATGATAAGCCGTGCTTAGACAAAGTTTGCTTCCAAAAGCTTTCTGAAAAGCTTCCCAAAATCTTGAAGTGAATCGCGGATCCCGGTCTGAAATTATAGTTGAAGGAATGCCATGCAACCTCACAATTTCCCCTATATAGAGTCTAGCCAATTTCTCTAGAGAATATGAGACTCTAATAGGTAGAAAATGTGCAGACTTAGTTAGTCTATCCACTATAACCCAGATAGCATCATATCCTAACGGTGTTGTTAGTCTATCCACTATAACCCAGATAGCATCATATCCCGACGGTGTTTTGGGTAATCCTGTTACAAAGTCCATGGAAATGCTTTCTCATTTCCATCGTGGAACTTCAAGGGGTTGTCGTGTACCCGGTGGCTTCTTGTAACGCCCCGATTTTCTATCTGAGTGGAAAATGACCAAAATGCCCCTAAGGTCATTTCCGACCCGGAATTCAAGGATGACCGACCTGGCAGTCCTCGAAGGGCCAACTCAATGTTTGAAGGGGATTGAATGACCCTTGAGTGGTTCCGAAGGCGAAAGTTTCATTTTCCGCAGTTTCGGGTCAAAATGACCAAAATACCCCTATAGCATTTTACTCGGGTAAAAGTGCCGTTTGAGCCCGAAAATTTTCCCAGAGGTTTAAAACCATGTTTTTACATGTTTCAAAACATCTGTTTGAGTCCCGGTGGTCCCGGGTAGTTTTAGTGCAAAATTACGATTTTGCCCCTAAAATAGTGTTTGAGTTTAACGATGTGATTAAGCAAACCTAAGCAATATTAGGCTTCAAATGAAGATTAATTAATTTCTATAATTAATCTAGAGTTAAAATAAATTATTAAAATTAATTAGAACCTAAGATTGCTTAGATTAGATTTAAACCTCTTTTCTAAAACTCAAGATTTCACTCTTGGAATCTTGAATAGTGTTTTCTCTCTCCAATTCCTTAAATTAAGGAACTGTGTCTAGAATTGTTTACACACTAAAATGAATTTATAACTCACTAATGATGCAAGAACACTCTTTAATTATGTCTTGACAACCTTAATTACCTATTTTCTCACCTAAACACTTTCTTACGAACTCCTAACCTTAATCCTAATCACAGATACACCTAAACTTAACTCTAAACCACAATTAAAATGCAAGAAACCCTCCCCCCATGGCTGATGCATTTCGGCCACCTCTCTCTCTTTTACCACACATGTTGAATTGTTTCTCACTCAAAGAACCATGCTTGAGGCCATACCTTGAACCATACTCCACCATACTTTGAACCATACCTCACCATGCCTCAAGACCACATTATCTTACCTCATGGAACTCATGGGCTCCCTCCATGCACCCTTCATTTATTTCATTTCTCTATAAATAGCTTGCTTGGGTGAACTTGTATCATTTTGGGTTCATTTGCTAAGTGTTGGTTTTCAAAGAGCACTTCAAAGTTTCCTTTTTCTCTCAAGTTCAAGCCTTCAAGTTCTTCATCCTCTTCTCCCATTCCAACCTCCTAATCACTAGGTAGGGATTTTCTTTCAAGAGTTATTTCATTTAAAGTTCTTAAATCCTTTATGTGTTCTTAGTTTCTCTTGAATCCTTTCAAGAACTTCTTTTCTTTTTCTTCTCCTCCTTGTTTCGGTTTGAGAGCTTGATGATGATGTTCCATGATGATAATGTTCATCACTTGGATAATCTCTAAAGCTTGATCTTTGTTCTTAAGTTAAAGATGTTTTCTTTGTTCTTTCTTCTTGAACTTTGAAACCTCTCACCTTGATGATATTTTAAAATGGTCACATGAACTCCATGATGAGGACTCATGATGTTGGTGTTAATGCATCATCAAGATCATGGTCTCTAGAGTTTCAAATGTTTCTTTTTCTTCTAAAAAGTTTTCGGTTCCTTTTCTTTTTCTTCCTTCATATTTTCGGCCATATTGGCCATGGGAGTTTACAATGGCTTGATGATGAGAGCTTCTAGATGATGACTATGTGTTCATCACAATGAGGCCTTTAGAGCTTGAGTTTTAATAAAAATGTTATTTATGTTTACATTCCAAGCAAAGAAACCTTGTGTTTTAAAGAACCCTTGAGGTTCACTCTTGTTTTTACTGTGTCTTGTCATGTTAAGTTTGGGTTGAGGTTTAAGTTCCTTTAAAGTCTTGTATGAGCTCTAATAAGACATAAAATGAACTAGCATTCATATTTAAATTCAAGCTTATGCATTGCATGTTTAATTTGAGCTTTGCATTCATATTTAATTTCCAAGCCATCACTTAAAGTTAAAGGCTAAAGAATGGAGTGCATCTCATATTTATATTCTTGTCTAGCATATTTACCTTTCATCACTAAAGAACGTAAAGACTTAAAATGAGGTTTGCACTATCACCTAACTAAATCTCAAAGCCTTTCTATTTCGGCCTTAAAGTCGATTGTTGCTGGGCCTAGAGCACTAAAATAAAGAAATGAACTTGCATATTTATATTTCAAGCCTTGCTTATTTATATTCCAAGTCTTGCATATTTATTTTAAGCCTTACATTTTTATATTCAAGTCTTGCACGTTTACTTTAAGCTCTCACTTTAATTTGTAATGAAGAATAAAAATGAAGTGCATAGCACGTTTAAATTATGTCATCACTAAAAAGATCTTAGAGCTCAAAGACTTGCTCATTTTATCTCAAGTTAAAGTTTAATAAGGGAGCATTCTTTGAATGCATAATTTCGGCCTTGTAGTGATGATGAACTTGGAATGAGTTTCATCTAGCTTCAAGGACCAATATGTCAAGTTTTAAGAATCCTTTTAAATCTCATGAATTTGTTTGAGTTCAAGACCAACAAGGCTAAGAATTCAACTCTTTTGAAGGAGGGATTAAGTGGTCACTGACCTAAGATTGTTTTTAGTCTCTTTCACGAAATAAAATGGTTTGCAAAAGAGTTTTAGAAATCTTGAAAATGATTCCAAGAGAAACTAGCAACTTATGTGTTTAAAGATATCAAGTTATGTATCTTTTTGGGATTTAATATTTCGGTCCTTCCATGATGGGTTTGCTGCTGTATGATGATGTTATGATGTGTTATGATGTGTGAAAATTATGTGTGATGAGGTAGGAACACATCCAAACATGTTAAAAAAGAAACTAGCTTTCTAGAAAAAATCGTAAAGTCAAGATTTAGCATAGTTTTAACCCATTTATTTATGGACACTGCCCAAACTGTTTTAATGGGAATAAAATCAGATTAGGATTGATTAATCATGAAAAATTTGGTTACATTTGAAGTAGGAATGAATTTTGGCACCTATAGAGAAACTAGTAACTAGAAAACTGTAAAACCGCAATTCTAGAACTCTTAGAACATTTAATTCTTAGAATCTGTCCAGCGACCTTATAATATAGATAACATGGTTTATAATTAGTTCTTCAATATAGGAATGACTCATAATTGGTTTAGATTTAACTTATAGCGCCTTAGGCGAAGACAGAACCAAGAAAGGGTCTAAAACGCAAGTTCTAGAACCCCGTAATCATAAGTTTATAACGCTGCCCCTAAGGAATGGTGATGTTCAGATTTAATTGAGAGCATAAATAAATGATAAGTTTTGATAAGAGAGAACCCTTAGGTGCATAAAAGTTTGATAGGAGATGATAGGTTAACTACATCACAAGTTTAAGGCCCATAAGGGTCAGAGCATAAAATACCGTAGAACCAAGTGCATAACGAACTTTTAATGTTGCTTGTGAAAGTATGAGGATGATTATGTGAATGCATGAAATTATGATGAAGGATGCATGTTTGATTGACTCATGTGGCATAAAGAAGAATTTGGAAGAAATTCGGCATGCCGCAGTTATGCCGCCGAATTTCTGACAAATTCGGGACTTAGAAAGTTTTTGAAAAACTATGAAATTTTTATGAGGTACTAAGATGAGTTCTCATATGACACCGGTTCGGCCGAGCACCTCCAGAGAACTCATGTGACATCGGTACCAAGATTAATTCTTGGGTGACACCGGTTCGGCCGAGCACCCCCAAGAAATACCCCCTAGCCCGTACTGGATAAGTCGGGATTATGTTTATGATTATGTTACACTTATCGAGATTAATAAGTAAGAACTAGTGACGACTAGTTAAGGTATGAGCTCATAACCTAGAGATGTGACACGTTCTGGGTGACACCGTTCTACCGAGCACCCTGCAGCGCTTGTCTTTTAGGGTGGCCTATGAGCAAGTTATGATGATTATGTCACAAAGAGAATTTAATTGCCACTTTATGCCACTATTATGATGTTCTTAAAGTTATGATGATTATTCTTGAATTAAGTAGAGCTATGCATACATCCATTAATATGTTTGCATCCATGTCATTAAGAACCATGCTAAAATGAACGGACCTTGGCTAAATTATGTTTTAGAACCTAAAAATGGACTTAATGCATGCTCACTTATTTTTGTGTACTAAACCCAAGGTTCCAGAGGACGTAGATGATGACACCTAGGTAGTAGGAGACCCTACTGAGATTCTTTAGCAATATTCTCACTCCCTCTATCTCTTTCTTTCCATCACATCTTCAAATGGCGATGTTCGTGGTTTTTGTGGACACCCCAACTTGGGAGGTACATCATGATCCGGACCACAGGTCATACCATTTTGTGGGCCGCCAAGGCCGTCCGAGTGTTTATGTTCATTGGATGGCCCTTTAATCACCCCATACATAGCCACCGATTCTTTCCTGTCTCACCCTACGGTGATGACTTCGTGTTCGAGCGCGCACGTCCTCGACAGGAGCGGATCCGCAGTACCCCACCGACGGCCTCTGCCATCCGGGACTACCCACAGTATGTACCTCGCTCGCCCTTATCCTTCTCCGAGACGGACCCTTCGGAGGACTCTGCCACCCAGGTACCCTTCGAGGGATCCTCCCCCACTGTGCCGATGGATGTTGGGGAGGGTAGCGAGGCTTTTGTCGCTCAGCCAGTACGTGGAGGACGGGTGAGGATGACTCCCCGCCATGGAGCTCACGCCCGACCGATGCAGTGCATCGCCACCCCGGCTGAGATCGCCCAGTGGATCGGGTACATCCCTTCTTTCCAGAGAGGCCTGCAGTAGGAGACAATTGTCGTGGTTCTGGTGCTCGAGTTTGACTAGACGAGGATAGCCTCTTTTGTCCTTGGGCTATCCATTTGTAGGCGTACTAGAGTTAGGAGAGTTTCTTTATCACCTTTGTTGTATTTTCATTTCCATGTATTTTCATTCTAGTTGCACTAAACTAAGCCTCACTCTTTAAGAGTGAGCGTATCATATATTATATAATTATGCAGTTCAATGTTATTGTGATGTGTCTTTACTTGCCTTATGATATGATGAGATGTTTGCTTTACTTTCAATCACGTTTTATCATTTATCGTGTCGCGTGGCTCTCACTTTGCTTTGATGTTTCAAAAAAAATTTACCAGTATTTTCGCTAAGTATTTTAAAGTAATAAGGAAGCTATGACGTAATAGACTAATGATTAACCTAATTATGTTCTAAAGTATTGGGTTAAAAATTAGGATGTTACACTTCTTATGCTCAATCGTCACCTTTTGGCAAGTCAAACACTTAGATACTATCTCTGCTACATCAGCCTTCATTTTTGGCCACCAGAACATCTTCTTAAGATCTCTATACATTTTTGTGACTATGTAACACCCTAATATTCAACCCAATACTACTAGTATGTACTGAGGCCAAATATTAGTCATTACTTCTTGCTTTAGTTCTATTACCTTTGAAATTACTTACTGAAAATACGAGCCATTTTTTTTTGTAACAAAACCTTGATAAAGTATGAGCCGCGTATAATGTAATTCGAACGATAACGTAAAGTGCAGAAATATAAACACATAAAAGGCTCCATCCACAACATCATGAATACATATACTGAAATACCTCATGCATTAATACTTAAGATGCCCACCAATAGCGGCGGGACTGTTTGATACATAAAGTGCAATACAACTGAAAGAAGGAAATACATGGGAACATAAACGCTACAAGCAAGAGAATACCCACACTCAAGTGCGTCTGAAATGGATAACCTCAACACAAAGGAAGGTTTATCCTATCTACATGACCTGTGTGCACTAAGGACTACCCTCTAAACCCTACGGCTACAGTCACGGGTAAAGTGGGACATAGCCAATCCACGGGCGAAGCTCGTTAGGAGTGGGCACTCGGACACGTCCACCGTGGTGAGGTCGCACCTCGGGCATCCGAGCCCTCCGTGGCTGGGTAACCATCTCCTCACTGCCTGCTGGCACAAGTGAGGGAGTGGGGGCAGAGTCCTCCTCATACATAGGGGCAGGTGGCTCCTCCGAATGCTGTGAGCGGGGTACATATTCGGGTATGGCGCCCAAGCCTGCGGTGTAAGTCCGAAGGATTCTCTCATTGCGTGTGCGAGCACGCTCAAAAACCATGTCATCTCCATAGGGTGACATTGGGGAGAAGAGGTAGCTATCTACAGGATGGGCGAAAGGCCGTCCAGGAAACATAAAGACACAAACAGTGCAGCGGCCTTCAAAATGGTACGATCCGTGCTCCGGATCGTAGTAGTACTCCCACAACGTAGAGTACGAACGTCGCCATCCGAATCTAGAGATGTAACGGAAAGAAAGAGATAGAGGGAGTGAGATTTCTTACTAAAGAAACTTAGTAGAGTTTTTCCTCATATCTAAGTGTCATCATATACGTCTCCAGGGACCTCAGTTTCTTAGTAAAAATGTGGGCATATAATAGTTCATTTATGAAGTTCGCAAACATTAACCTCTGAGGCCCGTTCCTTTTAATTATGAAAACTTCTTGGTTACATAGTCCATTAGTCATAAAACATGGATCACAAGTCACGGTACATTAATCATAAATCATGGTTTCCTATATCATGGGTCATAGCACATAAACTCATAACTTCATGTTTCTTATATCATGGGGTATAGCACATAAACTCATATAATCATGGTACATAGAATCATAGTTCATGGAACATGGTACATGGTACATATTTTGGTTACTTGAGGTGACATTAAAACATCATCATTATTTTCCTGGGGCCACCCTAACTGATCTTCCTGTGGAGAAAAATTCTAGGTTATGAGCTCATACCACGCTAGTCGTCACTAGCACATGGACTTATCCCTTTTGATAAGTTAAAGGTCCCGACTTAAAGTACGGGTCTAGGGGGCTAGAATCACCTTATCCCCAACCTTAACTTGGTAGTTCAAGGATCATCTTCTCATAGTTTAAGTCACCTTAAGTCTTAGCATGTTTATTGAGAAGCCACTTAGTCCATACATGTCAAGTATCAATGATTACAACATAGGCATCTCTAAGTTCTTGAAGAACAATCACATGCAATAAAACTATCATTCAAGAATAATAGTTCACATAGCATCACATAAGTCATAAGGTAAACACCAATTCATCATCCATAGAGTAATGCTTAAACCTTTCCCTTAAAAGTGAAAACCCCTAATCGGTTAACCTCAAACTTCCAAATTATTTTCTTATATCTTTAAGGGATTGATTAACCTCATTACCATAATTTATTAAGTCCTAAAATCTAATTAATTATGGTTGGTCAGCATTGGCAGCAAGCTAAACTAGGATGAATTACGGTGTTCTAAAAGATGCGTTTTAAACCCTTTCTCACATCCGACTTTTTCTATGATGCAACAATTAATACCTAAGCCAATTATGAGTCACTCTCACTGATCTAGACACCATATAATGTGATTCCATGGATGTTAATAATGCTGGACAGAATTCATATTTTCTGTACCTATGGGGTTCTAGAATTTACATTTCAAGCAATTTAAGTAACTAAACATGCTCTAAAATGTCTAGAACAATTAGCATATACTTGGCAAGGTATTTAAACATATTTAGACCACCCAAAACATGATTTAAGGTGCTAGAAATGAACATGGCAGAACCGAAAATGGTTAGTCATTAAATCATGTATAAACTTCTTTTTCAATGTACATAGGTAGCTAGTTTCTCTTAGAACAATCTTAGGACTTCAAAAACATCTTAGAAATCAATTTGTCATATCAAGAACTCTTATAAAATACATGGAGCAGCAACTCTTTAATTTTTCTCATGGTTGAAATCCTAATTAGAAGAACATACTCAAAATACTTATAAATGTCACTTATGTTTAGGAAAAACTTAAAACATAAGCTATAGGCTCTTGTAACTAATGAAAACTCATCCTAGAGTTCCCATCATCACATGGCTGAATGTATTATCAAGGGAATACCTCCTTGATTTAACTTTTCTCAAGATGAATTGGGCAAGTTTTTGAGCTCCAGTCATTTTAGGTGATGGCATAAAAGTAAACGTGCTATGCACTCCATTTTTATAGTCCATTAGGAAGTAAGGTGATAGCTCAAAATAAATATGAGATGCACCTTCATTTTTAGTCTTTGAGTTTAGTGATGGCTTGGAACATAACATGAAGTGCAAAGCTTGGAATTTAAATGTGCATTATGCAAGTTCATTCCTTATCTTGGAGTTTAGTGATAGCATAGAAAATAAACGTGCAATGCAAAGTATAAAGTAAACGTGAATGCAAGTTACTTTTATCTCTTGTCTAGAGCTCTTACAAGACTTTAAAAAGAACATAGTTCTAACCCAAATCTCATCCTCACAAGAAAAGAGAACTACTAGTGCTAGAATACTTAAAATAAATCATAACCTTAAAAACTTGAAGATGGCCGAATCTTCATCATGAAAAATGAACCATTTTTAACCTCTAGGGACCAAGATCTTGATGATCTTTGACATCAACATCCTAAGTCCTCATCATTGAGTATATAGCTTCCTTAAAACCAACATTTAAAACAAAGTTTATGCTAGAGAAGAAAGCAAAACCGAAACCATGCTTGGTTTAAGATCAAAGTTTCAAGCTCTAGAGTTTGATCATGTGACAAGCATCAACATGAAACCCTCATCATCAAGCTTTCATTTGTCCAAGCTTTAGAAACCTTTATGGCCGAAAATATGAAAGGAAAAGGGAAGTCCAAGAAGTGTTCAAGAGAAACATAAACTCCTCCTTTACTTATCCTTGAAAAAGGATGAAACTTTCTTTGTGTAAAATTCAAGCTTTAGGGGTTGTTGAGTGACAAACACCATCATAACACCCTCATCATCAAGCTTTCATTTTTCCAAGGGCCAAAGGCCTTCATGGCCGAATCATAACCTCATTCTTGACTAAACTTGTAAAAGATGAAACTTTTCTTTAAGAAAATTCAAGCTTTAGAGGTCTCATGTGAGATGAACTCATAGTTACCTCTAGAGAGCACTCATCATTAAGCTATCATGTTGAAGGCCTTGAGGCCGAAAATGAAAGGAAAAGAAAAGGAAGAAACCAAAAATAAAAAGCAACATGGAGGTTCCACCTTTCATCATTTCCCAACAAGATTCAACATAGAAATCAAAGACATATTTAGAAAGGTTCCCTACCTTGTGGTTTTCGAAAAAGGAGAGGAAGAACTTTGAGCTTGAAGAACTCTTGGAAGCTTGAGAGAAAAAGAAGTGAGAAAGCTTGAGACTTTTAGAGATTTTGCAAGAAGTGAGCAAAGGAATGAAGTTGTGTAGTGTTGTGTATTTATAGGCAAATGAATCATGAAGGAGTGGAGGGAAAGAAGTTGGCCGAAACTTCTTGAGGAAGAATGAGGAAAAATATCTCTTGTGTTGTCATTCATGGTGTCATAGGTCATAGGTCTTAGGGTGGCTTTGATGGACAATGTGATTGACTACATAAAATATCATTCTTTTAAATTTTTGGGTGGAACAAGCGGTTGATCATTATAAGGCCAAGGGAGGGAAGATTTGATCCAATTTAATCATGTACTAATGAAGTGTGTAGGAGTAAACAAGGTTAGGTCACTAATTAAGGTTGTGTAATCAAGTGTTTAGGTGAACTAATTAGGTAATTAGGACCCTAATACCTTCGACTAAGAGTACTATTGTAGGATTGATGGAGTCAAACTCCTATGATCATTGATTGAAATGTGACAACTTTTCTTGGGAATGAAAGTGTTCTTGGGAATGTGAGCATGAATAGTGAAAACACTATTCATAGTTGCTTTTTCTTTAAAGAAAGAAAAGAATTAGAAATAAGTTTTAAATTCCCTTAAGCAATTTTAGGTTCTAATCAATCTCAAATAATTATTTTAGCTCTAGATTAATTAAGGAAATTAATTAACCTTTCATTAGAGCCTAATATTGCTTGGGTTTGAGTTAAGTAACTCGTTAGTCATAAAATGTATTAAGCGGGGGTAAAATCGTAATTTTCACCAAAAGTTTCCCGGGACCTTCGGGACTTAAACCAACATAGTTCATGCCTTAAAACATCATTTTTGATCTCCAGGACAAGTCCGGGTCAGAGTCAAAACTTAAAACTGCCTTAAATCAAGTTAGGGGTATTTTGGTCATTTGTGCACAGAAACCTCAGAAATGAGATTTTTCTGGCTTGTTAACATTCATAAACATATAATCCCCTTCATATATCATAAAAGCCTTGTGAGGATGGCCGAGGCTGGTCGTCCTCATGTTTCAGGTAAAAATGACCTCAGGGGCATTTTGGTCATTTAAAAGTTTAGAGAAAAATGGGGCGTTACAGCTCCTGGGTGCATAGAGAAATTACCTTGGTGACCCTCTTCTATAATATCACGACGAAGATTTCCCATTGTTGGCATACAGATGCGATCTTGATATCTCTATATCCCATCTTTATCTCGGGCAAACCCGGTCTGTTTCCCAAATTGAACTGAGGCCATGATTTTCTGAAATTCTGAATCTTCTTGCTGAGCTTGTGAAATCTTTCTTGATGTCACTTGTGATCTTAATTTGACCCAAATAGACACTTTTAGGCCTTTCTTCTACTCCTAACTTAAGGTTTCAGAAAGTCTCTTCTAACTGTCTCCTTAATCATCATCTAAGAAATATGCAAGATCTTTCTGCTGAGAGCATCTGCTACCACATTTGTCTTTCCTGGGTGGTAGCTTAGATCAAAGTCATAATCTTTCAAAAATTCCATCCACCTACGTTGTCTCATGTTCAAGTGTTTCTGATTAAAAAGATATTTGAGACTCTTGTGATTAGAAAAGACTTCAAACTTCACTCCATAAAGATAGTGTCTCCAAATTTTCAAAGCGAATACTACCGCTGTCAGTTCAAGATCGTGAGTAGGGTAGTTCAACTCATGCAACGTCAACTGCCTTGAAGCATAGGCCACCACATTTCTATTCTGCATCAAAACACACCCTAAGCCTCTTCCTGATGCATCACAGTAGACCTCAAGTGGACCATGTGGATCTGGCAAGGCCAACGCTGGTGTCGTTATCAATCTCTGCTTGAGTTCTTGAAAACTCTTCTTACACTCTATCATCCAAGTTAACGGTGTATTCTTGTGAGTTAGCTTTGTCAAAGGCAAAGATATCCAGGAGAATCCTTTGATAAATCTTCTATAATACCCAGCTAATCCTAAGAAACTTTGAATTTCTGTAACAGTGGTTGGTCTTTCCCACTTTAGAACTGCTTCAATCTTTCTTTGGATCAATTGCGATTCCTCCCTGTGATATGACATGGCCAAGAAATTTTACTTTCTTCATCCAAAACTCACATTTTGACAACTTCGCGTACAGTTTCTGCTCTCACAGAATCTGTAGCACCGTTTGGAGGTGTGTCTCATGTTCTTCCTTGGTCTTTGAATATATGAGAATATCATCTATAAAGACAACCACAAATTTATTGAGATAAGGTCGGAAAATTCGATTCATGTAGTCCATGAAAATCACTGGAGCATTTGTTAATCCAAAGGACATTACTGTATATTCATAATGTCCATACCGTGTTCTAAAAGCAGTCTTTGGAATATGTACTTCCCGAACTCGAATCTGATGATACTCCGATCTCAAATCAATTTTGCAGAATATTGTCGCTCCCCTTAGTTGATCCATGAGATCATCAATCCTTGGGAGAGGATATTTATTTTTTATTGTCACCTTATTTAGTTGTCTACAGTCAACACATAGCCTCATACGTCCATCCTTCTTCTTCACTAAGAGTACAGGAGCTCCCCATGGTGATGCACTGGGTTAGATAAATTGTTTACTCAACAGCTCTTCAATTTGCTTCTTTAATTCTACTAATTCCAAAGGAGACATCCGGTAAGGAGCTATTGAAATCGAACTCGTTCCTGGTACCAGGTCAATAGAGAACTCTATCTCCCTCCGTGGGGAAAATTCTGGTATATCTTCTGGAAATACATCGGAGTATTCTTAGACTATTGGAATCTTTTCAAATTCCTGCTCACCCTCTACTACGCTAGTCATCAAGAATATGTACCCCTGTCTACTAGACCTTCCACATCCTAATTCTAAGGAATTTACGTAAAAACATATGGAGACTTTTTGTTCAGAAAGGATATTTGATGGGAACACTACTGTCTTATCATAGCATCTTAACATCACATGGTTGGCAGAAAGCCAATCCATGCAAAGAATAAGATCGAGACCAACTAATGGCAGGCAGACTAAGACAATTATGAATGTCCTACCCTCAACTTGAACAAGAATGCTCTTACAAACCTAGCTCGTCTTTACAAGTTTATTAGTAGGTGTGTGAACAGCCAAATCATGGGGTAAATCAGATATAGGCAATTTCAGAAAATGTGCACATTTCAAAGATACAAATGAGTGTGTGGCTCCTGAATTGTACAGCACTGTTAGGGATTCTTGGTTAATTCTGCACGTACCTTGGATGAGTTCCTCGGATAGTGTAGCTTCTTCAGCATTCATAGTATAAACACGACCCTATTGTTGTGGCCTAGAAAAAGGAGGTAAATATCTAGTCGGACATTCTCCATTTATGTGACCTGGCTTTCTACAGCGATAGCAAACGTTCTGTCCAAATAGACATGGTTTATCACCATGATGCTTCCCACATTTTGGGCATTCCTTGTTAGTAATCGACCTCTGCAGCTGCTTCCCTTTTCCATTCCCATGAGAAAAGTCCCTTCGTGGTGGTAGGACAGGTTTAAATCTTGGGCCTTGTAGTGCAAAATTCCTCCTATTATCATATTTCTTTGCAGAGGTCTTACTATATTCCTCCACTAGAGTGCTCTTATTCATCAATAGGAAAATCTCTAATTTCCATCGGTCTTACAGTCATCAAGATATTCTCCTATAGACCCGCTTCATATTTCACACATTTCCACTCCTCGTTGGGGTTCTGCTGATAGATGGTAGAAAACTTACATAATTCCTCAAATTTAGCTATGTACTCAGGCACAATCATATTCCCATGTTGGAGTCTCAAGAATTCCAACTCCTTTGCATTCCTTACAGAAATAGGAAAATATTTCTTGTAAAAGGCTTCCTTGAACACCTCCCAACTAATCTCAATACCAACTTCCTCCAAGAGCCTCCGTGTTCCAACCCACCAAGAATTTGCATCAGTATCCAGTACAAAAGCAGCAAAGATTACCTTCTTTTGATTTGAGCAATCTAGCACTGAAAAGATTTTCTTAATTGTCTGCATCCATTCTCTGCCTTATTAGGGTTCACAGTTCCCCTAAAACGAGGTGGACATGCCTTTTGGAATTCTGAGAACATTAACCGCTCATGGCCATTGCCATTATCATTCCCTTGTCCTATTTGTCTTCCTAGTGTTTCCATCATCCGATTAGCAGCCACTGCTTGTTCTCTAACAGCCTGGGCCATATTCCAAAAATCTTGTATGAAGGTTGTTGTGTTCTCATCAAGCATGCCGTTGGGGTTATTGTTAGTCCTAGAACGCCTAGCAAAAGCCATTGGTTCCTGTCACACATAACAAAGACATCGACGTGATCAATCTCAATACAAAACTAAGTGTGACAAAACTAAGCACTTCAAAAGTAGACAGCCACGCTTATAAAAATCTACTCCTTATCTCAATAGATAAGACTCTATTACATGACACTAAAATCTCAGAGTGTGCTTTAGAAGCAAGTCAGACCATCCCTAGACTCTAATAGGATGAACTGCTCTGATACCATAATGTAACACCCCTCCTACTATAGTGCTATGCTCGAGTCATAACATTACAGTAAGTAGTCGTTACTTATAACTTATCTTATAAATTTGCAATTTCTTAATTATATGAAATATATACGTATAAGTTGTAATAAATATGAGCCTTGCACTAAAAACTATACTAACTTGTCGCAATTCACAATCCTTACAACATAATAGTCAACGTATAGAAATAGCCTTAATGTAATGCACATCCTAAGAAGTCAGCCACACATAATTTACATTTCATATCACTCCCATAGTATGTCAAGTCATACTATTTTATGATATACATTCATACCTAATTACATATGTATTGTACATAACCCTACCCTGGCCCTCGTAGTGACCACATAGTCCGGGTTAGGGCCTATCAAAATACAATCGACCACATACAGATAACTTAACTCCCTCGGTCAGTGGCTTATCAAAAAGTCAGATATAAAAGCCTATGATAGTCAAACGATATGAGGGAATCTAAGCAAATGTAGGACTCATAACAGTAGTAGTGGACAGACGAGCAAATAGTTCATAAACATGGATACAAGACTCAGCAACCAGGTACAGTAACCCTAACTCTAGGTTATAATACCACTGCAATTCAGGCATCTCAAGAAAGAGCATGATCGAGGCCATCTATATAAAATACATCATACAGCAGGGATGAGAATCAATGATTCCCAGTAGGAAAATATACTAGTCTACTACTCAATGATATTCAACTTCAGCTATTTATAGAATGGTTTTATTAGTTAGAATCATTATTTCTTATGGCTTAATTTTATTCAAAAATTTTAAACTTAATGGCAGAACTCATAGGACTCTTTTGATATACTTCTCTTTGGATTATACTGTCAACGATGTAATGTCGTCACATTACAACCTGATATAGTTCACTAGATGGAGTACGTCTACTACATCTCATCTAGAATAGCCTTGCTATTCTCAGTACATCCCTTTTCTCATAATGATGTAACGCCGTTGCGATTACAACCTGATATAGTTCTAAGGGTGTAGCACGTCTACTACTACCCATGAATCCATGAGCTTGCCACTAAGCAAATAATATTACATAAAGTTCATTTTTTTAAGCTTCCTTTCTTGTGTGCACTTTTCTCATTTGTATAAAAATACTCATAGTTATTGAGTAAGATTTAGTCTTTAAGAATTATATTTTTTTTCCATACTTTACTTTCAGACTTTTACTTGGAATCTACTTAAACTCTTGTCAAATATTCTCTTAAAATTTTCTTGAATACGTATAATGCCTCTCTTTAACTTTTATGAGATACTTTCCATAACATTTGGTATACTGTTGCGATGTTTTTCGGCAAGGTCTACTAGGTTTTTAATAGATTTTATATCATCTGAATTTCTGTTACATTTCTTGGTTATTAATAATTCTTATCAATTTTCCAATAATTGAACAAAGTTCCTTGCAATAGATTTTCAAGCTATTTTTATTATGCATCAACATTTCTTATGTCTCTTTAATTCTTTTATGATAATATATATATATATATATATATATATATATATATTTGGTGAGCTTTTCTAGACTTTTACTAACTTTTATACCATCAATGTTTCAGCCACGTTCCTTGGACATAGTTCCTCTAAATTTTAGAAATAACAAACCAAGTCTTACTGTCCATCTTTCAAACTAAATCTTGCTTCCATTTTTTCAAGCTTTGGTCATTACACATAGCAAAAATCATTCAAACTAAGTATTGCTGCCAATATTTTCTTAAGCTTTTATTGTTACATATTAAAATCATCTTCAACCAATAGTAAACTCATGTATACATTTCAGCAAGTTCATAAAACTTGTGCTTGATGTATCTTCCATATCTATCACATTCAATACATGAAATTTCAAAGAAAAATTCTGATTCCTATAGGCATGACTTCATCACAAATTAAGCAATCCTAAATCCTAAAATTTGGTTTCAGATTTCAGCAACATAACCTCAGCAAGTTCAAGCATTTATCTTAGCAAGATAATAAAACATCATGGGGTAAAAGACTAGAACAATTTCCTACCTCCCTCCAAGCTTTTTCTCTAGTTTTTTCCTTTCCAACAAACCTCAGCCCCACCTATTTCTAGCCTCTTTTTGTGTACTGTTGATGGTCCAAAGAGCAAGAAAAGATAAGGTCTTCAAGTGATCTTGATATAAAGAATATGTCCTTAAGCTAGTTTAGAGTTTTGTGTAGAAATATTGTTTGCATAAGGAGTAGTTTAGTGGGGTTTCCAAAGAGAAAGGAAATGAAAAGAATGCTTTGTTCCTTTTTGATTTTTATATCTCACGTTACTTGCAAGCTAAATAGTATTACTAGGATAAATATTTCATTTTGCAGATCAATTTACCTTGTATCAGTATTGAAAATATCTATACATTTTTTATTATTCTAAGTAAAAATTTATTTAAGATATGATAATGTCTATTAATTGAGCCAACTCAATGTTTCAGTATACTGGTTATTACTATTTCGGTGTACCATTTCTTATCAAATCAGTACTCGATTGACATAAAAATAACTTTACTGGGTAAAATTATACTTTTAACATTATCTTGATTTTTTTTTGTTCTAATATTATTTATAAGATACCATCCTATATTACTGATTAAAATATTATTATTTTAAATTTTTAATCATATTAAATTAATTTTCATTTTTTTTTATAGAATCCTTATATTATTCCCATCCTAATGGTGTCGACCAAAATTTTTAAAATACCTACTGATTATTCACAATTAATTATATTAGCAAAGGAAAATATAAATAGGCGAGTCATTACACTTAACTTGATCAAAGTCTGGATGAATATAGTTTCTGACTTGTCTTCAGAAACCTGCGCTTAAATGTGTTAAAAAGACTAAGATTAGTGAGCAAGCTTCAAAAATCTCTCATAGAGTTATGTGTTCTTTTTTTTCACAAAACCTGTTTCAAAAAGGATCATACATCTTCTGTTTTCAAAAACAACATTCTTCATAATCTATTTCTTATGAGAAAAGTTTCATAACTCAGTTCAAAAGCTCCTTCTTGATGATTCAAGGACTAAAATATTGATCTTATCTCATATGGTTTCTCTGAGCATCAGAAACTACATAAGCTTTAGTTTTGTTTTAAAATATTATGGATGCTCTGCTTCGTTTTCTTATATACCGCTGAGCTTTCTTTTCAAATTTTTTTTGTTTGTTTAAGACTTGCTGAAAACAGATCTTGCAAAGATAAAGTATCACAAGTTTTACTTGTTAAGTTTTCAAGCATAAGGATCTTCAGAAAGTTCCTTCTTTTGACAAATGATCAAGTCGGGTTGTTTATCTATAGCTTAACCATCTTTCTCCTTAACATCCTGCTCTCACTATTATCATATAGTACACTTAAAATAAAACAACAGCAGTATTGATTAAGTGTCATTTAAGGCTAAAAATATTTTTATGATTCACATCATGCGTAAGAAAAAGAACTTCCTGAAAATCACTTGTTGTGATATCTTGGAAGAATATGCTTATCTTGTTTACATTTCTACAATAATTCTTTCAATTATCTCTTCAAAAGATTTTCTTCAAATTGGTTTGTCATCAGCAAAAAAGAGGAGATTGTTAGCTCCAAAACCATTTCAATCATGAGTTTTGAATGACAACAAAACCAATTCAAAGAAAATACTTTGAAGAACAACTGATGTCTCTATTGAGTTTCTTGACAAAGTATAACAGGTTAAATTCAGTTAGTATGTTACAAACTTAAAGCAAGAATAATGTTTCACTTTCCAAGTGCAAGTGTAACATCCTAATTTTTAACCCAATACTCCTAGAACATATTTAGGTTAACCATTAGTCTATTACTCTTTTAGTCTCATTCTTTAAAACCTTTCTTTATTAAAATACTTAGCATAAAATATGAATAAATTTTTCTTTTTAAAAATTGAAAACAAAACGCAAGCCACCCACTAACCTAACGGTCATCATAACCATAACGTACAAGAAAAAGTAATCACGCCATACATAATCATGAAATATGGTATTATACATAACAACATAGTATCATCACATTTTCGTAGATACATAAATTACTGGCATCATTGTACCATCATTCACATCAAAACATGCACATATAAATAAAGTGTTCCTTATCTACCTACGAGGTTAAATAAGTATCAACCCAAAAGCTAAACTATCTATCCTTCTGCAGCGACCCTCTGCTCCGTTTGCTAGTGTGACCCTTAAACACGAGCCTTAGAAGAATTCATGAACCTTGTTGTTATCCTCGTCTGGAGATGACACAGAAGAAAAGAAAGGAATAAGAAACTCATTCAAGATTCTCAGTAGGGATTTCCAACTTTAACACCAGTGTCAACATCATCGTCCCCAGCCACTTTGATTTTAATTATGATAAAGGTGTACATGTATAAGGATTGGTTTAAAACTTTTCAAATCTATTTATCCGAAGTGGGTGTCTTTTATATGAGTCTTAATGATATGAATGCAATAGATATTGGATGAATGCATGACAATACCATATTCACATTAACATGAAAATCATAGTACTTGAGCACATCATAAAGAAACATAAATCATATAAGTGGTATAAAAGGGCACAGTACTTTTCATGTGACATCTTCCTCATAAGTCAAACTCTTAAGTTCTTTTCCTTAAAGACCACCCTCTTAGCATAATCACCAAAAATCCAACCGATTTACTAGCCTCGGTGATAATCTGGTCACCAAACTACATCTCACCTATCGCCTAGGAATGAGCTCAATCCTAACTAGTCATCACTAGATTTAATATGGCGTAATAGAAGGGTAATACATCATTTTCTTCTTTGAAATGCAATTACTGGTATCTAGTACATAGTTATTTGTCCGCTTTGGCAAGCTCGATGTCAATACCCTCACGATTTTGTTCTTGGGCTAAACCGGTGTCACCCAAAACACATCTCAATACTATGTCACGTTTGTTCTTGGGCGTGCTCGGCTAAACTGGTGTCACCCAGAACGTGTCTCATATCTTTTAAAATAAAACTTTCATACTCAAGTTTGGCGAAAATTCGATAGCATAACGGCTGTGCACCGAATTTTCCCAAACTTGCTTTATGCCACAAAACATATAGTGTACGTACATTCAATCATAATTTCATATTCAAAATAAAGCATCAAACCATCAAAGTCATATAAACATATTCTTCATAGCACATGCTTTAACACTAATGGACTTTATTATGTTACTTAACTCCCAAGGCTTCATGCCTTTGACCCTTACCGGTATTAAATTTGAAATCTAGCCAACCTATTATCCATTTTTAACCTTTTATGCGCCTATAGGTTCATGACTAATGATTTTCACTTCTTTTTATGATCCTAAACAATTTTGAATAGCATCATAAAATGTGGCAGAATTGATGTCATTAAATTACGAGGTTCTGGAAACTACATCTTAGACCCTTACTAAGTTCCATCTTCACCTAAGGTGCTATAATTAATTTCTAAACCAATTATGAGAGGTTCCTATACATATAAACTAATTCTAAACCATGATTACTGCCTTAGAAGGTTGCTGGATAAAAACAAAATTTTCTATGTTCCAAGTGTTCTAGAATTCTCATTTGCCATCCATTTTTCTAGTTACTAGTTTTCCCTAGCTTCCTCAAATCAATTCTAACATCACATATACATGATTCCATGCATTTTAACATAATATGTAACACCCCGATTTTTCTGTCCGAGGGAAATGACCAAAATGCCCCTAAGGTCATTTCCTGACCAACTCGAGGGTAACCAACTCGGTCATCCTCAAGGGTCAACACAATGTTTGAAGGGGATTGAATGGCGTTTGAATGCTTTCGAAGCTTAAAATTTCATTTTCCGCAGCTGGTCAAATGACCAAAATACCCCTATAGCGCTTTTTACGGGGTAATGGTGCCGCTTTGAGCCCTAACTTTCCCAGAGGTTTAAAAACATGTTTTCATGTGTCTAGAGGTCTCTGCTCAAGTCCCGTGGCCCTGGCAGTTTTAGTGCAAAATTATGATTTTGCCCCTAGAATAGTGTTTTTGAGCTTAATGACGTAATTAAGCAAACCTAAGCAATATTAGGCTCTAAACGAAGATTAATTTATTTCCCTAATTAATCTAGAGTCAAAATAATTTATTAAAGTTAATTAGAACCTAAAATTGCTTAGATTAAACATTAAATCCTTTTTAGAACTCAAGATTCCTAGTCTTGGAATCTTGAATAGTGTTTTCTCTTTCCAATTCCTTAAATCAAGGAATTGTGTCTAGAGTTGTTTAAACTCTAAATTGAGGATTTAACTCTCTAATGGTGCAAGACCACTCCTTAATTATGTCTAGACCACCTTAATTACCTATTTACCTTACCTAAACACTTTCTTACAAATTCCTAATCTTAAGCATAATCAAAGATACACCTAAACACAACTCTAAACCACCATTAAAATGCAAACTAATCCTCCCCTTGGCTGCAACATGGCCGAACAGCCCACTCCCCATTGACCACATATTTAATTATTTTCTCACTCAAAGAACCATGCTTGAGGCCATACCTTGAACCATACCTCACCATACCTTAAGCCATACCTCACCATGCCTCAAGAACACATTATCTCACCTCATGGAACACATGGAACCCTCCAATTCTGCACCTCTTGGCCGAAAATGCATCAGCCCACTCACACCCTCCATTTGTTTCATTTCTCTATAAATAGAATGCCTTGAGGAGCTTGCACCACTTTTAGATCATTTGCTAAGTTTAGGAGCACTCAAAGCTTTTCTTTTTCTCTCAAAGTTTTTGTGTTCTTCAAGTTCTTGGAGTTCTTCAAGTTCTTCATCATCTTCATCTTCTTCTTCCATCTTCAAGTTCATCACACCAAGTAGGGATTTTCTTTCATGTATTCTTTTCTTTAAAGTTCTTGTTTCAAGCTTGATGTTCATAGTTTCTCTTGTTTCTCTTTAGAACTTCATTTCCACTCCTTTTTCCTTTACATTTTCGGCCATAGGCCTTGGAGAACAAAGGAATGAGAGCTTGATGATGAGAGTTTCATGATGATGTTCATCACTTGAAACAAACTCTAGAGCTTGATCTTTGTTCTTGAGCAAAAATGTTTTTAGTTTTTCCTTTCTTGAACTCTTGAGAACTTTAGCTTTAGTGATGTTTTAAAATGGCTCTATGAACTCAATGATGAGGACTCATGATGTTGGTGTTAATATATCATCAAGATCATGAACTCTAGAGTTTTAAAATGTTCCTTTTCTTCTTGATGATTTCGGCCAAATCCATTAATTTTCTAAGTTTCATGGTTTGATTTCCTAAAAATATTATGTTGAGTTTCAAGAACTCTAAGCTTGACTTTACCTTGTTTGGATGAGTTTGGGTTATGGTTTAAATTCCTTTAAAGTCTTGTTAAGAGCTCTAGAAAGATAAAATGAAACTTGCATAATTTATTTTATGCTTACATCCATATTTACATTCTTGCTATGCATCTTTGCTTTCTAGCTATCACCTAAGAACATAAAGATTAAAATGGAACTTGTATAATCACTTAATCTAATTCTCGAGGCCTTTCTATTTCGGCCTTAAAGTCGATTGTTGTTGGGCCTAGAGCACTAAAATAAAGAATTGAACTTGCATTATCACCTAATTAATTTCTCGAATGCCTATCTATTTCGGCCTTAAAGTCGATTGTTGTTGGGCCAAGAGTACTAAAATAAAGAATTGAACCATGCATATTTACCTTCAAGCTTGCACGTTTAAGTTTATGCCTCGCATAATTACTTTCAAAGCTTGCATCGCTTAAGTTATGCCTTGCATATTTAATTTTAAGTCATCACTTTACTTTGTAAGCAAGATTAAAAATGAAAAGCATGAGCACGTTTAGTTTATGTCATAACTTAAGAACCTAGAGCTCAAAGACTTGCCCATTTCATTCCAAGTTAAAGTTATATGTGAATGTATTCCTTGAATGAATAATTTCGGACAAGTAGTGATGATGGACTTGCAATGAGTTTTCATCTAGCTACTAGGTCCAACAGTCTATGTTTTAAGTTTTCCTTAAAGCTTTACAAATCTTTATAAGGTTATGTTATCACAAGTTGTGATTTTATCCTCTTTTAGGAGATGAAATATATTTGGTCTTTAACCTAAGGCTTCACTTAGCCTCTTGAGGAATTAAAATGTTTTGCAAAGAGTTTTAGAAGTTCTAGATCGATTCCAAGAGAAACTAGTTAACTTATGTACCTAGAAATGTCAATTTAACTCTCTCATTTAAGTTAAATGTTTTCGGTTCTGATGTGATGAGTGTGATGCTGTATGATGATGTTTTGATGTGTCGGAATGTGTGAAAATATCATGTGATGATGTAGAAGCGAACCTATGCATGATAGGTAAGAAACTAGCTAACTAGAAATACCGTAAAGCTAGAATTTAACATAGTTTTGACCCATTTGTTTATGGAACTAATCCAAACTGTTTTAATGGGAACATAATCAGATTTAGATCGTTTAGACATGAAAAACTTGGTATCATTTGGATTAGAATCGAATTCTAGCACCTATGGGGAAGCTAGTAACTAGAAAACCGTAAAAATGCAAATGTAGAACTCTTAGAACATTTAATTTTCTGGATTCTGTCCAGCACCCTTACAAAATGATAAACATGATTAATAATTAGTCCTTAAGCATAGGAATGTCTCATAATTGATTTAGATTTAATATATAGCGCCTTCGGCGAAGATGGAACCAAGAAAGGGTCTAAAACGTAAGTTCTAGAACCCCGTAAATACAAGTTAGAAATTCGGCCCTATGCTTTTCAGATTTAAGTATGAACATGAGGATTAGGAATGATGATTAAATATGAGCCCTTAGGTGCATAAAGATATGAGCGACGGATGTAGAGAACTATATCTCAAGATTAAGACCCGTAAGGGTCAAAGCATAAGCTACCGTAAGGGTAAGCGTATGGATGTTTTATGATGATGCATGAAGTATGCTAATGATGATGATGTTATTCATATGAGGAATTAATGAGGTTATATGTTTATGTGGCATAAAGCAAATTTGGAAGGAAATTTGGTGTAATGACCGTTGGGCCGCCGAATTTCTGACAAATTTGGGGACTTAAAGAGATTTTGAAAATTAAGGTACTAAGATGGGTTCTAGGATGACACCGGTTCGGCCGAGCACCTCCATAGAACTCATGTGACATCGGTACCATTTTACACTCTTAGGTGACACCGGTTCGGCCGAGCTCCCCTAAGAGTTTTGCCCTCAACCCGAACTCAGATAGTCGGGATTTATGATTTATGATACGCTTATCGTTAAGTGGTAAGTAAGAACTAGTGACGACTAGTTAAGGTATGAGCTCATAACCTAGATGTATGACACGCTCGGGTGACACCGATTCGCCGAGCACCCTGGGCTCGATTGTCTTTTAGGGTGGCCCATGAGGAAGAGAAGTTTCATGATTATGATTATGTCACTAAGTTTTGTCCCATATGAATGTTACTATTGCCACTTTATGCCACCAAGAATGATGATGCTTGATGTTATGTTTTATGTATGTGCATTAGGTAGTGCCATGCATACATTGTCTATTATGTTGCATTCATGACATTAAGATCATCCTAAAATGAATGGACCTTGGCTAAAATATATTTTAAAGTTTAAAATGAACTTAATACATGCTCAGTCATTTTGTATAAATAAACCCAAGGTTCCCGAGGACGTAGATGATGACACCTAGGTAGTAGGAGGCCCTACCGAGATTCTTTAGCAAGATTCTCACTCCTCTACCTCTTTCTTTCCGCCACGCCTTCAGATGGCGACGCTCGTGGGTGTTCGTGGGACACGCCGACATGGGAGGTGCACCATGACCCGACCACGTGTCATTCCATTTTGTGGGTCGATGCACGGTTAGAGTATTCATGTTTATGGGTCGACCCTTCACTCCCTGACATTCCCATCGCTTTCTCCCGCTTTCACCTTTTGGCGATGATCCGTGTTCGAGCGCCACGCCCCTAGAGGATAGGCTTCGCTGCATCCCATCATCCACGCCCGCCGCCGAGACTACCCCTAGTATGTGCCTCTGCTGTTCGCCGCCTTTTTCTGAGGCGGATCCTTCCGAGGACTCGCAACCCAGGCACCCTCCGAGGGATCTTCCCTCCATACCTATGGACTTTGGAGAGGATAGCGAGCCCACCATGACTCAGCCGAGGCGTGCACGACGACCGAAGATGCGGCCATACCCCGGGACTCACACTCGATCCCCGCTCCGCCTCTTCACGTCCGAGGAGCTCGCCCGCTTCAGGATATCTCGCCGATCACGAGATAGTCGAGAGGAGGCCGTGGATGGCCCGAGTTAGAGCACACACCACTTAGATGGGGATAAACCTTCTTTTGTTTAGAGGTTTCCCATTAGATGCACTCGGATAGGGGAGTAGATTATGTTCATGTTTATGTTGTATTTCCTTTCCTGTACTTTCCTTGTACTAAACTAAGTCCCACACTTATAAGTGGGCAAATTATATATATATGAGATGATTTTCAGTGTTACTCATGGTGTGCCTTATGTTATGATGTTGTGAGACATTTGTTTACCATACATGGTTTACCGCCTATCGCATCACGCGGCTCTCACTTTGTTTTTCAAAAAAAAAATTACCCGTATTTTCTGCTAAGTAATTCAAAGATAAATGAGAACTATGAAGTAACAGACTAATGATTAACCTAAATATGTTCTAGAGTATTGGGTTAAAAATTAGGATGTTACATAATAAAATCATCATCATACAGTGAGCAAATCATCAAGGTAGAAATGTGGTCATACATCATCATATCATTCATAAAATTTCATTTTTAATACACATAAGTTACTAGTTTCTCATAGAATCATTTTAGGACTTCTAAAACTCTTTGGAAATCAACTTATTTCGTCAAAATCATTATAAAATAGATAGGGGCAGCAACTAATTTAAATCTTCCATGGTTGCTCTTTAAAACATAAAATCATGCTTGAAACATTCTTTGAGTTCACCTATGCTTAAGAAAATCCTAAGACATAGGTTGTTGGCACTTGTGACTAGATGAAACTCACACTAAGCACATCATCATCATATGGCCGAATTATGGATTCAAGAGAATGCTTCCATATCCAACTTTGCCTTGAGATAAAGGGACAAGCCTTTGAGCTCTAAAATCTTTAGGTGATAACAAGAATTTAAACATGCTATGCACTTCATTTTATTCTTCATTAGAAAAGTAAAGTGAGAGCTTAAAATAAATGTGAGATCCAACTTCATTTTTATCTTCAAGGTTTAGGTGATGACTTGAAAAATAAATATACTGCATAAGGAAATCTGAACATGAATACAAGTCTAATGCTTTATTTTAGTGCTCTACACTCCACAACAATCGACTTTAAGGCCGAAATAGGCAAGCTTTGAGATTAATTATTAGGTGATATGCAAATGTAAGCTCTTGTTTTAATCTTTATGTTTTTAGGTGATGGCAAAGAAACTTAAACGTGAATACAAAGCTTAACATAAATATACAATGCACGAACTTAAAAAGTAAACATGAATGCAAGTTCATTATTATATAATTACTAGAGCTCATACAAGACTTTAAAGAACCAACATCTTAATCCCAACTTAATCTCATCAAGATAAAGTAAGCTCTAGAGTTCTAAGTACCAAGATTTCAAGGAAACCTTTTGGAACATCATCATTAAGCTCAAGGAAATGGATTCCAAAGAAAACAAAACCATAAAGAAAAGGAAAAAAAGGCTGAAACCAAAAGGAAAAGAAAAGAAAAGGAAACCAAAACCAAGGTTAAAGAAAAGGAAAGGAAAACTAAAATGTGTTAAGATCAAAACTAAGTTTCAAACTTTGAGATCTTATTGTGATGAACTCAATTCATCATCTAGAGACACTCATCATCAAGCTATCATGAGAAACCAACAAGCCCATGAAGGCTGAAATGTTAAAAGAAAAGAAATGGAAGAAACTAATTTTGTAAAGCATTAAAGCACCAAGAATAAAGCTTAACAAAGCAAAGAAATAATTATCAAAACAACTCCCTACCAAGGTATGTTTTCTTGGAGATGAAAAGGACTTGATCTTGAGAAGAGGATGAAAGGAAAATCTTCCTTGGAGCTTGATGGTATATTCAGCCAAGGAGGAAAAAGAAAGAAAGGAAGTTATGTTTCTTGAACTTGATCCTTGGAAAGGCAAGGCTAAGTGTTTAGAAGGTTGTGTACGGTTAAGAAGTGGTGGTTCTTTGTGGTAGAGGAGGAAGATGAAGAAGAAAAGAATAAGAAAGAACTTTTGAGCTCTTGGAAACGAAAAGAAACTTAGAACAATTCTCTTTGAAACTTTGATGCACAAAATAAGCAAAAATGGACCAAGTGCTCTCAACACAAGTATTTATAGAAGAACAAAATGTGAAAGAGTGAATGGGGAGGAAGAACCACGAAATTCATGGCCATGGAGGAGAGGAAATATCTCTTACAAAGTGTCATTCCAAGGTATGGCTTGAGGTATGGGTAGGTATGGTTCAAAGTATGGTGTATGCATGATTCTTTTGGTGAGAATAAAGCAACATGTGATGAATTGTGGGGGATGAGGTGGCGCTGAATTGTGTAGCCAAGGGGAGGGAAAAATCATCTCTTTTAATGTGGATTAGAGGTGTGATTAAGTAATGGTTTGATTAGATCAAAGATTAAGGGTTTGTAACTAAGTGTTTTGGTAAGTAAGTAGGTAATTAAGGGCTTGTAAGACTAGATTAGGAGGTGATCTTTCTAAATTAATGAAGTCAAACCTCATTAACTTAGAATTCAATGCCAACACAAGTCCTTGATTTAGGGAAATTGGAGTGAGAAAATATTATTCAAACACTATTCAAGATTCCATGACTTGGAATTTTGAGTTTTAAAAAGATATTTAAGTTTAATCTAAGCAATGTTAGGTTCTAATTAGCTTTAATAAATTATTTTGACTCTAGATTAGTTATGAAAATTAATTAATCTTTGATTAGAGCCTAATATTTCTTAGGTTTGCTTAATCACATCATTAAGCTTAAAAACACTATTCTGGGGGCAAGAAATGTAGCACGAGAAAGAGACTTCAGAAAATAGCACGGGACATCAAAAAGTGCTCTAAAGATGAAGATATTGAAATATGTCCATATGCAACGTGTTACTAAATCTTCAATCATCACAATTGCAAAAGAAAACATCATCAAAAAGATTTGATTGAAGATCTAAAAGCAAAATAACTCTTCAAGGGCTAATTAAATACATCAGAAAGCTCACATGTGAGTGGAGCAAAGAATGCTATAGGAAAGAGAAAGAAATTTGAAATGTAAATTTCAAATTATCAAGTCAAACCTAGTTTTAAAATGGTACATTATCTCTTCTGCCTTTTTGATCAATGACCATAGCTTTATGAAGGAGGAGTTCAGAAAGCTTGGTTAGAAAGTAGAAAAGTAGGTTCTTATAGGAAATTAGAAAGCTCACATTTGCAATGGCTTCTGCAATCGATATGACAGTTCTGTCAACCTTTGTTCTAGCTGCTTCTTCCAAGACACAACTAATGATCAACAAGTGTCACTTGAAGAACTAATCTATGGCAACAGTCACAAAGAAAGACCATTATATAAAGAGATGCTAACCTTGAAAAATAGTGAGAGATTTGAAGATTCAAGAGGGGAAACTCTGCAAAATCCTCCTCCCACTTCCTGGAATATTCAATCTTTATCAAGTACTCAATTTTATCCTTGAAATGTAAAGAAAATCTTCCTTCTATATTCTTAGTTAGATTTATATTCTTCTTGTGAAAGAAGTAGAAAAAGGAAGTCATTCAAATTCTCCCAGGATCTTTTAAAATGTATCATCTTTCAGGAAACTTGAGTGTAGGTTAGTTTGAGTGGCAATCCAAACACTTAACCTTTGTATCGTTGATCCATCAATGATCAGAGTGAGACATAACTTGGAGAGGCTAAGGTAAAACTACTTGGAACTTGATAATAAGATGTTCTTGCTTATCACAGTTTAGCTTGGAGAGGCTAATCAAAGACTACTTGCAGCTTGGAGAGGCTGGGGAAAGACTACTTGCGGCTTGGAAAGGCTGGGAACAAACTACTTGCAATGTGCTAAGAGAGTTGCCTATCAGTCACGATTAGCCTTGGAGATACCAGTGTCATGACTACTCAGTTGGGCTTGGAGAGGCCAATGTCAATACTACTTGCAACTTGGAGAGGCTGGGCAAAGACTATTAACAACATGCTAAAAGAGTTGCCTGTCAGTCATGGTTAGCTTGGAGAAGCCAAAGTCAAGACTACTCATGTTATCATGGAGAGGCTAGTACAGAACTGTAACACCCTAATATTTAACTCAATACACCTAGGATGTATTCAAGTTAATTATTAGTTATTACTTTTTTGTTTCAGTTCTTAATTCTGGTTTTAGAAAATACTTAAGAAAATATGGGTAAAATTTATTTTCTTCTTTGAATGAAAAACAAAAATGTGAGCCATACGCACGCATAAAGTAAACTACACCGTTGCCTTGTAAAAAGGGAATCACGACATATCAAAGGAACATAAAACCATAAATGAAACAACATCACAGTTAGATATATAAATAGTTATACCATGCACCAGACAAGTAGTAGTAGTGTTAATATAGTCATCCGTGTATAACATAAAGAAAATACATCTGAATCTCCTATCTACGATAGTGCATCTAAAATAGATAACCTCTAAAAGCAAAAGAAGGCTATCTTAAACATGTACGGGTGTGTGAACTAGAGTTAGCTACCAGCTCTTACTCCTGCCCATCAAAAGGAAGTACACAACCAATCCACTAAGCCAGCTCAGCCAGGGTGGCCAAGTAGTGAGAGAGTTGAGCATGTGCTCCACGACAGGGTACCATCCTCACCCTGCCTCCTCGAAGTGGCTACATCACAGTAGCCTCGCTACCTAACTCCATGGGTACGGTGAGGGAAGACCCCATGGATGGGATGTCAGTCTTGAAGGGGTCTATCTTAGAAAAGGCCGTGGGTGAACGGGGAACATACTCCGAGTAGTCTCGGACGGCGGAGGCAGCAGCAGGGGTACGACAAATACGCTCTTCTTGGGGGCATGTGCACTTGAAGAGTAGGTCATCGGTGAAGGGTGAGGTTGGTGAAAACCGGAAGCTAGTAATCGGCTGAGCAAAAGGGCAATCCAGGAATACAAACAGACGGATTGAATAACAACCAACAAAATGATAGGACTAGTGCGTGGCGTCAAAATGCAGCTCCCAAGTCGGTGCATCAACGTAAATCACAAAGGCTGCCATCATCCTATGAAAACGCAATGGAAAGAAAAGATAGAAGGAGTAACAAACTCGGTAAAGAATCTCAGTAAGGTATTCTCCTATCTTGGTGTCATCGTCTATGTCCTCAGGAACCTCGGGTTTCTTTATAAAAAAATGAACATGCATAAGGTTCAATTTTAAGGTTCTAAAGTACCATTTACCGAGGCCCATTCATTTTAGTATGCATCTTGGATGCCAAGAATGCCACATACCTTATCATGGAATACATGGCAATGCAAGGTACAATCTACTAATTCCAATCACAAGAGATGCTCATGGATCATAACAATTATAACATGACTTTCTTCTATTTATCTTTTAGATGACTTAGATTTATTCTTTCTCTCATTTAGGGCTACCCTATTTCTCTCGCCTTTTGAGAGTTCTAGGTTATGAGCTCATACCTCACTAGTCGTCACTAGCATAATCTTATCCTATGATAAGTTAACACCCGACTCTTAGAGTACGAGATGGGGGCAATAGTGAAACATCATAATTTTTAACCCAATACTCTAGAACATATTTAGGTTAATTATTAGTCTATCACATCACAGTTTCCTTTTTACTTTAAGATACTTAGCGAAAAATACTGGTAAATTTTTTTTGAATTATAAAAGCAAAGTGAAAGCCGCGCGACTTGACGAACAATGAAGTATGAAAGGAATGAAACGCAATCCAAATAAACACATCATAAACATCTGATCATAAAACATGTAAATGCACAGAATAATTTAGCAAACTGCATAAGTAGATATATATATATATATATATATCATGCCCACCCAAGAAAGGCGGGACTTAGTTTGGTACAACAGTAATACATGGAAAACGAAAGTACATCAGAAGGCATAAAAAGAAACTCTCCTAACTCTAGTACGCCTACAAATAGATAGCCTTAAGACAAAAGGAGGCTATCCTGGTCTAGTCAAAGCTCGGGCACCAGAAAGCGACGGTCGTCTCCTACTGCGGGCCTCTCTGGAAGGGAGGGACGTATCTGATCCACTGGGCTATCTCTGCCGAGGTGGCTATATGCTGCATCGGTCGGGCATGAGCTCCATGACGGGGAATCATCCTCACCCGTCCTCCACGTACCGGCTGAGTGACAAAAGCCTCGCTAACCTTCCCAAAGTCCATCGGCACAGTGGGGGAGGATCCCTCGGAAGGTACCTGAGTGGCAGAGTCCTCTGAAAGGTCCGTCTCTCGGAGAATGATGAGGGCGAGCGGCGCACATACTGTGGGTAGTCCCGGATGGCAAAAGCTGTTAGTGGGGTGTGGCAGATCCACTCCTCTCGAGGGTGTGCTCACTCAAATACGAAGTCATCGCCGAAAGGTGAGGCAGGAAAGAATCGATGACTATGTACAGGGTGACTGAAGGGCCGTCCAACGAAAATGAATACACGAATGACACAGTGACCCGTGGTCCGGATTGTAATACCTTATTCTTTTTAGAAATTAAATGAGGTTTTATTAATGAGAATTTTAAGATGTTGATAGATGTGGAAATGATGAGATTAACTCAAGGAAGCAAAAAAAAAAACGTGAATAGTGTCTTGTGGGCCCCACAGGTCCGCCAGGACAGCCGAAATCCTAGAATTGGGCCCCGGAGATGCACAAAATTGAGAAATTATAAGATTATGTTTAGGAATAGGTAGGAATAATGATTTTATACCCAAAATTATTTTTTGGGCAATGTTTGATTTCTCGGGTACATTGTTTCGCCCGTTTGCAGAAATTTCAGTGTTCGATTTCTAACACCGAAAATTAGTTAATATCTACAAATAATGAAGTATATCCACTTGAGTACCAAGTGAATGGCTAGGATTTCATCTTGGATGAAAGATCAAATCCTAGCCATTGATTTTAAACCCTTTTAATGGAAAGAAATTATATTTTATTTTTCAACCAATCAAAATACTCCTTAATAGATATATTTAACCCACCTAATCTCATCTTTTTCATCATCATCCCTGGCCAAGTGAAGAGCAGCAGTAAACTCATTCCTTCTTCATCCAAAAACCTTTGCTAACCTTGAATTTCAACCTCCAAAATCCTAGACCAAATCTTGCTAGAATAAAAAACTTCCTTAAGCAAACTTGTTCTAAACTTCAACCTCCACAAATATAACCGATTATATTTTTCAAAACCTCACTTTAGTACCTCACTCAGCACTGATTAGTGGAGGATCTAGGTGTGTTTCAAGAGTTTTGGGGTGGAGAACATCTATCTTGAAGTATACAAAAGCTAAAGAAGCATTAGCTTCTAAGGGTAGGGTTTATTTGTCCTCTTTTGTTTCAAAATTTCCTTTGAAAATTCTGATTGGTTTTGTCCTAAAATTTCTGATTTTATTGGTTAATCATATGTTGATATTGATGTATGAATTTTGGTGGAGTGTTTGGTGTTGTGGAAAAATCATTTTCATCAAGAGAGACTTGGAATTAGTTTGCTGGATTTTCGGATTTCAACAAGGCAGAACTTGTTGACAAATTTTCTGGTGCAATTGTGTTCAGTTTTATGGGCTATAAAAATTATATGTTGAAGGTAACATCCTAAGACAACCCCATGATTTTCCTTGGGTCATGTGAACGATTTTCTCTGCTTGAAAAAAATTCATGATTCTTGAACATTGTTGCTAGAAAATCCCAATTTGAAGCAAGAAGCAAATTTTGTCAAATTTTCTGATATATCTAGAGATCTTGGATTCAGTTGAAACTTTTATAGGATGTAGTTAACATGTTAGGGAGTCTCTAGTAAAAATTTAGGGTCATTCTGGGCACTTTTTCTGTGTTTAAAAAATTCAAGAACCGAAGTTGTGACTATGCTGTCTGAAATATTGAAGTTGAGGCAATAAAATTGTGTGATTTTATTATCATAGTAAATGATGGGTTTTGTAACGCCCCGATTTTCTGTCTGAGTGGAAAATGACCAAAATGCCCCTGAGGTCATTTTCGGCCCGGAATTCGAGGATGGCCGACCCGGCAGTCCTCGAAGGGCCAACTCAATGTTTGAAGGGAATTGAATAACCCTTGAGTAGATCCGAAGGCGAAAGTCTCATTTTCTGCAATTTCAGGTAAAAATGACCAAAAAACCCCTATAGTATTTTTATGTGGGTAAAAGTGCCGTTTGAGCCCAAAACTTTCCCTGGAGATTTAAAATAATGTTTTTACATGTTTCAAAGCATCTGTTTGAGTCCCAGTGGTCCCTGGCAGTTTTAGTGTAAAATTACGATTTTGCCCCTAGAATAGTGTTTTTAAGCTTAATGATGTAATTAAGCAAACCTAAGCAATATTAGGCTCTAATTGAAGATTAATTAATTTTCATAATTAATCTAAAGTCAAAATAAATTATTAAAATCAATTAGAACCTAAGATTGCTTAGATTAGATTTAAATCTCCTTTCTAAAACTCAAAATTTCACTCTTAGAATCATAAATAGTGTTTTCTCTCTCCAATTCCTTAAATCAATGAATTGTGTCTAGAATTGTTTATACACTAAAATGAGTTTATAACTCACTAATGATGCAAGAACACTCCTTAAATATGTTTTGACAATCTTGATTACCCATTTTCTCACCTAAACACTTTCTTACAAATTCCTAATCTTAATCCTAATCAAAGATACACCTAAACACAACTCTAAACCACAATTAAAATGCAAGAAAACCCTCCCCATGGCTGATGCAATTTTGGCCTTCTGTCTCTCATTTACAACACAAGTTGATTTGTTTCTCACTCAAAGAACCATGCTTGAGCCATACCTTGAACCATACCTCACCATGCCTCAAGATCACAACATCTCACCTCATGGAACTCATGGAGCTGCTCATTGTGGCCAAAACCTTCCCTCCCTCCTTACACTTGGTAGGGATTTTCTTTCAAGCATTTTCTTTGTTTAAGTTCCATTTCTAGTTATGTGTTTATGATTTCTCTTGAAGTCTTTTTAGAACTTCTTTCCCTCTCCTTTTTCTTCATCATTTTCGGCCATGGGCCTTTGAGAGCAAAGGAATGAGAGCTTGATAATGAGGTTCCATGATGATGATATTCGTCACTTGAACAATCTCTAAAGCTTGATCTTTGCTCTTAAGCCAAAGATGTTTTATTTTTTCTTCTTGAACTTTGAAACCTTTCACTTGATGATGTTTTAAAATGATTACATGAACTCAATGATGAGGACTCATGATGTTGGTGTTAATGCATCATCAAGATCATGGTCTTTAAAGTTTCAAATGTTTCCTTTTCTTCTTAAAAGTTTCGGTTCCTTTTCCTTTTCTTTCTTCAAGTTCTCGGCCATGTTGGCCAATAAGGTTCACAATGGCTTGATGATGAGAGCTTCTAGATGATGACTATGTGTTCATCTCAATGAGGCCTCTAGAGCTTGAGTTTTAATAAAAATGCTATTTATGACCACATTTCAAGAAAAGAAACTTTGTGTTTTAAAGAACCCTTGAGGTTCACTCTTGTCTCTACTTTATCTTGTCATGATAAGTTTGGGTTAAGGTTTAAGTTCCTTTAAAGTCGTGAATGAGCTCTAATAAGAAATAAAATGGACTAGCATTCATATTTAAATTCAAGCTTATGCATTACATATTTACTTTGAGCTTTGCATTCATATTTAATTTCCAAGCCATCACTTGAAGTTAAGGGATAAAGAATGGATTGCATCTCATATTTACATTCTTGTCTAGCATATTTACTTTTCATCACTAAAGAACATGAAGATCTAAAATGAGAGCTTGCACTATCACCTAACTAAATCTCATAGCCTTTCTATTTCGGCCTTAAAGTCGATTGTTGCTGGACCTAGAGAACTAAAATAAAGAAATGAACTTGCATATTTATATTTTAAGTCTTGCATATTTAATTCAAGCTTTGCATATTTATAATTCAAGTCTTGTATATTTACTTTAAGCTCTCACTTTACTTTGTAATGAAGAATAAAATTGAAATGTATAGCATATTTAAATTATGTCGTCACCTAAAGTCTAATATGGAGGCATTCTTTGAATGCATAATTTCGGCCATGTAGTGATGATGAACTTGGAAGGAGATTCATCTAGCTACAAGGGCCAACAATCTAAATTTTAAGATTCTCTTTAAAACCTCATGAAGTTTATGAGATTAAGACCAACAATATTTATGAACTTAATCCTCTTTTTAGGAGGCATTAAGTGGTCACTTGTAACGCCCCGATTTTCGCTAAACTTTCATAATGACCAAAATGCCCCTGAGGTCATTTTTACCCGAAACACGAGGACGGCCGGCTTTGGCCATCCTCATAGGGTTCATATGTTATATGAAGGGGATTGTCTGAGCATGAGTGCCTAACAAAGCAGGAAAACCTCATTTCTGAGATTTCTGTACGTAAATGACCAAAATACCCCTCAGAATGTAATTAAGGCGCTTTTAAGTTCCGCTTTGACCGGACTTTGTTATAGGTTCAAAACAATTATTTTAAGGCATGAACTATGTTTGTTTAAGTCCCGGAGGTTCCAGGCAACTTTTGGTGAAAATTACGATTTTGCCCCTGCATATCGCATTTTCAGCTTAATGAGCCGTTTAACTCCAAACCTAAGCAATATTAGGCTCTAATTAAAGGTTAATTAATTTCCATAATTAATCTAGAGCCAAAACCATCATTTAGAATTAATTGGAACCTAAAATTGCTTAGGGAAATTCAAATCTCATCCTAGTCTTATTCTTTAAAAAGGAATAAGAATCTGTGAATAGTGTCGAATAGTGTTTCCACTATTCACATCAACTTTTCTTTTCAAGACAAGTTGTCACACTCCATATCACTAGTCTTAGAGGTGTTGACTCCTAATCCTTCTAGACCACCTCTAACCTAGGGATTTGTGGTTTTAATTAACCTATTAGTGCACCTAAGTACCTACTTAGCAACTTTTAATCCTAAGACTAATCTATGTCACACCAAAGCACACTTCTAGAACATGGTTTAAGGAGATATTTCTCCTCCCCAAGGCTGCCAAGAATGGCGCCATTTTCCCCTAGAAAATCATCAAAAAGTTAGTCTATGTGTTCTAGCTATCTTGTGACATATGTCTTGAACACTTTCAATCAATGGTCAACTTTCAAGAAAATTGTCACTCAAGACTCAAAGAGTATTTTATATGGTCAATCAAGGCTTTCAATTCATTTCTAAAATGAAAATAATTATGTCTTTCAAACTCAAAAAAGAATGATTTGTTTTGTGGTCATTCAAGCTTTCCATCAAACTTTTTCAAAGACAACATGTCTTACAACACATTACCTATGCTTTGGGAATTTAAGTCTAGAAAATTTCCTCCTCTTTTTGGGCATGAGGAGCATGGTTTCTCTTCAGATTTTGCAGCCCAAATTTTAAGTTTTTATGCATTTTTAAAGGTTTGGAAACAAGGTACATGCTAGCCATACTTTAGGACATGCATAGCTAGAACTTTCACCATGCTTTGAATGACTTTACACCATGCTTTGAACAAGATTTTTCCTCCCTCATGTGGCTGTAAAAGTGGCCGAAATTCTCCCCCCAAAAAGCCTCCAATATTCAATTCATTTCACTTCTCTATAAATGGGTAGCTTAGGGAACTTGAAGCACCTTTGTTCATTTCACTAAAGCTTTGAGTTAGAGCACTTTGAGTTTCTTTCTCTCAAGATTCAAGAGCTCATCCTCTCCAACCTCTTCATCTTCTTCACTTCCTCTCAAATCCCAAACTCTAGGTAGGGAGCTCTTCAAGAATGCTTTCTTTTATTTTCATGCTCAATGTTTATCTTGCTTGAAAGTTGTGTTGTTAGTAAGTTTTCTTCCCAAGCATTATTTGGGTTTCTTCTTTTCTCTTCCTTTTCATTTTCGGCCTTAAGGCCATGGTAGTGAGAGCTTGATGATGAGTGCTCTCGAAGTTGAAACCATGAGTTCATCTTAAAGTGAGGCCTCTAAAGCTTGAACCTTTCTTAAGAAAAAGTTCCATCATTTCTCCTTTTTCTTTCATTTTCGGCCTCAAGACCAAAATGAGGAGAGCTTGATGATGAGTGCTCTCTTGGGATAACCATGTGTTCATCCTAACATGAGACCTCTAAAGCTTGAGTTTTGTTTGAGAAAAGTTTTATCTTTTTCATGTTTTGGTTAAGACAAGGCTATGTTTTTCATGAAAACTCTTTTGTGCTTTTTGTTCGTATATGTTTCGGCCATGGAGGCTTAAGGTGCTTGGAAAAATGGTAGCTTTGTAATGAGTGCTTCATGTTGGCCTTTGTCACATGAACAAACTCTAAAGCTTGAGTTTTTCCAAGAAAGGTTTCTCTTTTTCAAGTCTTGGTCAAGAATGAGTCATGTTTCTTTGATGTCTTGAAACTTTCCTTTTCTTTTGTTTAGGTTTCGGCCATGAAGGCCTCTTGGACTTGAAATATGAGAAGCTTGATGATGAGAGTTGTGTGATGATGTTTGTCACATGAACAACCTCTAAAGCTTGAGTTTTCAAAAAAAAAAAAATAAGTTTACTATTTTCAAGTTTTGCTCAAGACATAGTTATGTTTCTCTTGAACCTTGAAAACCTCATTTCTTTTCCCTTGAGTTTTCGGCCTTGAAGGCCTTTGGGACTCAGAAAAATGGTAGCTTGATGATGAGGGCTTCATGTTGATGTATGTCACATGAACAAAACTCTAGAGCATAAAGTTGGGTTCTAGGCCAAGTATGTTTCGGTTTCTTTCCTTTATGTTGGTCATGAGTTTTGTGTTGTTAATAAATGTAGAGCATTGTAAAAATACTCAATGATGAGGACTTGAGATGTTGGTGTTTGAATCACCAAAATCTTGGTCCCTAGAGTTCAAAAATAAGGTTGTTCCCTCATGATGAGGATTCAGCCACCTCATGGACTTTGAGGATATGATTTTCTTTTATACAACTTAGCAACACTAGTGTTTTCTCTTCTTGTGAGGATGAGTTATGGGTTGAAACTTTGTTTCCTTTAAGGTCTTGCAAGAGCTCTAAACAAGATATAAAAGAAATTGCATCCACGTTTACGTTTATGCTTTGCATTAGCACGTTTATTTCTTATGCCATCACTAAGACCCAAGATAATGAATGAACTTGCACAATGCACGTTTATGTTTCAAGCTTTGCATCTCATTTTATATTTCAAGTCATCACTAAACTCTAAGAATAAGAATGGAGATGCATTTCATCTTTACTTTGTGCTATCACTTTATTTTCTAAAGGACTATAAAATGAAATGCATAGCACGTTTATTCTATGTCATCACTTGAAACTTTAGAGCTCAAAGACTTGCCCATTTCATCTTAAGAAAATAATTAAATCAAGGAGGTACCTCCTTGAACATCATTCGGCCATGTGGTGTAAATGGCTCTAGGATGAGTTTCATTTAACTACAAGGGCCTATAATGCATGTCTTAGAATTTTTCTAAGCTTTGATGCACTTAACCAAGGTTTTAAACATGTTTTCAAGTTTTGAATCATTGTCAAGAGCAAGCCGAAATGGCTGCTGCCCTTGATGTTCCATGATGAGTTTTGGCAAAATAAACTTTGATTTTTCATGGTCTTGAAGTCCCAAAAAGGTTCCAAGAGAAACTAGCAAGTTATATGGTTGAAAGAAAGGTTTTTCTCATGATTTTATGCCTTAAAGGTTTTCAGTTCTGCCTTAGTAATTTCAGCACCTTAAATTCTGTTTTGGGTGGTCTAAATATGTTGTAATACCTTGCCAAGTATGTGATAATTGTTCTAGACTCTTTAAAGCATTATTAGTGACTTTGTTTGCTCAATATGTGAATTCTAGAACTATAAAGAATGGCAAAATGAGTTTCTGCCCAGCCTTGATAAAATATTTAGAATCACATTAGATTATGTCTAGACGTGAGGGAGTGACTCATAATTGGCCTAGGTATTAATTATTGCACCATAGAAAAAGTCGGATGCGAGAAAGGGCTTAAAACGCATTTTCTAGAACACGTAATTCATCAAATATGAACAACTACATAAAGCTGTCCAACCATAATTAATTAGGATTTAGAACTTAATGGATTATGGTAATGAGGTTAATCAATCCCATAAACATACTAGAAAGTAATGGGAAAGTTGAGGTTACCCGATTTAGGGATTTTTACCTTAAGGGATGATTATGCGCCTCTAAGTTTGATGATGAATTGATGTGTTAGCTCATGACGTGTATGGTGCCATGTGAACTATTATCCCTATGTGATAGCTTGTATTAACATGTTATTATTTCTTTAAAATAACTTTGGAGATGCCGAGGTAGTAATTACGTGCTATGCATTAATTATGTGGTATCTTAAAGAAACATGTTAAACTTAGGATGACTCAGAACATAAGAATGTAATCCTTTGAAACCACCGAATTAAGGGTGGGGACAATGTGATTCTAGCCCCCTAAACCCATACTTAAAGTCGGGAAGTTGACTTATCCAAATGGATAAAGTCTAGATGCTAGTGACGACTAGTGTGGTATGAGCTCATAACCTAGAGTTTTCTCAAAAGGGAGAAATATTAGGGCGGCCCAGTTAAGTAAAGGTTCTTATGTCACCTAAGTAACCCAGTTATATGATTTATGTTCCATGTACCAGTTATATGATTTATGTTCTATGTACCAGTTATATGATTTATGTTCTACGTACCAAGCTACATGATTTATGTCTATGATTTTAGTATATAGCCTATGTAACACAAGTGCCATGTTAAAAAGAACGGATTCTCGGAAAGTGAGATTTTGGAAAACTCATAATTGAACCTATGTATGTCCAATTAATTTATAAATAACCCGAGATTCCTGGAGACGTGTATGATGACACCTAGGATAGAAGGAAAACCCTACTGAGTTTCTTTAGTAAGAATCTCACTCCCTCTATCTTTTCCTTTCCATTACGTCTTCAGAGCGAGATGGCGACCTTCGTCCTATTCATTGACACTCCACGGTGGGAGATCCACCACGACCCGGAGTATGGGTCCTATCATTTTGAGGGCCGATGTACCTTACGTGTATTCATGTTCGTTGGACGGCCATATTCGCACCATCTCTATAGCCACCACTTCACCCCGGCATCCCCCTACGACGATCCCACGATTTTCGAGCATGCACAACCCCAATGGGAGCAGAACCTGTGGGCCCCCTCTGACCGTTCGACCGATTTGCCGGTATACGTGCCGTTGACATAACACTCGGAAGAGGACCCTATAGAGGATGTCCCTATGGGTCATGAGGACTTTGCCCCCACTCCACCGCAGCGACCGACGGGCAGTGAGGAGACGGTTACCCAGCGTCGGAGAGCTCCGGCACCAGGACCACGACCTCGACGTGGGCGGCCCATCCAGTCACAGGGCATGCCTGCCCCGGCCGAGCTCCGCCCATGGATTGGCTACGTCCCTCCATACCCGTGATCTCATTGCATAGACAGAGGGTAGGCCTTAGTGCACGCACACCACTAGTATGGATGAAACCCCTTTTTGCGTTGGGGTTATCCATCATAGATTGCACGGGGATCGGGATGTTTTCTTCCAGCTCTTTTCGATGTATTTCTGTTTTCTGTTGTATTTATTTATACATTATGTACTTGAAGAGTCCTACCCAGTGGGTAGGCATTTTATCTATGAGGTATTTCAGTTATGATCGATGTTATGTTCGATGTTATGTTTTGGAGCCATTCCTATGTTATCGTTCTGTATACTATGATACCGACTCGTAAAGTTACGCGCGGCTTCTATTTTAAGTAATGATTTCAAAAAAAAAAGTTGGCTCGTATTTTCGTTAAGTCTATTTTCTCAAGAAGATGAACCATGCCAGCAAGTAACGACTAATATTTGGCCTAAGTACGTACTAGTAGTATTGGGTCGAATATTAGGGTGTTATATCACTGACCTAAGGATGTTTTTAGTCCCTTTTACAAAATAAAATGGTTTGCTAAAGAGTCTTAGAAGTCCTAAAAGTGATTCCAAGAGGAACTAGCAACTTATATGTTTTAAAAATATCAAGTTATGCATCTTTTTAGGGACTTAATGCTTCGGTTCTTCCATGATGAGTTTCCTGCTGTATGATGATGTTTTGATGTGTTTGAATGAGTAAAAATTATGTATGTTGAAGTAGGAACATTTCTATGCATGATAGGAGAGAAACTAGCTTTCTAGAAAAACCGTAAAGTCAAGATTTATCATAGTTTTAACCCATTTATTTTTGGACACTGCCCAAACTATTTCTATGGGAATATAATCAGATTAGGATTGTTTAATCATGAAAAATTTGGTTACAATTGAAGTAGGATTGAATTTTAGCACCTATAGAGAAACTAGTAACTAGAAAATCGTAAAACCGCAATTCAAGAACTCTTAGAACATTTAACTTTTAGACTCTATCCAGCAACCTTATAACATGGTAAAAACGGTAGTTTTTAGGCATAGGAGTGCCTCATAATTGGTTTAGATTTAATTTTTAGCGCCTTAGGCGAAGACGAAACCAAGAAAGGGTTTAAAACGTAAGTTCTAGAACCCCGCAATTATAAGTTTATAATGCTGCCCCTAAGGAATGATGTTGTTCAGATTTAATAGAGAGCATAAATAATAATAAGATCTATTAGAAGAGAACTCTTAGGTGCATAAAAGGTTGATAGAAGATGATAGGTTAATTACATCACAAGTTTAAGGCCCGTAAGGGTCAAAGCATAAAATACCGTAGGACCAAGAGCATAATGAATTTTTAATGTTGCTTGTGAACGCATGAGAATGATTACGTGAATGCATGAAAATTATGATGGAGGATGCATGTTTGAATAACTCATGTGGCATAAACAAGAATTTGGAAGAAATTCGGCATGCTACAGTTATGCTGCCGAATTTCCGACAAATTCGGAGACTTGGAAAGTTTTTGAAAACCTATGAGATTTTTATGAGGTACTAAGATGAGTTCTCGGATGACACCGGTTCGGTCGAGCACCTCCAGAGAACTCATGTGACATCGGTACCAAGATGAATTCTTGGGTGACACCGGTTTGGCTGAGCACCCCCAAGAAATGCCCCCTAGCCCGTACTGGATAAGTCGGGATTATGTTTATGATTATGTTACGCTTATCGAGATTGATAAGTAAGAACTAGTGATGACTAGTTAAGGTATGAGCTCATAACCTAGAGATGTGACACGTTCTGGGTGACACCGGTTCGGCCGAGCACCCCCAAAGCGATTGTCTTTTAGGGTGGCCTATGAGGAAGTCAAGTATGATGTTTATTGTAACATCCTAATTTTTAACCCAATACTCTAGAACATAATTAGGTTAATCATTAGTCTGTTACGTCATAGCTTCCTTATTACTTTAAAATACTTAGCGGAAATACTGGTAAATTTTTTTTGAATTATAAAAGCAAAGTGAGAGCCGCGTGACACGTTAATTAATAATGCACGAAAGGTAATAAAGCAAGCATCGCATTGCAACATGACATAAGCAAGTAAAGGCACACCATAATAACATTGAACTGCATATTTATATAATATGTGATATGCCCACTTGTGTAGAGTGGGGCTTAGTTTGATACATCATAAACAGATACAACTAAAAGAAAATACAAAGGAAAATACTACGGAAACATAAAAGCAACTCCTTTACCCAAGTGCAACTAAATGGGTAACCTCTAAACAAAAGGAGGTCAATCCTCATCTAAGTGGTGTGTGCTCTACCCGGGTACTCCATCGGTCGTACGTCACCTCCTACTGATGTCCGTCTCGCAAGTGAGGCACATATCGGGAAACTGGGCGAGCTCCTCGGGCATAAAGAGGCAGAACGGGGATCGAGAGTGACCCCCGCAATGTGGCTGCACCTCCGGTCGTCGTGCAAGTCGTGGCTGAGTCACGGTATCCTCACTGCCCTCCCTCATCAGGGGTGGAGTGGGGGCGGAGCTCTCGCTATACGGAAGGGTAGGCGGGTCCTCGGACGGGTCGGTCTCTGATAAGTAGGTCCGGGGCACGTAATCGGGATAGTCACGAATGGCTGAGGCGGCGGTGTGCATGCAGAGCATTCTCTCGTTATGCATACGCGCGTGCTCAAAAACCCACTCGTCGTCGCCGTAGGATGCTGTTGGGGAAAAATGATGGGTATACACGGGGTGAGTGAAGGGACGTCCTACGAACATGAAGACTCTTACCGTGCACTGTCCCTCAAAATGATATGACCCGTGATCCGAGTCATAGTGCACCTCCCACGTCGGGGTGTCCACGAAAACCACGAACGTCACCATCTAAAGACGTGACGGAAAAAAAGAGATAGAGAGAGTGAAAATCTTGCTAAAGAATCTCAGTAGGGCCTCCTATTACCTAGGTGTCATCATCTACGTCCTTAGGAACCTTGGGTTTAGTTATACAAAATAAGTGAGCATGCATAAACATCTATTTTTAGGTTCTAAAACATAATTAGCCAAGGTCCGTTCATTTTAGCATGAATCTTAATGACATGGATGCAATTATGTTAAAGAATGTATGCATGGCTCTACTTGATGCAAGAATAATCATCATATCTTTAAGAACATCATAATAGTGGCATAAAGTGGCAATTAAATTCTCTTTGTGACATAATCATCATAACTTCCTCATAGGCCACCCTAAAAGACAAGCGCTCTGGGGGTGCTCTACGAATCGTGTCACCTAACGTGTAACATCTCTAGGTTATGAGCTCATACCTTAACTAGTCGTCACTAGTTCTTACTTATCAATCCCAATAAGCGTAACATAATCATAAACATAATCCCGACTTATCCAGTACGGGCTAGGGGGCATTTCTTGGGGGTGCTCGACCAACCAAAGGTCACCCAAGAATTCATCTTGGTACCGATGTCACATGAGTTCTCTGGAGGTGCTCGGCCGAACCGGTGTCATCCGAGAACTCATCTTAGTACCTCATAATAAAAATCTCATAGGTTTTCAAAAACTTTCTGAGTCCCGAATTTGTCAGAAATTCAGCAGCATAACTGCAGCATGTCGAATTTCTTCTAAATTCTTCTTTATGCCACATAAGTCATTCAAACATGCATCCTCCATCATAATTTTCATGCATTCACATAATCATTCTCATGCGTTCACAAGCAACATTAAAAAAATCCATTATGCTCTTGATCCTATGGTATCTTATGCATTAACCCTTACGGGCCTTAAACTTGTGATGTAATTAACCTACCATCTTCTATCAACCTTTTATGCACCTAAGGGTTCTTTTCTAATAGATCTCATTATTATTTATGCCCTCTATTAAATCTGAACAACATCATTCCTTAGGGGCAGCATTATAAACTTAAAATTACGGGGTTCTAGAACTTACGTTTTAGACCCTTTCTTGGTTCTGTCTTCGCCTAAGGCGCTATAAGTTAAACCTAATCCAATTATGAGACCTTCCTATGTCTAAGGACTAATTATAAACCATGTCTACCATATTATGAGGTTGCTGGACAGGTTCTAAAATTAAATGTTCTAAGAGTTCTAGAATTGCGGTTTTACGGTTTACTAGTTACTAGTTTCTCTATAGGTGCTAAAATTCAATCCTACTTCAATTGTAACCAAATTTTTCATGATTAAACAATCCTATTCTGATTATATTCCCATTGAAACAGTTTGGGCAGTGTCCAAAAATAAATGGGTTAAAACTATGCTAAATCTTGACTTTACGATTTTTCTAGAAAGCTAGTTTCTCTCCTATCATGCATGGAAATGAGCCGAAGCAAACACATCATGGAAGAACCGAAGCATTAAGTCTCCAAAAAGATGCATAACTTGATATTTTTAAAACATATAAGTTGCTAGTTTCTCTTGAAATCATTTTCAAGACTTCTAAAACTCATTTGCAACCCATTTTATTTTGTAAAAGAGCTAAAAACATCCTTAGGTCAGTGACCACTTGATTCCTCCTTAAAAGAGTATTAAATTCATAAATCTTGTTGGTCTTAATCTCATAGAATTCATGAGGCTTAAAGAGAATTCTTAAAACTTAGATTGTTGGCCCTTGTAGCTAGATGAAACTCATTCCAAGTTCATCATCACTACTTGGCCGAGATTATGCATTCAAAGAATGCTCCCACATTAAACTTTAACTTGAGATAAAATGGGCAAGTCTTTGAGCTCTAAGGTCTTTAAGTGATGACATAATTTAAACATGCTATGCACTTCATTTTTATTCTTCATTACAAAGTAAAGTGAGAGCTTAAGGTAGATATGCAAGACTTGAATTATAAATATGCAAAACTTGAATTAAATATGCAAGACTTGAATTATAAATATGCAAAGCTTGAATAAAAAAAAGCAAGACTTGAAATATAAATATGCAAAACTTAAAATATAAATATGCAAGTTCATTTCTTTATTTTAGTGCTCTAGGCCCAGCAAAAATTGACTTTAAGGCCGAAATAGAAAGGCTTTAAGATTTAGTTAAGTGATAGTGCAACTCTCATTTTAAATCTTTACGTTCTTTAGTGACAAAAAGTAAATATGCTAGACAAGAATGTAAATATGAGATGCACTTCATTCTTTATCCTTTAACTTTAAGTGATGGTTTGGGAAATAAATATGAATGTAGAACTCAAAGTAAATATGTAATGCATAAGCTTGAATTTAAATATGAATGCTAGTCCATTTTATTTCCTATTAGAGCTCATACAAGACTTTAAAGGAACTTAAACCTCAACCCAAACTTATCATGACAAGATAAAGTAAAAACAAGAGTGAACCTCAAGGGTTCCTTAAAAACACAAAGCTTCTTTTCTTGAAATGTAGACATAAATAACATTTTTATTAAAACTCAAGCTCTAGAGGCCTCATTGTGATGAACACATAGTCATCATCTAGAAGCCCTCATCATCAAGCCATTGTGAACCTTATTGGCCATCATGGCCGAAAATGTGAAGAAAGAAAAGGAAAAGGAACCGAAACTTTCAAGAGGGAAAGGAAACATTTGAAACTCTAGAGACCATGATCTTGGTGATGCATTAGCACCAACATCATGAGTCCTCATCATTGAATTCATGTGACCATTTTAAAACATCATCAAAGTGAAAGGTTTCAAGGATTCAAGAAGAAAAACTAAAAACATCTTTAACTCAAGAACAAAGATCAAGCTTTAGAGATTATTCAAGTGATGAACATCATCATGAAACCTCATCATCAAGCTCTCATTCCCTTGTTCTCAAGGCCCATGGCCAAAACAAAGAAGGAGAGGAAGAAGAAAAGAAGTTCTAAAAAAAGATTCAAGAGAAACTATGAACACATAAAAAGATTTAGAACTTTAAATGAAAGAAGCTCTTGAAAGAAAATCCCTACCAAGTGATTTGAAGGTTGGGATGAGAGAAGAGGAGGAAGAACTTGAAGAACTTGAAGACTTGAACTTGACAGAAAAAGGAAACTTTGAAGTGCTCTTTGAAAACTTACACTTAGCAAATGAACCCAAAATGATGCAAGTTCACCCAAGCAAGCTATTTATAGAGAAATGAAACAAATGCAAGGGTGCAAGGGATGAGGGAAGGCTTCAGCCATTTACAGCATCATGGGAAGCCCCCATGTGTTCCATGAGGTGAGATGTTGTGATCTTGAGGCATGGTGAGGTATGGTTCAAAGTATGGTGAGGTATGGTTCAAGGTATGGCTCAAGCATGGTTCTTTGAGTGAGAAACAATTCAACATGTGATGTAAAAGAGAGAGAGAGATGGCCGAAACTTGCATCAGCCATGGGGAGGGTTTTCTTGCATTTTAATTGTGGTTTAGAGTTGTGTTTAGGTGTATCTTTGATTAGGATTAAGATTAGGAATTTGTAAGAAAGTGTTTAAGTGAGAAAATGGGTAATCAAGGTTGTCAAGACGTAATTAAGGAGTGTTCTTGCATCATTAGTGAGTTATAAACTCATTTTAGTGTATAAACAATTCTAAACACAATTCCTTGATTTAAGGAATTGGAAAGAGAAAATACTATTCAAGATTCCAAGAGTGAAATCTTGAGTTTTAGGAAAGAGATTTAAATCTAATCTAAGCAATCTTAGGTTCTAATTAATTTTAATAATTTATTTTGACTCTAGATTAATCATGGAAATTAATTAATCTTCGATTAGAGCCTAATATTGCTTAAGTTTGCTTAATCACATCATTCAGCTCAAAAACACTATTCTAGGGGTAAAATCGTAATTTCGCACTAAAACTTCCCGGGACCACCGGGACTCAAACAGATGTTTTGGATCATGTAAAAACATTGTTTTCAACCTGTGGGGAAAGTTTCGGGCTCAAATGGCATCTTTACCCGCGTAAAACGCTATAGGGGTATTTTGGTCATTTTGACCCGAAACTGCAGAAAATGAGACTTTCGCCTCTGAAACCACTGAAGGGTCATTCAATCCCCTCCAAACATTGAGTTGGCCCTTCGAGGACTGCCGGGTTGGCCATCCTCGAACTCCGGGCCGAAAATGACCTCAGGGGCATTTTGGTCATTTTCCACTCAGACAGAAAATCGGGGCGTTACATTTATGTCACAGTTTCCCATATGAGAATTTAATTGCCACTTTATGCCACTATTATGATATTCTTAATGTTGTGATTATTTTCTTACATTAAGTACAGCCATGTATACATTCTTTAATATGATTGCATCCATGTCATTAAGAATCATGCTAAAATGAATGGACCTTGGCTAATTATGTTTTAAAGCTTAAAAATGGACTTGATACATGCTCACTTGTTTTAAATACTAAACCCAAGGTTCCTGAGGACGTAGATGATGACACCTAGATAGTAGGAGGCCCTACTGAGATTCTTTAGCAAGATTCTCACTCCCTCTATCTCTTTCTTTCCGTCACGTCTTCAGATGGCGACGTTCGTGGTTTTTGTGAACACCCCGACATGGGAGGTGCACTATGATCCGGAGCACGGATCATACCATTTTGAGGGACAGTGCACAGTGCGAATCTTCATGTTCGTTGGATGTCCTTTTGCTCACCCCGTGCATACCCATCGCTTCTCCCCGACAGCACCCTACGGCGATGATGAGTGGGTTTTTGAGCGCACGCGTACGCATAATGAGAGAATGCTCCGCATGCACACCGCTGCCTCAGCCATGCGTGACTATCCCAACTACGTGCCCCGGACTTACTTCTCGGAGACCAATCCGTCGAAGGACCCCCCTACCCATTCGTACAACGAGAGCTCTGCCCCCACTCCACAACTGATGAGGGAGGGCCGTGAGGATACCGTGACTCAGCCACGGCTCACACCACGACCGGAGATGCAGCCACATCGCAGGGGTCATTCTCGATCCCCGTTTCGCCTCTATACGCCCGAAGAGCTCACCCAGTTTCCCGGGTATGTGCCTCGCTCGCGAGATGGATGTCAGTAGGAGGTGACATACGATCGATGGAGTACCCGGGTCGAGCACACACCACTTAGATGAGGATGGACCTCCTTTTGTTTAGAGGTTATCCCTTTAGTTGCACTTGGGTAGGGGAGTTGCTTTTATATTTTCCGTCATACTTTCCTTTGTATTTGCTTTTTAGTTGTATCTGTTCATGATATACTAAACTAAGCCCCACTCTCCATGAGTGGGCGTATCATATAATATTATATAAATATGTAGTTCAGTTCTATTGTGATGTGCCTTTACTTGCTTATGTCATGTTGCTATGCGATGCTTGTTTTATTTCCCTTCGTGCTATATTATTTATCATGTCACGCGGCTCTCACTTTGCTTTTATAATCCAAAAAAAAAATTTACCAGTATTTCCGCTAAGTATTTTAAAGTAATAAGGAAGTTATAACGTAACAGACTAATGATTAACCTAAATATGTTCTAGAGTATTGGGTTAAAAATTAGGATGTTACATTATGGTATCAGAGCAGTTCGATTCTCATGGAGCCTAAGGATTGGACTGACTATGCTTTTGGAGCATAATGCGGTAGATATGTCATGTGTAGAGCTTGCTAGAGACAAGCTATAGGTTAGAGATGCATGACCCTTGTTTGTTTGTAAGTGCCATGGTAACAAGCTCATTTCACATGAAACGTTGAGCCTGATCAACTCAATGGTTATTGTCTTATGTGTTTAGGAACCAATGGCACCCAGACGACAGAATAGGACCCCGACCGAGGGTAACCAGGAGGATGCAACTGCCACTGCTGTCCATGACATCGCAAGAGCCATGGAGCGGATGTTCAAGAGAATGAACCAACAAGGGGACACCGGACGTGCTCCCCCTCCTGCTGAAATGATCGAGCAAGCGAGGTTCGGTGAATTCCGCAAAGCAAACCCACCGGCCTTTAGAGGAGCTGTAACGCCCCGATTTTCTGTCTGAGTAGAAAATGACTGAAATGCCCCTGAGGTCATTTTCGGCCCGGAATTCGAGGATGGCCGACCCGGCAGTCCTCGAAGGGCCAACTCAATGTTTGAAGGGGATTGAGTGACCCTTGAGTGGTTCTGGAGATGGAAGTCTCATTTTCCGCAGTTTCGGGTCAAAATGACCAAAATACCCCTATAGCGTTTTATGCAGGTAAAGGTGCCATTTGAGCCCGAAACTTTCCCCAAAGGTTTAAAACCATGTTATTACATATTTCAAAACATCTGTTTGAGTCCCGGCAGTCCCAGGCAGTTTTAGTACAAAATTATGATTTTGCCCCTGAAATAGTGTTTTTGAGCTTAATGATGTAATTAAGCAAACCTAAGCAATATTAGACTCTAAACGAAGATTAATTAATTTTCATAATTAATCTAGAGTCAAAATAAATTATTAAAATTAATTAGAACCTAAGATTTCTTAGATTAGATTTAAATCTCTTTCCTAAAACTCAAGATTTCACACTTGGAATCTTGAATAGTGTTTTCTCTCTCCAATTCCTTAAATCAAGGAATTGTATCTAGAATTGTTTATACACTAAAATGAATTTATAACTCACTAATGATGCAAGAACACTCTTTGATTATGTCTTGGCAACCTTAATTACCCATTTTCTCACCTAAACAGTTTATTACAAACTCCTAATCTTAATCCTAATCAAAGATACACCTAAACACAACTCTAAACCACAATTAAAATGAAAGAAACCCTCTCCCCATGGCTGATGTATTTCGGCCCTCTCTCTCTCTCAATTACCATGCATGTTGAATTGTTTCTCACTCAAAGAACCATGCTTGAGGCCATACCTTGAACCATACCTCACCATGCCTCAAGACCACATTATCTCACCTCATGGAACTCATGGGTTCCCTCCAATCTGATGGCCGAACACCCTCCCCCTCCATGCACCTTTCATTTGCTTCATTTCTCTATAAATAGCTTGCTTGGGTGAACTTGTATCATTTTGGGTTCATTTGCAAAGAGTAAGTTTTCAAAGAAACACTTCAAAGCTTCCTTTTTCTCTCAAGTTCAAGTCTTCAAGTTCTTCAAGTTCTTCATCCTCTTCTCTCATTCTAACCTCTTAATCTCTAGGTAGGGATTTTCTTTCAAGAGTTCTTTCATTAAAAGTTCTTAATTTCTTTATGTGTTCTTAGTTTCTCTTGAATCCTTTCTAGAACTTCTTTTCTTTTTCTTCTCCTCCTTGTGTTTCTCGCCATGAGGCTTGTGAATAAAAGAAATGAGAGCTTGATGATGAGAGTTTCATGATGATGTTCATCACTTGAACAATCTCTAAAGCTTGATCTTTGATCTTGAGTTAAAGATGTTTTTAGTTTTCTTCTTGAATCTTTGAAACCTTTCACTTTGATGATATTTTAAAATGGTCACATGAACTCAATGATGAGGACTCATGATGTTGGTGTTATTGCATCATCAAGATCATGGTCTCTAGAGTTCCAAATGTTTCTTTTCCTTTTAAAAAGTTTTCGGTTCCTTTTCCTTTCCTTCCTTCATGTTTTCGGCCATATTCGCCAAGGGAGTTCACAATGGCTTGATGATGAGAGCTTTTAGATGATGACTATGTGTTCATCACAATGAGGCCTCTAGAGCTTGAGTTTTAATAAAAATGTTATTTATGTTTACATTCCAAGGAAAAGAACTTTGTGTTTAAAGAACCCTTGAGGTTCACTCTTGTTTTTCTGTACCTTGTCATGATGAGTTTGGGTTGAGGTTTAAGTTCCTTTAAAGTCTTGTAAGAGCTCTAATAAGAAATAAAATGAACTAGCATTCATATTTAAATTTGAGCTTATGCATTACATATTTACTATGAGTTTTGCATTCATATTTAATTTACAAGCCATCACCTAAAGTTAAAGGCTAAAGAATGGAGTGCATCTCATATTTATATTCTTGTCTAGCATATTTACCTTTCATCACTAAAGAACGTAAAGATTTAAAATGAGGTTTGCACTATCACCTAACTAAAATCTCAAAGCCTTTCTATTTCGGCCTTAAAGTCGATTGTTGTTGGGCCTAGAGCACTAAAATAAAGAATTGAACTTGCATATTTATATTCCAAGTCTTGCATATTTATTTTAAGCCTTGCATTTTTATATTCAAGTCTAGCATGTTTACTTTAAGCTCTCACTTTAATTTGTAATGGAGAATAAAAATGAAGTGCATAGCATGTTTAAATTATGTCATCACTTAAAAGATCTTAGAGCTCAAAGACTTGCCCATTTCATCTCAAGTTAAAGTTTAATGAGGGAGCATTCTTTGAATGCATGATTTCGCCATGAAGTGATGATGAACTTGGAATGAGTACCATCTAGCTTCAAGGGCCAATAAGTCAAGTTTTTAGAAATCTTTTCAAAGCTCATGAATTTTTAAGTTTAAGACCAACAAGGTTCTATGAATTTAACACTCTTTTGAGAAGGGGTTAAGTGGTCACTGACCCAAGAATGTGTGTTTAGTCTCTTTGACATGATAAAATGGTTTGCAAATGAGTCTTAGAAGTCTTGAAAATGATTCCAAGAGAAGCTAGTAACTTATGTGTTTTAAAAATATCAAGTTATGTGTCTTTTTGAGATTTAATGTTTAGGTTCTTCCATGAATGTGTTTGCTGCCATGTGATGATGTTTGATGTGTTTGAATGAGTGAAAAATTATGTATGACGAAATAGGAACAATTCTATGCAAGTTAGGGAAGAAAAACTATCTTTCTAGGAAAACCGTAAAGTCAAGATTTTGCATAGTTTTATCCCATTTAATTATGGACACTGCCCAAACTGTTTTAATGGGGATATGCTCAGATTAGGATTGATTAAATATGAAAAATTTGGTTACATTTGAAGTAGGAATGAATTTTAGCACCTATCGAGAAACTAGTAACTAGAAAACCGTAAAACCGCAATTCTAGAACTCTTAGAACATTAAATTCTTAGAATCTGTACAGCAACCTTAAAATGTAGAGAACCTGGTTTATAAATATTTACTTGATATAGGAATGACTCATAATTGGTTTAGGATTGACTTACAGCGCCTTAGGCGAAGACAGAACCAAGAAAGGGTCTAAAACGCAAGTTCTAGAACCCCGTAATCATAAGTTGATAACGCTGCCCCTAAGGAATTGTGATGTTAAGATTTAATAGATAGCATGAATAATGATAAGGTTTGATAAGAGAGAACCCTTAGGTGCATAAAAGTTTGATAGAAGATGATAGGTTAACTACATCTCAAGTTTAAGGCCCGTAAGGGTCAGAGCATAAGATACCGTAGGATCAAGTGCATAACGAACTTTTAATATTGCTTGTGAAAGTATGAGGATGATTATGTGATTGCATGAAAGTATGATGAAGGATGCATATTTGATTGACTTATGTGGCATAAAGAAGAAGTTGGAAGAAATTCGGCATGCCACAGTTATGCCGCCGAATTTCTGACAAATTCAGGACTCAGAAAGTTTTTTAAAACCTTGAAATTTTTATGAGGTACTAAGATGGGTTCTCGGATGACACCGGTTCGGCCAAGCACCTCCAGAGAACTCATGTGACATCAGTACCAGGATTTAATTCTTGGGTGACACCGGTTCGGCCGAGCACCCCAAGAAATGCCCCCTAGCCCGTACTGGATAAGTCGGGATTATGTTTATGATTATGTTACGCTTATCGAGATTGATAAGTAAGAACTAGTGACGACTAGTCAAGGTATGAGCTTATAACCTAGAGATGTGACACGTTCTGGGTGACACCGGTTCGACCGAGCACCCCCAGAGCACTTGTCTTTTGGGTGGCCTATGAGGAAGTTATGATGATTATGTCACAAAGAGAATTTATTTGCCACTTTATGCCACTACTATTATGATGTTCTTAAGTATATGATGATTATTCTTGCATTAAGTAGAGCCATGCATACATTCTTTAATATGCTTGCATCCATGACATTAAGAATCATGCTAAAATGAATGGACCTTGGTTAAATTATGTTTTAGAACCTAAAAATGGACTTAATGCATGCTCACTTATTTTTTATAACTAAACCCAAGGTTCCTGAGGACGTAGATGATGACACCTAGGTAGTAGGAGGCCCTACTGAGATTCTTTAGCAAGATTCTCACTCCCTCTATCTCTTTCTTTCCGTCACGTCTTCAAATGGTGACGTTCGTGGTTTCCGTGGACACCCCGACGTGGGAGGTGCACTATGTCCCAGCTCACGGGTCATACCATTTTGAGGGACAGTTCACGGTGCGAGTTTTCATGTTCGTAGGACGTCCCTTCGCTCACCCCATGTACACCCATCGCTTCTCCCCGACAGCACCCTACGGCGACAACGAGCGGGTTTTTGAGCACGCGTGTATGCATAATGAGAGAGTGCTCCGCATGCATACTGCCACCTCAGCCATGTGAAACTATCCCGATTATGTGCCCCGGACCTACTTCTCAGAGACCGACCCGTCCGAGGACCTGCCTACCCATCCGTATAGCGAGAGCTCTGCCCTCTCTCCACCATTGATGAGGGAGGGCAGTGAGGATACCGTGACCCAGCCATGGCTTGCACGCTGACCGGAGGTGTGGCTACACCGCGGGGGTCACTCTCGATCCCCGTTCTACCTCTTTACGCCCGAGGAGCTCACCCAGTTTCCCGGATATGTGCCTCGCTCGCGAGATGGATGTCGGTAGGAGGTGACGATCGATCGATGGAGTACCCGGGTAGAGCACACACCACTTAGATGGAGATGAACCTTCTTTTGTTTTAGAGGTCATCCCGTTAGTTGCACTTGGGTAGGGGAGTTGCTTTTATAGTTACCGTTGCACTTTTTCTTGTATTTCCTTTTTAGTTGTATTGCTCATGTTGTACTAAACTAAGTCCCACTCTACCTAAGTTAGCATATTATATAAATATGCAGTTTGATATTATTATGATGTACCTTTTACTTTGCTTATGTGATGTTGCTATGCGATGTTTGCTGTATTACCTTTCGCGCATTACTAGTTAACGTGTCGCGCGGCTCTCACTTTGTTTTTATAATTCAAAAAAAAATTTACCAGTATTTCCGCTAAGTATTTTAAAGTAATGAGAAAGCTATGACGTAACAGACTAATGATTAACCTAATTATGTTCTAGAGTATTGGGTTAAAAATTAGGATGTTACAGGAGCCATGGATCCCGACAGAGCTGACGAGTGGATCAAGAACATGGAAAAGATCTACTCCGTGGTCGCTTACTCAGAAGAGCAAAAGGTCACATTCGCTGCCTACATGATGGAATCGGATACCGAATTCTGGTGGACCGGCACCCAAAGACTGCTAGAAGCTTCTGGTACTGCTGTCAACTGGGAGCTGTTCAAGACTTACTTCTATGAGAAGTACTTCCCGGAGCTAGTAAAGAACGCGAAGGACATTGAATTCATGCAACTGACTCAAGGAGGATCTACCGTCGCCCAGTACACGGTGAGGTTCGAAGAGCTGACTAAGTTCTCGCGAGTATTCCAAGGGAACCCCGACGAGATATGGAAATGCATGAAGTACGAGGCCGGATTGAAACCGGAATTGAACTATGCCGTGGCACATATGGAGATCAGGGACTTCCCCACCCTGGTCAACAAATGCCGCATTCTGGAGGAAGGATAAGGAAAGCTCCAGGCTACAAGGGCGGAACGAGCCAAGGGGCTAGGACCTCAAGCCCCGAAGTTCAAACCACAACACCAAAGCCAATCACGAAACCATTACAACCCCTACCACACCAACCAATTCAAGCCACATCAACAACAACAAAGAACCCCCTTCCACCAACAACCCAAGCAACACTACAGACCACCATTCCAACACAACAACCACCGAAACAAAAACAACAACAATAACCGACAAGGAGTGTCGGGAGGCCCCCGGAGCAACATTCAACAAGGAGGGTCCAGCGGGACCAAGAACAAGACGCCCCAAGGAGCCCCCGCCACCTTTGCTAGACCCACACCGGCAATGGTGTGTCCCCAGTGCAGGAAGGACCACTGCAACCATCCCTGCCTGGCTGGGCAAAACGTTTGCTTCAAGTACGGGAAGCCCGGCCACTACGCCAACAGATACAATAACGGGAGGCCAGCGAATCAGAACCCCAGGCCGCAACACCAAGAGAAGGTCTTCACCCTCAACGCGGACGAAGCAGAAAGGTCCAATGATCTCATCGAAGGTACGTGCGAAATAAATGGTAAACCTTTAACTGTACCTTATGACTCTGGTGTTACACATTCTTTCATTTCATATGCTAGTGTCGAGTCTGTAAACTTAAAGACTTCCAAACTTCCTTTTGATCTTATTGTTTCTACCCCTACAAATCACCCTGTAAATACTTATTTTTGTTGTGTAAGTTGCCATCTCACTGTAGAAAATAGGTCCTTTATCATAGATTTAATTTGGTTACCCATGAAAGGTATAGGAGTAGTCCTTAGCATGGGTTGGCTTCACGCCAACCGTGTATTGTTAGATTGTAACACCAAAACAGTTGTCTTTCCTTCTCCCCCTAGCGAAACTAGTCAAACCATGAAACTCTACCTTAATGCCGTAGAGGTCAACTGTAGTGGGCAAAAGACTAAGGGATATGTTCTCCTAGTCGCTAGTGAGGTAGACTTTGAGCAGAACTTAGAAAATATACCGGTAATAAGAGACTATCCCGAGGTATTTCCGGAAGAGATACCTAAGTTTCCCCCCAAGAGAGAAGTGGAGTTCTCCATTGAGTTGGTTCCTGGAGCGGGACCAATCTCTACCGTCCCCTATAGGATGTCACCCTTGGAGTTAGCCAAATTAAAAACCCAACTTGAGGAGGTTTTGGAAAAGAGTTTCATTAGACCTAGTGCCTCACCTTCGGGAGCCCCGGTTCTGTTTGTCAAGAAAAAGGACGGAAGCATGCGGTTGTGCATAGATTATAAGCAATTGAATCGTGTGACAGTGAAAAACAAGCACCCTTTGCCTAGGATTGATGACCTTATGGACCAATTGAGAGGAGCGGTAGTATTTTCCAAAATCGATCTAAGGTCAGGATACCACCAAATTAGGAGGAGAGATCAAGATATACCAAAGACCGCCTTTAGAACTCGGTATGGACACTTTGAGTTCACGGTGATGTCTTTTGGATTGACAAATGCTCCTGCAGTATTTATGGATTACATGAATAGGATCTTTAGACCCTATTTAGATCAGTTCGTGGTCATTTTCATAGATGATATACTCATCTATTCGAAGATCCACGACGAGCATAAGCGTCATTTGAGGATAGTTTTGGAGATTTTGAAGGAGAAAAAGATGTATGCAAAACTCTCTAAGTGTGAATTTTGGTTGGAGGAGGTTAAGTTTTTAGGGCACGTTGTGTCAAAAGGAGGTATAGCTGTTGATCATAGTAAGGTAGAAGCCGTAATGAATTGGGATAAACCAACCACCGTAATGGAAATACGGAGCTTTTTGGGTTTAGCAGGCTATTACCGTAGGTTTATCAAAGGATTCTCCCAAATTGCCCTACCCGTGACCAAGCTAACTAGGAAGAATGCACCATTCGTGTGGAGTCCCGAGTGTGAGAAGAGTTTCCAAGAGCTTAAGGAAAAGCTAACCACAACCCTAGTTTTGGTTCTACCTAGCCCCGATGTACCCTTTGAGGTATATTGCGATGCCTCGGGTAAAGGTTTAGGCTGTGTGTTGATGTAAAATAGGCAAGTGGTAGCCTATGCGTCAAGGCAACTCAAGCCGCACGAAGCAAACTACCCCGCCCATGACTTAGAATTAGCAGCCGTAGTGTTCGCCTTGAAGATGTGGAGACACCATTTATATGGTGTAAGGTTTGAAGTTTTCTCCGATCACAAGAGTCTTAAGTATCTCTTCGATCAAAAGGAGCTAAACATGAGGCAGAGGAGGTGGATGGAGTTCTTCAAAGACTATGACTTCGGTTTAAGTTACCACCCCAGCAAGGCTAATGTAGTCGCCGACGCCTTGAGTCGAAAGTCATTGCACCTATCTCACATGATGGTCAAGGAAGTCGAGCTAATAGAGAAGTTTAGAGATATGAATTTGGGGATGTCTGTGACCAATAAGGGTATGAAGATATGCTATCTTACCGTAACGAGTGGGTTTAAACAAAGAGTCATGCTAGCACAAAGGGAAAGTGAGGAATTTAGGGAGATCATAGAGGCAGTAAAGGAGGGAAAACTAAAAGGTTTCGAACAAGGTTCTGATTGGGTATGGAGATTTGAAAGAAGGATCTGTGTGCCACAAGATGGTGACCTTCGAGAGAAGATCTTGGAGGAGGCCCATAAAAGCCATTTCACTATCCATCCTGGTGTTACCAAGATGTACCAAGATTTAAAAAGGATGTTCTGGTGGCCTGGACTGAAGAAGGATGTGGTCGCCTAGGTTAGTAAGTGCTTGGTGTGTCAAAAGGTGAAGATCAAGTACCAAAAGCCATCAGGTTTGCTACAACCCCTGTCAATCCCCGAATGGAAGTGGGAGTGCATATCGATGGATTTTGTGACAGGATTACCTAAGACCCAAGCTGGCCATGATGCCATATGGGTGATAGTGGATCGACTAACCAAGTCAGCTCACTTTCTGCCTATTAGAGTGACATACTTTTTAGACAAATTGGCTCAGCTATACATCGAAGAGATCATGAGATTACATGGAGTACCGTCGACGATAATCTCGGATAGAGATCCGCGGTTTACGTCACGTTTTTGGGGAGCCTTTCAAAAGGCATTTGGTTTAAAGTTGTGTTTGAGCACAGCTTACCACCCACAAACAGACGGATAATCAGAAAGAACGATCCAGACCTTGGAAGACATGTTGAGAGCCTGTGTTCTGGATCAAAAGGGAAGTTGGGACAAGTACCTGCCACTGATCGAGTTTGCATATAACAACAGTTATCATGCAAGCATCGGTATGGCACCCTACAAAGCCCTATATGGACGAAAATGCCAGTCCCCTCTATGCTAGTATGAGCTCGGAGAACAGAGCATGTTAGGACCTGATATAGTGAGGGAAACGACAAAGCAAATCAAAAGAATCCGGGATAGGATGCTCACAGCTCAAAGTAGACAAAAGAGCTATGCGGATAGATGGCGTAAGCCGTTGGAATTCAACGAGGGGGAACATGTGTTCCTTAGGATCACCCCCACTACAGGCATAGGAAGAGCCATGAAAGTTTAAAAGTTGAGCCCCTGATTCCTTGATCCTTTCGAGATCCTTCAGAAAGTAGGGCCGGTAGCCTACAAAATAGCCTTACCCCCCAACCTTTCTAATCTCCATGACATCTTCCACGTTTCCCAGTTAAGAAAATATGAGTCCGACCCTAGCCATGTCCTAGAGCCAGAGCATGTATAGTTAAGGGAGGACCTAACTTTCAATCTGCCACCAACGAGGATCGTGGATCGCGGAGTCAAGCAGTTGAGGAACAAGTCTGTTCCTTTGGTGAAAGTGGCATGGGGACGGGACAAGACCAAAGAATTCACGTAGGAATTAGAATCGGAGATGAAGACCAAGTATCCAGAGCTCTTTTAAGGTACAAATTTCGAGGACGAAATTCTTTTTAAGGAGAGGAGTAATGTAACGCCCCGATTTTCTGTCTGAGTGGAAAAGGACCAAAATGCCCCTGAGGTCATTTTTGGCCCGGAATTCGAGGATGGCTGACCTGACAGTCCTCGAAGGGCCAACTCAATGTTTGAAGGGGATTGAATGACCCTTGAGTGGATCTGGAGGCGAAAGTCTCGTTTTTTGCAGTTTCAGGTAAAAATAACCAAAATACCCCTATAGCGTTTTTATGCGGGTAAAGGTGCCGTTTGAGCCTGAAACTTTCCCCAGAGATTTAAAACAATATTTTTACATGTTTCAAAGCATCCGTTTAAGTCCCGGTGGTCCTGGGCAGTTTTAGTGCAAAATTACGATTTTGCCCCTAGAATAGTGTTTTTGAGCTTAATGATGTAATTAAGCAAACCTAACCAATATTAGGCTCTAATCAAAGATTAATTAATTTTCATAATTAATCTAAAGTTAAAATAAATTATTAAAATCAATTAGAACCTAAGATTGCTTAGATTAGATTTAAATCTCCTTTCTAAAACTCAAGATTTCACTCTTGGAATCTTGAATAGTGTTTTCTCTCTCCAATTCCTTAAATCAAGGAATTGTGTTTAGAATTGTTTATACACTAAAATGAGTTTATAACTCACTAATGATGCAAGAACATTCCTTAAATATGTTTTGACAACCTTGATTACCCATTTTTCACCTAAACACTTTCTTACAAATTCCTAATTTTAATCCTAATCAAAGATACACCTAAACACAACTCTAAACCACAATTAAAATGCAAGAAAACCTTCCCCATGGCTGATGCAATTTTGGCCCTCTCTCTCTCATTTACAACACATGTTGATTTGTTTCTCACTCAAAGAACCATGCTTGAGCCATTCCTTGAACCATACCTCACCATACTTTGAACCATACCTCACCATGCCTCAAGATCACAACATCTCACCTCATGGAACTCATGGGGCTGCTCATTGTGGTCGAAACCTTCCCTCCCTCCTTACACCTTGCATTTGTTTCATTTCTCTATAAATAGCATGCTTGGGTGAACTTGCATCATTTTGGGTTCATTTGCTAAGTGTAAGTTTTCAAAGAGCATTTCAAAGTTTCCTTTTTCTCTCAAGTTCAAGTTCCTCATCCTTTTCTCTCATCCCAATCTCCAAATCACTTGGTAGGGATTTTCTTTCAAGCATTTTCTTTGTTTAAGTTCCATTTCTAGTTATGTGTTTATGGTTTCTCTTGAAGTCTTTTTAGAACATCTTTCCCTCTCCTTTTTCTTCATCATTTTCAGCCATGGGCCTTTGAGAGCAAAGGAATGGGAGCTTGATGATGAGGTTCCATGATGATGATATTCATCACTTGAACAATCTCTAAAGCTTGATCTTTACTCTTAAGCCAAAGATGTTTTTAGTTTTTCTTCTTGAACTCAATGATGAGGACTCATGATGTTGGTGTTAATGCATCATCAAGATCATGGTCTCTAGAGTTTCAAATGTTTCCTTTTCTTCTTAAAAGTTTCGGTTCCTTTTCCTTTTCTTTCTTCAAGTTTTCAGCCATGTTGGCCAATAGGGTTCACAATGGCTTGATGATGAGAGATTCTAAATGATGACTATGTGTTCATCTCAATGAGGCCTCTAGAGCTTGATTTTTAATAAAAATGCGCTTTATGACCACATTTCAAGAAAAGAAACTGTGTTTTAAAGAACCCTTGAGGTTCACTCTTGTCTCTACTTTATCTTGTCATAATAAGTTTGGGTTAAGGTTTAAGTTCCTTTAAACTCATGAATGAGCTCTAATAAGAAATAAAATGGACTAGCATTCATATTTAAATTCAAGCTTATGCATTACATATTTACTTTGAGCTTTGCATTCATATTTAATTTCCAAGCCATCACTTAAAGTTAAGGGATAAAGAATGGATTGCATCTCATATTTACATTCTTGTCTAGCATATTTACTTTTCATCACTAAAGAACATGAAGATCTAAAATGAGAGCTTGCACTATCACCTAACTAAATCTCAAAGCCTTTCTATTTCGGCCTTAAAGTCAATTGTTCTTGCCTAGAGCACTAAAATAAAGAAATGAACTTGCATATTTATATTTTAAGTCTTGCATATTTATTTCAAGTCTTACATATTTAATTCAAGCTTTGCATATTTATAATTCAAGTCTTGCATATTTACTTTAAGCTGTCACTTTACTTTGTAATGAAGAATAAAAATGAAATGCATAGCATGTTTAAATTATGTCGTCACCTAAAGACCTTAGAGCTCAAAGACTTGCCCATTTTATCTCAAGTTAAAGTCTAATGTGGAGGCATTCTTTGAATGCTTAATTGCGACCATGTAGTGATGATGAACTTGGAAGGAGATTCATCTAGCTACAAGGGCCAACAATCTAAGTTTTAAGATTCTCTTTAAAACCTCGTGAAGTTTATAAGATTAAGACCAACAAGATTTATGAACTTAATTCTCTTTTTAGGAGGGATTAAGTGGTCACTGACCTAAGGATGTTTAATTCTCTTTTTAGGAGGGATTAAGTGGTCACTGACCTAAGGATGTTTTTAGTCCCTTTTACAAAATAAAATGGTTTGCAAAAGAGTCTTAGAAGTCCTAAAAGTGATTCCAAGAGGAACTAGCAACTTATATGTTTTAAAAATATCAAGTTATGTATCTTTTTGGGGACTTAATGCTTTGGTTCTTCCATGATGAGTTTGCTTCTGTATGATGATGTTTTGATGTGTTTGAATGAGTAAAAATTATGTATGTTGAAGTAGGAACATTTCTATGCATGATAGGAGAGAAACTAGCTTTCTAGAAAAACCGTAAAGTCAAGATTTATCATAGTTTTAACCCATTTATTTTTGGACACTGCCCAAACTATTTCTATGGAAATATAATCAGATTAGGATTGTTTAATCATGAAAAATTTGGTTACAATTGAAGTAGGATTGAATTTTAGCACCTATAAAGAAACTAGTAACTAAAAAACCGTAAAACCGCAATTCTAGAACTCTTAGAACATTTAACTTTTTGAATCTGTCCAGCAACCTTATAACATGGTAAAAATGGTTTATAATTAGTTCTTAGACATAGGAGTGCCTCATAATTGGTTTAGATTTAATTTTTAGCGCCTTAGGCGAAGACGGAACCAAGAAAGGGTTTAAAACGTAAGTTCTAGAACCCCGCAATTATAAGTTTATAATGCTGCCCCTAAGGAATGATGTTGTTCAGATTTAATAGAGAGCATAAATAATAATAAGATCTATTAGAAGAGAACCCTTAGGTGCATAAAAGGTTGATAGAACATGATAGGTTAATTACATCATAAGTTTAAAGCCCGTAAGGGTCAAAGCATAAGATACCATAGGACCAAGAGCATAATGAATTTTTAATGTTGCTTGTGAACGCATGAGAATGATTATATGAATTCATGAAAATTATGATGAGGGATGCATGTTTGAATGACTCATGTGGCATAAAGAAGAATTTGGAAGAAATTCAGCATACTGCAGTTATGCTACTGAATTTCTGACAAATTCGGAGACTCGAAAAGTTTTTGAAAACCTATGAGATTTTTATGAGGTACTAAGATGAGTTCTCGGATGACACCAGTTCGGCTGAGCACCTCCAGAGAACTCATGTGACATCGGTACCAAGATGAATTCTTAGGTGATACCGGTTCAACCGAGCACCCCCAAGAAATGACCCTTGGCCCGTACTGGATAAGTCGGGATTATGTTTATGATTATGTTACGCTTATCGGGATTGATAAGTAAGAACTAGTGACGACTAGTTAAGGTATGAGCTCATAACCTAGAGATGTGACACATTCTGGGTGACACCGGTTTGGCCGAGCACCCCCAGAGCGATTGTCTTTTAGGGTGGCCTATAAGGATGCAAAGTATGATGTTTATGTCACAAAGTTTCCCATATGAGAATTTAATTGCCACTTTTTGCCACTATTATGATATTCTTAATGTTGTGATTATTTTCTTGCATTAAGTAGAGCCATGCATACATTCTTTAATATGATTGCATCCATGTCATTAAGAATCATGCTAAAATGAATGGACCTTGGCTAATTATGTTTTAAAGCTTAAAAATGGACTTGATACATGCTCACTTGTTTTAAATACTAAACCCAATGTTCCTGAGGACGTAGATGATGACACCTAGATAGTAGGAGGCCCTATTGAGATTCTTTAGCAAGATTCTCACTCCCTCTATCTTTTTCTTTTCGTCACGTCTTCAGATGGCGACGTTCGTGGTTTTTGTGGACACCCCGACATGGGAGGTGCACTATGATCCGGAGCACGGATCATACCATTTTGAGGGACAGTGCACGGTGCGAGTCTTCATGTTCGTTGGACGTCCCTTCGCTCACCCCGTGCATACCCATCGCTTCTCCCCGACAGCACCCTATGGCGACGACGAGTGGGTTTTTGAGAGCGTGCATACGCATAATAAGAGAGTGCTCCGCATGCACACCGCCGCCTCAGCCATGCATGACTATCCCGACTACATGCCCCAGACTTACTTCTCGGAGATCGATCCGTCGGAGGACCCGCCTACCCATCCGTACAACGAGAGCTTCGCCCCCACTCCACCACTGATGAGGGAGGGCAGTGAGGATACCGTGACTCAGCCACGGCTCGCACGATGACCAGGGATGCGGCCACATCGCGGGGGTCACTCTCGATCCTCGTTCTGCCTCTATGCGCCCGAGGAGCTCGCCCAGTTTCCCAGGTATGTGCCTCGCTCGTGAGATGGACGTCAGTAGGAGGTGACGTACGACCGATGGAGTACCCGGGTAGAGCACACACCATTTAGATGAGGATGGACCTCCTTTTGTTTAGAGGTTATCCCTTTAGTTACACTTGGGTAGGGGAGTTGCTTTTATATTTTCCGTCATACTTTCCTTTGTATTTTCTTTTTAGTTGTATCTGTTCATGATGTACTAAACTAAGCCCCATTCTCCATGAGTGGGCGTATCATATAATATTATATAAATATGCAGTTCGGTTCTATTGTGATGTGCCTTTACTTGCTTATGTCATGTTGTTATGCGATGCTTGCTTTATTTCCCTTCGTGCTTTATTATTTATCGTGTCGCGCGGCTCTCACTTTCCTTTTATAATCCAAAAAAAAATTTACCAGTATTTGCGCTAAGTATTTTAAAGTAATAAGGAAGTTATGACGTAATGGACTAATGATTAACCTAAATATGTTCTAGAGTATTAGGTTAAAAATTAGGATGTTACAGGTTTATTCTTTGAAAATTTTATGGGAAGCTAATAACACATTGAATTGCAACTGTGAATTTTATTTTGAGTTGATTTAATCAATTGGTGGGGTCAAAAATTATGAGAGTCCTGATCTATGCTATGAACAAGTGGTCTCTAACCACCAGATTTGCAAAATTTAGTTGATAATGTTAGAGAACACCGTTTGTTTGGAAATTTGTACAGGGCCTTTTAGACACATTGACAGGTCATAGAGAAGTTTTATGGCTCTTAAATTTGCTGTTTGATAGGGAAATTAATTTTGAATTCTAGAGTGATAAATCTGCTAATTGCTGAAAATGGTAAGAATGTCTTGAACTAATGATAGAATGGCTTTAGATGCAAGTATATATCATGTTAATGCATGCTAATTGTTTGAAAGAAATGTTGATGAGATATGGATGAGACTCCAACATAATGGTATGCCTACTTGTGATCTAAGCAGGCCTTTGAAAAGAGAAGTACACTATGTGATTATTGTGAGGATAAAGGAAAAGAAAAGAAAAATAACATGACTTTTAGTTGTGCAATTTTTAACATATGGGGAAAATAGAGACAAGGCTTATGTGGTTGAACGGGAAAGACAAAAGTAAGAGCTTTCCTGGAAATTTGATGAGTCGGTAGACGTATCGACATATAGGAATGAGCTCATGTCCTAATGGTCAATAGTTCTTGTGGAGTGATTCCACTACAAACATCACTTGATGTGAGATTAAGCCTTCCCTATGTTAATGAGAAAAAGAAGAATGCACGAATTATTATTATACTTGTACTTGATTTTACATGATGTATATACCTTGATATTGCTACACATAGTTTTGCATGAGTATTCCCACATGAATGAGCTTATCAATTGTGTTTCACATTATACCTGAAGGAATACCCTACTGAGGATTTTATAATATTCTCATCCCTACGGTTGCATTTACTTTGTGTTTGTCAGATTCAACAGATGCCGTCACTAGTATTTTACCTTGACTCGCCACAGTGGGTGTGGCATTATGATCCTGCTCTCGACTCTCTGTATGTAGTAGGTTACTCGCAAATTCATGTCTATGTGTTTTTCGGCCGCTCTTTTAGTACATCAGTATTTACAGTTGACTTTGACCCTGCTTTCCCTTATGATGGTGTGCCTCTCCACTTGGCACACCCAGTGATATTTGATGTCCCACCTGCACCACCAGCACCCCCTCCAGCAGATGATCCCTCTTCATCCTCGTCTTGCACTCGGACTCCACCGGAGGGTCCTGATGCCCCGGGCGGAGGTGAGGCTATCATACCAATAGCCAACAGTTTCATCTAGTAGGACGTGAGATCTTCAGGGACTCATGATATGTATATAGTGGTAGTTTAGTACTAGTGACCCGCTAACCTGCAGATTAATCATATTAAATGTTGTGGGGTTTATTTCTGTTTGTACAAAATTTTGCTATACCTCAACTTTGAACAGGTTAGATTAGATACTGGAGGTGTTCGTTCCTTTTGTGAATTGAGTTCCTGATGAGCTTAGAAGTTAACCAGTGTAGTATCAGTATGATGTACATATTGCAAACTTAAAAATGATGTTTATATATGTATATACGAGTTTAGCCATATATGTGTCTGAATTATTTGATTTCAATTATTTTCGACTAGTATAGATTGTGAATGTAAGTAATACTTTTCTAATTACTGTGTTGATACTCGAGTAAAATATGGTAATTAGGAGGGTGTTACATTATGGTATCAGAGCCGAACTATCCTACAAGCCTGAGGATTGGACCGGCTATGCTTTCTTAGAAATTATCATACATTATGATTATATATATATATATGTATGATGGCTAATTAGGAATGTTGTGGGTTGCTGCTGCACTTAGCTCAGTATTGAGCCTGATCAACTCAATATTTTGTTTGGTGTGACAGGAATCGATGACTTCGAATCGGCAAACTAGGAGTGGAGCAGGAAATGATGTCGACATGATGAATACTTTCCGTGAGATGGTAGCTGCCATGAGGGAACAAGCTACAGCTGCTACCTAAATGATTGAGCGATTGAATCGCAACGAAAGGCAAAATCCAGCCAATAACCCTTCAGTGAATGAGGTTGATGTAGAGTATCAGAAGTTTACTGAGTTCAGGAAGGCAAATCCCTTGCCATTTCGAGGAGCCTTCAACCCAAGTAAGGGAGAGGAATGGATTAAGGCCATGGAGAAGATCTTCTCAGTTCTCCCGTGTACAGAGACCCAAAAAGTGGCTTTTGCCACCTACATGCTGGAAGTAGATGCGGAATTCTAGTGGGTTGGCACCAGGAGGTTATTTGAAGCTTCCCAAACTGAAGTTACTTGGGACATTTTCAAGGAAGCCTTCTACTGCAAGTATCTTCCTACTTCTGTGAGAAATACAAAAGAGTTGGAGTTCATGGCCCTTAAACAAGGACCTATGAGTGTAGCAGAGTACACCGCTAAATTTGAGGAGCTCTGCAAGTTTTCTACAATTTACCAGCGTGATCTGGATGAAGCATGGAAATGCATGAAATATGAAGGAGCTTTATGAGAAGATATAGAAGCAGCTGTAAGTCTCCTAGAGATCAGAGACTTTGGTAAATAAATGTCGACGTGGAGAGGAGTCCAATAAGAAGCTGACAAATTTTAAGTATGCCCAAAACAATGCTAGAAGGGGATTAGCACCTCAAGGCCCCCGATTCAAGCCTGTTAACCAACCCCGGAGAAGATTTCCACCCAACAATAACAATAACAACAACAACAAAGGGAAACAACTTCAATCTTCAAGACTTGATGCAGGGAGAGATTGCCCTAAATGTGGCAAGAATCATGGGAATCGGCCTTGCTGGACAACACAAATTGTTTGTTTTGGATGTGGGAAACCAGGACATAAAATATTTGAATGCCCCAACAAGAGAGGCCAGCAGCCCGCCTCTAGGCCACAACAACATGGACGCGTTTTTACTATAAGTGCCAAAGAAGCTTCTCAATCTACCGATCTGATTCGTGGTAAGTGTGAAATAAATGGTAATACCCTGAATGTACTGTATGATACGGGTGCCTCTCATTCTTTCATATCCCATGAATGTGTACAGAGATTACAATTACCTGTGTCTAAATTAGCTTACGATCTCCTTGTATCCACTCCTACTGTTAGTCCTATTAGAACTTGCTATGCATGCATGAACCTTCCTCTTCAAATAGGTGCTAGAGAGTTTACTGCCAATTTAGTTTCTCTTCCTTTATCTAGTTTAGAGGTAATTTTAGGCATGGATTAGTTAGTATCTAATTATGTTCTTTTACACTGTACAGACAAAACTCCTATATTTCCTTCTACATTATCTTCTATTCCTGTGGTTCCTTTTTCTTTTTATTTAGACTTAGTAACACCCAACCCAAACAAAACAGATCATCAGGAATATGTTCTTCTCTCAGCCAGTGAAACTGAGGGTGACCACGAATTAAGTAAGATTCCAGTGGTTAGAGAATATCCAGATGTGTTTCCAAAGGATATTCTCAAATTTCCTCCTAAACGAGAGATTGAATTCTCCATTGAGTTGGTTCCAGGGACAGGTTCTATTTCAATTGCTCCTTATAGAATGTCTCCTTTAGAGTTGAAGGAATTAAAGTTACAAATTGAAGAATTATTAGGGAAGCACTTCATTAGACCAAGTGCCTCTCCATGGGGAGCCCCTATTTTTCTGGTAAAGAAAAAGGATGGGGGTATGAGGCTTTGTGTAGACTATAGGCAGTTGAATAAGGTAACAATTAAGAACAAATACCCTTTGCCAAGGATTGATGACCTTATGGATCAGTTGAGAGGGGCAACTATATTCTCAAAGATTGATCTTAGATCGGGCTACCACCAAATTCGAGTTCGGGATAAAGATATTCCCAAAACTGCTTTTAGAACTCGATATGGGCATTATGAGTATAGGGTGATGTCTTTTGGATGATTTAATGCTCCAAAGAAGATGTTATAGATTATATGAACCGAATCTTTCGACCATACTTGGATAAATTTGTAGTTGTCTTCATAGATGATATACTTATTTATTCAAGGACAGAGGAAGAACATGCGGAGCATCTTTGGGTTGTGTTACAGATCCTAAGGGAGCGGAAGTTGTATGCTAAGTTGTCAAAATGTGAATTTTGGATGGAAGAGGTTAGATTTTTAGGTCATGTGGTATCACGAAGGGGAATCTCCGTAGATCCCAGTAAAGTGGAATCAGTACTCCATTGGGAATGACCTACAACGGTGACAGAGGTTCAGAGTTTCCTAGGGTTAGCTAGATACTATAGGCGTTTTATTATGAGTTTTTCTCAGATAGCCCTACCTTTGACTAAGTTAACCCGAAAGAATACTCTATTCAAGTGGACACCGGAATGTGAAAATAGTTTCCAGAAATTGAAACAAAAGTTGACCACGGCTCCAGTATTAGTATTACCCAATTCTCATGAACCCTTTGAGGTTTATTGTGATGCTTCTAATAAGGGTTTAGGATGTGTATTGATGCAAAATCGAAAAATGGTCGCCTACGCTTCTTGGCAGTTGAAACCCTACAAAGTCAACTATCCCACCCATGACCTTGAACTTGCAGCTGTGGTTTTCGCCCTAAAGATTTGGCGACATCTCCTTTATGGTGTGCAGTTCAATGTTTTCTCGGACCACAAAAGCTTGAAATATCTCTTTGACCAGAAGGAATTGAACATGAGACAACGTAGATGGATGGAATTCCTCAAGGATTATGATTTTAGTCTGAATTACCATCCAGGCAAGGCAAATGTTGTTGCCGATGCCTAGCGTAAAATCCTTAAGTGTAGCATGCTTGAGGATTAAAGAGGCGGAGTTAGTGGAAAGTTTTTGGAAGCTTAGTCTAGATATGTCTGTAACCCCTCAAGGTGTTGTATTAGGCCAGATAAAAGTAACAAGTGAGTTCAAAAGATGGATTTTGGCTGCACAATGCGAAAATCCAGAGTTCCAAGGGATGTTAAGATCAATTCATACAAAGGAGTTGCCAGGATTTACTCAAGATCAACAAGGTATATGGAGATACATGGATAGGGTATGTGTACCTGCAAGTGGCAATCTGAGAAATGAGATCTTAGAGGAAGCTCATAGGGGTGAATTCACTATACACCCAAGGACTAGTAAGATGTATGCGGATCTCAAGAAAATGTTTTAGTGGTCAAGGATGAAGAAAGACATAGAAGAATTTGTCAAGAAGTGCTTAACTTGTCAAAAAGTTAAAATAGAACACCAAAAACTAGCTAGAACCCTGCAACCTTTGGAAATCCTAGAATGGAAGTGGGAAAGTATCTCTATGGACTTTGTAATGGGTTTGCCAAGGACATCGTCAGGTCATGATGCTATATGGGTTATAGTAGATAGATTGACTAAGTCTGCTCATTTCTTACCCATTAAGGCTAATTTTCCTTTGGATAAGTTAGCTTCTTTGTACATCCAAGAGATAGTCAGGCTATACGGTGTTCTTTCTTCTATAGTTTCTGACAGAGATCCCCGATTTACTTCGAGATTTTGGGGAGCTTTTCAAAAGGCCTTTGGAACCAAACTTTGTTTAAGTACTGCCTACCATCCCCAGACTGATGGACAAACAGAACGAACCATACAAACCCTGGAAGACATGTTATAGGCGTGCGTGATTGAGCAAAAAGGAAGTTGGGATAAGTTACTTCCATTGGTTGAATTTGCTTATAATAACAGTCATCACGCTAGCATTGGCATGGCCCCGTATGAAGCACTATATGGAAGAAAATGCCAATCTCCATTATGTTGGTATAACTCAGGGGAGGCAGGATTGCTGGGGCCCGACCTTGTTAACCAAACGACGGAGCAGATCCAAAAGATCAGGAGTAAAATTCGCACTGCGCAAAATCGTCAAAAGAGCTACGCAGACACTCGAAGGAAACCTTTAGAGTTTCAAGAGGGAGAACATGTATTGTTGAAGGTCACGCCCACTACTAGAGTAGGTAGAGCCCTTAGAGTTAAAAAGTTGTCACCTAGGTTCATAGGTCCTTTTCAAATTCTCCGACGAATTGGGTCAGCTGCTTACCAAATAGCCTTACCTCCACATTTATCTAACCTTCATAATGTTTTCCATGTGTCTCAACTTCGAATGTATCATCCAGATCCACACCATATTATTGAGCCCGAATCGATATAGTTAAGGGATGACTTGACATTTCAAGCCCCTCCTATTCAGATCGTCGATAGAGAAGTCAGGCAACTTAGAAATAAATCTGTGCAACTTGTAAAAGTGGCTTGGGGTGGACCTGGAAATGAAGAATATACATGGGAATTAAAATCAAGCATGAAGAAAGATTATCCGGAGTTGTTTACAGGTACGAAATTTTGAGGACAAAATTTTTATTAAGGTGGGTGGTAATGTAATACCTTATTCATTTTAGAAATTAAATGAGGTTTTATTAATAAGAATTTTAAGATGTTGATAGATGTGGAAATGATGAGACTAACTCAAGGAAGCAAAAAAAAAAACATGAATAGTATCTTGCGGGCCCCACGAGTCCGCTGGGACAGCCAAAATCCTAGAATTGGGCCCTGGAGATGCCCAAAATTGAGAAATTATAAGATTATGTTTAGAAATAGGTAGGAATAATGATTTTATACCCGAAATTATTTTTCGGGCAATGTTTGATTTCTCAGGTACATTATTTCGCCCGTTTGTAGAAATTTCGATATTTGATTTCTAACACCGAAAACTAGTTAATATCTACAAATAAGGAAGTATATCCACTTGAATACCAAGTGAATGGCTAGGATTTCATCTTGGATGAAAGATCAAATCCTAGCCATTGATTTTAAACCCTTTTAATGGAAAGAAATTATATTTTATTTTTCAACCAATCAAAACACTCCTTAATAGATATATTTAACCCACCTAATCTCATCTTTTTCATCATCATCCTCGGCCAAGTGAAGAGCAGCAGCAAACTCATTCCTTCTTAATCCAAAAACCTTTGCTAACCTTGAATTTCAACCTCCAAAATCCTAGACCAAATCTTGCTAGAATCAAAAACTTCCTTAAGCAAACTTGTTCTACACTTCAACCTCCACAAATATAACCGATTAGATTTTTCAAAACCTCACTTTAGTACCTCACTCAGCACTGATTAGTGGAGGATCTAGGTGTGTTTCAAGAGTTTTGGGGTGGAGAACATCTATCTTGAAGTATACAAAAGCTAAAGAAGCATTAGCTTCCAAGGGTAGGGTTTATTTGTCCTCTTTTATTTCAAAATTTCCTCTGAAAATTCTGATTGGTTTTGTCCTAAAATTTCTGATTTTATTGGTTAATCGTATGTTGATATTGATGTATGAATTTTTGTGGAGTGTTTGGTGTTGTGGAAAAATCATTTTCATCAAGAGAGACTTGGAATTAGTTTGCTGGATTTTCGGATTTCAACAAGGCAGAACTTGTTGACAAATTTTCTGGTGCAATTGTGTTCAGTTTTATGGGCTATAAAAATTATATGTTGAAGCTAACATCCTAAGACAACGCCATGATTTTCCTTGGGTCATGTGAACAATTTTCTCTGCTTGAAAAAAATTCATGATTCTTGAACATTGTTGCTGGAAAATCCCGGTTTGAAGCAAGCAGCAAATTTTGTTGAATTTTCTAATATATCTAGAGATCTTGGATTCAGTTGAAACTTTTATGGGATGTAGTTAACATGTTATGGAGTATCTAGTAAAAATTTGGGGTCATTTTGGGCACTTTTTCTGTGTTTAAAAAATTCAAGAACCGAAGTTGCAACTATGCTGCCTGAAATATTGAAGCTGAGGCAGTAAAATTGTGTGATTTTATTATCATAGTAAACGATGGGTTTATTCTTTGAAAATTTTATGGAAAACTAATAACACATTGAGTTGCAACTGTGAATTTTATTTTGAGTTGATTTAATCAATTGGTGGGGTCGAAAATTATGAGAGTCCTGATCTAAGCTGTGAACAAGTGGTCTCTAACCACCAGATTTGCAAAATTTAGTTGATAAGGTTAGAGAACACCGTTTGTTTGGAAATTTGTACAGGGCCTTTTAGACACATTGACATGTCATAGAGAATTTTTATGGCTCTTAAATTCACTGTTTGATAGGGAAATTAATTTTGAATTCTAGAGTGATAAATCTGCTAATTGCTGAAAATGGTAAGAATGTCTTGAACTAATGATAGAATGGCTTTAGATGCAAGTATATATCATGTTAATGCATGCTAATTGTTTGAAAGAAATGTTGATGAGATATGGATGAGACTTCAACATAATTGTATGCCTACCTGTGATCTAAGCAGGCCTTTGAAAAGAGAAGTACACTATGTGATTATTGTGAGGATAAAGGAAAAGAAAAGAAAAATAACATGACTTTTAGTTGTGCAATTTTTAACATATGGGGAAAATAGAGACAAGGCTTATGTGGTTGAACGGGAAAGACAAAAGTAAGAGCTTTCCTGGAAATTTGATGAGTCGGTAGACGTATCGACATATAGGAATGAGCTCATGTCCTAATGGTCAATAGTTCTTGTGGAGTGATTCCACTACAAACATCACTTGATGTGAGATTAAGCCTTCCCTATGTTAATGAGAAAAAGAAGAATGCACGAATTATTATTATACGTGTACTTGATTTTACATGATGTATATACCTTGATATTGCTACACATAGTTTTGCATGAGTATTCCCACATGAATGAGCTTATCAATTATGTTTCACATTATACCTAAAGGAATACCCTACTGACGATTTTATAATATTCTCATCCCTACGGTTGTATTTACTTTGTGTTAGTCAAATCCAACAGATGCCGTCACTAGTATTTTACCTTGACTCGCCACAGTGGGTGTGGCATTATGATCCTGCTCTCGACTCTCTGTATGTAGTAGGTTACTCGCAAATTCGTGTCTATGTGTTTTTCGGCCGCTCTTTTAGTACATCAGTATTTACAGCTGACTTTGACCCTGCTTTCCCTTATGATGGTGTGCCTCTCCACTTGGCATACCCAGTGATATTTGATGTCCCACCTGCACCACCAGCACCCCCTCCAGCAGATGATCCCTCTTCATCCTCGTCTTCAGACTCAGACCCACCGGAGGGTCCTGATGCTCCGGGTGGAGGTGAAGCTATCATACCGATAGCCAACGGTTTCATCTAGTAGGACGTGAGATCTTCAGGGACTTATGATATGTATATAGTGGTAGTTTAGTACTAGTGACCCACTAACCTGCAGATTAATCGTATTAAATGTTGTGGGGTTTATTTCTGTTTGTACAAAATTTTGCTAGACCTCAACTTTGAGCAGGTTAGATTAGATACTGGAGGTGTTCGTTCCTTTTGTGAACTGAGTTCCTGATAAGCTTAGAAGTTAACCAGTGTAGTATCAGTACGATGTACATATTGTAAACTTAAAAATGATGTTTATATATGTATATACGAGTTTAGCCATATATGTGTCTGAATTATTTGATTTCAATTATTTTCGACTAGTATAGATTGTGAATGTAAGTAATACTTTTCTAATTACTGTGTTGATACTCGAGTAAAATATGGTAATTAGGAGGGTGTTTTACGAATCATGATGCACCTCCCATGTCGAGGTGTCCACAAAAATCACGAACGTCGATATCTGAAGATGTGACGGAAAGGAGAGGTAGAGGAAGTGAGAATCTTGCTAAAGAATCTCAGTAGGGCCTCCTACTACCTAAGTGTCATCATCTACGTCCTCAGGAACCTTGGGTTTAGTGTACAAAATAAGTGAGCATGCATTAAGTCCATTTTTAAGCTTTTGAAACATAGTTAGCCAAGGTCCATTCATTTTAGTGTGATTCTTAATGTCATAGATGCAACATAGTAAAGATTGTATGCATGGCTCTACTTAATGCACGAATCATAATCATAACATTAAGAACATCATAATAGTGGCATAAAGTGGCAATTGAAATCTCATATGGGAAAATTTTGTGACATAATCATCAAACTTTACTTCCTCATGGGCCACCCTAAAAGACATTCATTTTGGGGGTGCTCGGCCGAACCGGTGTCACCCAGAACGTGTCACATCTCTAGGTTATGAGCTCATACCTAACTAGTCGTCACTATTTCTTACTTATCAATCCCGATAAGCGTATCATAATCATAATCATAATCCCAACTATCTAGTACGAGCGAGGGGGCATTTCTTGGGGGTGCTCGGCCGAACTGGTGTCACCCAAGAATACATCTTGGTATCGATGTCACATGAGTTCTCTGGAGGTGCTAAAATTCAATCCTACTTCAAATCTAACCAAATTTTTCATGCTTGATTAATCCTAAACTAATTGTTATCATACTAAAACAGTTTTGGCATTGATTATGATTAAAAGGGTTAAACACACGTTAAATTACAATTTTAGCATTTTTCTATGAAGCTAGTTTCTCCCCTAACATGCATAGAAGTATTCCTACCTCATCACATATCATTTTCACACATTCTAACACATCAAAACATCATCATATAGCAACAAACATATTAGGGCAGCACCGAATTGTTCAAGTCCAAAAAGACACGAAATTTGATGTTTCTAAAACATATAAGTTGCTAGTTTCCCTTGAAATCATTTTAGGACTTCTAAAACTCTTTGCAAACCATTTTATTTTATCAAGAGGCTAAAAATAACCTTAGGTCAATAACCAATTTAATACTTCTTTAGAAGAGGAATAAAATCATAAATCTTGTTGGTCATAACTTTATAAAACTCATCGAGCTTAAAGAAAATCCTAGAACATAGGTTGTTGGCCCTTGTAACTAGATGGAACTTATTCCAAGCTCATCATTAATACTTGGCCGAAATTATACATTCAACGAATGCTTCCACATTAAACTTTAACTTGAGATAAAATGGGCAAGTCTTTGAGCTCTAAGGTCTTTAAGTGATGACAAAATATAAACATACTATGCACTTCATTTTTATTCTTCATTACAAAGTAAAGTGAGAACCTTAAAGCAAATATGCAAGACTTGGAAATAAATATGCAAGGCTTGGAATTTAAATATGCAAGACTTGAAATAAATATGCAAGGCTTGAAATTTAAATGTGCAAGACTTGAAATAAATATGCAATGCTTGAAATTTAAATATGCAAGACTTGAAACAAGTATGCAATGCAAGTTCATTTCTTTATTTTAGTGCTCTAGGCCCAGTATCAATCGACTTTAAGGCCGAAATAGAAAGGCTTTGAGAATTAATTAGGTGATGATGCAAGTCTTGTTTTAATCTTTGAGTCCTTAGGTGATGACTTGAAAATAAAGATGCAAGCAAGAACATAAACATGAGTGTAACCTCAAAATAAATATGCAAGTTTATTTATATCTTATTAGAGCTCATACAAGACTTTTAGAGGAACTTTAACCTTAACCCAAACTCATCATGACAAGATAAAGTGAGGTCTAGAGTTCTTAGAACTCAAGATAACATTCCTTAAAATATAACTATAAATGAGCTTTATAACATCTTTTATGAAAACTCAAGCTTTAGAGATTTCTTTGTGGTGAACATAGAGTCACCAAGTAGAACTCTCATCATCAAGCTATCATGTTGGACCACCTAAGTTGGTTGGCCGAATTTTTAGAGAAAAGGAAAAGAAGGAAACCAAAACTTAAGAGCAAGAAAGAACCATTTTGAAACTTTAGAGACCATGATCTTGATGATGTATTAACACCAACATCATGAGTCCTCATCATTGAGTTCATGTAACCATATTAAAACATCATCAAAGTTAAAGATTTCAAGGTTCAAGAAAGAAAGAACTATAAACATTTTTAACTCAAGAACAAAGATCAAGCTTTAGAGGTTGTTCAAGTGATGAACATCATCAAGAAACCCTCATCATCAAGCTCTCATTCCTTTGCTTTTCAAAGGCTCATGGCCAAAATGAAGAAGGAGGAAAAGAAGAAAAGAAGTTCCAAAAAGATTCAAGAGAAACCATGAACACAAAACTAGATTAAGAACTTAAATGAAAGGAACACTTAAAAGAAAATCCCTACCAAGTGATTGGAGGTTGAGATGAGTGAAGAGAATGAAGAACTTGGACACTTGAACTTTAAGAGAAAAACAAAACTTACACTTAGCAAATGAACCCAAAAATAATGCAAGTTCACCCAAGCATGCTATTTATAAAGAAATGAAACAAAATGAGAGGTGTAAATAGAAGAGAGAGCTTCGGCCATTACAGCACAAGGAGGAGAAAATATCTTCTCTAAGGTATGGTTCAAGGCATGGTGGAAGGCATGGCTAGGTATGGGTTTAAGTATGGGTGCAAGTATAGGTCAAGCATAGTTCTTTGAGTGAGAAACAAATTAACATGTGATGTAAATGGGGGAGGAGATGGCCAAAACTTGCATCAGTCATAGGGAGGATTTCTTGCATTTTAATTGTGGTTTAGAGTTGTGTTAGGTGTATCTTTGATTAGAATTAAGATTAGGAATTTGTAAGAAAGTGTTTAGGTGAGAAAAAGGGTAATCAAGGTTGTCAAGACATGTTTAAGGAGTGGTCTTGCATCATTAGTGAGTTATAAATTCATTTTAGTCCATAAATAACTCTAGACACAATTCCATGATTTAAGGAATTGGAAAGAGAAAATACTATTCAAGATTCCAAGATTGGAATCTTGAGTTTTAAAAAGAGATTTAAGTTTAATCTAAGCAATTTTAGGTTCTAATTAATTTTAATAGCTTATTTTGACTCTAGATTAATTATGAAAATTAATTAATCTTCGATTAGACCCTAATATTACTTAGGTTTGCTTAATTACGTCATTAAGCTCAAAATACTATTCTAGGGGCAAAATCATAATTTTGCACTAAAACTGCCCGGGACCACTGGCACTTAAACAGACGCTTTTAAACATGTAAAAACATTGTTTTAAACCTTCGGGAAAAGTTTCGGGCTCAAACGGCACCTTTACCTACGTAAAAACGCTATAGGGGTATTTTGGTCATTTTGACCCAAAACTGTAGAAAATGAGGTTTTCACCTCCGAAACCATTCGAGGGCCATCCAATCCCCTTCAAACATTGAGTTGGTCCTTCGAGGACTACCAGGCCAGCCATCCTCGAATTCCGGGCAGAAAATGACCTTAGGGGCATTTTGGTCATTTTCCTCTCAGACAGAAAAATCGGGGCGTTACAAATAGGATCACCTTTCATAATCTTTAATTCAGGGAGTCCAAAGGATAATTTTCTTGTTGGATCACCTCTCATAATCTTTAATTCGGGTAGTCTAGAGGATCATTTCCACATATTTTTATGTCACCTTTATATTAACATGTTATGTTAAAATGCAAAAACATAACCATATTATATACTTTTCTCCTGCTTTTCACATGAATTGAACATATGCATCTTTGAAACATTTCAAGTGAAATCATAGCATGCCATATCAATTCTCACAATCAAATAACTAAACATGTAGAGCATCAATTTCACATAATTTTCAAGCATATCAAAAATCACAACATTTTACAGGATAAGTACTTTCTTTGCTTCATAAACGATTTAACCTCTAAATAGGGTAAACCCAACTTTCATATTTTTCGTCTTATGTATCTAAGGGATTAAATACAAGAATTCTCATTCATTATTAACCTAAGTGCATCACTTAGCAAATCTGACACAGATTTGAAATAAAAACAAAATGAACTATTTCGATGTTCTTATAAAATATGTTTTTGACCCTTTCTCATTACCGATTTTTCCTATGATGCTAGAATTAATTTCTAAGCCAATTATGGGTGATTTTTATATATTCACTAAGTGTTAATGTCATTTTTACTTAAGTATCACATGCTGTAACAGAAAGTATATTTTCTTTCTAAAGAGTCCTAGAATTTACATTTTTCGGTTCTTTCTAGTTACTAAACTTTCCTTAACTATCACCAATGATTAGCATACCTATTAATAACAATTTTTGCATGTTAAGAGCACTCCAAACAACTTACGTCAATTCTTGAAAGTTTTGAACCGAAACCTGTAACACCCTAGTAATTAACCAGATACACCTAGGTTGAATCTGATTAATGACTAGACTTTACTCCTTACTTTGGTTCTTTCTTCATAATTTGAAAATACTTAGTGAAATTACGAGCCATTTTTTTTTTTTTAAACACATAATTGAAAACGTGAGCCAAGTACAACGTGAACGAGTAAGCGGGGTATAATAAGACGTTTAGGAATATATCACATCATATCACTTAGGCTCCATCATATAACATCCAATAGCACATTATAGCATATATTTACATACAATAACCTCTCTCAAAGGGTGGGTTATGTTAAAGTAAAGAAATTGAGCCCCAGATTTCTTGGTCCGTTTGAAATCCTTACCAAAGTAGGACTCAGCCTCAATGTATAGCCCTACCCCCGAGTCTATCCAACCTTCATGATGTTTTCCATGTCTCTCAGTTAAGAAAGTATCAATCTGACCCGAGTCATGTACTAGAGCCAGAACATGTACAATTAAGAGATAACCTGACATTTAACTTACTACCCACGAGAATCGTCGATCGAGGAGTTAAGCAGTTATGAACAAGGTCAGACTTCGGTCAAAGTAGCATGGGGACAGGGTGAAACCGAAGAACTTACATGGGAGCTGGAATCAAATATGAAAGCACAATACCCCGAGTTGTTCTCAGGTAACGAATTTCCGGGGCGAAATTCTTTTTAAGGAGGGGAGTAATGTAATGCCCCAATTTTTACTGTAATTTTTACTGTCATTAGAAATTACTCAATTACCGAATTACCGTAGGTAATTATTACATAAGATTTGAGGCCGAACAATCCTCAATAAAGGAATATAACATTAGAAGAGAGGTTAGGAACGATTCATGCGAGAGTCGCAAATCCCGAATTTCTGTACGTATAAAATGACCAAAATGCCCCTGAAGTTATTTTACTCAGAAAATGAGGATCGTGGGCCCCACCTATTCTCAAGGGGATATTTTGAGGATAATAAGAGATTGTTTGTGTTATGTGTGTTAATAGAGCGTATGATCTCAATTTTGAGTTCCGACGCAAATGAATGACCAAAACGCCCTCGGTCGCTTTTAACTCCGATGTGCGTGGCGATTGAGCCCGATCCTCACTAAAATGTTTTAAAATGTATTTTTAAGCCATGATTAACCATTGGATAAGGTCGGGTAGACTCGGGCAGATTTTAAGCGAAAGTACGATTTTGGCCCTGTTTTTGGGCGCTTTGCGAATTTCGGATTTTTGATTCGATATCTGAAACCTAAGCAATATTAGGCTCAAATTAAAGCTTATTAAATTCTAAATATTAATCTAGAGTCAAAATTATGTATTTAGATTGATTAGAACCTAAAATTGCTCAAAAACACCCAAATTGCTTACTAATTCACTTAAACCCTTAACCGTAAATTCTCTAAATTACATGAATACCTTGCCTACACCTAAATAATGCATGGAACACACAAATTTCACTTCTTTGGGCTGTAATGGACGAAATTATTGATGCCATTATGCAGCTGAATTATTGCCAAAAGTTGCACTAAAACAAAATGCCAAAATGTCACCATAAGAGACATAATTCCTTAATTTCATACAACTTTGTCTAAAATGATTTTTCCTCCCTTATTTCTCCTGCAAAATTCCGTCCACTACCTCATCATTTTGGCCAATTAGAAGCCTCAAAATCTTCTATAAATAGGCTTGCTTGAGTGGTCTTGGAATGCTTGGTTCATAACTAGTTTTTAGGAGCACCAAAAACTTTCTTTCTTCCTCCTCTTTGGCTGAATTCTTTCTTCAATTTTTTCAAAGAGATTTTGTTTCATTTCACTTCAAGAAACCAAGTTCTCTTCCTCTTCTTCAACTCAGATTAGGTAGGGAGTAGTTTCTAAATTTATTTCTATGCTTTGAGGAGTTGTGTTTTTAGCTCAAAATGATGAAATTATGAACTTGCCTTAGCTTTTCATTTTGGTTTTCCTCTTCAATTTTTCTTTAACCAATTCAACCATATGGCCTAGGTGGAACTAAGATGATGGCTTGATGATGAGGACCTTGAGGGTGGGTTGTAAATCCATCACAAGTTAGGCCTCTAAAGCTTGAAAATTCCACTTGATGCAAAACCTTAAAGAATAATGCTTTATGATGCTAAAACAAAGATTTTTAGTTTAGAACTTGAAAGTTGTATTTTTTTCCTTTTATGTTTTATTTCTTGTTAAGATATGTATTGGGTTGAATTTATAATTCTTTTAAAGTCTTGAAGGAGCTCTAGTAAAGAAACAAAATGAATTTGCATCCATGATTAAGTTTATGCTTTGCATAACCATGTTTACCTTCTATGTCATCACTAAATTTTCAAGAATGAATAAATGAACTTGCATTTCTCATGTTTAAATTCCAAGCTTGTATTTCATGTTTATGTTTCAAGTCATCACTTAATCTTTCAAGATAATAAAGAGGTTGCATCTCATATTTAATTTATGCTCTCACTATATTTTATAATGGCTAAAAGAATCAACGCATGGCATGTTTATTTTATGCCATCACCTAAAGATCCTAGAGCTCAAAGACTTGCCCATGTATCACAAGCAAAGAAATATGATTATTGGAGTTAAAGAATTTATTCTTTAAAAAGTCTTGAGATTGGAGCTTAAAAAGATGTAATAATAATATTCTCTTCTCCGTCTACTGGTCCTGTGCGGACTACCGCTGCTCCGGTTTCTTAATATTCTCTTCTCCCTCTACTGGTCCTGTGCGGACTACCGCCGCTCCGGTTTCTTAATATTTTCTTTTCCCTCTACTGGTCCTGTACGGATTACCGCCGCTCCAGTTTCTTGTATCATGTTTATATTTCAAGTTCTTGCATCATGTTTAATTTTCAAGTCATCACCTTAAATCTTAAAGATAAAGAAATGGAATTGCATATCATGTTTATAATTCCAAGCTATCACCTTATAAAGATAAGATTAAAATAAGGTTGCATAGCATGTTTATAATTCTAAGATGTCACCTAAATCTCTAAAGCTCAAGACTTACTCCTTTTATCTTAAGTGAGAATTTTAATTGTGAAGATCCTCCCAAATTTGACAAAAGAACTAGTTTCTAAATGAGTTTTAAGGCTTTGCAAGGATTTTACGGGGAACTAGTATTTTATATGCACTTAAAATATGATTCTATGTAATTGCATGAGGTTCATGATTCGCCACCGATCCGAGTTTAGTATCAATGTGTGATAATGATTTGATATGATTGAAGTTGTGATAATTATGGTTTATTGTTAAGAGAATGATTCATAATTGGTTTAGTAACTAATTAGTTCTATAATTGATAATTCTATGTAAGGATTGGATGCTTATTAAGTACTTGATATCATTGAATGATTTCTGGCTTGCATGTTATAGTTCCTGTTGCAAATAATGAGAATGCTTGTACATGAAATGTTCTTTATTATGTAAAATTTACCTTTGTTGCTAGAAGAAAGTGTATCATTGTAAAAGTGTAATTTGGAAAGGTTCTGGCTAAGGAAAGACTTGGTATTTAAGCGTGTCCATTGTGACCCACCTCTCTTTCCAGAGAATCTCCCATATGCATGATTACAGTTGATATATATTATTCTAGCTTAAGACTATAAATGAGAAAATGTTATGATGTTTATGAATTGTATTATGATATAACATGCAAAGATTTAATGGTGACTTAAACTTATAAGAAAATGATCCTTTGGAACCATCAGACTATAGATGGTGAAAAGGTGATTTTAGCCCCCTAACCCGTTCTCTCAAAAGGGTAGAGTGGCGACTTTAGCTTATCAAAAGGATAAGTATATGCTAGTAACGACTAGTAAAGTATGAGCTCATAACCTAAATTACTCCCAAAAAGGTGGAGTATAGGGTGGCCCAAGGAAAATAATGATGATGATAAGATTTTAAGTCACCAAAGGCACTAAAGAAATGAAATATGTGCACTGTGTAACACCCCGATTTTTCTGTCCGAGGGAAATGACCAAAATGCCCCTGAGGTCATTTCCTGACCCGAACTCGAGGGTAACCAACTCGGTCATCCTCGAAGGGTCAACTCAATGTTTGAAGGGGATTGAATGGCCTTTGAATGCTTTCGAAGCTTAAAATTTCGTTTTCCGCAGTTTCGGGTCAAAATGACCAAAATACCCCTATAGCGTTTTTACGGGGTAAAGGTGCCGTTTGAGCCCGGAACTTTCCCCAGAGGTTTAAAAACATGATTTCATGTGTCTAGAGGTATCTGTTCAAGTCCCGGTGGTCCCGGGCAGTTTTAGTGCAAAATTACGATTTTGCCCCTGGAATAGTGTTTTTAAGCTTAATGACGTAATTAAGCAAACCTAAGCAATATTAGGCTCTAAACGAAGATTAATTTATTTCCCTAATTAATCTAGAGTCAAAATAATTTATTAAAGTTAATTAGAACCTAAAATTGCTTAGATTAAACTTAAATCCCTTTTTAGAACTCAAGATTCCTAGTCTTGGAATCATGAATAGTGTTTTCTCTCTCCAATTCCTTAAATCAAGGAAATGAGTCTAGAGTTGTTTAAACTCTAAATTGAGGATTTAACCCTCTAATGGTGCAAGACCACTCCTTAATTATGTCTAGACTACCTTAATTACCCATTTACCTTACCTAAACACTTTCTTACAAATTCCTAATCTTAAGCATAACCAAAGATACACCTAAACACAACTCTAAACCACAATTAAAATGCAAGAAACTCTCCTCCCTTGGCTGATGCATTTCGCCCAGCCCACTCCCCATTGACCACATGTTTAATTATTTTCTCACTCAAAGAACCATGCTTGAGGCCATACCTTGAACCATACCTCACCATACCTTAAGCCATACCTCACCATGCCTCAAGAACACATTATCTCACCTCATGGAACTCATGGATGTCCCTAATTCTGCACCTCATGGCCGAAACACATCAGCCCACATACACACTTCATTTGTTTCAATTCTCTATAAATAGAATGCCTTGAGGAGCTTGCACCACTTTTAGATCATTTGCTAAGTTTAGGAAACACTCAAAGCTTTCCTTTTTCTCTCAAAGTCTTTGTGTTCTTCAAGTTCTTGGAGTTCTTCAAGTTCTTCATCATCTTCATCTTCTTCTTCCATCTTCAAGTTCATCACACCAAGTAGGGATTTTCTTTCATGTGTTCTTTCTTTAAAGTTCTTGTTCTAAGCTTAAAGTTCATAGTTTCTCTTGATTCTTTTTAGAACTTCTTTTTCTTCCCTTTACCTTTTTCATTTTCGCCATGGGCCTTGGAGAACAAAGGAATGAGAGCTTGATGATGAGAGTTTCATGATGATGTTCATCACTTGAGACAAACTCTAGAGCTTGATTTTTGTTCTTGAGCAAAAGTGTTTCTAGATTTTTTCCTTTCTTGAACTTTTGAGAACCTTAACTTTGATGTTGTTTCAAAATGGTTCTAATGACTCAATGATGAGGTCTCATGATGTTGGAGTTTGTATATCACCAAGATCATGGATTCTAGAGTTTCAAACATTTCTTTTCTTTCCTTGAAGTTTCGGCCATTACCTTTTCCTTTTCATGCTAGATGTTTGATTTTTAAATATGTTATGTTGAGTTCTAAGAACTCTAGACTTTTACCTTGTCTTGGTTTGATGAGTTTGGGTTGAGGTTTAAGTTCCTTTAAAGTCTTGTTAAGAGCTCTAGAAAGATAAAATGAACTTGCATAATTTATTTTATGCTTGCATTCATATTTACATTCTTGCTATGCATCTTTACTTTCAAGCCATCACCTAAGAACATAAAGATTAAAATGGAACTTGTATCATCACTTAACTTAATTCTCAAAGCCTTTCTATTTCGGCCTTAAAGTCGATTGTTGTTGGGCCTAGAGCACTAAAATAAAGAATTGAACTTGCATTATCACCTAATTAATTTCTCGAATGCCTATCTATTTCGGCCTTAAAGTCGATTGTTGTTGGGCCAAGAGCACTAAAATAAAGAATTGAATCTTGCATCTTTACTTTCAAGCTTGCACGTTTAAGATTATGCTTCATATTTACTTTCAAGTTTACACGCTTAAATTATGCCTTGCATATTTAATTTCAAGTCATCACTTTACCTTGAAAGCAAGATTAAAAATGAAGAGCATGAGCACGTTTAGTTTATGTCGTAACTTAAGAACCTAGAGCTCAAAGACTTGCCCATTCCATTCCAAGTTAAAGTTTAATGCAAACCACACTTTGAATGTATGTTTTTCGCCAAGTAGTGAAGATGGACTTGCAATGAGTTTTCATCTAGCTACTAGGACCAATAGCCTATGTTTTGAGTTTTCCTTAAAGTTTGACAATTCTTTATAAGGTTATGTCGTTACAAGTTGTGATTCCAATCTCTTTTAGGCGATGGAATATGTTTTGGTCAGTGACCTAAGGCTTCACTTAGCCTCTTGACGATTTAAAATGTCTTGCAAAGAGTTTTAGAAATTCTAAACTGATTCCAAGAGAAACTAGTTAACTTATGTACCTAGAAATGTCAATTTAATTCTCTTATTGAGGCAAGATGTTTTCGGTTCTGATGTGATGAATGTGATGCTGTATGATGATGTTTTAATGTGTTGGAATGTGTGAAAATATCAGGTGATGATGTAGAAGCGAACCTATGCATGATAGGTAAGAAACTAGCTAACTAGAAATACCGTAAAGCTAGAGTTTAACATAGTTTTGACCCATTTGTTTATGGAACCAATCCAAACTGTTTTAATGGGAACATAATCAGATTTAGATTGTTTAGGCATGAAAAACTTGGTATCATTTGAGTTAGAATCGAATTCTAGCACCTATGGGGAAACTAGTAGCTAGAAAACCGTAAAAATGCAAATGTAGAACTCTTAGAACATTTAATTTTCTGGAATCTGTCCAGCACCCTTACAACATGATAAACATGATTAATAATTAGTCCTTAAGCATAGGAATGTCTCATAATTGATTTAGATTTAATGTATAGCGCCTCAGGCGAAGACGGAACCGAGAAAGGGTCTAAAACGTAAGTTCTAGAACCCCGTAAAAAACGAGTTAGAGATTCTGTCCTATGCTATTCAGATTTAAGTATGAACATGAGAATGAAGAATGATGTTTAATATGAGCCTTAGGGGCATAAAATATGAGCGACGGATATTAGAGAGCTATATCTCAAGATTAAGACCCGTAAGGTCAAAGCATAAGCTACCGTGAGGGTAAGCGTTTGAATGATGTATGATGATGCATGAAGTATGCTAATGATGATGATGTTATTCATATGAGGAATTTATGAGGTTATATGTTTATGTGGCATAAAGCAAATTTGGAAGGAAATTCGGTGTAATGACCGTTTTGGCCACTAATTTCCGACAAATTTGGAAGGAAACGGTGTAATGACCGCTTTGGCCACGAATTTACGGCAAATTTGGGGACTTAAAGAGATTTTGAAAATTAAGGTACTAAGATGGGTTCTAGGATGACACCGGTTTGGCCGAGCACCTCCATAGAACTCATGTGACATCGGTACCATTTTATACTCTTAGGTGACACCGGTTCGGCCGAGCACCCCTAAGAGATTTGCCCCCTAACCCGCACTCGGATAGTCGGGATTTATGATACGCTATCGTTAAGTGGTAAGAAAGAACTAGTGACGACTAGTTAAGGTATGAGCTCATAACCTAGATGTATGACACGTTCTGGGTGACACCGGTTCCGCCGAGCACCCCCAGTTCGATTGTCTTTTAGGGTGGCCCATGAGGAAGAAAAGTTCATGATTATGATTATGTCACTAAGTTTTGTCCCATATGAATGTTACTATTGCCACTTTATGCCACCAACGATGATGATACTTGATGTTATGCTTTATGTATGTGCATTAGGTAGTGCCATGCATACATTTTCCATTATGTTGCATTCATGACATTAAGATCATCCTAAAATGAACGGACCTTGGCTAAAGTATATTTTTGAAGTTTAAAATGAACTAAATGCATGTTCAGTCATTTCATATAATTAAACCCAAGGTTCCTGAGGACGTAGATGATGACACCTAGGTAGTAGGAGGCCCTACTGAGATTCTTTAGCAAGATTCTCACTCCTCTACCTCTTTCTTTCCGCCACGCCTTGAGATGGCGACGCTCGTGGTGTTCGTGGACACGCCGACATGGGAGGTGCACCATGACCGGACCACGGGTCATTCCATTTTGTGGGTCGATGCACGCAGTTAGAGTATTCATGTTCATGGGTCGACCCTTCACTCCCCTGTACATTCCCATCGTTTCTCCCCGCCTCACCTTTTGGTGATGACCTAGTGTTCGAGCGCCAGACGTCCCGAGAGGAGAGGCTACGCCGTACTCCACCTTCCGCATCCGCCGTTCGAGACTACCCCGAGTATGTGCCCGCTGCCCATCGCCCTTCTCGGAGATGGATCCTTCAAGACTTCGGCCACCCAGATACCCTCCGAGGGGTCTTCCTCCATACCTATGGACTTTGGAGAGGATAGCGAGCCCACCGTGACTCGGCCGAGGCGCACGACGACCGGAGATGCGGCCATACCGGGAGTCATATTCGATCCCCACTCCGCCTTTTCACGCCCGAGGAGCTCGCCGCTTTCGGATATCCGCCTCGATTACGAGATGGTCGCCATGAGAGGTCGAGGATGGCCCGAGTTAGAGCACACCACATAGATAGGGATAAACTTTCTTTTGTTTAGAGGTTATCCTATTAGATGCACTCGGGTAGGGAGTAGATTATGTTTACGTTTTATGTTGTATTTCTTTTCATGTATTTCCCTTGTCTTGAATTAAGTCCCACACTTATAAGTGGGCAAGTTATATATATATGAGCTTACATTGGTGATGTTCATGATGTGCCTTATGTTGTGATGATTGTGAGACGATTGTTTTACTTTGCATGGTTTACTGTGATATCGCATCACGGCTCTCACTTTTATTTCAAAAAATTTCCCGTATTTTCCGCTAAGTAATTCAAAGCTAAATGAGAACTATGAAGTAATGACTAATGATTAACCTAAATATGTTCTAGAGTATTGGGTTAAAAATTAGGATGTTACATTATGGTATCGTGAGCGATTCGATTCTCATGGAGCCCGAGGATTGGGTGACTATGCTTTCTAAAGCGAGTACGATAGCTAGGTCATGCGTAGAGCTTAACTAGAGATAAGCTATAGGGTAGAAGTTCATGACCCTTGTCTACTTGCGTGTGCCATGGTAACTAGCTCATTTTACATGGAATATTGAGCCTGATCACCTCGGTGTTTATTGTCTCATGTGTTTAGGGACCAATGGCACCAAGGAGACAACCTAGGACCCGACCGAGGGAGACCAAAGCGATGCCATCGCTGCCGCTGCTGTTCGTGACATGGCTAGAGCCATGGAACGAATGTTCGAAGGATGAACCAACAAGGGGACACGGACGTGCTCCTCATCTTTGCCGAAATGGTCGAGCAAGCGAGGTTTGGTGAGTTTCGCAAGGCGAACCCACCAACCTTCCGAGGAGCCATGGACCCCGACAAAGGCGATGAGTGGATCAAAAACATGGAGAAGATCTACTCGTGGTGGCTTGCTCGAGGAGCAAAAGGTCACCTTCATTGCTTATATGATGGAGTCGGATGCCGAAGTTACGGTGGACTGCACCAAGATCGCTAGAAGCTTCGCATGCTCTTGTCAATCGGGAGCTATTCAAGACCTACTTCTATGAGAAGTACTTCCTGAGTCCGTGAGGAACGCGAAAGATATTGAGTTCATGCAAGCCCGACTCAAGGAGGGTCTCACTGTCGCCCAAAGACACGTAAATTCGAGGAGCTGATCAAGTTCTCTAGGGTGTTCCAAGGGAACCCGACGAGGTGTCGAAGTGCGTCAAGTATGGGGCCGGACTAACGGCACAGCTCAAGTATGCTGGACCGCACATGCAGATTAGCGACTTTCCAACCCTAGTCAACAAGTGCCGGATCATGGAAGAGGGACAGAAGAAAATCAATGCCGCAAGGGCAAGAGACGAAACAAGGGCTAGCACCTCAAGCCCCAAAATTCAAGCCCCAATATCCAAACCAATCCCGAAATCACTATAATCCCTACCAAACCAACCGATTCAGACCACAACAACAACAAAGAACCCCTTCCACCAACAACCCAAGCAGCCATACCGACCACAATTCCGTAACAACAACAACAACCGCAACAACCACAACAACAACCGACAAGGAGGGTCGGGCGGCCCTCAAACAACCAAGGAGGTCAAGTGGGACTAAGAACAGGGCGCCTCAAGGAACCCCGCCCAAGCTATCCCAGTAGTGCTATGTCCCAAGTGCGGGAAGGATCATGGCAACCGCCCACGCCTAGCGGGCGAATATCTGCTCGATGCGGAAAGCCTGGCCACTACGCCAAAGAATCGCACTAATGGGAGGCCACAAGCCAGAATTCCTACCGCAACACCAAGCGAGGGTCTTCACCCTCAATGTAGTCGAGGCGGACACATCCAACGGTCTCATAGAAGGTAAGTGCGAAATAGATGGTAGAACCTTAAGCGTGCTATATGACTGGGTGCAACACATTCTTTTATTTCATATGCTAGTGTCGAGGCTCTAAATTTGAAAACTTCCAAACTTCCTTTTGATCTTATTGTCTCTACCCCCACAAATCATCCTGTGAATACTTGTTATTGTTGCCTAAATTGTCACCTCACCACAGAAAATAGATCATATGTTGTGGATTTAATTTGTTTACCCATGAAAGGTATAGGAATAGTTCTTGGCATGGATTGGCTTCACGCCAACCGTGTATTATTGTTAGACTGTGACACCAAAAGATCGTCTTTCCTTCTCCCCTAGTGAAATAAGTCAACCTTTGAAACTCTATCTCAATGCCGTAGAGGTCCACGGTAGTGGGAAAAAGACTAAGGGATATGTTCTCCTAGCCGCTAGCGAGGTACACTTTGAGCAGAATTTAGAGAATATACCTATAGTGAGAAACTATCCCGAGGTGTTTCCGGGAGATATACCCGAGTTCCCTCCCGAGCGAGAAGTGGAGTTCTCCATTGAGTTGGTTCCTGGGGCGGGACCAATCTCCATTGCCCCCTATAGAATGTCACCCCTAGAACTAGCCGAGCTTAAACCCAACTTGAGGAACTTTTAGAGAAAAGCTTCATAAGACCTAGTGCTTCACCATGGGGAGCCGGTCTTGTTTGTGAAAAAGAAGGACCGGAGTATGAGGTTGTGCATAGATTATAGGCAATTAAATCGTGTGACAGTGAAAAACAAATACCCTTTGCCTAGGATTGATGATCTCATGGACCAATTGAGAGGAGCGGTAGTGTTTTCCAAGATCGACCTAAGGTCAGGATACCACCAAATTAGAGTGAGAGATCAAGATATACCAAAGACCGCCTTTAGAACTCGGTATGGACACTTTGAGTTCACGGTGATGTCTTTTGGGTTGACAAATGCTCCTGCAGTTGTTTATGGATTACATGAATAGGATCTTTAGACCCTATTTAGATCAATTAAGTGGTCGTTTTTATAGATGATATACTCATCTATTCGAAGACCCACGAGGAGCATGAGCGTCATTTAAGGATAGTTTTGGAGATTTTGAAGGAGAAAAAGCTATATGCAAAACTCTCTAAGTGTGAATTTTGGTTGGAGGAGGTCAAGTTTTTAGGGCACGTTGTGTCAAAAGGAGGTATAGCCGTTGATCCTAGTAAGGTAGAAGCCGTAATGAATTGGGATAGACCAACCACCGTACCAGAAATACGGAGCTTTTTGGGTTTAGCAGGCTACTACCGTAGGTTTATCAAAGGATGTTCCCGGTTAGCCCTACCCTTGACCAAGCTCACTAGGAAGAATGCCCTGTTTGAGTGGAGCCCCGAATGTGAGAAGAGTTTCCAAGAGCTTAAGGAAAGGTTAACCACGACCCCAGTCTTAGTCTTACCTAGCCCCAATGTACCCTTCGAGGTATATTGTGATGCTTCTGCAAAGGACTAGGGTGTGTGTTGATGCAAAATAGGCAAGTGGTAGCCTATGCATCCCGACAACTCAAGCCTCACGAGGCTAACTACCCCACCCATGACCTAGAGTTAGCTGCCGTAGTGTTTGCCTTAAAGATGTGGAGACACCATTTGTATGGTGTAAGGTTTGAGGTTTTCTCCGATCATAAGAGTCTCAAGTACCTCTTTGATCAAAAGGAGTTAAATATGAGGCAAAGAAGGTGGATGGAATTCCTCAAGGACTACGATTTCGGTTTAAGTTACCACCAAGCAAGGCTAATGTAGTCGCCGATGCCTTGAGCCCAAAGTCATTACACTAGTCCACATGATGATCAAAGAAGTTGAGTTGATAGAGAAGTTTAGGGATATGAATCTAGGGATGTCAGCGACCGATAAAGGAATAAAAATGTGCTATCTTAGTGTGACAAGTGCATTTAAGCAGAGAATCATGTTAGCACAACGAGAGAATGAGGAGTTCGAAGAGATCATAGATGCTGTTAAGGCGGGAAAGTTAAAAGGTTTCGAAAGAGGTGAGGATTGGATATGGAGATTTGAGGGAAGGATCTGCGTACCCCAAGATGGTGACCTCCGAGAGAAGATCTTGGAGGAGGCTCACAAAGGCTATTTCACCATTCATCCTGGTGTTACCAAGATGTACCAAGATTTGAAGAAGATGTTTTGGTGGGCCGGAATGAAAAAGGATGTAGTCGCCTGGGTTAGTAAGTGCTTGGTATGTCAGAAAGTGAAAATCGAGCACCAAAAACCTTCAGGTTTGTTGCAACCCCTGTCAATCCCCGAATGGAAGTGGGAATGCATATCTATGGATTTCGTGACAGGATTGCCTAAGACGCAAGCTGGCCATGATGCTATATGGGTGATAGTGGATCGACTAACCAAGTCGGCACACTTTCTACCTATTAGAGTAACGTACTCTTTAGATAAATTGGCTCGATTATACATCCGAGAGATCGTAAGATTGCATGGAGTACCGTCGACGATAATCTCGGATAGAGATCCGCGGTTTACGTCGCGTTTTTGGGGAGCCTTCCAAAAGGCGTTTGGTTCAAAGCTATGCTTGAGCACTGCTTACCACCCACAAACAGACGGACAATCTGAAAGGACGATCCAAACCCTAGAGGATATGCTAAGAGCCTGTGTGTTAGACCAAAGGGGAAGTTGGGATAGGTACTTGCCTTTGATCGAGTTTGCGTATAACAATAGTTATCACGCAAGCATCGGTATGGCTCCGTACGAGGCATTGTATGGAAGGAAGTGCCAATCACCTTTGTGTTGGTACGAGCCTGGGGAGCAAAGTGTCTTAGGACCCGATGTAGTGAGGGAAACAACGGAACAAATCAAGAGGATCAGGGATAGGATGCTCACTGCTCAAAGTAGACAAAAGAGCTATGCGGACAAGCGGCGCAAAGCCCTTGGAGTTCGAGGAGGCAGAACATGTGTTCCTTAGGATTACCCCCACTACAGGCAGGAGGAGGGCCATGAAAGTCAAAAAGTTGAGCCCGCGATGCCTTGGTCCCTTCCAAATTCTTCAAAGGATAGGAACAGCTTGCCTACAAAATAGCCTTACCCCTAATCTTTCTAATCTTCATGACGTCTTTCACGCCTCTCGCTTAAGGAAGTATGAGTCCGACTCCTAGCCACGTTTTAGAGCCAGAGCATGTTCAGTTAAGGGACGACCTAACTTTCAATCTTCCCCCTACGAGAATCGTGGACCGCGGAGTCAAGCAGCTGAGGAACAAGTCTGTTCCATTGGTAAAGGTAGCATGGGGACGCGACAAATCCGAAGAGCTTACATGGGAGCTAGAGTCGAAATGCAAGACAAGTATCCCGAGCTTTTAAGGTAACGAATTTCGAGGGCTAAATTCTTTTAAGGAGGAGTAATGTAACACCCCGATTTTTTCTGTCCGAGGAAATGACCAAATGCCTCGAGGTCATTTCTGACCCGAAACTCGAGGGTAACCAACTCGGTCATCCTCGAAGGTCAACTCAATGTTTGAAGGGGATTGAATGGCCTTTGAATGCTTTCGAAGCGAAAATTTCGTTTCGCAGCTTTCGGGTCAAAATGACCAAAATACCCCTATAGCGCTTTTCTGGCGGGTAAAGGTGCCGTTTGAGCCGGAACTTTCCCAGAGGTTTAAAAACATGATTTCATGTGTCTAGAGGTATCTGTTCAAGTCCCGGTGGTCCCGGCAGTTTTAGTGCAAAATTACGATTTTGCCCCTGGAATAGTGTTTTTTAAGCTTAATGACGTAATTAAGCAAACCTAAGCAATATTAGGCTCTAAACGAAGATTAATTTATTTCCCTAATTAATCTAGAGTCAAAATAATTTATTAAAGTTAATTAGAACCTAAAATTGCTTAGATTAAACTCAAATCCTTTTTAGAACTCAAGATTCCTAGTCTTGGAATCATGAATAGTGTTTTCTCTCTCCAATTCCTTAAATCAAGGAAATGAGTCTAGAGTTGTTTAAACTCTAAATTGAGGATTTAACCCTCTAATGGTGCAAGACCACTCCTTAATTATGTCTAGACTACCTTAATTACCCATTTACCTTACCTAAACACTTTCTTACAAATTCCTAATCTTAAGCATAACCAAAGATACACCTAAACACAACTCTAAACCACAATTAAAATGCAAGAAACTCTCCTCCCTTGGCTGATGCATTTCGCCAGCCCACTCCCCATTGACCACATGTTTAATTATTTTCTCACTCAAAGAACCATGCTTGAGGCCATACCTTGAACCATACCTCACCATACCTTAAGCCATACCTCACCATGCCTCAAGAACACATTATCTCACCTCATGGAACTCATGGATGTCCCTAATTCTGCACCTCATGGCCGAAACACATCAGCCCACATACACACTTCATTTGTTTCAATTCTCTATAAATAGAATGCCTTGAGGAGCTTGCACCACTTTTAGATCATTTGCTAAGTTTAGGAAACACTCAAAGCTTTCCTTTTTCTCTCAAAGTCTTTGTGTTCTTCAAGTTCTTGGAGTTCTTCAAGTTCTTCATCATCTTCATCTTCTTCTTCCATCTTCAAGTTCATCACACCAAGTAGGGATTTTCTTTCATGTGTTCTTTCTTTAAAGTTCTTGTTCTAAGCTTAAAGTTCATAGTTTCTCTTGATTCTTTTTAGAACTTCTTTTTCTTCCCTTTACCTTTTCATTTTCGGCCATGGGCCTTGGAGAACAAAGGAATGAGAGCTTGATGATGAGAGTTTCATGATGATGTTCATCACTTGAGACAAACTCTAGAGCTTGATTTTTGTTCTTGAGCAAAAGTGTTTCTAGATTTTTTCCTTTCTTGAACTTTGAGAACCTTAACTTTGATGTTGTTTCAAAATGGTTCTAATGACTCAATGATGAGGTCTCATGATGTTGGAGTTTGTATATCACCAAGATCATGGATTCTAGAGTTTCAAACATTTCTTTTCTTTCCTTGAAGTTTCGGCCATTACCTTTTCCTTTTCATGCTAGATGTTTGATTTTTAAATATGTTATGTTGAGTTCTAAGAACTCTAGACTTTTACCTTGTCTTGGTTTGATGAGTTTGGGTTGAGGTTTAAGTTCCTTTAAAGTCTTGTTAAGAGCTCTAGAAAGATAAAATGAACTTGCATAATTTATTTTATGCTTGCATTCATATTTACATTCTTGCTATGCATCTTTACTTTCAAGCCATCACCTAAGAACATAAAGATTAAAATGGAACTTGTATCATCACTTAACTTAATTCTCAAAGCCTTTCTATTTCGCCCTTAAAGTCGATTGTTGTTGGGCCTAGAGCACTAAAATAAAGAATTGAACTTGCATTATCACCTAATTAATTTCTCGAATGCCTATCTATTTCGGCCTTAAAGTCGATTGTTGTTGGGCCAAGAGCACTAAAATAAAGAATTGAATCTTGCATCTTTACTTTCAAGCTTGCACGTTTAAGATTATGCTTCCCATATTTACTTTCAAGTTTACACGTTTAAATTATGCCTTGCATATTTAATTTCAAGTCATCACTTTACCTTGAAAGCAAGATTAAAAATGAAGAGCATGAGCACGTTTAGTTTATGTCGTAACTTAAGAACCTAGAGCTCAAAGACTTGCCCATTCCATTCCAAGTTAAAGTTTAATGCAAACCACACTTTGAATGTATGTTTTTCGGCCAAGTAGTGAAGATGGACTTGCAATGAGTTTTCATCTAGCTACTAGGACCAATAGCCTATGTTTTGAGTTTTCCTTAAAGTTTGACAATTCTTTATAAGGTTATGTCGTTACAAGTTGTGATTCCAATCTCTTTTAGGGGATGGAATATGTTTTGGTCAGTGACCTAAGGCTTCACTTAGCCTCTTGACGATTTAAAATGTCTTGCAAAGAGTTTTAGAAATTCTAAACTGATTCCAAGAGAAACTAGTTAACTTATGTACCTAGAAATGTCAATTTAATTCTCTTATTGAGGCAAGATGTTTTCGGTTCTGATGTGATGAATGTGATGCTGTATGATGATGTTTTAATGTGTTGGAATGTGTGAAAATATCAGGTGATGATGTAGAAGCGAACCTATGCATGATAGGTAAGAAACTAGCTAACTAGAAATACCGTAAAGCTAGAGTTTAACATAGTTTTGACCCATTTGTTTATGGAACCAATCCAAACTGTTTTAATGGGAACATAATCAGATTTAGATTGTTTAGGCATGAAAAACTTGGTATCATTTGAGTTAGAATCGAATTCTAGCACCTATGGGGAAACTAGTAGCTAGGAAACCGTAAAAATGCAAATGTAGAACTCTTAGAACATTTAATTTTCTGGAATCTGTCCAGCACCCTTACAACATGATAAACATGATTAATAATTAGTCCTTAAGCATAGGAATGTCTCATAATTGATTTAGATTTAATGTATATACGCCTCAAAGTAAGACGGAACCGAGAAAGGGTCTAAAGCGTAAGTTCTAGAACCCGTAAAAACGAGTTAGAGATTCTGTCCTATGCTATTCAGATTTAAGTATGAACATGAGAATGAAGAATGATGTTTAATATGAGCCTTAGGGGCATAAAATATGAGCGACGGATATTAGAGAGCTATATCTCAAGATTAAGACCCGTAAGGGTCAAAGCATAAGCTACCGTGAGGGTAAGCGTTTGAATGATGTATGATGATGCATGAAGTATGCTAATGATGATGATGTTATTCATATGAGGAATTTATGAGGTTATATGTTTATGTGGCATAAAGCAAATTTGGAAGGAAATTCGGTGTAATGACCCTTTTGGCCGCCGAATTTCCGACAAATTTGGAAGGAAACTCGGTGTAATGACCGTTTTGGCCGCCGAATTTACGGCAAATTTGGGGACTTAAAGAGATTTTGAAAATTAAGGTACTAAGATGGGTTCTAGGATGACACCGGTTCGGCCGAGCACCTCCATAGAACTCATGTGACATCGGTACCATTTTATACTCTTAGGTGACACCGGTTCGGCCGAGCACCCTAAGACCTTTGCCCCGTAACCCGTACTCAGATAGTCGGGATTTATGATACGCTTATCGTTAAGTGGTAAGTAAGAACTAGTCACGACTAGTTAAGGTATGAGCTCATAACCTAGATGTATGACACGCTCGGGTGACACCGGTTCGCGCGAGCACCCCCAGTTCGATTGTCTTTTAGGGTGGCCCATGAGGAAGAAAAGTTCATGATTATGATTATGTCACTAAGTTTTGTCCCATATGAATGTTACTATTGCCACTTTATGCCACCAACGATGATGATACTTGATGTTATGCTTTATGTATGTGCATTAGGTAGTGCCATGCATACATTTTCCATTATGTTGCATTCATGACATTAAGATCATCCTAAAATGAACGGACCTTGGCTAAAGTATATTTTTGAAGTTTAAAATGAACTAAATGCATGTTCAGTCATTTCATATAATTAAACCCAAGGTTCCTGAGGACGTAGATGATGACACCTAGGTAGTAGGAGGCCCTACTGAGATTCTTTAGCAAGATTCTCACTCCCTCTACCTCTTTCTTTCCGTCACGTCTTCAGATGGCGACGTTCGTGGTGTTCGTGGACACGCCGACATGGGAGGTGCGCCATGACCCGGACCACGGGTCATTCCATTTTGTGGGTCGATGCACAGTTAGAGTATTCATGTTCATGGGTCGACCCTTCACTCCCCCTGTACATTCCCATCGTTTCTCCCCCGTCTCACCTTTTGGTGATGACCTAGTGTTCGAGCGCGCACGTCCCCGAGACGAGAGGCTACGCCGTACTCCACCTTCCCCATCCGCCGTTCGAGACTAGCCCGAGTATGTGCCCCGTTGCCCATCGTCCTTCTCGGAGATGGATCCTTCCGAAGACTCGGCCACCCAGATACCCTCCGAGGGGTCTTCCCCCTCCATACCTATGGACTTTGGAGAGGATAGCGAGCCCACCGTGACTCAAATGAGGCGTGCACGACGACCGGAGATGCGGCCATACCTGGAGTCATATTCGATCCCCACTCCGCCTTTTCACGCCCGAGGAGCTCGCTCGCTTTCCCGGATATCTCGCCTCGATTACGAGATGGTCGCCTGATGGGAGGTCGAGGATGGCCCGAGTTAGAGCACACACCACATAGATAGGGATAAACTTTCTTTTGTTTAGAGGTTATCCTATTAGATGCACTCGGGTAGGGGAGTAGATTATGTTTACGTTTTATGTTGTATTTCTTTTCATGTATTTCCCTTGTACTGAATTAAGTCCCACACTTATAAGTGGGCAAGTTATATATATATGAGCTTACATTCAGTGATGTTCATGATGTGCCTTATGTTGTGATGATTGTGAGACGATTGTTTTACTTTGCATGGTTTACCGCATATCGCATCACGCGGCTCTCACTTTTATTTCAAAAAAAAATTTCCCGTATTTTCCGCTAAGTAATTCAAAGCTAAATGAGAACTATGAAGTAACAGACTAATGATTAACCTAAATATGTTCTAGAGTATTGGGTTAAAAATTAGGATGTTACACACTGTGTCCATGTGTAGCTAATATTATATGACGTTCTTTTATGCATGTTATTTTGATAATGATGATGAGGAATATGATGTAATGATAAAGGAAATGTTCATTGTAAATATGACATGTTAAGAATAAGATGCATTATAAGACGCATAATTAAAAATTGACGAACCTCGGTTAAGTATTTGTCCGAACTTAAAATGAATCTTTGCATGCTCACTATTTTAGAATAATCCCGAGGTTCCTGGGGACTTTGATGATGACACTATAGAAGGAGGTACCCTACTGAGAATTCTTTAGCAAGATTCTCACTCCCTTTTCTTTATTTCCGTCATTGTCTCCAGATTCAAATGGCGACATTCGTTCTGTTCGTTGATACCCCTACTTGGGAATTCCACTATGATCCGGTGCATCGCTCGTATCATTTTGAAGGAGGTCTTGTGATTCGTGTTTTTATTTACATAGGTCGTCCATTTGCACTTCTTGTCCCTAGTTATCGATTTTCTCCTACTTCTCCCTATGGCGATGAAATGGTTTCGAACATGCACGTCCACTTGATGAAAGGATGTTACGTTCTTATCCCGCTTCATCTGCTGTCCATGGATTTCCAAAGTATGTTCCCGAGACGAGATATTACGGCTGATCCTTCAGAGGACACTCCTACTCATGTATATTCTGAGAGCTCTGCTCCTACTCCCACACGTGTAAGAGAGGGTAGTGAGGAAACAGTTGTTCAACCGAGGTTAGCGAGAAGGCCGTCCATGCGAGCCCAGCCTGGTGCATCTCGTGTGTCCCCTCAGGGAGCTCATCGATGGATCGGATTTATTCGCGCATTTCCAGGACAGTGGCCATAGAAGGTTCTTAGTAGATTTATGTGTGATCATGCACCCTAGTTTTAGGATAACCTTCCCCGCTTATGGAGTTATCTAGTTTAGGGGCATGTATTTCCTTAAGTATATTTTCTTTTAAGGGTTTGCATAAGATAATGATGTATGAACATAACCCACCCTTTGAGAGAGGTTATTGTATGTAAATATATGCTATAATGTGCTATTGGATGTTATATGATGGAGCCTAAGTGATATGATGTGATATATTCCTAAACGTCTTATTATACCCCGCTTACTCGTTCACGTTGTACTTGGCTCACGTTTTCAATTATGTGTTTAAAAAAAAAAAATGGCTCGTAATTTCACTAAGTATTTTCAAATTATGAAGAAAGAACCAAAGTAAGGAGTAAAGTCTAGTCATTAATCAGATTCAACCTAGGTGTATCTGGTTAATTACTAGGGTGTTACAAAACCAAAGTTTAATTTCCTAAGAGCATACAAAATTGTAAAGCAAGCATTTCTAATAACTAGTCTTTCTTAGTATTATTTCTAGATCAATGAATGCCCTTATAATCAATTCTTATCCTCTTGGTAACACAATTAATAACCTTAGATCAGTAGCATAATTAAAGAGTGTAAGAAACGGATGTTTACATTTAATAAGATATCCATGAGTCAAGGTTCTCGTGTGAGTTAAAAGGGCGAGTCTTGAGCACCAGATTAATTAAGTGATGGCATAAATTTAAATGTGCAATGCAAGCTTCATTTTTAATCTTGGCATTACAGGGTGGTGGCAAGAGAAACATAAATAGTGATATGCAAAGCTTGAATATAAATATGAAAATGAAAACTCTAGTTTTAATCTTTAAGTTTAGGTGACGGTTTGAGAAGTAAACATGCTAAATTGGGAAATGTAAATATGAATGCAAGTCCAATTCTTTATTTTAGTGCTCTAGGTCCCTTAGAGTATTCACTCTAAATCAACAATCAACTCTAAGGTTGAAATAGATAGGCTTCGAGTTAATTATTTAGGTGATGGCAAGGAAATATAAATATAGATGTAAAGCTTGAATGTAAATATGAAAATACAAGCTCTATTTTTAATCTTTAAGTTTAGGTGATAACTTGAGAAGTAAACATGCTAGGCAAGAAATGTAAATATGAATGCAAGTTCAATTCTTTATTTTAGTGCTCTACCGCCTTATAGTATTCACTCTAAATCAACAATCAACTTTAAGGTTGAAATAAGTAGACTTCGAGATTAGTTATTTAGGTGATGACATAAATGTAAATATGAGATACAATGACTTGAAATATAAATATGAATGCACTCCATTTATTATCTCTTTGAGTCCTAGGCTCAAGACCACCATTTAACTCTTCAAAATAACATAATATCTTTATTTGCTAAAAACTCTTAAAAGTGAAACCTTCAAGCTTTAGAAGTCAAATAAATGATGGTCTTACAACCAACACCCAAGATCCTCATCATCAAGCCATGGTCTCTCCATCATGTAGGCCATCAAGGCAGAAAATAAAGAGGAAGGAAAAATAGAATGAAGAACTAAAAATAAGGAGGAGGGAGGAAGAATCAACATTATAACATTTCAAACAAAGAGTAAAACAAAAGAAAAAGAGTAGAAATCTTTAACACAATTCCCTACCAAAGGTATTTTTCATTGAAAATAGAAAGGCTTGGTCTTGGAAATGAGATGAGAAGAACAAATCTTCCTTGCTGCTTTAGTGGTGGTTTCGACCAAGAAAAAGAAAAAGGAAGGAATATGTGTCTTTGGTTTGAACTTGGAAGTGGAGGGGTTATGTGTTTGAGGAAATATCTATGGTGGTTGTGTGGTGGTTCGAGGGTTGAGAAGTGGTGGAGTGTGGTGGCTCTTGGAAGATTGGAGAAAAAGAAGAAGAAAAAGAACTCTTGAGCTTAAAGAAAGAAAGCTTTAGGTTACAAGTTTGAGCAAGTGTCCTTGCAAGCTTCCCTTGATGCCTATTTATAGAAAAATGAAACACAAGGGGGTGCAATGGGGGGAGTGGCCGGTGGCCTTCTAAAGGGCAAGGAAGAGAAAAATATCTCTTTGCATAGCCTGGCTTTGGGTATGGCTAGGTATCGTTCAAGGCATGGCTAGGTATGGCCTTAAGCATGGTTTTTTGAGTGTGTAAAATTTCAACATGTGATGGAATAAATGGAGGAGGGTGTGGCCGGTTTCATTAAGGGGTTTAGGGAGGAGATTTTGTCATTTCATTTGTGTTATGACATGGTTTAGGGAATAAGTTTGATTAGGTAATTAATTAGGAATTGTAATTAGGTGTTTTGGTGAGAAAGTAAATGATCAAGACTACTCAAGACAAGGTTAAGGAGTGTTCTTACTTGATTAATGCAAATCCACCTTTATTAGGGAGGAATCTCATCATGCGACCATTTCCATAATTTAAGGAAATTGAAATAGGGATTTTACTATTCATGAAAATGTGACATAAAGTCTTAAATCAAGAAAAGGATTTCGAGTTTCTCTAAGCAATCTTAGGTGCTAATTATCCTCAATTAATTATTTTGACTCTATATTAGTAATTAGAATTTACCAATCTTTAATTAGAGTTTAATATTGCTTAGGTTTCGTTAATCGTGTCATTAGGCCCAAAATGCACTAGTCGGGGGCAAAAGGGTAATTTTTCATAAAAACGTCCCGGTACTACTCGAGCTCAACCAGATGTTAAACATCACTTAAAAACATCATTTCAAATTTTTGGGTGAAGTCCAGGCTCAATTGGCACTTAATTCTGTGTTAATTAGCCATAGGGGTATTTTCGTCATTTTGCGCATTGGAACTCAAAAATGAGATTTTTCTGCTCTATTAGCACACATAACATACATAATCCCCTTTCAACATCAAAGCATCCCCTAGAGGATGGCCAGGGCCGGCGATCCTCATTTTTCTAGTAAAATGACCTTGGGAGCATTTTGGTTATTTGTACACGAGAAAAATCAAGGCGTTACATTACTCCCCTCCTTAAAAGGAATTTTGCCTCAAAATTTGTTACTTGAGAAAAGCTCGGGATAAAGCGTCTTCATATCTGATTCCAAAGACCATGTGAAATACTCTGCTCTTCCCCGTCCCCATGCTACTTTAACTAGAGGTACCGCCTTGTTTCTTAATTGTTTGACACTTCTGTCTATGATCTTCCTAGGGGGTATGTTAAATGCAAAGTCTTCCCTTAATTGTACTTGCTCTGGCTCTAATACATGGCTCGGGTCAAACTCGTATTTTCTTAGCTGGGAAACATGGAAGACATCATGGAGGTTGGATAGATTAGGAGGTAGGGCTATACGACACGCTACATTTCCAACTCGATTAAGGATCTGAAATGGACCAAGAAATCTAGGGCTCATTTTCTTAACTCTCATGGCTCAACCTATGCCTGTGGTAGGAGTGATCCTAAGGAACAAATGTTCTCCGTCTTAAATTCTAGTGGCTTTTGCCGTTTGTCCGCATAGCTTTTCTGTCGACTTTGAGTAGTGAGAATTCTATTCGTATTTCTCTTGATTTGTTTCATCGTTTCCCTCACGATATCGAGTCCTAGTAGGCTTTGCTCTCTGGGCTCATACCAAAGATAAAGGTGGTGACATTTCCTCCCATCTGAGGGCTTCATACGGTGCTATGCCGCTTCTTGCATGATAACTATTGTCATACGCAAATTCGATCAATGGCAAGTACTTGTCCCAACTCCTTTTCTGGTCCAAGAAGCATTCCCTTAGCATATCTTCCCATGTTTGGATAGTCCTCTCGGATTGCCCATCTGTTTGAGGGTGGTAAGCCGTGCTTAGGCATAACTTTGATCCAAATGCCTTTTGAAAGGCTCCCCAAAATCATGACATAAATCGTGGCTCTCGATCCGAGATTTTTGTCAATGGTACTCCATGCAATCTCATGATCTCTTAGATATATAACTGAGCTAGCCTATCCAAGGAGTAAGTTGCCTTGATAGGTAAAAAGTGGGCTGACTTGGTCAGCTGGTCCACTATTACCCATATGGCATCATGACCAGCTGGGTCCTTGGCAACCCAGTTACAAAGTCTATAGAGATACTATCCCACTTTTACTCAGGGATCGACAAGGGTTGTAGCACCCCAGAGGGCTTTTGGTGCTCAATCTTTACCTTTTGACAGACTAGGCACTTACTTACCTATACACTCATATCCCTCTTCATCCCCAGCCACCAAAGCATCTTCTTTAGATCTTGATACATCTTGGTGGTACCAGGATGAATGGTAAAATGGCTTTTATGGGCTTCCTCCAAAATCTCTCTTTGGAGGTTACCACTTGTCGGGACACAGATCCGACCTTCAAACCTCCATACACCATTAGCATCTTGTGCGAAACCTTTTAACTTTTCACCCCGCACTGCCTTTAGGGTTTCTTGAAACTCTCTATCATCCTATTGGGCTTGAGTGATCCTTCTCCTGAAGTCACTCATCATACTAAGATGGCACGCCTTTATGCTTTTAGTGGTCAAGGTCATCCCTAGGTTCAGGTCTCTAAACTTTTCGATCAACTCCGCCTCCTTAACCATCATATGGGATAGGTGCAAAGATTTTTTACTTAAGACGTCGGCCACTATGTTGCCCTTGCCAGGGTGGTAGTTTAGCCCAAAATCATAGTCCTTCAAAAACTCTATCTTCCTTCTCTGTCTCATGTTTAGCTCTTTTTGATCAAAGAGGTACTTTAAACTCTTATGATCGGAAAACACCTCGAACTTTACTCGATACAAATGGTGTCTCCATACCTTTAGAGCAAACACTATGGTGGATAACTCTAGATCATGGATGTGGTAGTTTGCTTCATGAGGCTTGAGTTGTCTAGATGCATAGGCTACCACTTGCCTGTTTTGCATCAGTACACAACGTAAACTGTTACCATAAGTATCGCAAAACACATCAAAAGGTATATTGGGGTCAGGAAACACTAAGACAGGGGTTGAGGTTAACTTTTGCTTCAACTCTTGAAAGCTCCTTTCATACTCCAGTGTCCAAGTAAAAGAGGCATTCTTCCGGGTAAGCTTGGTTAAGGGTAATGAAATCTAGAAAAATCCTTTAATAAACCTACAAAGAATATCCTGCCAAACCTAAAAAGCTACTTACCTCTATTACTGTGGTAGGCCTTTCCTAATTCATCACAACCTCTATCTTACTAGGGTCGACAGCAATGCTTCCTCTTGAAACTACATGCCCTAAAAACTTTACTTCCTCCAACCAAAAGTCACACTTAGCTTGGCACATAGTTTCTTTTCTTTTAGGATCTCTAGTACTATCTTCAAATGACGCTCATGCTCCTCATGGGTCTTAGAGTAGATGAGTATGTTATCTATAAAGATCACCACAAACTGATCTAAATAAGGTCTAAAGATCCTATTCATTTAGTCCATGAATACAGCCGGGGCATTTGTCAGTCCAAAGGACATTACAGTGAACTCAAAATGGCCATATCGAGTACGAAAGGCCGTTTTTGGTATATCCTCATCCCTCACTCTAATCCGATGATATCCTGACCTTAGATCTATCTTTGAAAATACTACTGCCCCCTTCAATTGATCCATTAAATCGTCGATCCTAGGCGAATGGTGTTTGTTTTTCATAGTTACTCGATTCAACTGCCTATAATCGACACACAGCCTCATGCTCCCATCTTTCTTCTTTACAAACAACACCGGGGCTCTCCATGGTGATGTACTAGTTCTTACAAACTTCTTTTCTAGTAGATCCTCCAACTGAGCTTTTAACTCGATGGGTTCCAAAGGAGACATCCTATAAGGTGCTATGGATATGGGTCTCATTCCCGGAAGCAATTCTATTGAAAATTCTATTTCTCTTACGGGGGAAAACTTGGGTATCTCATCAGGAAATACTTCGGGATAGTTCCTCATGACAGGTATTTCATCAAAATTTTGCTCAAAGTCTACATCACTAGCAGCCAGGAAAACGTAACCCTTAGTTTCTCCGCTATCACAGTTTACCTCTATAGCATTTATGTAAAAGCTTAAGGGTTTCCTAGGTTCACTTGGAATAGGAAGGAAGATGATGGATTTTTCATAACAGTTTAACATTACACGATTGGCATAAAGCCAATCCATGCCAAGGACCACATCTAGACCTTTCATAGGTAAACAAACTAAATCTAAGACAAAGGACCTATTTTTAATCACAAAACTACAGTTTAGACAACACCTACAAGTTCTAATAGGCTTTCTAGTAGGGGTAGAAACAGTAAAATCAAAGAGAAGTTCTGAAACATGCAATCTAAGGGATTCAACACAAGAGTGGGATATAAAAGAATGGGTAGCGCCAGAGTCAAAAAGTACAATTAAGGTTTTACCATTGATTTTGCACTTGCCTTCCATGAGGTTGTGTGACTTCATCGATTCCTCGGCGTTGAGGGTAAAGACCCTTCCTTGTTGTTGTGACTTAGGGTTGGGGGCCATTAGGTTTCTCTCTATGCACTCCCACGAGAAGTGGTCGGGCTTCCCGCATCGGTAGTAAATGCCCAGGCCGGCTCGGCAAGGTAGGTCTCCATGAGGTTTTTCACACTTGGTACACACTGCGGCGGGTAGAGGTCTTAGGGGTGCAGCTGGGGTCGTCTAAGGCATCTTCCCTTGGTTACCACTTGATCCTCCATGGTAGAAATCTCTTCGGCGGCCTTGGGGCTAGAACGGTGGCTTGAACTGCGGCCATTGTGGTGGTTGAAAAGACAGTCAGTTTCGCGCTTTGAACTTTGGGGCTTGAGGTGCCAATTCTTCGTGAAGCCATCTGCCCTTGACGTGCTCAGCTTTCTTTGGCCATCCTCAATGATACAACTTTTGTTGACCAGGGTAGGGAAGTCCCTAATCTCCAAATGTGCTACTGCAACATTGATTTTAACTTTCAGCTCAAACTCGTACTTGATACACTTCCAATACTCGTCGAGGTTCCCTTGATACATCCTTGAGAACTTGATGAGTTCCTTGAACTTGGCAGTGTACTGGCGATGCTCATTCCTCCTTGAGTCAATTGCATGAACTCGATGTCCCTTGCATTTCTCATCGATTCGAGGAAGTACTTCTCATAGAAGTGAGCTTTGAACAGTTCCCAGTCGATAGCGGTACCGGCTGCCTCCAACAATCTTTGGGCGCCGGTCCACCAGAATCCAACGTCTCCTTCCAACATGTAGGTGGCAAAAGTCACCTTCTGCACCTCTGTGCATGGAATCACAGTGAAGATCTTTTCCATGCTCTTTATCCATTCGTTCGCGTGGTTCGGATTCAAGGTTCCTTTGAAGGACGAAGGGTTGGCCTTGCGAAACTCTCCAAAACGGGCGTGCTTAGGGATCTCGGCAACATTGGGACCACGACCCGCATTAGCTTGGCGGTCTTGGTCCAGGCTCTCGAACATAGCCCTCATCGTCCTCACCATGTCTCAGAGGGCTTCATCAATCTCATTGTCTTGGTTATAGTTGGTCGGATTCCTATTCTGTTATCGACATGCCATTGGTTCCTATGCACACAAAACAACAACACTAAGGTGGTCAGGCTCAATACTCCATGTAAAGTGAGCTAGTTACCATGGCACATTCACATATATAGGAGTCATGCGCTCCTATCCTATAGCTTATTCTATCAATAAGGCACTATACATGACGTAACTATCGTATCATGTTTAAGAAGCATAGTCAGTCCAATCCTCAGGCTCCATGAGAGCCTAACTGCTCTGATACCAAAATGCCTAGGATGTATTCAAGTTAATTATTAGTTATTACTCTTTTATTTCAGTTCTTAATTCTGGTTTTAGAAAATACTTAAGAAAATATGGGTAAAATTTTTTTTTCCTTCTTTGAATGAAAAACGAAAATGTGAGCCATACGCACGCATAAAGTAAACTACATCATTGCCTTGCAAAAAATCAAAAGGGAAATCACGACATATCAAAGGAACATAAAACCATAAATGAAACAACGTCACAGTTAGATATATAAATAGTTATACCATACACCGAAGAAGTAGTAGTAGCATTAATACAGTCATCTGTGCATAACAAAAAGAAAATACATTTGAATCTCCTATCTACAATAGTGCATCTAAAATAGATAACCTCTAAAAGCAAAAGAAGGTTATCCTATACATGTACGGGTGTGTGCACTAGAGTTAGCTGCCAGCTTCGACTCTTGCCCATCAAAAAGAGGTACATAACTAACCCACTGAGCCAGCTCGACTAGAGTGGCCAAGCGGTGAAAGGGTCGGGCATGTGCTCCACAATGGGGTACCATCCTCACCCTGCCTCCTCGAAGTGGCTGCATCATAGTAGCCTCGCTACCTAACTCCATGGGTATGGTGGGGGAAGACCCCATGGATGAGATGCTTGTCTCGGAGAGGTCGGTCTCAGAAAAGGCCATGGGTGAATGGGGAACGTACGACGGAGGCAGCAACGAGGGTACAATGGATACGCTCTCCACGGGGGCATGTGCGCTCGAATAGTAGCTCATCGGCGAAGGGCGAGGATGGCGAGAACCGGAAGCTAGTAACCGGCTGAGGAAAAGGGCAATCCAGGAATACAAACAGATTGACTGAACAACAACCAACGAAATGATAGGACTGGTGCATGGCATCAAAATGCAGCTCTCAGGTCAGTGCATCAATGTAAATCATGAAGGCTGCCATCGTCCTTTGAAGACGCGACGGAAAGAAAAGATAGAGGGAGTGAGAAACTTGATAAAGAATCTTAGTAAGGTATTCTCCTATCTTGGTGTCATCGTCTACATCCTCAGGAACCTCGGGTTTCATTATAAAATGGTGAACATGCATAAGGTTCAATTTTAAGGTTCTAAAGTACCATTTACCGAGGCCCATTCATTTTAGTATGCATCTTGGATATCATGAATGCAACATACCTTATCATGGAATGCATGGCAATGCAAGGTACAATCTACTAATTCCAATCATAAGAGATGCTCATGGATCATAACAATTCTAACATGATTTTCTTCCATTTATCTTTTAGGTGACTTAGATTTATTCTTTCTCTCATTTAGGGCCACCCTATTTCTCTTGCCTTTTGAGAGTTTTAGGTTATGAGCTCATACCTTACTAGTCGTCACTAGCATAATCTTATCCTATGATAAGTTAACACCCGACTCTTAGAGTACGGGATAGGGGGCAATAGGATCACCTTTTATAACCTTTAATTCGGGGAGTCCAAAAAATAATTTCCTTGTTGGATCACCTCTCATAACCTTTAATTTGGGGAGTCTAGAGGATCATAAAATTGTATCTCCCCTCTGTGTTCATAAAATTGCTGGCAGCCAAAAAAAGTTAATGAGACAAAAAAGAAAGAGTGAGGCAGTAACATAATCATGTTAGCAAAGGACAAGTAGTGACCAATGAAAACAAGCACGGGTCATGGCACGCTATTAGGATTAATCTTCTGACTCACAAATTTCCCCAATCCTCTTCCTATAGCGATGACCAAATTTCTAACATCAACATCAACATCTAAATTTCCCCAGTAGAATCCGGATACTAGTAATTTAAATAATATAAAATCATAATGCCTAAATTACTAAGCATACATATATAATACCCCAAAAGTAAATTATATTACTAAGCATACGAAATATACAAGAAAACAAACATGATGGAGCTGAATATAAGAATTAAAGTAGTAAAGGCATACATATATATATATATATATATATATTAAAACAAAACAATAAAAAGAAAGAATAATAAACTAATAATAATAATAATCATAAAATATAAAATAGGAAGTAATGATCAGCATGCATGTGATCTAGTTTGAGAGAGATAAGAGAGAAAGAGGCCTATTAGTGAGTGTTTTAGGTTAGCAGTGGATCGGATAACATCTATCAAAGTTAGATGGATGGATGGACTTGGCTCCTTTCGTTTGAGATCATCAGTTGTGTTGTAAATGTGATCAGATATAAAAGCAAAGGTTAGCAACCAAGTTGAAGGAGGAGCCAATCCCAGCGCGTGCATCTAAAAGCATTTTGACTAATCATAGGCAGTGTAGTGCACCTGCTTACAACACACACTTTGATTGCTACTGCTATTACTATGCTGTTTTCTTTCTCTCTTTTTCTAGTTTCTGTCTTTGGATTTCATTCACACTACCAACTACAAAAATATGTGTTAACCAAACACACAGAGAGAAAGTCGCACAGCACTTACTTACTCACTTGCTGCCTGTATTCTCACTAGTATTTACCCTGCAAGTCTCTTCTCTTCTGCTTACACTCTCTCTTTGATCTTCATTCATTACTCATTAAGAAAACAGAGCAAATGCAATGACATTCATTATTGTACCCAAAAAAAAGTCAAACAATTTTACATGTGCTTCCCTAATAAAGAGCAAAGTCAACACATAAGTCATCATAGCACAAGTAAAAACTAATGACATACATGTGCATCTAGTCTAATGACTGCAAATCCCTACTAAAATCAATTTCATTTTTCTTATATAAATTAAAATCCATTTCATTGTCAATAATTTGGTTGAAAAGTTGAAAAACATAAACAATTTGCAATAGAAGCTACACTGCTGAGCTAAACCCAACATGCCATAATGTTTTAAGCTTGAACTCTTCATGGTATGAGTACGATAGTCATTTTCTACCCATCTAATAGTTTTATGTGAAACAACCTCTTTATTTTACAAATCAGGAAATACTAAAAAGTAATAACAAAGTTGAAAATCAAACAATGTCGGATAGCACATCGCCATACAACCAATGGCCTATATCGTAGCAAAATCCCTGAAGTTGATCTTGAAATACTCAACGAATTAAGAGGGCACACCAAGCATTCTCAAGCACATCAAATAGTCTTATATCAGATGGATGTCATCTATGGTCCTATCGACAGAGCTAAGTCTTTCAAGTGAAATCATAGCATGCCATATCAATTCTCACAATCAAATAACTAAACATGTAGGGCATCAATTTCACATAATTTTCAAGCATATGGAAAATCACAACATTTTACAGGATAAGTACTTTCTTTGCTTCATAAACGATTTAACCTCTAAATCGGGTAAACCCAACTTTCATATTTTTCGTTTTATGTATCTAAGGGATCAAATACAAGAATTCTCATTCATTATTAACCTAAGAGCATCACTAAGCATATCTGGACAGATTTGAAATAAAAACAAAATGAACTATTTCGGTGTTCTTATAAAATACGTTTTTGACCCTTTCTCATTACCGGTTTTCCCTATGATGCTAGAATTAATTTCTAAGCCAATTATGGGTGATTCCTATATATTCACTAAGTGTTAATGTCATTTTTACTTAAGTATCACATACTGTAACAGAAAGTATATTTTCTTTTTAAAAAGCCCTAGAATTTACATTTTTCGGTTCTTTCTAGTTATTAAACTTTCCTTAACTATCACCAATGATTAGCATACCTATCAATAACAATTTTTGCATGTTAAGAGCACTCCAAACAACATATGTCAATTCTGGAAAGTTTTGAACTGAAACCAAAGTTTAATTCCCTAAGAGCATACAAAATTGTGAAGCAAGCATTTCTAGTAACTAGTCTTTCTTAGAATTATTTCTGGATCAAGGAATGCCCTTATAATCAATTCTTATCCTCTTGGTAACATAATTAATAACCTTAGATCAGTAGCATAATTAGAGAGCTTAAGAAAAGGATGTTTATATTTAATAAGATATATATATATATATATATATATATATATATATATATTCCATGAGTCAAGGTTCTCGTATGAGTTGAAAGGGTGAGTCTTGAGCACTAGATTAATTAAGTAATGGCATAAATTTAAACGTGAAATGCAAGCTTCGTTTTCAATCTTGGCAGTATAGGGTGGTGGCAAGAGAAACATAAATAATGATATGCAAAGCTTGAATATAAATATGAAAATGCAAGCTCTAGTTTTAATCTTTAAGTTTAGGTGATGGCTTGAGAAGTAAACACGCTAGGCAAGGAAATGTAAATATGAATGCAAGCTCAATTCTTTATTTTAATGCTCTAGGCGGCATAGAGTATTCACTCTAAATCAACAATCAACTTTAAAGTTGAAATAGGTAGACTTTGAGATTAGTTATTTAGGTGATGACATAAATATGAATATGAGATGCAAGGACTTGAAATATAAATATGAATGCACTCCATTTATTATCTTTTTGAGTCCTAGGCTCAAGACTACCATTTAACTCTTCAAAACAACATAATATCATTATTTGCTAGAAACTCTTAAAAGTGAAACCTTCAAGCTTTAGAGGTCAAATAAATGATGGTCTTACAACTAACACCCAAGATCCTCATCATCAAGCCATGCTCTCTCCATCATGTAAACCATCAAGGCCGAAAATAAAGAGGAAGGAAAGGAGAATGAAGAACCGAAAATGAGGAGAAGGGAGGAAGAATTAACATTATAACATCTTAAACCAAGAGTAAAACAAAAGAAAAGAGTAGAAATCTTTCAAACAACTCCCTATCAAAGGTATTTTTCTTTGAAAAGATAAAGGCTTGGTCTTGGAAATGAGATGAGGAGAACAAATCTTCCTTAGTGCTTTAATGGTGGTTTCGGCCAAGAAAGAGAAAAAGGAAAGAATATGTGTCTTTGGTTTGAACTTGGAAGTGGAGGGGTTATGTGTTTAAGGGAATATCTATGGTGGTTGTGTGGTGGTTTGGGGGTTGAAAAGTGGTGGAGCGTGGTGGCTCTTGGAAGATTGGAAAAGAAGAAGAAGAACTCTTGAGCTTAAAGAAAGAAAACTTGAGGTTGCAAGTTTGAGCAAGTGTTCTTGCAAGCTTCCTTTAATGCCTATTTATAGAAAAATAAAACATAAGGGGGTGCAATGGGGGGTGGCCGGCTGCAATTTGAAGGGTAAGGAAGAGAAAAATATCTCTTTGCATGGCATGGCTTTGGGTATGGATAGATATGGTTCAAGGCATGGCTAGGTATAGCCTTAAGTATGGTTCTTTGTATGTGTAAAATTTCAACATGTGATGGAATGAATAGAGGAGGGTGTGGCCAGTTTCATTAAGGGGTTTAGGGAGGAGATTTTGTTATTTCATTTGTGTTATGACATGATTTAGGGAATAAGTTTGATTAGGTAATTGATTAAGAATTGTAATTAGATGTTTTGGTGAAAAAGTAAATGGTCAAGGCTACTCAAGACAAGGTTAAGGAGTGTTCTTTCTTGATTAATGAAAATCCACCTTTATTAGGGAGAAATCTCATCACGTGACCATTTCCATAATTTAAGGAAATTGAAATAGGGATTTTACTACTCATGAAAAATGTGACATAAAGTCTTAAATTAAGAAAAGGATTATGAGTTTCTCTAAGCAATCTTAGGTTCTAATTATCCTCAATTAATTATTTTGACTCTAGATTAGTAATTAAAATTTACTAATCTTTAATTAGAGCCTAGTATTGCTTAGGTTTCGTTAATCGTGTCATTAGGCCCAAAAAGCACTAGTCGGGGGCAAAACAGTAATTTTTCACAAAAACTTTCCGGGACTATCCGGGCTCAACCAGATGTTAAACATCACTTAAAACATCATTTCAAACTTTTGGGTGAAGTCCGGGCTCAATTGACACTTAATTCTGTGTTAATTAGCCACAGGGGCATTTTGGTCATTTTGCGCATTGGAACTCAAAATGAGATTCTTCTGCTCTATTAGCACACATAACACATATAATCCCCCTTCAACATCAAAACATCCCCTAGAGGATGGTCGAGGCCAGCAATCCTCATTTTCCCGGTAAAATGACCTTAGGGGCATTTTGGTCATTTAGACACGGGAAAAATTAGGGCGTTACAAGAACTACTCAAAATCATCAGTTACAGGTGATTTCTGAAATCCTTGGATGATAGCTTGGGAAGGCTAATGAAAAGACTATCCATCCTTACTTTCTCAGGTTGAGAAAATTGTTATTATATTGGAACCTCAACAGTTATTGAGTACTCGATGTTGATATGTTAGCCAAACCAGTATAAAATCCTTCATGTTCTTCTTTCTTACCCTGATCTCTTTTATTTTCTTTTATTGCCTCGTTATCTTATTATCAATTTTATTCTTACCTTGCTCGTTTTATGATATCTCTTTTAACATCGAGTGTTTCACTTAATAAGGTTCAAAAAGTAATTTTCTAAAGCCACTAACTTTGTTTTCGCTGCACTTCAAGTTTTATACTTGATAGTAATCTTTTTCATAAGCTTCAGAAAACTAAAAAGGATCAATGCACGATTCATCCCCCCTTCTTATGCATATCTTCACCTACATTAAGCATATTGGCTTTAATATCGAAGTTAAAATTATTCACTTAGCACATATTATAAAGGACTACTTTGAACAATTCCTACATCAACTTATCTTGCCCTCGACTTTTGTGGCTTTGACCACTTTAGGGTAATAGACTGCTTTTCAAGACTGAGCTCATTCCTAGACATGATTATTGGATTTACTTTCTCTAATCCTCACATAGGCCTATTCCTAACCAGGTTTACTTTCTTGACCCAATTCAAGGGTAGTCAGGTTTACTTTCCCCAACAAACCGGATTTACTTTCTCTAGCCTAAGAAACATAATCTTTATACTTTTCTCTCCCATAGGAGCAATTGTAATAGGTATTCACATCTATATGTACCTAAAATCATCAATAAATTTCACTTGCTCAATTATTCATATTCAAGTACTCATGTTATACTAGCACCAAATGCCAGCATTTCATCAATTCAAAGCATCATTTTATTTCCAGCACAATAGCAGATTTTTCACTTAAGTAACAAAATTTATTTTCCATATCAAGTAACCAATTCAAAGGCTATAAAAATTCTCCATGACACCTCAATATGCCACTAAGGTCCTATAAAAATTTCAGAGCAAGAATCGTTCTTTAACTATGTTAAAAAACTTAGACCAATTCGGAGGTCAGAAACCCCTAGTTACAGCCAATAGCCATAGTTTCCAATTTACTACCACATCAAATGAATATATCAAATCATACAAAACTTCAAGGTTGGACTTCAATATTTCCTCGACACCCTGTAAAAATTTCAAAGGAAAAATCAATCATTTGCTATGGTAAAAAAATTCGACAAATTCATAGCTTCAGATTTGGTTGTGTAGGCAAAAACCCTAACTGCCTTGATTTCTGATCTTTAGAAAAAATTAAAAAGTCATTTTTAAGACCCAAGAAAAATATATAAAACATCTTAACATGTTAACTTCATCATATAAATTTTCAGCTCAAGAAAACATCTACAAACGCTTTAGAAAATTCAAGAATCTCATGCTGCCTATGAAACTCCGGGAATTCTAGCAACCTAGTTTCAAATTGTTTTGCCAAAAAGGGTTTTCTGTCACCATCCAATTACTCCACCCAATCAAAAAAATCAACGTCTATGTATTATCAACCAATATACCCAAAAGTTTCAGACCAAAATCAATCAGAAATTTTCAGAATAAATTTTGAAGGAAAAAGACCAAAGAAAGCCCTACTTATGAAGCTTTAGGGCTTCTAGCTCCAAGGGTCTTCCAGGAATGGTTTCCTCACTTCAAGGCCCTCCAAACAGCACCTAACCCTTCCTTAAGCAATGGAGTATGAGATTTCAAGGTAAGGAATGGTGAGGAATTGAAATTCCAATCAGTTAGTTTTGTAAGTGGTGATGAGTAGAACAAGTTTTGTGAATAAAGCTTGAGGTTTAGAAACTTTGGACTAAGGTTTTTGAAGCTTTAAGCTTGTTAATGGATGCTTAGGAGGAAGAACAATAGAGGGGTTGCATTTTCTACCTCTTGGCTAAAAATAAAGATGATGAAGTGATAAGGTTGGATATGGTGTATTTATCCTGAGTTTAGTGGTAGTATTTATCTATTTTCAAGCTTTTCTTTCTTTCTTTTTGAAAAAAAAAATGAAATGAATGGCTAGGATTGATTCCTTGGTTAAAGAATGACTCATTGCCATTCACTTGTCTCAAGATAAGTTGTTAACTTAGTGAGTAAATAGCTTTTACACACTGAAATTCTATCGAACATTGACCCTCGAGTAAAATAATAATAAATAAAAGGGCAAGATTAAAATTTGCTTTTCAAGTTTCAATTCTTGCCCTCCACTTGGCAAGATGTGATTGGTAGAGGTTACTTAACCACCAAGTAACTTTTATAGTGTTAAAAATCGCACACCAAAACTCGATAGAACTGGTAAAATACCATACCTGATAAACTTAAAATATCTTTATATGAGCCTCATGCCTAATACTCTATGTAGGCCCATTACCTAATACTCTATCTTGATCCTCGAGTCTAGTTCTCCTAGCCCCGGACACCTTTGGCCCCAGTTCCATGGTTCCTATTCACCCACAGGCCTAGAAATCAATAATAAAGCTATGTATGTCAAGTTGTCCATTGGGTCATCCTCATCATTGCTATGTCTATCAGTTTTTGAAATTCTCACTAATAAAGCTAAAATAATTTTTAAATAATTTTTCGGGTGTTACACTTTACAATTGATATTGAAGTGGCGGCCATCAATGGTGGTTCTGGGCTCACGATGGCTGAGGCTGGCAGTGATGGGTTAAAGGAGTTAAGGTTATCGTCTTTATTTTTTCCTTCAGCATAGTAATAATTACATGATTAGTTTAAACCACATTTTAAATTTACTATCAGGTGGACCCTACATTATACAACTGTCATAAGCTCATTTGGCAACTTAAGAACTTTAGGCTACAGATATTTTGAGTAAAGTGTCACTTTGGTTCTTGAAATTGTAAGCGTGCTTCACTTTAATCCCTAAAATTTCAAAATTAACTCTTTTTAGTCCCTAGAATTACATTCCGTAGGTCACTTTAGTCTCTTATCAACAACCATCAATCAACCATTACATTTTGCTTACGTGGCACATTAAGTGACATGTGCCAGGAGGTAGCAGAGGTGATGGCAAAGGAACTAGGCTAGGAAGAGGCAGAGGTCGACTGGTATGTTAATGCTCGGCTGAGGAGGCAGAGATGAAAATGGAGCTCGGCTAAGAGAATGTGATACTCTTCCAAGGAGAAATAAAGTTTGTCGAAGTGGAGGCGAAGCTTGGCTAAGGAGATAAAGCTTGGATGACAGGTTGTGAGGTCAACCAGAGATGGCAATTAAGCTCGACCAAGAACAGAATGAGCTCGGTTGGCAGGTGATGAGGTCAACTAGACATGGCAATGGAGCTCGGACAAGAGGTGACTGAGCTCAATTAACATGCCACCTCAGAAAATGTAACGGTCAACTGACAATTGTTTGACTAGGGATTAAAATGACCCATAGAACGCTATTTCAGAGAGTAAATAGTTAATTTCAAAATTTCAAGGACTAAAATGAAATCCATTTATAATTTCAGAGGCCAAAAGTGATACTTTATTTGATATTTTTTTAGAAGTGCACATGAGAACCAGCATTATAGAAGAGAAAATTGGAGGAGGAGTAAAAAGGATGACAAAAAGAACAATAACTCCAAATTAGAATAAAGTAGTTTAGAATAAAGTAGTTTACAATATTGCGAACAACGAGAGTAATATATTGATATTATTGATTGCCATTATACCTGAATAGAGAGAGACATAATTGAACCGAAAAGCAGTGGAATATCAGAATATCATTGCGTGACTGCCTCGCTCAAGAACCAAATTAAAATTGACATGAGAGGAGCACACAAGGCCGGGCCTCCATGATTTATTCCTTCAGATAAGAATTCTGCAGAGACGTCTACTCTTGACATGCCTCGTGAGGTCCAGAACAAAAGAGGAACTCCAATCAATGAACACCTCCCCCACTATGATTTCCTCCATTTCACCACTATAAATAGAGGGTCATGGTCTAAAACTTGGAAGCATAGCAGCATACAAAGCTTTGAATTCTACAGCTAAAGTTCATATCTAGTGCTTTTCTTTGTTCCTCAAAACCAAACATGTCGAGCACCTGCGGCAACTGCGACTGCGCTGACAAAAGCCAGTGTGTGTAAGTGCTCCCCTTCTCGATGTTTGCATGTATAGCAAAAACTAATGCGTGTAGTTCGCTTCAGGATCACCATAAACACTTGGTCTCTGGAGAGTTAATCCATGTAGAAGTATAGTTGCAAAGAGAAATGGGAAAAAGTTTGCTTTGAGACACTGTTTTCCTGTTACCCATTAAAGTTTGACACTTCGATTTACTTATAACCCCACATGATCTTATTTTTCAGGAAGGGGAACAAGTACGGCTTTGACGTCGTAGAGACTGAGAAGAGGTAACGTTTACTTCTGGCATTCATTGTATTTGGTTTCAAACTAAACACACAAAAATGCTTATAGTGACCGTCATCTTTTCATTTTGCAGCTACGTCGAGACTGTTATGGATGTCCCAGCTGCTGAGAACGATGGGAAGTGCAAGTGCGGTGCTAACTGCGCTTGCACAACCTGCACCTGTGGCCATTAAGGAATATATGCAAATCTAGTTGCCATGTTCTTGGCAATCAGACCTACTAATAGTGTAATCTTCTACTAAATAAACCTGTGTGCTGTTATCGTACTTCGTGTCTGTATAAGTAATGCACTGTGAATCATGCCTTGTTCCGGTCACAGTTATATAACAGCCACGGCAGTGGCATTCTGAAATAAGCATTCCTCTTCTTTTATAGTCTCGTTTGCACTGTTATGGACATCAAAATCTACATTAGCTCAGAGCTTCCACCTGACATGTAAAACACCGGCTCCCTAAAATTCTTAGACAAGAAAAAAAAAAAAAAGTGATGTGAAGGATTTGAAATGAATGTGCATGGTAACAGACACCTTGAGTTTGACTCTGACAAAAACTGGTAATAATTAATAGAAGTACACAGAATAAAATAGTCAATGAAGTATAAATACTTTGAGGATGCCTGTTTACCATCCGCATTACTATGCTCATTTGATATCATGTACACAATACACACTGCCATAACTTTTACCAACTAAAGCACAGCTTTTACCCAACAGGATTCCAAGTTCCAAATAAGTGCTGTCCAAAGCTACCCAGCAACATAGTTTTCCAGAATGTATTCTAGGTCATTGAATTATATAAGGGAGTTCATTGTAACAACACCACAACTGGTATTCAAGTTCAGTATAATTGGCATAAATACAAATTTGAGATTGTGACGGTGGAATTGAATATAAGATTTCATCCATACATCAAAGGAAGAATAGCATCCACTATTGTCTGATTCTTTTGAATTTATGATAAGGTATGAAAGTCTTAACAAACATTTACAAAAGAATGACATTTATGCATTTATATGCCATGCTTGTTTGGCTCCATCAGACAAATTGATTTAGGGTTCAGAAACAAAGCATTGAAAATCTTGCTCCTTAATCTAACACGACAAAAAATATCACCACATAAGGATCAACTGAATATCAATATAACAACGAGCACCATTGACGATTTCTGCACCTTTAAATTTTATTAAAAAATAAGGTGGTGTATGATTGTCTTCTTTTTCGTTTTCATTTTCACTAAAAATGAAAATGAGATAAGAAAATGCGTTTGGTTAACATTCATAGAAAATATTTCATGAAGAAAAACTGAAAACGCCATTTTCCTCTTTCCACATTTTCAGTGAAATATTTTCGTCAGAGCGAAATTTCACTCAAAACACGGTGGTATGTTGGTAATAATAATGAACTTCCATTTCTTTTTTCCCTTCTCTAACAGAGTCCTCTCTCTCAGGTGCCTCCATCCCAAGGCTGCGGAGATCTTTGTGATTGGCGACGACAGAAGCAGCAGCGTCCACAAGCCTGTGCTCTTTGTCACGTCGCCTGTAAAAAGACCTCATCACTCCTCACGTTCCAAGTTCCAGCCCCTCACTCTCTGGTGCCTCTGCCTCTAGGCTGGTGGTGATCATGGTGATTGGCGAAGGCAAAAGCAGCAGCATCCACGAGTCTCTGATATTCATTGCGTTGCCAGTTCTTCCTCCCTACTCCGTTGCGCCACTGGATCGTCTTCCTTTCCTTTGTATTTTCTTTTTCTTCTTCTTCCCTGTTATGGTTTTCTTGGTAGCCAACATTTGGGGGTTTTTTCATTTATTTTCTACTTTTGGTTGTGATTGATTCTCTGGTTCTGCTATGAATTTGGCATCTCTGATTCTCTGATTTTCTCTGGATCAAATTTGTCATCTCTTTATTTGGGTGATTTTGCATCTTTTTTTTGCTTCTCTTCATTTGGTTGTGATTGATTTTGATTTTCTCTGGTTTTGATTTTGATTTGGCATCTCTTCATTTCCCTGTTGTGATATTTGTGATTATTTCTATTGTTTTTGCAAGTTTATTGATTTGGCATCTCTTAATTTTCCCTATTTTTGCAAATTGAAACACATTTGTTCTCTAGGAGTTGCATAGTAGTTCTCTAGGAAGTCGTTTGTTCTTGGACTTGTCATGTGCAAAGCCTTGGCTATGGTATCCTTTGCCTTACTTTTTCCAAGATAGGCTCTCAGTTTCTTTTGGCATTCCTTGTAGTACTCTAATTGACTCCATAATGGTATCACAAACTGCAATGGAAAATGAAGGCATGACTGAAGATGAAGAAAGTTTAAGAGTGGATTAAGAGAGTATTGAAGTAAATGCTACTGATGCAGCTCAAATGGCATAAGTTAGGAAGTCAATAGCCAATGAGTTATGGGATAATTATCGTAGATAATTAAAGACAATCTCTTTTTGCATCTTTTGGATATGTGATGCGTTTCTCTTTATTTTTGTATCTTTTTGATGAATTGATACATGAAGTATAACAAAGACAATGATTAACTCAAAAATCAAATATATTCTACATATATTTTTATCATTACAGGTAATTTTTGTGGTGAAAGTTTTATTTATAGCATTTAATTAATATTATATATAACACATTTAATATTTATGATTTATGGTTTATCACCTTTAAGCAAAAATTTCTAGCAATTTTTTAAATAAGCAATACAATAAGACTATAATGTTTAAAATATTTATCATGTACAAATCACAAAAATATATAGGTCTCTTATTATTTAATAACAAATATAATATTATTATTTTAAAATCAGACAAACCAAACATATTTTCATTGTTTTTACACACTGAAAACAAGATATACTTTTATAAACCAAACACAATTTCTAATTTTAAAAATCTGAAAACGAAAATGCTTTTCAAAAAATGAAAACAGGAAACGCACCTAACTATGTTTGCCCCTCAGTGAGAGGGATCATCCAGAAAAGGGGGAAGCAAAACCGGGGAAGGGGACTAATTGATTAACAGCATTTATGAGCAAACCAGTTGATTTTGAGTGCAAAATGAATAACTACTCACTATACAGCAAAAATTAAAGCACAGAACAGAAGGAACTATGTTAATCAATTTGTAATTTCATTTATATCTATTTCAATCTCAACAAGTAGCGTAGGACGGGTCTAGAGATAGGCTACCAAGGAACTATGTTGCTAATATATGGGTATTTACCGGTACCAGTAAGGGTACTAGGTATAGATATGGAGACGGAGTACGAAATTTTTTCAAAAGCTAGGATACAAGTACGTGATAGATACATGTAGAAAATTAGAAATTTTATAAATTTCACATGATGAAGAAAATACACCAGAGGAACTACTATTTTGACTACCAGTCACCCCTTTTAACATGCCAGCTATTAAAACTTGTGAAAATACCTATTAAATAATCAATTAATCACATAATTTCTATATATATTCAATAACTCATTCAGATTAAAAGAAAGAAAAAAATGAAAGGAAAGAGAGAAACTCAAAGTAGAGAACAGGCTCATAGCCATCCATTAATCCAATATTTTAACCCTAATCTAATTATTCATTCGAAGTTCTTATCCACATCAAATATTTGGAAAAGAGAGAAGCAATAAAGGGGCCCAGAAACAAAAATTTGAAGATCACATACCCAATCACCATATCCAATGATTTTTTTTGGGAAAAGAGATTTGGTACTTACTTAGGGATACCCAACACACAAGACACAACCAGACCCCGTAAAGGTAATTTGTCGTTTTAGCCTACCTATGCTTCAGATCCAAGGAATAAAGAAAAACAAAGGAAAAAGTGATGGGAAGCTCAATGGCTGGTCTTCTGGTGTAAAACAGGAAAAAAATAATGTTCTTAGTAGTTCTAGATTATATTCAAGAAAAGGCTCCCAATTACAAAGATTGAAGTTTAGCTTTATCGAAAAGGCTAAGCCTTTCATTTTTCAGACTTCATTACCTTATTACGAGTTCCAAATTACAATTGTTTACTACAACTTCCAAGGCACAACTAGATAGTAAATTACGAAACTGGAATTCTTAAATTAAATAAATCAGGCATAAAATGTTATCCACAAACAGAAGCTGCAAAAATTATATAAAATATCTTAAAATTATGAAGGTAAGCCAGCAATCAATTCTTTTCTTTTCCACTGCTCCTACATCAATTCCCTCGAGGTGAAGAGAAGGTAGGTTCTGGCAAGAAAATTTTGCTAGGTCATAGTCTCATGGATAGAGAGGTTAATCCCATTGGATTATACTAAGAAAAATATTATTTATACTCATAAGACATAGGACTGTCTTGTTCATTTAAATCACTAATTGGATGAAATGTGAACCGTACTTGAAGGAGGTCCACACCCCATCCAACAAGTAGATTTAAATGTGAATCAAAGATAATGTCTCATGACATGATTATAAATAACTGTTATGCTAAAATGTAAGCATGCATGCCAAAATTTGAGAAAACATTCTCATACAAAGCAATAACCCTTCCAATTCCCCAGCAATGAAGTCTTCATCAAAATCATTAGTAACTATTTAGTTTGTGTTTTTATATTTTATTTTCAAGTCCCCTTTTTAGTTTGTTTCTTATTCATCATTATATCATTAAGTATATAGTGAAAAGACTAAATAAAAAAAGGAAATTAAAGTAGGGTTGGTTTGGCTTCGTGCAAAAAAAAAAAAAGTTGAAAACAGGAAACGTGACTTCTTTTTTTTTTTGGGTTTTAACTATTTTTACTATTTTCTTCATAAAAATCTGAAAAACAAAAAATACAGGAAATCAATTCAAGTTTCCATTTTCTATTCTCAGTTAACTTATCATTTTCAAAATTTTGCGAAGGAGATAATAAAAATAAAAAATAAAAATAAGAAACAGGATTATTTTGCTACACAAAATCTTAAAAAACTGGAAACAGATTGAAATTAGGAATTGAAAATGGAAAAAAGAACCCCAATTTTTTTTTAAATTTTTCATTGTTTCCAAATACAAGAAACGGGTTGAAAACAGGATATTAAAATAGAAACCAAACAAACCCTTTTCCTCTATTTACTCAAAAATTAAAACCATCCAATCTGCCTATCATTGGAAAAAAGATGTGATTCATTTCATATATGAATGAGTAGGGACTAAGGAGTATTAGAGTCTCCAAATAGCATAACCAAACGCGCAAACAAAGGATCTTTTCTATAAAATTCAGTTCACATTCTCCTGAATCTTAACCATTCCATGACAAATTCTGAGACGAGAGACAAAGAATCACATAGTTGTGCGTCAATAAAATCAACAAGTTTAAGAACAAAAGATCTTTTCACTCCAGCAGAATTTAGAGCATCGTTAGTTAGGGGGAACAAAAAGGATTGAATGGTAGATTGACATGTATTGTTCCTCTTCAATTCTTCTTAAAGAATAGATCATAAAACACAACTTCCACTTCATTAATTAGCGAAAGAACACAATCACAAGCAACCAGGTAGGAATCTTTTGAAATATCATCATCTGGATAGGCAAAGATAGGAGGAGAATTCCAAACTATGCTAGAACCAACAAGGAGGATGTTTTGTATTTGCCTCTTCTTGTCACCAATGTCTAGATCAAGGGTTTAGCTGCTACGAATCAGAATTCAAATCAAACAGCTCTTACCAGACATTCCTTAATTCCACGGCATCCATGCATATCACGACTCTCAGTCACAGGAGCATACAACGGGTCTATTTGCTCCTCATCTTCTCAAACTCTCATTTTAGGGATTCTAGATTTCCTTCTTGTATTTCAATTCAAACTTCATGTTGTTCACTATGCAGGTTCTGCACCTCATTCGTGAGTTGATCAATAATCCTACGAATTGAATATGATTTCTGAAGCCAAATTGATGTAAGACAAGAATTTAGGCAGGTTACGACTTAGGAATAGAAAATAAGACTGAGAAGAAAAAACAGTGAAACGCAGCTCAATAGCTGGTTTTCTGGTGTAACAAACGGCTAGAGAAGAGAGTTCTCAATAATTCTGAATTATATTCAAGAAAAGGCTCCCCATAAAATGATTGAAGTCTATATTCAATAAAGCAAGCTAATAACTTTCACCTTTCAAAACTTCATGACCGTCATTGGGATTCCAACCTACACTCATAACTACAACTTCCTAGGCACAACTTACATGACAGCAAACTAAAACAACTCCCAAAGTATAATTATTGACACCAATTACTACTGACCCAAGCCCATTAATAATCCTTCAGACTAATCAATAAGAAATCAGAATCCAAAAATAAATTACACCTAATTATTGTATAGAATATTTTAAAATTTATAATAAAGATATAGCAGCTATTATTTCCTTTCTATTGTTTCTACATCAACAAGACTAAGAGGGTAGAACCTCCTGATTCAAAAAGTAACACGTTAGTTCAGTTATAAAGTGCATGTAGCAATCAATTTCCCTGCTTTTATTCCGAATTTCAACAATCATCCTCATGCAATTTCAAAATAAATAATCTGTGATCCAAAATCCTCACCAACTTCAGAAAATCAACTGAGTTATTCTACTATAGTCTTCTTTTTTCTGTTTTTCTATTACCATTCTCAGACATTGAATCCCTCAGCACGGAGGCACTGTCTGTGAGCATCAATCCATTTTGTACAAGCCGCTTCACCATGCTCTACTATGCATTCGTCTCGTAACTTCTTAGTTTCGGGGCAAGCACAGCAGATTTTCTTCTTTGGCTTTGGCTCTGCACCAGTTGCCACAGCCACTGAGCCTTCATTTTGGTGTGACCCTTGCAAGTTCAAGGCAGAGGAACCACTTTGCAGTTGCATGCCACTCATATTCTTAAGGCCCCTGCAGATAAAGGAAAAAAAATTAATAATAAAGAAAAAACGTGTGCAAATCATATGCGTTTTATTGAGCATGTGAGGACTGAGAATACAAACAAATGCAATTTGTTTAGAAACAAAAATGTGTCAGTTGGAGACAGGCAAGCATAGTAAGCTTAAATAAAATGAGTAGCAGATAGGAACATTGACCTAAGACTGGGATTAATTCAATATTAATTCCATACATAGTCTTAGACTATATAATCAGACGATGGGCCAAAAAATACATAGTAAGTTCGGTGTACTTCAATCCAATTAGCATCCAACATCAACGTTCAAAATTATCAAATGTAAAAATAACCAATAGGCAGAGAATCTACTTGAAATCGAAGAAAGAATTCGAAATATTGGGATAAAACTATATATCTAGATTCATTATCAAACCCCAAAAATACGTAATTGCTATGTATGTATATGGCTACAAGAAACATAAGAATTTAACATCTTGATACACCAAAGCATCCGTCAATTACAAATTTCACCAGGAAAAAACCATGGTACCGTTTACATCTTCAAGCTATTCAGATGTACAGCCGCTGGGAAAAAAGTCTAACATTCTTCGATTTTCAATTTAGTACACAAATAGATTCACAGAAAATTAAACACAAAAGGGAGAAGTCAGGACATGGAAAAATCAGCAGAAACAGTAGTTTGAATGGGTCAGAATATGTCAGAATATGGGTTTGTCCCAGACCAGAAGAAAATAGAGGGATAGATAGTGTGATAAAGAAGAGAGCCTACCTTCCTCTCAGGTCTGCAGTCCACGGTAGTATATTGGACGTTTCTAGTTCTCCGCTATTCCGACTCTAAGATGCAGGAGAAAGGTTTTCTTCTTTCCCTTTTATTTTTCCCCCCGACGCGAGGAAGGTTTTGGTTAATTAGACTAACATTCTTACCGCAATTAGGGATATCATTTATTATTTCGGTTTTTTTTTTGGTCAGTTATTTACTTTGTTTGATGTACGATTTGACCCCCAAATTTGTTCGAGTTTCTTTCTAATCTACACTCACCCATTTTGGGCTTATTATTTTAAATTTCAAGCTCTTCTAGGCTACACTAGATGAGATACTCTTTTGAGCTCTATAAACAAAACAAAATATTTACTATATTCTATTTATTAATAATTAAAGATAACAATGACTCATATAATTTATATATCGATTAATAAATAGATCAGAATAAATATTTTCTTTTACTCTTAGTCAATATAAGTATTTGTTATAAAATAAATAAATCTTTAAAATTATTTAAATTTGTTCAACAATTTTATTTATAAGTGTGGCTGGAATTTGAAAAAAAAACTTTAGGAGGGCAATGAATTTATCATATAAATTAACGAGTTTAATTTTTATACATTAATACAATATGAAACCTCTTTATACTATCATCTAGTCTGGCATTGTTACATCAGCAAAGGTATTTGAGTCCCACATCTACTGCTTACAATGCCATGCAAATGTATCTATAAGGACTTCGATGATCAAGTTAGGGAGTGCTCAAAAGATTTACAGAAACAAAGGAATTAGGTATACTTTTTTGTTCATATAATACTATGCCCAATGGACTATTTATAGAGATATAGGGGTGTGATAAGAGCAGTTGGGTCCTTCTAGGGCTTAGAAACTGATGCCCAGTCCATTAATATTAGGCCTAGGCAAAGTCTACAATAGGTGTGCAGAGAAGTTGTGAAAAGATTGCGAGGCACTGCAGGAGATTGTGTCCAAAAACACAAAAAAAAGAGCATGCATTACGAAAAGATAGGAAAAAAATGAATAGAACCACAAATATAAGAACAACAAGTAAGAGTTGTAGATAGAAAAGCGCACAAGAAAGAGGATTGAGTCATGCTTCTTTTTTCTTTCCCTTTCCTGTTTTTGAAAAACTTAAACAAATTACTATCAAGTATTAAACTTGAAGTGTAGTGGAAACAACGTTAGATATATGAGAAAGTAAACTTTTTGAACTTGGATATATAATAAAATGCATAAGAGTAAGCTTTCCAAAAAACACAGAGTAATAAGCAATGCAGTAATTAAATAAGAGATGAAGGAGAAGAAGATATTGCACAAAAGTTTTTATATTGATTCAGCTAACCTGCATACATCTAATTCTCAACAACTGTTGAGTTCCACTAAAACCTTTTCTCAAACTGAGAAAGTTAAAGGATAGTCTTTATAATAGCCTTCCCAAGCTCTTATCTGTGACCAATAGCAAACTCTACTGTCACATGAGGGGACTGATCAAGTGAAAGAAACTAAGATCAGTATGTTAGTCCATCAATATGAACTGTTTAAAATGATAAATCAAGAGAATATTGATGAAATGACCACAAGCTTTATACATATTGTAAACCAACTAAAGGGTCCAAGCAAAAGATATTCTAACTCGGAAATGGATAGAAAAATCTTAAGAAGCCTCCCTGCCAAATGGCTGTTGAAGGTCACAGCCATTACTGAAGCAAAGGACCTACAAACTCTTAGCCTGGATGCACTTATTAGGTCACTTAAAACCCATGAAGTTGTGCTTTCTGAAATCCATGGTGAATCTAACAAAAAGAGCAGGTCTATGGCATTGAAGTCGTCTCATCAACAAAACGTATAAAGCTAAGGCAATGAAAGTTGCTGAAGTCTCTGATGTGGAGGATGAGACTGTTGATGAATCAAATAGAGAAGATGAAAATAAGCTTTCCATGCTTGTAAGGAATGTCCAAAGCTTGGAGAGGAAAAATGAAGAAGAAAAGAGATATCAACTTCAGAAAGGATAGAAAAGGCAAGATAAGGCTTGAAGGTGTTATCTATTTTCAGTGTGGGAAAAAAGGTCATCTTAGACTAGACTGTCCCAAACTTAAAGGCCCGTAGAAAAAATTCGCATCAAAGAAAAAGGGCATGCTAGCCACCTGGACCGAATCAGAAGAAAATAAGGAAATGTCAGAAGAGATGTTGCTAATCTATGCTTCATGTAACACCCCGATTTTTCCCCTATGTACAAATGACCAAAATGCCCCTGAAGTCATTTCTGCCCGAGAATTGAGGAAAGCCAGTCCAGGCAAACCTCGAGGGAATATTTTAGTGCTTAAAGGGGATTAATTGTGTTCTGTGTATTGTTAGAGATGAAAATCTCAATTTTTGATTTTTTCGCATAAAATTACCAAAATACCCTTGCAGTTAATTAACATAGAATTAATTGCTGAGTGGGCCCGGACTTCACCCAGAAGTTTGGAATGTCATTTTTAAGAAATATTTAATATCTATATAAGCCCTGGTGAACCCGGGGAGTTTTTATACAAAATTACCATTTTACCCCTAACTAGTGCATTATGGGCCTAATGGTGTAATTAAAGAAACCTAAGCAATATTGAGCTCTAATTAAAGATTAATTAATTCTAATAATTAATCTAGAGTCAAAATAATTAATTAAGATTAATTAGGGTCTAAGATTACTTAAAGAAACTCAAAATGAAATAGTGTCATATCAAATGAAATAGTGTTTTCTCTCTTCAATTCCTTAAATCATGGAAACCATGATGTGATGAAATTCCTTGATAATAAAGGTGAACTCCCACTAATTGAGCAAGGCAACTCTTTAATCTTGTCTTGCATGGCCTTAATAATTTGTTATCGTACCTAAACATTCATTTACCAATTCCTAAACAAATACCTAATCAAGTTTATCTCTAAATTTAACTCCTAATGTAACGCCCCGATTTTCTGTCTGAGAGGAAAATGACCGAAATGCCCCTGAGGCCATTTTCGGCCCAGAATTCGAGGATGGCCAGCCTGGCAGCCCTCGAAGGGCCAACTCAATCTTTGAAGGGGATTGAATGGCCCTTGAATGGTTTCGGAGGCGAAAGTCTCATTTTCTGCAGTTTCGAGTCAAAATGACCAAAATACCCCTACAGCATTTTTACGCGGGTAAAGGTGCCGTTTGAGCCCGAAACTTTCCCCAGAGGTTTAAAACCATGTTTTTACATGTTTCAAAACATCTGTTTGAGTCCCGGTAGTCAGAGGCGGTTTAAGCAAAATTATGATTTTGCTCCTAGAATAGTGTTTTTGAGCTTAATGATGTAATTAAGCAAACCTAAGCAATATTAGGCTCTAATCGAAGATTAATTAATTTCCATAATTAATCTAGAGTCAAAATAAACTATTAAAATTAATTAGAACCTAAAATTACTTAGATTAGATTTAAATCTCTTTTTAAAACTCAAGATTTCACTCTTGGAATCTTAAATAGTGTTTTCTCTCTCCAATTCCTTAAATCAAGGAATTGTGTCTAGAATTGTTTATGCACTAAAATGAGTTTACAACTCACTAATGATGCAAGACCACTCTTCAAACTTGTCTTGACAACCTTGATTACCCATTTTCTCACCTAAACACTTTCTTACAAATTCCTAATCTTAATCCTAATCAAAGATACACCTAAACACAACTCTAAACCACAATTAAAATGCAAGAAAATCCTCCCCATGGCTGATGCAAGTTTCGGCCATCCCCTCCCCCATTTACATCACAAGTTGATTTGTTCTCACTCAAAGAACCATGCTTGAGCCATACCTTGAACCATACCTCACCATACCTTGAACCATACCTCACCATGCCTCAAGATCACAACATCTCACCTCATGGACCTCATGGGGCTGCCCTTGCTTGGCCGAAACCTCCCCCTCCCTCTTGCACCTTGTATTTGTTTCATTTCTCTATAAATAGCATGCTTGGGTGAACTTGCATCATTTTGGGTTCATTTGCTAAGTGTAAGTTTTCAAAGAGCACTTCAAAGTTTTCTTTTTTTTCTCAAGTTCAAGTGTTCAAGTTCTTCATCCTCTTTTCTCATCCTAACCTTCAATCACTTGGTAAGGATTTTCTTTCAAGTGTTTCCTTCATTTAAGTTCTTACTCTAGTTATGTGTTTATGGTTTCTCTCGAGTCTTTTTAGAACTTCTTTCCCTCTCCTTTTTCTTCTTCATTTTCAGCCATGGGCCTTTGAGGACAAGGGAATGAGAGCTTGATGATGAGCTTTCATGATGATGATGTCCATCACTTGAACAATCTCTAAAGCTTGATCTTTGTTCTTAAGTTAAAGATGTTTTTAGTTCTTTCTTCTTGAACCTTGAAATCATTAACTTTGATGATGTTTTAAAAGGGTTACATGAACTGAATGATGAGGACTCACGATGTTGGTGTTAATGCATCATCAAGATCATGGTCTCTAGAGATTCAAATGTTTCCTTTTCTTCCTAAAGAGTTTCGGTTCCTTTTCCTGGCCAATGAGATTCATAATGTCTTGATGATGAGAGCTTTTAGATGATAACTATGTGTTCATCACAATGAGGCCTCTAGAGTTTGAGTTTTAATAAAAATGTTATTTACGACCTTATTTCAAGAAAAGAAACTTTGTGTTCTAAAGAACCCTTGAGGTTCACTCTTGTCTTTACCTTATCTTGTCATGATAAGTTTGGGTTGAGATTTAAGTTCCTTTAAAGTCTTGTATGAGCTCTAATAAGAAATAAAATGGACTAGCATTCATATTTAAATTCAAGCTTATGCATTACATATTTAATTTGAGCTTTGCATTCATATTTATTTTCCAAGCCATCACTTAAAGTTAAAGGATAAAGAATGGAGTGCACCTCATATTTACATTCTTGTCTAGCATATTTACTTTTCATCACTAAAGGACATAAAGATTTAAAATGAGAGCTTGCACTATCACCTAACTAAATCTCAAAGGCTTTCTATTTCGGCCTTAAAGTCGATTGTTGCTGGGCCTAGAGCACTAAAATAAAGAAATGAACTTGCATGGCATATTTATTTTAAGTCTTACATATTTATTTCAAGCCTTGCATATTTATATTTCAAGTCTTGCATATTTACTTTAAGCTCTCACTTTACTTTGTAATGAAGAATAAAAATGAGGTGCATAGCATGTTTAAATTATGTCATCACTTAAAGGCCTTAGAGTTCAAAAACTTGCCCATTTTATCTCAAGTTAAAGTTTAATGTAGGAGCATTCCTTGGATGCATAATTTTGGTCAAGTAGTGATGATGAACTTGGAAAGAGATTCATCTAGCTACAAAGGCCAACAAATCTAGGTTTTAAGATTTTCTTCGAGCCTCATAAATTTTATGAAGTTAAGACCAACAAGGTTATGAATTTAATCCTCTTTTAAAGAGGGATCAAGTTGGTTACTGACCTAAATGTGTTTTAGCCTCTTTGACAAAATAAAATGGTTTGCAAAAGAGTTTTAGAAGTCCTAAAAATGATTCCAAGAGAAACTAGCAACTTATATGCTTTAGAAATATCAAGTTATGCATCTTTTTGGGACTTAATGTTTCGGTTCTGCCATGATGAGTTTGCTACTATGTGTTGATGTTTTGATGTGTTAGAATGTATGAAAATTATGTATGATGAGGTAGGAACATTTCTATGCATGATAGGAAAGAAACTAGCTTTCTAGAAAAATCGTAAAGTCAAGACTTAGCATGGTTTTAACCCATTTATTTTTGGATACTGCCCAAACTGTTTCAATGGGAATATAATCAGATTAGGATTGTTTAATCATGAAAGATTTGGTTACATTTGAAGTAGGATTGAATTTTTAGCACCTATAGAGAAACTAGTAACTAGAAAATCGTAAAATGCAATTTTAGAACTCTTAGAACATTTAACTTTTAGAATCTGTCCAGCAACCTCATAATATGGTAAACAAGGTTTATAAGTAGTTCTTAGACATAGGAATGCCTCATAATTGGTTTAGATTTAATTTATAGCGCCTTAGGCGAAGACGGAACTGGGAAAGGGTCTAAAACGTAAGTTCTAGAACCCCGTACTTGTAAGTTTATAATTCTGTCCCTAAAGAATGGTGTTGCCCAGATTTATTAAAGAGCATAAATAATAGTAAGATTTGTTAGAAGAGAATCCTTAGGTGCATAAGAGGTTGATAGAAAATGATAGATTAATTACATCACAAGTTTAAGTCCCGTAAGGGCCAAAGCAGAAGATACCATAGGACCAAGAGCATAATGAAATTTCAATGTAGCTTGTGAACGTATGAGAATGATTATGTGAATGCATGGAATTATGATGGAGGATGTATGTTTAATTGACTTATGTGGCATAAAGTAAAATTTGGAAGAAATTCGGCATCTTCTTTGTTATCTTCTGCCAATTTCTGACAAATTTGGGGACTTAGAAAGTTTTTGAGAAACCTATGAGATTTTTTTTATGAGGTACTAAGATGAGTTCTCAGATGACACTGGTTCGGCCGAGCACCTCCAGAGAACTCATGTGACATCGGTACCAAGATAAATTCTTGGGTGACACCGGTTCGGCCGAGCACCCCCAAGAAATGCCCCCTAGCCCGTACTAGATAAGTCGGGATTATGTTTATGATTATGATACGCTTATCGGGATTGATAAGTAAGAACTAGTGATGACTAGTTAAGGTACGAGCTCATAACCTAGAGATGCGACACGTTGTGGGTGACATCGGTTCGGCCGAGCACCCCTAGAATGATTGTCTTTTAGGGTGGCCTACGAGGAAGTAAAGTATGATGATTATGTCACAAGGTTTCCCTATATGAGAATTTAATGGCCACTTTATGCCACTAATTGATGTTCTTAGTGTTATGGTTATTATTCTTGCATTAAGTAGACCTATGCATACATTCTTTAATATGTTGCATCCATGACATTAAGAATCATACTAAAATGAATAGACCTTGGCTAATTACGTTTCAAAGCTTAAAAATGGACTTAATGCATGCTCACTTATTTTGTATACTAAACCCAAGGTTCCTGTGTAACGCCCCAATTTTTACTGTCATTAGAAATTACCGAATTACTGTAGGTAATTATTACATAAGATTTGAGGCCGAACAATCCTCAATAAAGGAATATAACATTAGAAGAGAGGTTAGGAGCGATTCATGCGAGAGTTGCAAATCCCGAATTTCTGTACGAATAAAATGACCAAAATGCCCCTGAAGTTATTTTACTCAGAAAATGAGGATCGTGGGCCCCACCTATTCTCAAGGGGATGTTTTGATGATAATAAGGGATTGTTTGTGTTATGTGTGTTAATAGAGCAAAAGGATCTCAATTTTGAGTTCCGACACGCGAAATGACCAAAACGCCCCTACTATTGCTTTAACTCCGATGTGCGTCTTGATCGAGCCCGAACCTCACTAAAATGTTTTAAAATTTGTTTTTAAGCCATGATTAACCATTGGTTAAGCTCGGGTGGCCTCGGGCAGTTTTTAAGTGAAAGTACGATTTTGCCCCTGTTTTTGGGCAGTTTTGCGAATTTCGGGATTTTTGATTCAGATAATCAAACCTAAGCAATATTAGGCTCAAATTAAAGCTTATTAAATTCTAAGTATTAATCTAGAGTCAAAATTATGTATTTAGATTGATTAGAATCCAAAATTTCTCAAAAACACCCAAATTGCTTACTAATTCACTTAAGCCCTTAACCGTAAATTCTCTAAATTATATGAATACCTTGCCTACACCTAAATAATGCATGGAACACACAAATTTCACTTCTTTGGGCTGTAATGGACGAAATTATTGATGCCATTATGCAGCTGAATTATTGCCAAAAGTTGCACTAAAACAAAATGCCAAAATGTCACCATAAGAGACATAATTCCTTAATTTCATACAACTTTGTCTAAAATGATTTTTCCTCCCTTATTTCTCCTGCAAAATTCCGCCAACTACCTCCTCACTTTGGCCAATTAGAAGCCTCAAAATCTTCTATAAATAGGCTTGCTTGAGTGGTCTTGGAATGCTTTGTTCATAACTAGTTTTTAGGAGCACCAAAAACTTTCTTTCTTCCTCCTCTTTGGCTGAATTCTTTCTTCAATTTTTCAAAGAGATTTTGTTTCATTTCACTTCAAGAAATCAAGTTCTCTTCCTCTTCTTCAACTCAGATTAGGTAGGGAGTAGTTTCTAAATTTATTTCTATGCTTTGAGGAGTTGTGTTTTTAGCTCAAAATGATGAAATTATGAACTTACCTTAGCTTTTCATTTCGATTTTCCTCTTCATTTTTCTTTAACCAATTCAGCCATATGGCCTAGGTGGAACTAAGATGATGGCTTGATGATGAGGACCTTGAGGGTGGGTTGTAAATCCATCACAAGTTAGGCCTCTAAAGCTTGAAAATTCCACTTGATGCAAAACTTTAAAGAATAATGCTTTATGATGCTAAAACAAAGATTTTTAGTTTAGAACTTGAAAGATGTATTTTCCAAGCTTGTATTTCATGTTTATGTTTCAAGTCATCACTTAATCTTTCAAGATAATAAAGAGGTTGCATCTCATATTTAATTTATGCTCTCACTTTATTTTATAATGGCTAAAAGAATCAACGCATGGCATGTTTATTTTATGCCATCACCTAAAGATCCTAGAGGTCAAAGACTTGGCCATGTATCACAAGCAAAGAAATATGATTATTGGAGTTAAAGAATTTATTCTTTAAAAAGTCTTGAGATTGGAGTTTAAAAAGATGTAATAATAATTCTCTTCTCCCTTCATCGGTCTTGTGCGGACTCCGCTCCGGTTTCTTAATATTCTCTTCTCCTCTATCGGTCTGTGCGGACTACATCAGCTCAGGTTTCTTAATATTCTCTTCTCCCTCTATCGTCCTGTATGGATTACCGCCGCTCCAGTTTCTTGCATCATGTTTATGTTTCAAGTTCTTGCATCATGTTTAATTTTCAAGTCATCACCTTAAATCTTAAAGATAAAGAAATGGAATTGCATATCATGTTTAGAATTCCAAGCTATCACCTTATAAAGATAAGATTAAAATAAGGTTACATAGCATGTTTATAATTCTAAGATGTCACCTAAATCTCTAAAACTCAAGACTTACTCCTTTTATCTTAAGTGAGAATTTTAATTGTGAAGATCCTCCCAAGTTTGACAAAAGAACTAGTTTCTAAATGAGTTTTAAGACTTTGCAAGGATTTTACGGGGAACTAGTATTTTATATGCACTTAAAATATGATTCTATGTAATTGCATGAGGTTCATGATTCGACCACTGATCTGAGTTTAGTATCAATGTATGATAGTGATTTGATATGTTTGAAGTTGTGATAATTATGGTTTATTATTAAGAGAATGATTCACTGCATGTTAGAGATAAAACTAGCTCCCTAGAACAAAGAAGAGCTAGAATTTACCTAGTTTTTGACCCCTTTAAGTTTAGCCAATGCCAAATCTATTTTAGTATGTTATAATTCTGTCTAGGATTAGTTAGCCACGAAAAATTTGGTATCAATTAGATTAGGATTGATCCCGAACACTAAAAATGAACTTAGCAACTAGAAAACCGTAAAAACAAGATTTCTAGAACTCTAGGGAATGAAATTTATGCATTCTATCCAGAATCTTTAGCAACGATAAGAACCAGGTTTTATTATGTTTAAATAAGGGAGAATGATTCATAATTGGTTTAGTAAATAATTTCAGCATCATAGGGAAAGCTGGTAACAAGAAAGGATTTAAAACATAACTTCTAGCATACCGTAAAACCTTAGGAACAACTTACTACCTATGCTACCCCATTTAATTTAATAGTGTTCTTAAGGCCTATAAATAATCGTAAGGATGGTAATAAATCCCTTAGGTGCATAACTAATTAGTTCTATAATTGATAATTCTATGTAAGTATTGGATGCTTATTAAGTACTTGATATCATTGAATGATTTCTTGGCTTGCATGTTATAGTTCTTTGTTGCAAATAATGAGAATGCTTATGCATGAAATATTCTTTATTATGTAAAATTTACCTTTGTTGCTAGAAGAAAGTGTACCATTGTAAAAGTGTAATTTGGAAAGGTTCTGGCTAAGGAAAGACTTGGTATTTAAGCGTGTCCATTGTGACCCACCTCTCTTTCCTGGGAATCTCCCAGATGCATGATTATAGTTGATATATATTATTCTAGCTTAAGACTATAAATGAGAAAATATTATGATGTTTATGAATTGTATTGTGATATAACATGCAAAGATTTAATGGTGACTTAAACTTATAAGAAAATGATCCTTTGGAACCATCAGACTATAGGTGGTGAAAAGTTGATTTTAGCCCCCTAACCCGTTCTCTCAAAAGGGTAGAGTCGGGACTTTAGCTTATCAAAAGGGATAAGTATATGCTAGTGACGACTAGTAAAGTATAAACTCATAACCTAAATTACTCCCACAAGGGTGGAGTATAGGGTGGCCCAAGGAAAATAATGATGATGATAAGATTTTAAGTCACCTAAGGCACTAAAGAAATGAAATATGTGCACTGTGTCCATATGTAGCTAATATTATATGACGTTCTTTTATGCATGTTATTTTGATAATGATGATGAGGAATATGACGTAATGATAAAGGAAAAGTTCATTGTAAATATGACATGTTAAGATTATGATGCATTATAAGACGCATGATTAAAAATTGACGAACCTCGGTTAAGTATTTGTCCGAACTTAAAATGAATCTTTGCATGCTCACTATTTTAGAATAATCCGGAGAATCCTGGGGACTTTGATGATGACACTGTAGAAGGAGGTACCCTACTGAGAATTCTTTAGCAAGATTCTCACTCCCTTTTCTTTATTTCCGTCATTGTCTCCAGATTCAAATGGCGACATTCGTCCTGTTCGTTGATACCCCTACTTGGAAATTCCACTATGATCCGGTGCATCGCTCGTATCATTTTGAAAGGAGGTGTGCAGTTCGTGTTTTCATTTACATAGGTCGTGCATTTGCACATCCTGTCCCTAGTTATCGATTTTCTCCTACTTCTCTCTATGGCAATGAAATGGTTTTCGAATATGCACGTCCACTTGATGAAAGGATATTACGTTCTTATCCCGCTTCATCTGCTGTCCATGGATTTCCAGAGTATGTTCCCGAGACGAGATATTCTGAAACTGATCCTTTAGAGGACGCTCCTATTCATGTATATTCTGAGAGCTCTGCTCCTACTCCCACACGTGTAAGAGAGGGTAGTGAGGAAACAGTTGTTCAGCCGAGGTTAGCAAGAAGGCCGTCCATGCGACCCCAGCCTGGTGCATCTCGTGTGTCGCCTCCCGAGGGAGCTCATTAGTGGATCGGATTTATTCCCCCATTTCCAGGACAGTGGCCATAGAAGGTTCTTAGTAGATTTATGTGTGTTCATGCACCCTAGTTTTAGGATAACCTTCCCGGCTTATGGAGTTATCTAGTTTAGGGGCATGTATTTCCTTATGTATATTTTCTTTTATGGGTTTGCATAAGACAATGATGTATGATCATAACTCACCCTCTGAGTGAGGTTATTGTATGTAAATATATGTTATAATGTGCTTATGGATGTTATATGATGGAGCCAAAGTGATATGATGTGATATATTCTTAAACGTCTTATTATACTCCGCTTACTCGTTCACGTTGTACTCGGCTCATGTTTTCAATTATTTTTTTTTTAAAAAAAATGGCTCATAATTTCACTAAGTATTTTCAAATTATGAAGAAAAAACCAAAGCAAGGAGTAAAGTCTAGTCATTAATCAGATTCAACCTAGGTGTATTTGGTTAATTACTAGGGTGTTACATCCTGAGGACGTAGATGATGACACCTAGGTAGTAGGAGGCCCTACTGAGATTCTTTAGCAAGATTCTCACTCCTTCTATCTCTTTCTTTCTGTCACATCTTCAGATGGCGACGTTCGTGATTTTTGTGGACACCCCAACATGGGAGGTGCATCATGATCCGTATCACGGGTCATACCATTTTGTGGGTCGCTGCGTCATTCATGTATTTATGTTCATTGGACGACCTTTTAGTCACCATGTACATAGTCATCGATTCTCTCCTGTCTCACCCTTCGGCGACAACTTCGTGTTCGAGCCTGTACGCCCTCGAGAGGAGCGGATCTGCCACACCCCACCGACAGCTTCTGCTATCCGGGACTACCCATAGTGTGTGCCCTACTTGCCCTCATCATTCTCCGAGACGGGCCCTTCGGAGGACTCTACCACTTAGGTACCTTCTGAGGGATCCTTCCCCATTGTGCCGATGGACGTTGGGGAGGGTAGTGAGGCTTCTATCACTCAGCCGGTATGTGGAGGACGGGTGAGGATGGTCCCCCGCCGTGGAGCTCATGCCCGACCGATGCAACGCATAGCCACCTCGGCCGAGATAGCCCAGTGGATCGGATACATCCCTCCTTTCCAGAGAGGCCCGCAGTAGGAGACGACCGTCGCGTTCTGGTGCTCGAGCTTTGACTAGGTTAGGATAGCCTTCTTTTGTCTTTAGGCTATCTATTTGTTGGCGCACTAGAGTTAGGGGAGTTCCTTTTTATGCCTTTGTTGTACTTTCATTTTCCATGTATTTTTATTTCAGTTGTACTAAACTAAGTCCTACTCTTCATGAGTGGGCATATCATATCATACAAATATGCAGTTCAGTACTAATGTGATGTGCCTTGACTTGCTTTATGTCATGATATTATGAGATGCTTGCTTTATTTTCCTTCATGCTTTATTGTTCATCAAGTCGCGCAGCTCTCACTTTGCTTTTATAATTCAAAAAAAATTTTACTAGTATTTCCGCTAAGTATTTTAAAGTAATAAGGAAACTATGGCGTAACAGACTAATGATTAACCTTAATATGTTCTAGAGTATTGGGTTAAAAATTAGGATGTTACACTTAACACAAAAGAAAGAAAAATATCTTCTTCCTCCCATGCCTCCATGATGGCCACCCATTCCTCCCATTACACCCTCACATGTGTCTTTATATACAACACATACTCAAAGAAGCCTACACTTCACCATTCCTTTTTTCTTTGGATTTGAAGACTTGTCCAAAAGACTTGTCTTGCAATTCTCTCTTCTCTCACCTCTCAAAAACTCTCTTTTCTTCCTCCTCCACCACAAGAACCACCCTTCACCACTACCTCTGAATCTTAAACCACCATAAACCACCTTCAAGAAACACAATCTTTCTACCTCTAAACACAAGAACTCAAGAACAACTTTCTATCCTTTTCTTCCCTCTTTGGCCGAAAATTGTTATTGCTCAAAGAGAAGATTTTCTTCTCATTTTCTTTCACAAAGATCAAAGCTTTTCCTTGCAACAAGAAAATACCTTGGTAGGGAATTTTCTTTGATTTTCTTTCTTATTCTCTCTTTATTTTTGAAATCATTGGAATGATTGGAAATGTTTTCTTCTTCCTTCTATGTTTGCCTTGTTAAAGAATGGTTTGATGAACTTGTGATCTTTTCTCTCCTTCCTTATCATTTTCGATTTTAGCTTCCTTTTTCCTTTCTAGTTTTGGTTTTTGTTGTCAATAAAATATTGAAGCTATGGCTTGATGATGATGGATCTTGGTAATGGTTATAAAACCATCATGTAATAGACCATTTAGAGCCCAAAGTTTTGGTTCCATTTCAGTTTTAAAAGATTGAGCAAAAAATGGAATAATATATTTATGTCATCACTTAATTATCTTAAGTTCAAGACTTACCCATTTCAACTTAAGGTTGATCGGTATTTTAGAGTTATTACTTGAAATAGGAGTCTTGAGCCTAGGACCTAAAAAAATAAAAAACAGAAATGCATTCATGTTTATTTTCTAAGTCTTTGTATTTCATATTTATATTTGAGTCTTGCATATCATATTTATTTCCAAGTCATCACCTAAAGCTTGAAGATAAGAAAATGAACTTGCATCTCATGTTTATATTTCTTGTCTAGCATGTTTACATTTCAAGTCATCACCTAAATCTTAAAGATCAAAAATGAGTTTGCATTCTCATGTTTATTTTCAAGCCTTGCATATCATATTTATATTTCCATTGCCATCACCTTATAATGCCAAAGATTAAAATGAGGCTTGCATTAGCGTGTTTAAGTTTATGCCACCACCTAAATAATCTAGAGCTTAAGACTTACCCCGTTCAACTTACATAGGAATTTCGGTTCCATGGGCATTTGTCTTTACAAATATGTTTCGGTCACAAAGGAATTAAGTTTTAAAGTTTGGTGTATTATTACTTTGAGGTTTCAAAAACTTGAGTCTTGCAATTTCCTTGAGAGAAATGGTAACTCTTAAAATGTTAAAATATGATTTACATAATCAAAACCTTATTAATGAATCCTCTGATTTTGCTACTAGCCTAAGGGTATTTACTTATATTTCAAAAGGGATAAATTGCTTTTAAGAATGTCCCATGACTTAGAATTAATTTGGAGTAGAACTACTTACTAGAGATGCCTTTTTATTACAACTTTGAATGCTTTTGGAAATTAAATTTCAGATTCTGTTCTAGCATTTCCTGTAATATCCTAATTTTTAACATAATACTCCTAGAATGTATTTAGGTTAATCATTAGTCTATTACTCTTTTAGTCTTATTCTTTAAACTTTTCTTTAAAATACTTAGCGAAAAATATAGGTAATTTTTTTTTTAAAATGTAAATGCAAAGTGAGAGCCATGCAACATGATGGACGATGAGGCATATAAAGAAATAAGGCACAAGATCAAATAAACATCTGTCAGGACATAAAGCATGTAATTGCACGATAAAACTAACTGCATATATATATATATATATATTCCCACTCATGAAAAGCGGGACTTAGTTAGTACAACATAGAAATAAATACATCCGAAATGAAAATACAACAGAAAGAAAAATGCAACAGAAAGCGAAAAAGGAAACTCCCCTACCCAAGTGCATCTAAAATGGATAACCTTTACGTTTTAGGTGATAGCCAAAAATAAATATGCTAGGCAAGGAAAGTAAATATGAATGCAAGTTCATTTTATATTCTTCACTAGAACTCTTGCAAGACTTTAAAAGAACTTAAACCTCAACCCAAACTTATCATAGCAAGGCAAAACAAGCTTTAGAGTTCTTGTACCAAGGTTTACAAAGAAACCATATGGTGTGAAATTCATCATCAAGCTCTAAGGAAATGGATTAAAAGAACAAATCAAGTTAACATTCCCTTGTACCCTTAAAAATGAAAACTCAAAAACTCAAAGAAAAGGAAAGATGGCCGAAAACTTAAAGGAAAGAAAAAGGAAAGAAACTGAAACCATGAGCAAGGAAAGGAACCATTTTGAAACTCTAGAGACCATGATCTTGATGATGTATTAACACCAACATCATGTGTCCTTATCATTGAGTTCACATATTCATTTTAGGACATCATCAAAGTTAAGTTTCTCAAGAATAAGAAAAGAAGAAACCAAAAACATCTTTTACTCAAGAACCAAGATCAGGCTTAAGAGGTTACACAAGTGATGAATATCATCATGGATTCCTCATCATTAAGCTCTCATTTCCAAGTTCCCAAAGGCTCTTGGCCGAAAATCAAAGAAGGAGATAAGAAGTTCTAAAAAGTTTTAAGAGAAATCATAAAGCACAATACTAAACAAGAACTTTAATAAATGAAACACTTAGAACAAAATCCCTACCAAGTGACTTGAGGTTGAGATGAGTGAAGAAGATGAAGAAATTGAAGAAGAGGAACTCTTGAACTTGAGAGAAAAAGAAAAGCTCAAAGTGCTCTTGAAAACTTAAACTTAGCAAATGAACTAAAAGTCATTCAAGTTCATCCAAGCATGCTATTTATAGAGACATGAAACAAATGAGAGGTGTAAATGGAGGGAGGACTTTCAGCCAAGTCCCATGATTTCCATGAGGTGAGATGTTGTGTTCTTGAAGCATGGTGAGGTATGGCTCAAAGCATGGTTTAAGGCATGGTTCTTTCAGTGTTTCAAATTTCAAACATGTGATGGAAATGGTGGGAGAGGTGGCCGAATTGCATCATCCAAGGGAAGAGGAAAATCTTTCTTTTTAATTGTGGTATAGAGTTTTGTTTAGGTGTGTCTTTAATTAGGCTTAAGTTTAGGAATTTATGAGAAAGTGTTTAGGTGACTAAGGATGTAATTAAGGATTTCAAGACAAGGTTAGGGAGTGCTCTTGCTTCATTAGTGAGATAAAAACTCATTTTAGTGTATAAATAATTCTAGACACAATTCCTTAATTTAAGGAATTGGAGAGAGAAAATACTATTCAAGATTCCAAGACTATGAATCTTGAGTTTTAAAAAGAGATTTAGATTTAATCTAAGCAATTTTAGGTTCTAATTAATTTTAATGACTTATTTTGACTCTAGATTAATTATGGAAATTAATTAATCTTTGATTAGAGCCTAATATTACTTAGGTTTGCTTAATTACATCTTAAGCTCAAACGACACTATTCCAGGGGCAAAATTGTAATTTTTCATAAAAACTGCCTGGGACCACCGGGACTTAAATAGATACTTTTAAACACATGAAAACATCATTTTAAACCGTTGGGGGAAAGTTTCGGGATCGAACGACACCTTTACCCACGTAAAAACGCTATAGAGGTATTGTGGTCATTTTGACCCGAAATTGCAGAAAATAAGATTTTCGTTCCCGAAATCACTCAAGGACCATTTAATCCCCTTCAAACATTGAGTTGACCTTTCAAGGACTGCCGGGCCAGCTATCATCGAATTCCGGGCAGAAAATGACCTCAGGGACATTTTAGTTATTTTTCTCTTAGATAGAAAATCGGGGCGTTACATTTCCAGATTTATTACATGCTGTTTGGAATAGGTTAAATGTGTGAAAAATTGCTAGTAATGTTGTCATAATCATTCTTAACACTTTAGGCAAGACTAGTAACTAAAAAGGATAAAAAATGTGACTTCTAGAGCTTTCTAAAATTGAAATTATAGATTCTGTTTCAATATATTTAGAATGAGTAGAAATGTGTTTTATTATGTGTATATGTGTAAGAACCACTGATAAATGGTTTAGGAATTAATTCTAGCATCTTAGGAAAAGCTGGTAATGGAAAAGGGTAAAAAATGTAACTTCTAGAACACCGAAATTGTGTGATTTCAAACGTCGTCCAATCTATCCAGCACTGTTTAATAATGTTCATGAGGTTAAAAATTAGAGGAAATCATGGTAATTGATCCCTTAGATGCATCAAATAATAATTACAAAAGTTAGCTTTTACCGATTTGTAGTTTGACTTGTTTAAGTGCTAATGAGCAATTACCGATAACTTGAGAATAAAACTATGGATGATGATCTTTTAGTACGTTAAGTATATATAAGTTGAGCATAGCATGTGCATTAGCTAAGTTCGGTCCTTGAAATCCGGTGCATTGGGTAATAGCATGATTATTGTTATGAGGTGTTGATTATGTTTATGGTTACGGCTATATGTAAAGAATGTGATGCATGCTTATGTGATCAATTGCATATTGAGTTATGGTATGAGATAATTATGCTAAGATGATTGAGATGCATGGCTTATAACGATTATGAGCATAATATGTTGAATGATAAGTTATGATCGCATCTTATCCCTAAAGGACATAAAACACATGGAAGTAATCCTTTAATTTCCTTTAATTAAAGGTTATGAGAGGTGAGCCATTATCAACCCTTGAGCCTTCTCTAATGGAAGGTTATGAAAGGAGAGCCAATAATTGGCCCTTGAGCCTTCTCTAATTAAAGGTTATGAAAGGTACTCCACTGTGAAAGTTGCATATTCATGAATAGAAAGTGATACATTTTTCCCCTTCGATTACCCTATGTTAAATCTAGCACAGGCTAGTTAGGTTGAGCTCATCCTAGCCGATTGGTGTTGTGGAGTTTTGGTGTTGCGTTTAAAATCGCCGGGGATGTAACGCCCCGATTTTCTGTCTGAGTGGAAAATGACCGAAATGCCCCTGAGGTCATTTTCGGCCCGGAATTCAAGGATGGCTGACCCGGCAGTTCTCGAAGGGCCAACTCAATGTTTGAAGGGGATTGAATGACCTTTGAGTGGTTCCGGAGGCGAAAGTCTCATTTTCTACAGTTTCGGATCAAAATGACCAAAATACCCTTATAGCGTTTTACGCGGGTAAAGGTGCCGTTTGAGCCCGAAACTTTCCCCAGAGGTTTAAAACCATGTTTTTACATGTTTCAAAACATCTGTTTGAGTCCCGGTAGTCCCGGGCAGTTTTAGCGCAAAATTATGATTTTGCCCCTAGAATAGTGTTTTTGAGCTTAATGATGTAATTAAGCAAACCTAAGCAATATTAGGCTCTAATCGAAGATTAATTAATTTCCATAATTAATCTAGAGTCAAAATAAATTATTAAAATTAATTAGAACCTAAGATTGGTTAGATTAGATTTAAATCACTTTTCTAAAACTCAAGATTTCACTCTTGGAATCTTGAATAGTGTTTTCTCTCTCAAATTCCTTAAATCAAGGAATTGTGTCTAGAATTGTTTATACACTAAAATGAATTTATAACTCACTAATGATGCAAGAACACTCCCTAATTATGTCTTGACAACCTTGATTACCCATTTTCTCACCTAAACACTTTCTTACAAATTCCTAATCTTAATCCTAATCAAAGATACACCTAAACACAACTCTAAACCACAATTAAAATGCAAGAAACCCTCCTCCCATGGCTGATGCATTTCGGCCCTCTCTCTCTCAATTACCACACATGTTGAATTGTTTCTCACTCAAAGAACCATGCTTGAGGCCATGCCTTGAACCATACCTTACCATACTTTGAACCATACCTCACCATGCCTCAAGACCACATTATCTCACCTCATGGAACTCATGGGCTCCCTCCATTCTGCATGGCCGGAGCCTCCCCCCTCAAATGCACCTTTCGTTTGCTTCATTTCTCTATAAATAGCTTGCTTGGGTGAACTTGTATCATTTTGGGTTCATTTGCTAAGTGTAAGTTTTCAAAGATACACTTCAAAGTTTCCTTTTTCTCTCAAGTTCAAGTCTTTAAGTTCTTCATCCTCTTTTCTCATTCCAACCTCCTAATCACTAGGTAGGGATTTTCTTTCAAGAGTTCTTTCATTTAAAGTTCTTAATTTCTTTATGTGTTCTTAGTTTCTCTTGAATCCTTTCTAGAACTTCTTTTCTTTTCTTCTCCTCCTTGTGTTTCGGCCATGAGCCCTTTGAGAGCAAAGGAATAAGAGCTTGATGATGAGGTTCCATGATGATAATGTTCATCACTTGGATAATCTCTAAAGCTTGATCTTTTTTCTTAAGTTAAAGATGTTTTCTTTGTTCTTTCTTCTTGAACTTTGAAACCTTTCACCATGATGATATTTTAAAATGGTTAACATGAACTCAAAGATGAGAGCTCATGATGTTGGTGTTAATGCATCATCAAGATCATGGTCTCTAGAGTTCCAAATGTTTCTTTTCTTCTCCAACAATTTCGGTTCTTCTTCCTTTTCTTTCTTTATGATTTTCGGCCATGTTGGCCAAGGGAACTCACAATGGCTTGATGATGAGAGCTTCTAGATGATGACTATGTGTTCATCACAATGAGGCCTCTAGTGTAACACCCTAATATTCGACCCAATACTACCGGGTAATGCATTACTTAGGCCAAATATTAGACATTACTTACTGTCATGGTTCTTTTTACTTGGAGAAAATAAGTTAACGAAAATACGAGCCAATTTTTTTTTTCAAAACATTACTTAAAATAGAAGCCGCGCGTATCTTACCGGGTCGGTATCATAAAGTGCAGAAATATAAACATAGAAGTGGCTCCGAATCATAACATCATCACAACTGAAATACTTCATATATAATATGCCTACCCTACGGGGCAGGACTATTTAAGTACTTAATAAACATGAATACAACGGAAATACAGAATACATGGAAATGAACTAGAAAGAAACATCCCTACCCATGTACAACCTATGGTGGATAACCTCAACACAAAAGAGGTTTCATCCATACTACGTGTCGTGCGTGCACTAAGGGCTACCCTCCAATTTCTACAGCAGAATCACGGGTATGGAGGAACGTAGCCAATCCACGGGCAAAGCTCGGCGGGTGCAGGCATGCCCTGTGACTAAACGTGTCGTCCACGCCGGGGTCGTGGTCCGGGCACTAAAGCCCTTCGACGCTGAGTGACTGTCTCCTCGCTGCCCATCGGTCGCCGAGGCGGAGTGGGGGTAGAGTCCTTGTGGTCCATGGGGGAGTCCTCTACAGGGTCCTCTTCCGAGTGCTGCGACAGTGGCACATACTTCGGTATGTCAGCTGAACCGGCAGAGTGGGTCCGTAGGTTCCTCTCATGTCATGCCCGTGCACGCTCAAAAATCGTGGGGTCACCATAGGGGGATGTCGGGGAGAAGCGATAACTATATATGGGGTGTGCAAACGGCCGTCCCAAAAACATGAAGATGCGCACAGTACATCGGCCCTCAAAATGGAATGACCCATGTTTCGGGTCATGGTGGACCTCCCACCGAGGTGTATCAACGAACAGCACGAATGTTGCCATCTCGCTCTGAAGACGTAATGGAAAGAAAGAGATAGAGGGAGTGAGATTCTTACTAAAGAAACTCAGTAGGGTTCTCCTCCTATCCTAGGTGTCATCATCTACGTCTCCAGGTATCTCGGGTTATTTATAAAACCATGGACATATATTGGTTCAATTATGAGTTTTCTAATGTCTCAATTTCCGAGATCCGTTCCTTTTAACATATCACTCTGTAGGACTTCAATCATATAACTTGGATCATAGAACATAAATCATATAACTTGGATCATAGAACATAAATCATATAACTTGGATCATAAAACATAAATCATGTAACTTGGTACTTGGCACATGGTGACTTATCTTGGTTACTTAGGTGACATTAAAACTTTTACTTAAACTGGGGCCACCCTAATATTTCTCCCTTTTGAGAAATCTCTAGGCTATAAGCTCATACCACACTAGTCGTCACTAGTATCTAGACTTTTATCCCTTGGGATAAGTCAACTTCCCGACTTTAAGTACGGGTTTAGGGGGCTAGAATCACATTGTCCCCACCCTTAGTTTGGTGGTTTCAAAGGATTACATTCTCATATTTTAAGTCACCCTAAGTTTAACATGTTACTTCAAGATGCCACATAATTAATGCATAACACATAATTACCACTTTGGCATCTCTAAGGTCCTTTTAAAGAAGCAATAACATGAGATTATAAACCATCACATAAGGGTAATAGTTCACATGGCACCACATACGTCATGAGCTAACACATCAATTCATCATGAAATGAGAGGCACATAATCATCCCTTAAGGTAAAAATCCCTAAATCGGGTAACCACAAACTTCCAAATTATTTTCTTATACCTCTAAGGGATTGATTAACCTCATTACCATGATTTATTAAGTCCTAAAACCCAATTAATCATGGCTGGACAGCATTGGCAGTAAGCTTGTATTAGATGAATTACGGTGTTCTAGAAGATGCGTTTTAAACCCTTTCTCACATCCGACTTTTTCTATGATGCAACAATTAATACCTAAGCCAATTATGAGTCACTTTCACTAATCTAGACATCATATAATGTGATTCTATGGATGTTTAATCAATCTGGACAGAATTCATATTTTCCATACCTATGGGGTTCTAGAATTCACATTTCAAGCAATTAAAGTAACCAAACATGCTCTAAAATGTCTAGAACAATTAGCACATACTTGGCAAGGTATTCAAACATATTTAGACCACCTAAAACATAATTTAAGGTGTTGGAAATGATCATGGCAGAACCAAAATTGGTAAGTCATCAAATCATGTGTAAACTTTCTTTTTCATGTACATAGGTAACTAGTTTTTCTTGGAACAATTTTAGGACTTCAAAAATACCCTGGAAATCAATTTAACTTGTCAAGAACTTTCATAAAATACATAGGGTAGCAACTTTTTAATTTTACTCATGGTTGAAACTTCTAAATATAAGGACATACTCAAAGATACTTTCAAATGTCACTTATGTTTAGGAAAGACTTAAAACATAAACTATAGGCTCTTATGTCTAATGAAAAACTCATCCTAGAGCTTTCATCATCACATGGCCGAATGCATTTCAAGAAGATGCCTTCTTGATTTAACTTTTCTCAAGATGAAAAGGGCAAGTCTTTGAGCTCTAGTCTCTTAGGTGATGACATAAAAGTAAACGTGCTATGCATTCCATTTTATTCTTCATTAGAAAGTAAAGTAAGAGCTTCAAAGTAAATATGAAATGCAAGAACTTGAAATTAAATATGCAAAGCTCAAAGTAAATATGCAAGTTCCATTCTTTATTTTAGTGCTCTAGGCCCAGCAACAATCGACTTTAAGGCCGAAATAGAAAGGCTTCGAGATTATTTTAGGTGATATGCAAGCTCTCGTTTTACATCTTTAAGTTCTTAAGTGATGACTTAAAATATAAACATGGAATGCGAAGCTTGGAATTTAAACGTGCATTATGTAAGTTCATTCCTTATCTTGGGGTTTAGTGATAGCATAGAAATAAACATGCTATGCAAAGCATAAAGTAAACGTGAATACAAGTTACTTTTATCTTGTCTAGAGCTCTTGCAAGACTTTTAAAAAGAACATAGTTCTAACCCAACCTCATCCTCACAAGAAAAGAGAACTACTAGTACTAGAATACTTAAAATGAATCATGACCTTAAAAACTTGAAGATGGCCGAATCTTTATCAAGAAGAATAAACCATTTTTGAACTCTAGGGACCAAGATCTTGATGATTCAAACACCAACATCTCAAGTCCTCATCATTGAGTATTTTACTATGCTTTAAACTTCCATCAAAATCAAACTCATGGTAAACATAAAGGAATAAAACCGAAAACATACTTGGTCTAGGAACCAAGTCCAAGTTCTAGAGTTTTGTTCATGTGACATACATCAACATGAAGCCCTCATCATCAAGCTACCATTTTTTTCAAGTTCCAAAGGCCTTCATGGCCGAAACCTCAAAGAAAAGAGATGGAGTTTTCAAAGGTTCAAGAGAAACACAACTATTTCTTGAGTAAAACTTGGAAATAATAAACTTTTCTTAAGAAAACTCAAGCTTTAGAGGTTGTTGAGTGACAAGCACCCTCATGACAACCTCATCATCAAGCTTTCATTTTTCTCATGGGTTTAGGCCCTCATGGCCAAAACATTAAAGGAGAAAGGAGAAGTTCAAACATTCAAGAGAAACATAACCTCATGTTCAACTAAACTTGTAAAAGATGAAACCTTTCTTTGAGAAAAACTCAAGCTTTAGAGGCCTCATGTGAGATGAACTCATGGTCACTTCTAGAAAGCACTCATCATCAAGCCATCATGTTCAAGGCCTTGAGGCCAAAAATGAAAGGAAAAGAAAAGGAAGAAACCGAAAATGAAGAAGCAACATGGAGGTTCCACCTTTCATCATTTCCCAACAAGATTCAACATAGAAATGAAAAACATATTTAGAAAAGTTCCCTACCTTGTGGTTTTTGAAAAGAAGAGGAAGAACTTGAGCTTGAAGAACTCTTGGAAGCTTGAGAGAAACCTCAAAGTGCTCTAAACTCTAAGCTTTAGTAAAATGAACAAAGGTGCTTCAAGTTCCCTAAGCTACCTATTTATAGAGAAGTAAAATAAATTGAAATGATGGTGGCCTTTTGGGGGGAAGCATTCGGCCACTTTACAGCCACATGGGGGAGGAAATATCTTTGTTCAAAGCATGGTGTTAGTCATTCAAAGCATGGTAAAAAGTCTAGCTATGCATGTCCTAAAGTATGGCTAACAATGTAGCTTATTTCCAAACCTTTTAAATGAATAAAATCATAAAATTTTGGGCTGTAAAGGAGTGGAAAAAACCATGCATTCCATGTCAAAAAAAAGAAGAAAATATTTTCTAATCTTGAATTTCCAAAGCATAGGTAAGGTGGTGTAAGACATGGTGTCTTGAAAAGTTTGATTGAAAGCTTGAATGACCACAAAAATAATTCATTCTTTTTGAATTTGAATGACATAAATATTTTTAATTTAGAAATGAATTGAAAACCTTGATTGATGTATGACAACTTTTCTTGGAAGAGAAAGCATTTTTGGGAAAGAAAATGTGAATAGTGAAAATACTATTCATAGTTGCTTTTTCTTTAAAGAAAGGAAAGAATTAGAATTGAGTTGAAAATTTCCCTAAGCAATTTTAGGTTCTAATTAACCTTAAATAATTATTTTAGCTTTAGATTAATTAAGAAAATTAATTAACCTTTCATTAGAGCCTAATATCGCTTAGGTTTGAGTTAAATAACTCGTTAGGCTTAAAATGCACTAAATAGGGGTAAAATCGTAATTTTTACCAAAAGTTGCCCGAGACCTTCGGGACTTAGATCAACATGGTTCATGCCTTAAAACATCATTTTTGATCTCCGGGACGAGTCCGGGTCGGAGTCAAAACTTAAAACGGCCTCAAATCAAGTTAGGGGTATTTTGGTCATTTGTGCACAGAAATCTCAGAAATAAGGTTTTTTTGCTCCGTTGGACATTCACAATCATACAATCCCCTTCATATAACATAGGAAACCTATGAGGATGGCCAAAGCCGGCCGTCCTCGTGTTTCGGGTAAAAATGACCTCAGGGGCATTTTGGTCATTTAAAAGTTTAGAGAAAAACGGGGCGTTACATCTAGAGCTTGAGTTTTAATAAAAATGCTATCTATGTTTACATTTCAAGAAAAGAAACTTTGTGTTTAAAGAACCCTTGAGGTTCACTCTTGTTTTTCTTTATCTTGTCATGATGAGTTTGGGTTGAGGTTTAAGTTCCTTTAAAGTCTCGTATGAGCTCTAATAAGGAACAAAATGAACTAGCATTCATATTTAAATTCAAGCTTATGCACTGCATATTTAATTTGAGCTTTGCATTCATATTTAATTTCCAAGCCATCACTTAAAGTTAAAGGCTAAAGAATGGAGTGCATCTCATATTTATATCCTTGTCTAGCATATTTACCTTTCATCACTAAAGAACATAAAGATCTAAAATGAGGATTGCACTATCACTTAACTAAATCTCAAAGCCTTTCTATTTCGGCCTTAAAGTCGATTGTTGCTGGGCCTAGCGCACTAAAATAAAGAAATGAACTTGCATATTTATATTCCAAGTCTTGCATATTTATTTCAAGCCATGCATTTTTATATTCAAGTCTAGCATGTTTACTTTAAGCTCTCACTTTAATTTGTAATGAAGAATAAAAATGAAGTGCATAGCATGTTTAAATTATGTCATCACTTAAAAAGATCTTAGAGCTCAAAGACTTGCCCATTTTATCTTAAGTTAAAGTTTAATGAGGGAGCATTCTTTGAATGCATGATTTCGGCCATGAAGTGATGATGAACTTGGAATGAGTTTCACCTAGCTTCAAGGGCCAATAAGTCAAGTTTTAAGAAATCCTTTTAAAGCTCATGAATTTGTTTAAGTTTAAGACCAACAAGGTTCTATGAATTTAACACTCTTTTAAGGAGGGATTAAGTGGTCACTGACCTAAGGATGTGTGTTTAGTCTCTATGACATGATAAAATGGTTTGCAAAAGAGTTTTAGAAGTCTTGAAAATGATTCCAAGAGAAACTAGTAACTTATTTGTTTTAAAAATATCAAGTTATGTATCTTTTTGGGATTTAATGTTTCGGTTCTTCCATGATGTGTTTGCTGCCATGTGATGATGTTTGATGTGTTTGAATGAGTAAAAATTATGTATGATAAAGTAGGAACATTTTTATGCAAGATAAGAAGGAAACTAGCTTTCTAGGAAAACCATAAAGTCAAGATTTAGCATAGTTTATCCCATTTAGTTATGGACACTGCCCAAAATGTTTTAATGGGGACATAATCAGATTAGGATTGATTAATTATGAAAAATTTGGTTATATTTGAAGTAGGAATGAATTTTAGCACCTATAGAGAAACTAGTAACTAGAAAACCGTAAAACCGCAATTCTAGAACACTTAGAACATTTAATTCTTAGATTCTGTCCAGCAACTTTATAATGTAGACAACATGGTTTATAATTAGTTCCTTGATATAGGAATGACTCATAATTGGTTTAGGTTTAACTTATAGCGCGTTAGGCGAAGACAGAACCAAGAAAGGGTCTAAAACGCATGTTCTAGAACCCCGTAATCATAAGTTTATAACGCTGCCCCTAAGGAATGATATCGTCCAGATTTAATAGAGAGCATAAATAAATGATAAGATTTGGTAAGAGAGAACCCTTAGGTGCATAAAAGTTTGATAGAAGATGATAGGTTAACTACATCATAAGTTTAAGGCCCGTAAGGGTCAGAGCATAAAATACCGTAGGATCAAGTGCATAACAAACTTTTAATGTTGCTTGTGAAAGTATGAGGATGATTATGTGATTGCATGAAAGTATGATGAAGGATGCATGTTTGATTGACTTATGTGGCATAAAGAAGAATTTGGAAGAAATTCGACATGCTACAGTTATGCTGTCGAATTTCTGACAAATTCAGGATTTAGAAAGTTTTTGAAAACCTATGAAATTTTTATGAGGTACTAAGATGGGTTCTCGGATGACACCAGTTTGGCCGAGCACCTCCAGAGAACTCATGTGACATTGGTACCAAGATTTAATTCTTGGGTGACACCGGTTCGGCCGAGCACCCCCAAGAAATGCCCCCTAGCCCGTACTGGATAAGTCGGGATTATGTTTATGATTATGTTACGCTTATCGAGATTGATAAGTAAGAACTAGTGACGACTAGTTGTGGTATGAGCTCATAACCTAGAGATGTGACACGTTCTGGGTGACACCGGTTCGGCAGAGCACCCCAGAGCGCTTGTCTTTTAGGGTGGCCTATGAGAAAGTTATGATGATTATGTCACAAAGAGAATTTATTTGCCACTTTATGCCACTACTATTATGATGTTCCCAAATATATGATGATTATTCTTGGATTAAGTAGAACCATGCATACATTCTTTAACATGCTTGCATCCATGACATTAAGAATCATGCTAAAATGAACGGACCTTGGCTAAATTATGTTTTAGAACCTAAAAATGGACTTAATGCATGCTCACTTATTTTGTGTAACTAAACCCAAGGTTCCTGAGGACGTAGATGATGACACCTAGGTAGTAGGAGGCCCTACTGAGATTCTTTAGCAAGATTCTCACTCCCTCTATCTCTTTCTTTCCGTCACGTCTTCAGATGGCGACGTTCGTGATTTTTGTGGACACCCCAACTTGGGAGGTACATCATGATCAGGATCACAGGTCATACCATTTTGTGGGCTGCTGCGTCGACCGAGTGTTTATGTTCATTGGACGGCCCTTTAATTACCCCGTACATAGCCACCGATTCTCTCCTGTCTCACCCTACGGTGACGACTTCGTGTTGGAGCGCGCACGTGTAACACCCCGATTTTTCTGTCCGAGGGCAATGACCAAAATGCCCCTGAGGTCGTTTCCTGACCCGAACTCGAGGGTAACCAACTCGGTCATCCTCGAAGGGTCAACTCAATGTTTGAAGGGGATTGAATGGCCTTTGAATGCTTTCGGAAGCGAAAATTTCGTTTTAGCGATTTCGGTCAAAATGACCAAAATACCCTATATAGCGTTTTTACGCGGATAAAGGTGCCGTTTGAGCCCTAACTTTCCCAAGAGGTTTAAAAACATGTTTTCATGTGTCTAGAGGTCTCTGTTCAAGTCCCGGTGGTCCCGGGCAGTTTTAGTGCAAAATTACGATTTTGCCCCTAGAATAGTGTTTTTGAGCTTAATGACGTAATTAAGCAAACCTAAGCAATATTAGGCTCTAAACGAAGATTAATTTATTTCCCTAATTAATCTAGAGTCAAAATAATTTATTAAAGTTAATTAGAACCTAAAATTGCTTAGATTAAACATTAAATCCCTTTTTAGAACTCAAGACTCCTAGTCTTGGAATCTTGAATAGTATTTTCTCTTTCCAATTCCTTAAATCAAGGAAATGTGTCTAGAGTTGTTTAGACTCTAAATTGAGGATTTAACTCACTAATGGTGCAAGACCACTCCTTAATTATGTCTAGACCACCTTAATTACCCATTTACCTTACCTAAACACTTTCTTACAAATTCCTAATCTTAAGCATAATCAAAGATACACCTAAACACAACTCTAAACCACAATTAAAATGCAAAGAAACCTCCCCCATGGGCTGATGCATATTCGGCCATCTCTCTCCAATTACCACACATATTAAATTGTTTTCTCACTCAAAGAACCATGCTTGAGCCATACCTTGAGCCATACCTCACCATGCTTTGAACCATACCTCACCATACCTCAAGAACACATTATCTCACCTCATGGAACTCATGGAAAGCCTCCAATCTGCACCCTCATGGCCGAAACCCCTTCACCCATGAGCTCCCTCCATTTGTTTCATTTCTCTATAAATAGAATGCCTTGAGGAGCTTGCACCACTTTTAGATCATTTGCTAAGTTTAGAAAACACTCAAAGCTTTTCTTTTCTCTCAAAGTTCTAGTGTTCTTCAAGTTCTTCAAGCTCTTCAAAGTTCTTCATCATCTTCATCTTCTTCTTCCATCTTCAAGTTCATCACACCAAGTAGGGATTTTCTTTCATGTATTCTTTTCTTTAAAGTTCTTGTTTCAAGCTTGATGTTCATAGTTTCTCTTGCTTCTCTTTAGAACTTCATTTCCACTCCTTTTTCCTTTTCATTTTCGGCCATAGGCCTTAGAGAACAAAGGAATGAGAGCTTGATGATGAGAGTTTCTTGATGATGAGAGTTTCATGATGATGTTCATCACTTGAAACAAACTCTAGAGCTTGATCTTTGTTCTTGAGCAAAAATGTTTCTAGTTTTTCCTTCCTTGAACTCTTGAGAACTTTAGCTTTAATGATGTTTTAAAATGGCTCTATGAACTCAATGATGAGGACTCATGATGTTGGTGTTAATATATCATCAAGATCATGAACTCTAGAGTTTTAAAATGTTCCTTTTTCTTCTTGAAGATTTCGGCCATTTCCTTAAATTTTTCTAAGCTTCATGGTTTGATTTCCTAAAAATATTATGTTAAGTTTTAAAGAACTCTAAGCTTGACTTTACCTTGTTTGGATGAGTTTGGGTTATGGTTTAAATTCCTTTAAAGTCTTGTTAAGAGCTCTAGAAGGATAAAATGAACTTGCATAATTTATTTTATGCTTACATCCATATTTACATTCTTGCTATGCATCTTTACTTTCTAGCTATCACTTAAGAACATAAAGATTAAAATGGAACTTGTATCATCACTTAATTTAATTCTCGAAGCCTTTCTATTTCGGCCTTAAAGTCGATTGTTGTTGGGCCTAGAGCACTAAAATAAAGAATTGAACTTGCATTATCACCTAATTAATTTCTCGAATGCCTATCTATTTCGGCCTTAAAGTCGATTGTTGTTGGGCCAAGAGCACTAAAATAAAGAATTGAACCATGCATATTTACCTACAAGCTTGCATCGTCTAAATTTATGCCTCAGATATTTACTTTCAAGCTTGCACGTTTAAGTTTATGCCTTGCATATTTAAATTTAAGTCATCACTTTACTTTGTAAACAAGATTCAAAATGAAAAGCATGAACACGTTTAGTTTATGTCGAAACTTAAGAACCTAGAGCTCAAAGACTTGCCCATTTCATTCCAAGTTAAAGTTTAATGTGAAACCATTCTTTCAATGCATAATTTCGGCCAAGTAGTGATGATGGACTTGCAATGAGTTTTCATCTAGCTACTAGGACCGATAGTCTATGTTTTAAGTTTTCCTTAAAGCTTTACAAATCTTTATAAGGTTATGTCATCACAAGTTGTGATTTTATTATCTTTTAGGGGATGGAATATGTTTTGGTCAGTGACCTAAGGCTTCACTTAGCCTCTTGATGAATTAAAATGTTTTGCAAAGAGTTTTAGAAGTTCTAGATCGATTCCAAGAGAAACTAGTTAACTTATGTACCTAGAAATGTTAATTTAACTCTCTCATTTAAGTTAAATGTTTTCGGTTCTGATGTGATGAATGTGATGCTGTATGATGATGTTTTGATGTGTTGGAATGTGTGAAAATATCATATGATGATGTAGAAGCGATCCTATGCATGATAGGTAAGAAACTAGCTAACTAGAAATACCGTAAAGCTAGAATTTAACATAGTTTTGACCCATTTGTTTATGGAACTTTTCCAAACTGTTTTAATGGGGACATAATCAGATTTAGATTGTTTAGACATGAAAAACTTGGTATCATTTGAGTTAGAATTGAATTCTAGCACCTATGGGGAAACTAGTAACTAGAAAACCGTAAAAATACAAATGTAGAACTCTTAGAACATTTAATTTTCTGGATTCTGTCCAGCACCCTTACAACATGGTAAACATGATTAATAATTAGTCCTTAAGCATAGGAATTCCTCATAATTGATTTAGATTTAATATATAGCTTTCAAGTAAAAACGGAACCAAGAAAGGGTCTAAAACGTAAGTTCTAGAACCCCGTATTCACATGTTAGGATTTCCACCCTATGCTATTCAGATTTAAAAGTAAAATGAGAGGATTATGAATGATGTTTAATTATGAGCCTTAGGTGCTTAAAATATGAACGACGGATGTAGAGAACTATATCTCAAGATTAAGACCCGTAAGGGTCAAAGCATAAGCTACCGTAAGGGTAAGCGTTTGGATGTTTTATGATGATGCATGAAGTATGCAAATGATGATTATGTTATTCATATGAGGCATTTATGAGGTTATATGTTTATGTGGCATAAAGCAAATTTGGAAGGAAATTCGGTGCAATGACCATTGTGCCGCCGAATTTCCGACAAATTTGGGGACTTAAAGAGATTTTGAAAATTAAGGTACTAAGATGGGTTCTAGGATGACACCGGTTCGGCCGAGCACCTCCATAGAACTCATGTGACATCGGTACCATTTTATACTCTTAGGTGACACCAGTTCGGCCGAGCACCCCTAAGAGGTTTGCCCCCTAACCCGTACTCAGATAGTCGAGATTTATGATTTATGATACGCTTATCGTTAAGTAGTAAGTAAGAACTAGTGACGACTAATTAAGGTATGAGCTCATAACCTAGATGTATGACACGTTCTGGGTGACACCGGATCGGCCGAGCACCCCCAGTTCGATTGTCTTTTAGGGTGGCCCATGAGGAAGAGAAGTTTCATGATTATGATTATGTCACTAAGTTTTGTCCCATATGAATGTTACTATTGCCACTTTATGCCACCAAGAATGATGATGCTTGATGTTATGTTTTATGTATGTGCATTAGGTAGTGCCATGCATACATTTTCTATTATGTTGCATCCATGACATTAAGATCATCCTAAAATGAATGGACCTTGGCTAAAATATATTTTAAAGTTTAAATGAACCTAATACATGCTCAGTCATTTTGTATAAATAAACCCAAGGTTCCTGAGGACGTAGATGATGACACCTAGGTAGTAGGAGGCCCTACTGAGATTCTTTAGCAAGATTCTCACTCCCTCTATCTCTTTCTTTCCGTCACGTCTTCAGATGGCGACGTTCGTAGTGTTCGTGGACACGCCGACATGGGAGGTGCACCATGACCCGGACCACGGGTCATTCCATTTTGTGGGTCGATGCACAGTTAGAGTATTCATGTTTATGGGTCGACCCTTCACTCCCCCTGTACATTCCCATCGTTTCTCCCCCGTCTCACCTTTTGGCGATGACCTGGTATTCGAGCGCGCCCGCCTCCTAGAGGAGAGGCATCGCCGTACGCCATCATCCACGTCCGCGCCGAGACTACCCCAAAGATGTGCTCTGCTGTCTGGCCATCCTTTTCGGAGACGGATCCTTCCGAGGATTCGGCAACCCAGGCACCCTCCTAGGGATCTTCCCCCTCCATACCTATGGACTTTGGAGAGGATAGCGAGTCCACCGTGACTCAGCCGAGGCGTGCACGATGACCGGAGATGCGGCCATACCCCGGGGCTCACACTCGATCCCCGCTCTGCCTCTTCACGCCCGAGGAGCTCGCCCAGTTTCCCGGATATCTGCCTCGATCACGAGATAGTCGCCAGTAGGAGGCCGTGGATGGCCCGAGTTAGAGCACACACCACTTAGATGGGGATAAAACCTTCTTTTGTTTAAAGGTTTCCCATTAGATGCACTCGGGTAGGGGAGTAGATTATGTTTATGCTTATGTTGTACTTTCTTTTATGCATTTCCCTTGTACTAAATTAAGACCCACACTTATAAGTGGGCAAGTTATATATATATGAGATGATATTCAGTGATGTTCATGTTGTGCCTCATGTTATGATGTTGTGAGATAATTGTTTCACTTTACATGGTGTACCGCTTATCGCATCACGCGGCTCTCACTTTTGTTTCAAAAAAAAAAAAAAAAAAATTACCCGTATTTTCCGCTAAGTAATTCAAAGTTAAATGAGAACTATGAAGTAACAGACTAATGATTAACCTAAATATGTTCTAGAGTATTGGGTTAAAAATTAGGATGTTACAGCACGTCCCCGAGAGGAGCGGATCCGCCGCATCCCACCGACGGCCTCTGCCATCCGGGACTACCCACAGTATGTACCCCGCTCGCCCTCATCCTTCTCCGAGACGGACCTTTTGGAGGACTCTGCCACTCAGGTACCATCCGAGGGATCCTCCCCCACTGTACCGATGGACGTTGGGGAGGGTAGCGAGGCTTCCGTCTCTCAGCCAGTACGTGGAGGACGGGTGAGGATGACTCCCCACAGTGGAGCTCACGTCCGACAGATGCAGCGCATTGCCACCCCGGCCGAGATCGCCCAGTGGATTGGGTACATCCCTCCTTTCCAGAGAGGCCCGCAGTAGGAGACGACCGTCACGATTCTGGTGCTCGAGCTTGACTAGACTAGGATAGCCTTCTTTTGTCTTTAGGGCTATTCATTTGTAGGCGCACTAGAGTTAGGAGAGTTTCTTTTATCACCTTTGTTGTACTTTCGTTTCCATGTATTTTCATTCTAGTTGTACCAAACTAAGTCTCGCTCTTTGTGAGTGAGCATATCATATATATATAATTATGCAGTTCAATGTTATTATGATGTGCTCTTACTTGCTTATGTGATGTTGCTATGCGATGTTTTCTATATTACCGTTTGTGCATTACTAGTTAACGTGTCGCGCTACTCTCACTTTGCTTTTATAATTCAAAAAAAAAATTTGCCAGTATTTCCGCTAAGTATTTTAAAGTAGTAAGAAAGCTATGACGTAACAGACTAATGATTAACCTAATTATGTTCTAGAGTATTGGGTTAAAAATTAGGATGTTACAGGGGACGATGAAATGGTTGGTCTTCGTTGCATATGTAAGAGGGTGGATAATAAGAAAGGAACTTGAGAATTCGATCATGAAAATGGACACTATCATGGGTTCTCTTGCATGCATGCCAAAGGACATATCATTCATTGTGCATTCCTTTACTTGTCATTCAATTGCATAATTTGATTTCTAAGGCACCTAAGAAAGAAAAGATTGCATGCATGGTGGATATGTTCCTCATGCTTCTATTTTATGTCGATATGCACTTGGAATGTTGCATAAGGTATCGACATGCATTCATGACTTAGGATGTCGCATTCATATCATTAAGATGCATGTTAAAAGACACGGGTCTCAGCTAATGGTATTTATAACCTAATAAATGAACCTTATTTATATCCACTACTTTCATAATGAAACCCGAGGTGCCTGGGGACGATGATGATGACGTATGTGTAGACGGATTTCCTTACTGAGATTTTTTTATAAGTTTCTCACTTCCTTCTCTTCTTTTTCCATCTTTGTCTTCAAACAAGGTCGATGGTGACGTCCGTTGACTACTTTGAGGTACCGGCATAGAAGTTGCACGATGGTCAAAATTAGAGTGACGCAATGGAAGTGGAGATGTAAGCCTTTTCGTTTACAATGCTTAGCAGTTATCTTGCCTTCATATAGCTCGTATCTTAGTTTCTTTGTGTACCTGCAAGGGGTTTAGCTTGACCTCTAGTTAGTATTTTCACAATATCTAGAGCTACAGATGTTCGATTTAGGTGATTTTAGTGACCTTGGAAAGCTTATTCAAAGGGCTACAACTTCTATTTCTAATGATGAGGCCAATTTCAATTCTGTCCACCGCTGCAGCAGTCTTTAACTGCTGCAGTGGTCAACAGTGCCTGAAAAAGTGACGTTCAACAGCATAGCTCACTGCTGACCACTGCAACGGTCAATGAGCACTGCAACGGTCATGCGATGAAAGGTCCTTTGGAAAACTTGAATGACTTCCTTCTATTACTTATTTCCTATGAAGAGCATAAATCTAATTAAGAACTTAGAAGGAAGATTTTCTTATACTTCAAGGATAAAAACTAATTGTATGATATATTGAATCTACCATGAAGTGGGAAGAGATTTTTGCAAAGTTTCTTTTCTTTTAAAAGTCAAATCTTTTATCAGCTTTTAAGCATAACATCTCCATTTATAGTGGCCTTCCTTTATGATCATTGCCCTTGATCAGATCTCTAAGTGACATGTGTAGATCATTCGTTTATGTCTTGGAAAGTCAGTCTAGAAGAGTAGGTTGACAGTCTATCACATTAGTTGTAAGAGCCATTGTATAGTTAAGGTTTCTGATGCTCCTCAGAAATCACTTTTTCACTTTCTAATCATGGTTTTTGAACTCCTCCTTCTAGAAGCTCAGGTGGTTGATCAATTAGGCAGAAGAGATGACGTACCAATTTGAAATTGGGTTTGACTTGAAAATTTGGAATTCAAAATTCAAATTTCCCTCTTTTTCCTAGAACATTATGTACTCCACAGTGAAGTGAGCTTTCTGATGTGCGCAATCAGTTCCTTGATGAAATCTTCACTTTATGATCTTCAATCCAAGCTTCTTGATGATGATTGATTTGCGATTATGCTTATCGAAGATAGTGTAACATCTGGGCTTAAGAGAATGCTTGATATCTTCATGTAAGCTTACTTTCTGATGTCCAGTGCTACTTTATGAAGTCTCAGGACTTGGTTTCTTCGAGCGTTGAAAACTTATTCTGATCATTAACTACCAAATGCTTGGATAAGGATATAATTTCACTTCTATTTCAATAGAAATCTCGTAACATGAGATAAACATGTTTATACATGCATAGTGAAATATATTCTCATTTGAGTAAGCCCTGCTCTTGTTAAATGATAAAAACCTGTTATAATCTTATAAGAACTCAAGAAAAACGTCAGTCGTTCTTCAAAGCATTTTCTTTAAATTGGCTTTGTTGTGATTCAAAACAAATAATTGCATGTTGATAGGGTTCTGGAGCTAACACAACTGTTCACCTATGGGTTTATAAAGTTATTATTTGCAATCTACTCATCCATTAGGTCATCCTCATTATCACTAAGTCTGTCAAAATATTGAAATTCTCATTAATAAAGTTAAAATTAATCACCTCTATGTTAGTACAAATCAAGTGAAACTAGTCTTTTGTGACCAAACATCATCTAGTAGTAAGATTTTGGCTAATCAAAGTCAATAAAAAAGCTATGCCAACAAGTGGAGAGGACCATTAGAATTCCAAGTAGGAAATCAACGTATTTTTGAAAGTTACCCTTTCGACTAGGATAGGTAGAGTCGTTAAAGTCAAGAAACTAAACCCTTACTTCATAGGTCCATTCCAGATCCTAGCTCGAGTGAGTTCAATAACATATCGAATAACCTTACCTTTACACTTGTTAAATCTTCATGACAGATTCCATATGTCACAACTTTGGAAATACAACCTTAATTCTAATCTTATATTGGAACCTGAATCACTAAAATTAATGGATGACATGACTTTCGAGTTACCACCAACACAAATAATAGATAGGAGAGTGAAGCAATTTCGAGGAAAATCCCTTTCTCTTAAAAAATGGCATGGGGTAGTGAAAGATCAAATTGATATACGTGAAAGTTAGAGTCAAGTATGCAAAATGATTACCTTCAGGTTTTTAAAGGTACTAAATTTTGAGGGTAAATTTTTCTAGGGGTTAATATGTAAAGACTCATTTTTTGATAATATTATTTAGGATAAGATGATTAAATGTGAACTAACTATAAGGGTTTTAAATTTTCAACAGGATGATCATAATAGTCTGAGGGTTTCATAATAAAAAAGAAAAAGAAAATTAATTAAATATCAAGAAAAATTCAAAATAATAATATTTTAACCAGGATGTAGGATGAGAGCCTACAATAGTATAAGGACATAGATACAAATAAAGATAAAGTTAAATGTATATTTTTTAACCTAATAAAATTATTTACTTATTATTCGAGTACCAAAAAGGTAATAACTGGTGCACCAAGGCACTAAAATTTATCCAATTAAAGGATATTATCAAACCTCAAATAATTTTAACATAGAACAATCAAATAAATGTAGACATTTCTAACATAGATACAAGACATTGATTTGGAAACATTTGTAGTTATCCACTTATTACTTTTTCTTTAAGTAATACTCTATTATATAAACCAAAATAATTAGAAGAAAAATCATTTTCTCCTTTTCTTGCTGGAAGCAATTCATGGCATTTTCTTTCTTACTTTCACCATCTCCATTTTCAATTCCAAAACACCACTAACTTACCAAAATCTTGAAGACTACTCTTCAATACTTAAACTAGTTCAACAACACTTCCTCTACATTAAACTTAAACCAAAACCTTTTTTTCCCTTTTCAAATCTGTTCAGCCCATAGCATATATAGGGGCTGGAAAGTGAGTTTGAGACTCTAATTAAGGAAGGAAAGGATAGAGAGAAAATCAACAAAAAGATTAGAAGAAGGTAGGAAAAATCTATGTCTTAAGCTTGGTGATTGTTTGACTATTCTTGCTAATATGAACTCTTTGAGATATGTTTAAACTATGTTTATGAACTTAAAGTTTAATTGCTAGATGTCTATAAATAAGCTTGATTGTTGTTAAAGAAACCATAGATAAAAGCCTTCTGAATTATTTGTGTAATGCCTTGATTTTCCCTTCTGTGTAAAATGATCAAAATGCCCCTGAGGTCATTTTTGTATGAGAATCCAAGACGGTCGGTCCCAGCCATTCTCAATGGGTTAGTTTAATATTTGAAAGGGACTATATATGTTTTAGATGGCAATCAGTACAAAATTTGCAAATCTTAATTTTCTATCATAAAATTACCAAAGTGCCCATAAGGTAATTTCACGCTGATGATTGAACCCGGTCATCACCCAAGAGTTGGACGTGATGATTTGAGGGATAAATGATGTTTGGGTAAGTCCTGGATAGTTTTTGTGTAAAATTACTATTTTATCCCTAGTCAGTGCTTAGCTTAATTAAAGTAATTAAGGGAATATAGGCAATATTAGACTCTAATTAATGATAATTTATTTTTATTAATTAATATGGAGTCAAAATAATTATTTTCAGTTAATTGAGGACCAAGAATGATGAAGGAAACTTAATCTCATTCTTAAAGACAAAGAGGAGATATGATGATATCACTACCCTCTACTTTTGTTTTGTAGTGGCTACATGTTTAAAAATAAAAGCTACTTTATTATGACTAAATATATCTTTAATGATGATTAATTCAAATTACTCTTTATTAGACCAAGTTAATCATATTTTGACCATTGTTTTTACTAAACTACCCATAATTAGTATGTTTTTTTATCGAAACTACCCCCACCTTTTTTGTCTAAATGCTAAAATACCCCTAAACCTAATCCAACCACTCCACCCTTTCTTTTTATCCCTCTTGGCTACCACTCTCTCTTCCCATTATCATCAGGTTTCATTTTCTTTATTGTAAATAACACTCCACTTTCATTTCCTCTCATCTCCATCATTTCCTCCATCACCTTCAGCTTCATAACTTTTTCATTTCTCTACTAAATCCAACAAACAAAGACACTTTTCCATAGCCCTTCCACCCTAATTCACCATTAGTTTTTCAAGAAAAAGCCTCCAACATCCCTTTTTCTGCCTGGCCGAATTGTTGTTGTGAAGAAAGGAGGAGCTTTTGCTTCGTTTCTTGTGATCATGAGTTTCAAGGAGCTTGTGGCTACCTTACTCTCCAACAAAGACCCTCTTTTGGTTAGGGGTTCGTGTTCACACTTGTTTTCTTATTTTGTTTTATAATTTTTGCCAAAAAGATTTGAGTTTTGATGAATGTTTAAGCTTGTAAGTTGGTCTTTTTGCTCAAGCTCTTCCTTTCTCTTGAAAATATTTGAAAAACTCATCATTTCCTTTTCTTCAAGGTTTTGGCCACCTCCATTTGATATGGGTAGAGAGTATTGTTTTGAAACTCAACATCAAATCTTTATTTTACACTTTAAAAAAGTCATTTTTATGTATTTTAAGAAATTTTTGAGGAAGCTTTTGTATTTTTGAGTTAGGCCTTTGTTTTAAAGGGTTTATTATGTTGGTAATGTTTACTTCAAAATCCATGTTGATATTTGGAATGTACACATAAAAAGGAACACATTCTTGCATGTTTCAAAGTTTTGCAAAAAGCTTGGATTTTGGGGTATATAGCTTCGGCCCTAGCATGTTCAGATAGAAGGAAAATTTTGTTTGAAAAACTAACCACATATTTGGAATCTACAAGAAAAATGGAGTGGGTACATGTGATTTGGGTATTTTTGTGATTATGTAGAGAATTTGGGGTCAAAATGTAATTTTACAAAGTTTAGGACTTTATGTAAAAACTAAATTTTTAGTGTGTAATACTATCAAAATAGACTCTGGAACAGTAATGTATGCATTTGAAAGGGAAAAATGAGTTTTAGGATTACTTTGCAATTTTAGCAAAGTTTATGGGTCAAAGTGTAATTTTAGGTCAAAGTATAATTTTACAAAGTTTAGGGGTTTTATGCAAAAACCGAGTTTTGGGTGTAAAGCTGTAAAAATGAGTTCTGGAATAGTAAAGTATGTGTTTAAGAGGGAAAAATGAGTTTTGGGGTTGTTTTACAATTTTAGTAAAGTTTAAGGGTCAAAATGCAATTTTTCAAAAGTTTGGGGTTTTGGTGCAAATTCTGAAATTTCAAGTGCAAGGCAGTAATTTCAGTAGAATTAGGGTGGGAAATATGTTTTCGGATGAAAAATTGTGTTAGGGGCTATTTTATAAATTTTATAAAGTTTGGGGCTCCTTTATGAAACTAGAAGTTGTGAAGTCCTTAAAAGTAAATTTTTGGAACTTGTAGCATAAAGGAAGGTGGGCCATAGTAATCACATGTATTGGGAAGAGGAAAATATGTCTTTCAAAATACTCTTATCATCAAACTCATCGGTATAGTAGATGAGATTTATAATTGTGAATTTTAAATGCATTGATGGCCTTTAAGTATTTATTGGATACAAGATGATTGTTTACTGCAATTGACTATTATGCTTGATTGGAATATGAATAACTGTTGTGACATACTTGACTGAGTTGCATTGGTAGTATATGTGATATTAATTGTTATACTGGATATTGTTGATTGGACTAGTTACTTATGCATCTATTCTAAGCATTGTTCATGATTATTCTTGAATGAGTCTTATTAATGGGATGTGTTGAGTCAAGTATGCATTAAGGCATGGATAAAGGACATCATGAGCTTGGGACACTGTTGCGATGTACCACTTAGTGCATATGTGAACCCACTTGCGAAGTAAGGAAAGTGGATCAGGTAAGGACTACCAGATGTACTAAGTGTTATACCTTGGCACAAACCATGGAAAACGAATGTACGAATGTTTATATGCCTATGTATCTGAAAAGAGAACTCACACCTCCTTACACTAGGTTCAGTATCGATCGAGGTTCAATGATGAATGATCGCATTTACATATCAAAATGATGAATATTATTTATGACTAGTCGAGGTTTGGCATTGGTCGAGGTTTAGTGACGGCTGATCGCATTATATATGTTAGGTATGAGCCTATAGCCTAAGGGTCCCTGAGAGGTTAACGAATAAGTGAAAATGATCTATGTTCAAAGAAAGTTGAAAGTTTTGTGTTTGCTTACTATATATGGTCGCTTTTTTCATGCATGCATGTATATGTACAGGATTATGTTTGTCTCTTTCATGCATACATGTATGATTCATTCTTTCAGGCATGCATGTGGCATAAGTGACATATTTATTCTCTCCATGTATACATGCCCTTATGAAAAGTATATTTCAATGCGACACCATTATCATGCATATACATATCTAGCTTGATGCATTCTTGATCAAGGCCATATTAAAATGAAATGTCCACTTGATAATAACGTTTGTGAAAACTCTAAATTTGGATTGCATTGTGGCATGTACATATTTTCTATAATAATCCAAGTGGACCGAAGACGTATGATGATACCATGTATGTTTTACTATTACTGAGATTCATTAGGATTCTCACACCTATTTAAATTTCTATGTATGTCTCTAAACGAGCAGGATGTGTTGGTAGTTGATGTTTGAGCTCGCAGATGGATAGAGATAGCTATACTGGAGACATTGTTAGGATTATTAGATATTTATCCCACTTATATCTCTTGACATATGACTATCATTTTGGTTTGGATTACTGTATGCCGGACTTGTATGGCCATTTAACATGCTTACTAGTACACTTTTTATTGATATGTATCTTGCCTTTAGTAGATAGTTAGGTGGCTGTGCACTGTGGCACAATTATGCATATCTGGATATTTTGTGAGCTGCTGAGGCTTTTATGCTAGATTATATATATATAGGTATTTCATGTGATGGGCTTGCAATTGTCTTGGTGCTTACACGATAATTTCATGTTGTATGTTCGTTTATATCTATATGGTTTAGTGTTGAATACTATTTATGCGTGAAGTGTAACACCCTAAAAATTATTTAAAAATTAACTTGGGCTTTACTAGTCGTAATTTCAAAAATTTGATAGTTTTAATAATAATGAGGACGGTCCAAGGGATTTGTAAAAAAAAAAATGTGAATAATAACCTGCGGGCCTTACCCATCCGTCGGGACAGCCGAAACCCTAGAATTAGGCCCTGGATATGTCCAAAATTGAAAAATTATAAGATTATAGTTAGAAATAGGTAGAAATAAAGATTTTATACCTGAAATTATTTTTCGGGCAATGTTTGATTTCCCGGGTACACTATTTTACTTGTTCGGTGAAATTTTGGTCTGCAGTTTCTAACACTGAAAGATAGTTTAATCTTTGTAAAAGGATAATGTTTATCCTTTAGAGCCAAGTGTAGGGCTAGGATTTAATCTTGAATTACAAGATCAAATCCTAGCCATGCATCTTATTTTCTTTTAGAAAGAATTATCTTTTGTAATTAAATAGATGTTTCCAACCTAATATAAGATAAACTTTAGCCACCTAACTTCATTATTTCACTTCTCATTCTTGGCCAGCATGCAGCAGCAAGGAGAAACCATGGCCATGAGCTCCAAACTTCATTTCAAATGCCAAAAACACTAATCTAAACTTGTTAAAATTATTAACTTCCTTTACAAAACTTGTTCTACTCATCATTACCTACAAAACTAACCGATTAGAATTTGAATCCATCACATTTTTTCACCTTGAGAGATCATTCTTCACTACCCAAGGAAGGATTTGGTGCTGATTTGGTGGCCTTGAAGTGAGCAAAATCAATCTTGGAGCATCCTTTGGAGTCAAGATCCCTAAAGCCACCAAAGTAGGGTTTATTTGTTCTCTTTTATTTCAAAAGTTATTCTGAAAAAACTGAGTGGGTTTTTCCAAAATTTCTGATGTTATTGGTTGATAATATGTTGATATTGATGTATTAATTTTGGTGGAGTGTTTGGTGTTGTGAAAAAATCATTTTTATCAAGAGAGATTTTGGATTAGTTTGCTGGATTTTCGGATTTCAACAGGGCAGCATTTGTTCACGAATTTTTTTTGACCTAGTTAGAGGCTTTAGATTGAGCTAAAAATTTTATATGATGTAGTTAATATATCAAGGTATCTTCAGTAAAACTTTTGAGGTATTCTGGTCACTTTCTCTATGTTTAAAAAATCATGAATCAAAGTTGTAACTGTGCTGCCTGAGATGTTGACTTTGAAGCTGTGAATTTTGCTATTTTTTGTTACCATAGCAATGATTGATTGTTCCTTTGAAATTTTTACAGGGACTTGATAACATATTGAATTATAATCGTGATTTTTATTTTGAATTGATTCAATCATTTGCTAGGGTTAAAAATTATGAGATTTTGGTTCTGAGCTGAGGCGGAGTGGTTTCTGACCACCAAGTTTGTCTAATTTTGCTAAACAAGTTAGAGAAGGATTTTCTTTCTAAAATTTTTACAGGGTCTTTTAGACACATTGAGGTGTCTTGAAGAATTTTTCTAGCCCTTCCAATGGATGTTTGATAGACAGAATAAATCGTACTCCTTAACATGTTGTATTTGTACTAAAATGAACTCAAGTATTGATTTGATGATATAATGACTCTTGCTTTAAGTATGATGAGTATAAATGCATGGTAGCCAATTTAAAGATTGAATTATGAGGTAAAAATAAGAATTACTTGTGATTGAATGCTACATGTGGCTTATGCATGCATTTGAGAAAAGAAAGTATATGATACAATTATATGAGAAAAGAGAATGTATAAATTTCACTCGTGCATGTTCTGACATATAGAGAAAATAGAAACAAGACTTATGTGGAATGAAGGGAAAGAAAAAAGAGGAACTTCCTAGAGATAAAGGGAAAAGGAAAAAGATGAACTTCTCTAGAGATAATATGAGTCGGTAGACATATCGGCTAGGAATAGATTTGTGTGAGAATTGGAGAAAGTAAATCCAATGATCATGTATAGGAATAAGCTCAGTCCTGATAAGTAGTCTATTTCCCTTGTGTGATGTGAATCACTATCAATATCATGTGGTATAAACTGTTCATTGTGGAGTTATCCATAGTAAATACCCATCAGGTATACACTAAGTCTTTCCTATGTCGATGAAAAGAGAAAAATGCACCGAGTTGAGTTCTATGGCCACAAGTAAAACCAGGTCCCTTTGAGATAAGTTCACTATATTTAGCATGTGCATACTCATATCATATTTAATTTCTTGATTATGATTATTAACTATATGTTTGAGCTTTCTGATATGTGTGCATTAAGTGATTGATCATTAAAAACAACCCACTTTGGAAATATAATTTGGAACTTTAAAAATGAATCATTATTATGTAATGCTTGATCACACTTTCTTAATAAATCGAAGTGGCTGGGGCGATGATGATGACATTATGGTTAAGTTTTTGGGGAGTTACCCTATTAAGAATTGTATAATTCTCACCCCTATGTGTTTTGTGTTCCCGTGTCGTCTCCAGGTTAATCCAGAGAATGAGGCGGCTTCTATGTGAAAGAACTTAGGATTACAGTAGTTCAATAGTTAATGTTTTTAATTTACTGTACTTAGTTGGAGTTATAGGTATGTAAATATAATAGAGAATGAATATGTATTAAAGCTCTTAGAAGAGCTTCCTTTTGTACTTAGCTATATATTCAATAAATGTTGTGTTTCTTTGTTGTATATTTAACCAAATTACGCTAGTTATTACACAATCTTATCGCATTTGCTATAGTTATTTAAGAAAGGTCCGGTAATTTATAAGTAAAAACTCTCAAGTCTGATGTTATGACTTAAGGATGACGTTTCACTTGAGAGGATGTTATATGAAGGCTCTACTTTTGAAAGCTATGTCTTTTTGAAAGAACAAAAAATAAATGGCCCATATTTTCCCCTAAGTATTTCTGAAAAGTCAAGGTTAAGCTAAGGTTTCAAGGAGTGATCCTTTAATGTTAAAACCAAATATGACTTGAGCGTACTTCATTATATGTTAGGTGTAACACCCTAACTTTCAATATAATACGCCTAGGATGCATAATGGTTAAATGTTAGTTGTTACTCCTTTATCTTAGAATTTTACTTAATTTTGAGCTTTGAAAATAAGTCTATGGAAAATATAACCCATTTTTTTGAAAAACCAAACTATGAGCCGTTCGCATATACGTTATATGTAACATCCTCCCAAGTACAACGTCATCCTTCAGTCATGACATCATACCCGAGAGTTGTTACTTCTAAATTAGCGGACCTTTCATAATTATCTATAGGAAAAATGATCGAATTGTGAAGTAACTAACTCATAATTCTAGTAAAATATATAACAGATTAATAAAACATTTAATCAATACATATTTAAGCTCAAAAGAAAGCTCTTCTATGAGCTTAAATACTCCTTAGTTCTTTAACATCTTGACATACATATCCATTCCACTAAATACAACATAACAAAAGTATTAACTACTACCCTATTGTACTTCCAAGTTCTGTTGTATAGCGGTTTCTCGATTTTCTGCATCAACCTGGAGACGACACGGGAACACAAAAATATAGGGGTGAGAATTATACAATTCTCAGTAGGGTAACTCTCCCAAATACACAATCATAATGTTATCGTCATCGCCCCAGCCACTTCAGTTTATTAAGAAAAAGTGGGCATGCAATATATATATATCAAAGGTTCATTTTAAAGTTATAAAATCACCTTTCCGAAGTGGGTTTCTTTTAACATTCAATCACTTAATGTACATATACCATACTACTCAACATCATAAACTACTAACTTTCCACTTAAATATATTGGTCTCAATATCAATACTAAACTTCTTCACTCGGCATATAAGACAAAAGATTCCTTAGAAAATTTACTTCTTAAACTTGCCTTGGCCCTTGACTAATCTTGTCACATCTGGACGTTACGTACCACCGTCCCCAGTGTGGCAATAATGGGTAATAGACTGCTTTTAGGTGAGCTCATTCCTATACATGATCATTGGATTTACTTTCTCCAATTCTCACACAGACCTATTCCTAGCCAGGTTTACTTTCCCCGACTCAATTCAAGGGTAGTCAGGTTTACTTTCCCTGACAGACCGGATTTACTTTCTTCAGCCCAAGGATTATAAATCTTATGCTCTTCTTGGTAGTTAGGTTTACTTTCCCTAAGAAACTGGATTTACTTTCTACAGTCTAAAAAACATAATCTTATGCTTTTCTTTCGTATATAAACAATTGTAATAATCATTCATATCTATATGTACCTAACCTCATCAACAAGTTCACATGCTCACTTACTCAGACTCATATTCAGGTACTCATATCATACTAGTACAAAATGCCATCATTTCGTCAATTCAAAGCATCTAGTTATTTTCAGCACAATGGCAGATTTCACACTATTGTGGTATGAATTTATTTGCACACAAAACAATCATTTCAGAGACTATAAAAATTATCAAGGACACCTCAATGTGTCACCAAAGTCCTGTAAAAATTTTAGGGTAATTAGAGTTCTCTAACTATATTAACAAAATTCTAAAAATTTAGTGGTCAGAAACCACTCAACCTCAACTCAAGAACCAAAATTCATAATTTTTAACCCTATCAATTGAACCCAGAAAATTCTAAATAAAAATCCTGTTAAACCTCAATATGTCCCTAATACTCTGTAAAACTTTCAAGTGATAATTCCATAATTTGATATGGTAACAAAATTAGTAAAATTTACAGCTTCTGTTCTAGCATTTCAGGCAGCATATGCTTAATTTCAGTTCTTGATTTTTCTAAGGAAGCTTGACTCAAAATAAAAACCCAAGAAAATTCGTGGGACTAGCTAAAGATTTTAACTCCAACATATATTTTTTTCAGTTCATGAAAATGCTCACAACAAGCCCAGAAAATTCGTGATCACACACTGCCTGTCAGAAAACTGAAAATCCAGCAAGTATCACTCAACATCTTTTGACAAAATGATCTTTCTAACCTCATCCAAACACTTCAGAAAAATTCATACATCAATAACAACATAATTTCAACCAAATTAACTAGAAATTTTGGATTGAAACCAGTAAAAATGCTCAGAAAAATTTTGAAAGGAAAAGGCCAAAGAAAACCCTACTTTTGGTGTTTTTTGGATCCTTGGCTCCAAGGTGCTCCAAGATTGATTCCTTCCACTTCAAAGCTCCTAAACCCACACCAAACCCTTCCTTAGGCAGAGGAGTATGAGATATCAAAGTGAGGAATTGAAATTTCAATTGGTTAGAATGGTGGATATTGATGTGTAGAACAAGTTTAGTGAAGGAAGTTTGGGATTTTAACAAATCTAGGCTATGAGTTTGGAGTTTGGAAACAAGTTTGCAAGGTTTATGTGAAGAAAAAAATGGAGTTTCTGCAGTTTCTAAAGCTGGCCGAGGATGACAATGACAATGGCTTCTTGGAGAAGAATTTTGCTCATACATATCTTGTAAGAAAAATTGTGATTGGTTAACATAAAGCATAATTGCTTTTCATTAAAGGAACATAATATCAATGGCTAAGATTTGATCTTTCATCCAAGATAAAATCTTAGCCATTCATTAACATTCAAAGGGATAGACTTCATTATTTTGCAGAGATTAACTAGCTTTCGGTGTTAAAAATCGCACACCGAAATTTCACCGAACGGGTGAAACACCGTACCCGGGTAACCAAACATTGCCCGAAAAATATTTTCAGGTATAAAATCTTTAATTCTACCTATTTCTAACCATAATCATATAATTTCTCAATTTTAGGCATCTCCGGGGCCCAATTCTAGGATTTATTTGTCTGACCAGACTGTGGGGCCCGTAAGTTACTATTCATATTTTTTTTTTTTACAAATCCATTGAATTGTCCTCATTATTGTTCAAACTATCAAATTTTTGAAATTATGATTGATAAAGCTCAAATTAATTTTTGGATAATTTTTAGGGTGTTACATTATAACGTATAATTATTCATCGTGTAGCATTTCATGCAAACCATAATAAGGTGCAACATACGTTGCGAACATCATCACATTGTAACATTTACTTTGAATATCATATCGAATAGTAATAATAATAATGCGAACATATTCCACAATCATAGTACCACACAAATATATTGAGCCCATCTATAAAGGCTAACCATACACTAATACAAAAACCAAACATGATCAAAAAGTAACTAACTCCTAGTGGGTGCAAATCTACTAGAACTAAGTCAAGAGCATATGCAAAGACAAGATAACTTCTAAGTGTTGAAAACAGGAAGGTCCTTAAACTCCGCTTTCACTGCACCACTTTGATCTAGATCATGGTGCAACTCCTACGCCGGCATATTTGGGTAGTCCATGGACATCGCCATCGATCTTGTCTGAAGACGAAGATGGAAAGAAAGAGAAGAAGTGAGAAACTTAAATAAGAATCTCAGTAGAGTATTCCATCTCCATACACGTGTCATCATCATCGTCCTCAGAAACCTTGGGTTTCATTATGAAAGTAGTGGACATATATAAGGTTCATTTATTAAGTTAAAAATACCATTGGCCAAGGCCCGTGTCTTTTAGCATGCATTTTAATATTATGAATGTAGCATACTAAGTCATGAATGCATGTCAATACCGTATGCAACATTACATGTATACAATGACATAAAGTAGAAGCATAAGGAACACATTCAATATGCATGCAAGAGAACCCATGATAATTCCTTCAAATTCCTTTTTTTGTCACTAACCACCCTTTTATGGGAACTTCATAGTCTAACCAATATACCTTCACCGATGAATTTCATAAACTAACCATCATACCTTCATCGGTGAATTTTATACAAACAACACTAGAACTTCACCACACTTATTGCCTAGGATGAGCTCAACTTAACTAGCCCTTGCTAGATTTAACATGGGGTAATAGAGGGGGAAACACATTACTTCTTTATTGGATCACCTCTCATAACCTTTAATTCGGAGAGTCTAGAGGATCATTTCCATATATTTTATGTCACTTTAACTTTAGCATGTTACATTAAGATGCAAGAACACAACATATCATTTAATGCTCATGCCTTCATATTACTTTAACATACGTATCTTAAACGTTCCAAATGTAATTATAACATGTCACAATAAAACTTGTAACTAGAAATTAAGTATGCAAACATAATCATCACGTGAATCCTCAAGTACATTGACTCACATCATCTCATAAAATAAGCACATTCGTTATCTTTTAATCGGTTAAACTTCTAAATCGGGTAAACCTAACTTTTGTATTTATTCTTTTATGCTCCTAAGGAATCAATTACAATTATTTCCATTAATTTTTAACCTCAATGACATCTTTAAATAAATATCTGGACAGATTTGAATAGAAAAGAAAATTGATCAACTTCGGTGTTCCAAAAGCTATGTTTTTTATCCTTTCTCCTTGTCGATTCTTCCTACGATGCTAGAATAAATTAATAAACCAATTATGAGTGAATCCTATACATTTACTAAGTGTTAAGTATTCTCTTTATCAAATTATGACATGCTGGACAGGAACCATATTTTTCTCTTTTAAGAGTTCTAGAAATCACATTTTTTATTCTGTCTTGTTACTAGTCTTTCCTTAAGTGCTAAAAATAATTATCAAACTAATTATCAACAATTTTTACCCATTTAATTCACTCCAAACAGCATACATTAGATCTGAAAATGTTAGAAAAGAAATCAGAATTTAATTTTCCAAAGGCATGCAAAATTGCAATAATAAGCATTTCTAGTGACTAGTTTTTCTTAGAATTAATTCTAAATCAAGGAATACTCTTAAAATTAATTTATCCCTTTGAAAATACAAGTAAATATCCTTAAATCAGTAGCAAAATCAGAGAACTCAATGAAAGGATTTTGGTCATGTAAAATCATATTTTAACACTTTAGGAACTAACATATTTCTCAAAGAAAATAGTAAGACACAAGCTTTAAAACCCCAAGACTATAATATACCAATTCTTAGGACCTTGTTCCTTGAAAACCCCACTATATTGTAAGGATAAATGTCCATGGAATCGAAATTCCTATGTAAGTTGAAAGGAATAAGTCTTGAGCTCTAGATTATTTAGGTGATGGCATAAACTTAAACGTGCAAATGCAAGTCTCATTTTAATCTTGTTATTATAAGGTAATGGCAATGGAAATTAAATATGATATGCAAAGCTTGAAAAATAAATATGAGAATACAAGCTCATTTTTAATCTTTAAAGTTTAGGTGATGGCTTAAAATATAAATATGCTAAACAAGAAATATAAACATGAAATGCAAGTTCATTTGCTTATCTTCAAGCTTTAGGTGATGACTTGGAAATAAATATGATATCCAAAGCTCAAATATAAATATGAAATGCAAAGACTCGAAATATAAATATGAATCCATTTCCATTTGTTATTTCTTCAAGTCATAGGCTCAAGACTCCTATTTAGAGTAACAACTCTAAAACACCGATCAACTTTAAGGTTGTAAGTCTTGAACTTTAAATAGTTAAGTGATAACATAACATACACATGAGAATGCAAGCTTATTTTTAGCCTCTAAGACTTAAGTGATAATTTGGAAAGAAAGTATGAATGTATATGCATTTATTCCCTTTTTAAGTTTATTGTAACATCCTAAATTTCAACCCAATACTCCTAGAATGTATCCAGGTTAATCATTAGTCTATTACTCTTTTAGTCTCATTCTTTAAAACGTTTCTTTAAAATACTTAGTGAAAATTACAGGTAAAATTTTTCTTTTTGAAAGGAAAGGCAAAACGTGAGCCATACGCATGCACTAAGTAGACTACGTCACCGCCATGCAAGAAGATCAAGAGGGAAGAACACATCATATCCAGAAGAACATAATATCATAAAAGAAACTATATCATAATAGTCATGCCATATACCAGAATAGTAGTAAAGTTGATACAGTCATTGGTACATCATAAGGAAAAATATAAAGAAAATACATCTGAATCTCCCATCTACAACAGTGCACCTAAAAATGGATAACCTCTAAAACAAAAGAAGGCTACCCTAGTCATGTAGGTGTGTGTGCACTAAAGTCAGCTATCAGCTCCTATTCCTGCTCGTCGACGAGAGGGACATATCCAACCCACTGGGCCAACTCAGTCGGGGTGGCCAAGCGGTGAGAAGGTCAGGCATGTGCTCCACGGCGGGGCACCATCCTTACTCTACCTCCTCGGAGTGGCTTTGTCACGGTATCCTCACTACCCAGCTTCATGGGTATGGTGGGGGAGGAACCTATGGGTGGGATGTCCATCTCGGAAGGGTTGGTCTCAGAGAAATCCGAGAGTGAATGGGAGACATACTCAGGATAGGTGTAGATAATGGAAACAGCGTTGGGGGTGCGACGGACGCGCTCTCCTTGGGGGTGTGTGCGCTCTAACAGAAGGCCGTCGGTGAAGGATGAGGTTGGAGTGAATCAGAAGCTAGTGATTGGCTGAGCAAAAGGGTGATCCAGAAATATAAACATACAGACGGAGCAATGGCCTACAAAATGATAGGACTGGTGTGTGGCGTCAAAATGCAGCTCCCATGTCGACGTGTCAACATAAATGATGAAGGATGCCATCGTCCTCTGAAGACGTAATGGAAAGAGAAGATAAAGGGAGTAAGAAACTTTCTAAAGAATCTCAGTAGGGAAGTCCTCCTATCCTAATGTCATCATCTACATCCTCAGGAACCTTGGGTTTATTATAAAAAGGTGTGCATGCATAAGGTTTGTTATTAGGTTTTTAAATATAATTATCCAAGGTCCGTTCATTTTAGAATAAGTCTTAATAACATATATGCAACATAGCAAGGCATGAGTGCATGATAATACTTTATGCAAGAAAGCAATAGATCACAACATTAAGAAGCATCATCTAAGTGGCATCAAGGGGTATGTAACTTTTCATGTGAAACTTTCTCTTTTCTTAACTGTGTGACATTAAGCTTTATACTTTTCATCATGGGGGCCACCCTAAAACATCTCTAGGTTATGAACTCATACCTAACTAGTCGTCACTAGTTCTTACTTATCCTCTGATAAGCGTAACATAATAATAATCCCGACTTCAAGAGTACGGGCTAGGGGGCATAAGGATCACCTATCATAACCTTTAACTCGAGGAGTCCATAGGAATATTTCCTTCTTTGAAACGCAATTACTGGTATCTAGTACATAGTTATTTGTCTGCTTTGGCAAGCTTGATGTCAATACCTTCACGGTTTTATTCCTGGGGGTGCTCGGCTAAACCGGTGTCACCCAGAACGTATCTCATATCTTTTTAAAAGAACTTTCTTGAGTCTTCATATTTGACGCAAATTCGGCAACAGAATTGGCCCGATACACCAAATTTCCTTCAAATTTGCTTTATGCTACAAGAACTAATAGTACATGTAAATCAAGTCATCAATGTCATACAACATATCCATTCATGCATCAATACATCATAGCATGTCATGATTCAAGAATAATCATTCCTAGCTCTTCATATATCTATAGCATATGCATCCCTGATGTTCCATATGAAACTATAACATGTAAAGGTTGAGTTCTATCTCTAAGGATCAATGCTTCATAAAATAAACATACTTATGATTCATGAATAGTCATACATTTCTCATTAATTTATGTCAGGCAATCTCATAGTTTCATTTGTAAACAAGATCACGGATTCATATCATTTAAGTAGGGAAAATGTTTATAGCATACTTGGGGTTTTGGTAATCGATTACATGGGCTTTGTAATAGATTACACAGTTTTGAGTTTCAAAAAAGATAAATTGAGGGCTCTAGTAATCGATTACATGAGCCTTGTAATCGATTACATAGCTTCAAGTTTTCAAAATAGGAAGGTTGGGGGCCCTGGTAATCTATTACATGGGCTCTATAATCAATTACATCAAACTTGGGCCCCAAGAACATCTGAGTAATCAATTACATGGAATGGTAATCGATTACTAGAGTTCGAGTATGTGTAATCGATTACATGATGCTGTAATCAATTACTCAGGCCTAAAAGTTCATGTCTCAGTCTGGCAAAACTTTTTGGTAATTGATTACATAGGCTTTGTAATCGATTACCAGTATCTTTAAAATACGAAATTTTCAGTCTAAAACATCTTCTAAGTTATTCCTTCCTTCTCTAATTATTTTGAACCTTGTTCCAACACTCACTTTGAAATCAAAACATTTTTGCAAGATAAATGCCCATAGTTTCAAGATTTAGTTGAAAGAGTTAGATCTTGAGCCTTAGATCTTTAGGTGATGACACAAACATAAACATGCAAATGCAAGTTTCATTTTAATCTTATCATTATAAGGTGATGACAAGGAAAAGTAAATGTGCAAGGCTTTGAAAATAAACATGAGGATGCAAGTTCATTCTTAATCTTTAAGTTTATGTAATAGCTTGAAACATAAACATGCTAAACAAGAAATGTAAACATGAAATGCAAGTTCATTTCTTGCCTTTGAGCTTTAGGTAATGACTTGAAAAATAAATATGATATGCAAGTTCAATTCTTTGCTTTAGTGCTCTAGGCCCCTTAGTTTTTTACTCTAAATCAACAATCAACTTTAAGGTTGAAATACGTAGGCTTTGAGATTAATTATTAAGGTGACAGCAAGGAAAATAAGCATGAATGCAAACCATTTCTTATCGATTTGAGTCCTGGGCTTAAGATTACTCTTTTCAACAACATAGTTTCTTTGTTTACCAAAAACCTTTTCAAAAGTGAAACCTTCAAGCTTTAAAGATCAAACAAGTGATAGTTTTGCAACTAACACTCAAGATCCTCATCATTAAGTCATGGTTTCTTCATTATATAGGACATTGGGGCCAAAACCAAAGGGAAGGAAAAGAAAGAGTAAGAATCAAAAAAGAAAATGGAGAAGGAAAGAAGCATTAGCATTGTATCTTTACAAACTAAGAGATAAACAACAAAAGAAAAGAATACAACTCCTTACCTTGGATGTGCTTCTTGATTGAGAGGGAGAGCTTGGTCTTGAAAAGGGTAGAGGAAGAAGAAGAAGAAGAGCTCTCTGAGATGAGAGAAAGAAAACTTTGGAGGTGTAAGAAAAATAAGCAAAATGATCTCTTAGAGGGCTCCTTCTATTTATAGAGAAATGAAACACATGGGGGTGAAATGGAGGGAAGGGTAGCTGGCCATGATGGAGGGAAAATGAGGGAAAATATCCCTTGTGTGTGTCATTTCAAGGTATGGCTAGGTATGGTTGAAAGTATAGTTTTTTGAGTGTGAAATATTATTAAAATAAATCAACATGTGATGAATTTGGAGGGGGGAGTGGCCGTGTGGTTTAATGGCCATGGGGGGAGGAAGATTATTTCATTTCTTTTGTGTTATGATGTGGTTTAGGGGATAGGTTTGATTAGGTATTTGATTAGGAGTTTGTGGTTAAGTGTTTGAATGAGAAAGTAGGTAATTAAGGGCTTCTCAAGACAAGTTTAGGAGTGGTCTTGGTTATTAATAGAGTCAAACACCCTCTAATCAAGATTCTCAATCACATCCATTAGTTCCTTGATTTAAGGAAATTGATAGGAAGAACACTATTTATTGATTCATGACATAATGTCTTGGTTTAGAGAAAAGGATTCTAAGTTTTTCTAAGCAATCTTAGGTTCTAATTAATTGAATTAATTATTTTGACTCTAGATTAATTATGAAAATTAATTAATCTTCGATTAGAGCCTAATATTGCTTAGGTTTGCTTAATTCTGTCATAAAACTCAGAATCATTATTCTAGGGGCAAAATCGTAATTTTGCTCAAAAATTGCTCGGGACCATCGAGACGTAAACAGACATGTCCAAACTCATAAAAACATCATTTAAAACCTCTGGGTGAAGTTCAGGCTCAATCGGCTCACTAGTCAGTGTTAAACAGCCACAAGGGCGTTTTGGTCATTTAGCGCGTCGGAACTCAAAAATGAGATTCTTTTGCTCTGTTAGCACACATATCACACATAATCCCCTTCAAACATTGAGTTGACCCTTCGAGTATTGCCGGGTTGGCTGTCCTTAAATTCTAGGTGAAAAATGACCTCAGGGGTATTTTGATCATTTTCGCTTAGATAGAAAAATTGGGGTGTTACATTTATTGCTCAAGACTCCTATTTAGAGTAACCACTCTAAAACACTGATCAACTTTAAGGTTGAAAGGTGTAAGTCTTGAACTTAAGATAATTAAGTAGTAACATAATGTAACGCCCTGATTTTTCCCATGTATAAATGACCAAAATACCCCTGAAGTCATTTTTATCGAGAAAATGAGGATAGCCGACCCTGACCATCCTCAAAGGGTTTTTTAAATATTGAATGGGGACTATGTGCTTTATGTGTGTTAATAAAGTAGAAAAATCTCATTTTTGAGTTCTTGCGCCTAAAATTACTAGAATGCCCCTGTGACTAATTGGTACAACCCAACTGGACCCGGACTTTGCCCGGGACTTTAAAATGTCAGTTTTAAAGGATGTCTAATGTCTGTTTAAGCCTAGATGACCCTGGGAATTGTTTGTTAAAAATTACCGTTTTACCCCTAATTAAGGGCATAATGAGCTTAATCACATAATTAACGAAACCTAAACATTATTGGGCTTTAATTGAAGATTAATTAATTTTAATAATTAATCTAGAGTCAAAATAATTAATTGAGATTAATTAGGGCCTAAGATTACTTAATGAATCTCAAAATCCTTTTCTTGATTTAAGACTTTATGTCACATTTTTATAAATAGTACTTTCCTTATTCCAATTCCATGATTTAAGGAAATCAAGATTTGATTGAGAATCTTGATTAGAAGAGGTTTGACTCCACTAATGAGCAAGAACACTCTTTAATCTTGTCTTGAGTAATCTTAATTACTCACTTTCTCACCTAAACACTTAATTACAACTCCTAATCTATAACCTAATCAAATCAACTTCTAAACACACTCATAAACCAACATTTAAATGAGATACTCCTCCCCCATTTTCCTTTTAATATAGTTGGCCACTCCCCCTCCATTTGCATCCATCACATGTTGAAATTCAGTTAAAATATACATTCAAAGAACCATACCTTGAGCCATACTTAGCCATACCTTAAACTATGCGTACACCATACCATGAAAAGAGATATTTTCTTTTCCTTTCCTCCCAAAGGCCGCTGGCCACTTCTCTCCTTCATGCCCCCATATGTTTCATTTTTCTATAAATAGGTGCCAAAGGAATGCTTGCAAGAACCTTTGAGCATTCTTACGACCTCAAGCTTTCTTCCTTTAATCTCCAAGAATCCTTATCTTCTTCTTCTTCTTCTTCATTCTTCCAACGAGCCACCACCCTCTACCACTTCTCAACCCCAAACCACTGGATAACCACCATAGATCTTCTTCTAAACACCTAACCTTTCCATTTCCAAGATCAATACTCAAGAACACCTCCTCTTTCCTTTTCTTTCTCACTTGGCAAAATTCATCTTGGCCCCAAGGAAGACTTTTCTTTTCATTTCCTTTCCAAGACCAAGCTCTTCTCTTTTCAAAGAAAAATACCTTTGGTAGGGAGTTGTTTTAAAGTTCTCATTCTTTTTTTTTGAATTATTTTGGTTGGAATGTTGAAATGTTGGTTCATTCCTTTTCTTCCTTTCTTTTTCGGCCTAAAAGCTTCCTTTTCTTTCTTTTCTTTTTTGGCCTTGATGGCCTTGTTCTTGAGAAACCATGACTTAATGATGAGAATCTTGGATGTTGGTTGCAAAACCATCATTTACTTGACCTCTAAAGCTTGAAGGTTTCACTTCTAAGAGTTTTTTGCAAATGAAGGTGCCACTTGATTTTCTTTGATAAGTTTTACTTGAGCAAAAATAAAATGATATGGTTATGTTGTCACTTAATTAATTTAAGTTCAAGACTTACCCCTTTCAACCTTAAAGTTGATTGGTGTTCTAGAGTAATTACTCTAGATAGGAGTCTTAAGCATAAAACTGAAAAGGAATAATTGGACATTCATTCACTTTACAAACCTTGGGGTGATCAGTATTTTAGAGATGCTACTCTAAATAGGAGTCTTGAGCCTATGACCTAAAGAACTAATAAATGGAAATGCATTCATGTTTATATTTCAAGCTTTTGCATTTCATATTTACATTTGAGCCTTGCACCTCATATTTATTTCCAAGTTGTTAGCTAAAGCTTTAAGAAAAGAAATGAACTTGCATTCTATATTTATATTTCTTGTGTAGCATATTTATATTTCAAGCCATCACCTAAACTTAAAGATTAAAAAAGAACTTGCATTCTCATATTTAATTTCAAGCCTTGCATATCATATTTATATTTCCATTACCATCACCTTATTATACCAAGATTAAAATGAGGCTTGCATTTGCATATTTAAGTTATGCCATCACCTAAATAATCTAGTGCTCAAAACTTACTGTAATGCCCCGATTTTTCTATCTGAGAGGAAAATGACCAAAATGCCCCTAAGGTCATTTTCTGCCCGGAATTTGAGGATGGCCGGCCTGGCAGTCCTTGAAGGGCTAACTCAATGTTTGAAGGGGATTGGATGGCCCTTGAATGGTTTCAGAGGCGAAAGTCTCATTTTCTGCAGTTTCGAGTCAAAATGACCAAAATACCCCTATAGCGTTTTTACGCGGGTAAAGGTGCCGTTTGAGCCTAAAACTTTCCCCGAAGGTTTAAAACAATGTTTTTACATGTTTAGAAGCATCTGTTTAAGTCCCAGTAGTCCCGGGCAGTTTTAGTGAAAAATTACGATTTTGCCCCTAGAATAGTGTTTTTGAGCTTAATGACGTAATTAAGCAAACCTAAGCAATATTAGGCTCTAATAGAAGATTAATTAATTTCCATAATTAATCTAGAGTCAAAATAAGCTATTAAAATTAATTAGAACCTAAAATTGCTTAGATTAAACTTGAATCTCTTTTTAAAACTCAAGATTCCAATCTTGGAATCTTGAATAGTATTTTCTCTCTCCAATTCCTTAAATCATGGAATTGTGTCTAGAATTGTTTATGCACTAAAATGAATTTATAACTCACTAATGATGCAAGAACACTCCTTAAACATGTCTTGACAACCTTGATTACCCATTTTCTCACCTAAACACTTTTTTACAAATTCCTAATCTTAATCCTAATCAAAGATACACCTAAACACAACTCTAAACTACAATTAAAATGCAAGAAATCCTCCCCATGGCTGATGCAAGTTTCGGCCATCTCCTCCCCCATTTACATCACATGTTGATTTGTTTCTCACTCAAAGAACCATACTTGACCCATAGTTGCACCCATACTTGAACCTATACCTAGCCATGCCTTCCACCATGCCTTGAACCATACCTTAGAGAAGATATTTTCTCTCCTCTTGGTGCTGTAAATGGCCGAAGCCTTCCTCCCCATTTACGCCTCTCATTTTGTTTCATTTCTCTATAAATAGCATGCTGGGGTGAACTTGCATCATTTTGGGTTCATTTGCTAAGTGTATGTTTTCAAAGAGCACTTCAAAGTTTTCTTTTCTCTCAAAGTTCAAGTGTCCAAGTTCTTCAAGTTCTTCATCCTCTTCTCTCATCCCAACCTTCAATCACTTGGTAGGGATTTTCTTTCAAGTGTTTCTTTCATTTATGTTCTTAATCTCTTTATGTGTTCATAGTTTCTCTTGAATCTTTTTGGGAACTTCTTTTCTTCTCCTCCTCCTTCTTTGTTTCGGCCATGAGGCTTGAAGAGCAAAGGAATGAGAGCTTGATGATGAGGGTTTCATGATGATGTTCATCACTTGAACAAACCTTTAAAACTTGATCTTTGTTCTTAAGTTAAAAATGTTTATAGTTCTTTCTTTCTTGAACCTTGAAATATTTAACTTTGATGATGTTTTAAAATGGTTACATGAACTCAATGGTGAGGACTCATGATGTTGGTGTTAATACATCATCAAGATCATGGTCTCTAGAGTTTCAAAATGGTTCTTTCTTGCTCTCAAGTTTCGGTTTCTTTCCTTTCTTTTTCTCTAAAATTTCGACCAACCATCTTAGGTGGTCCAACATGATAGCTTGATGATGAGAGTTCTAGTTAGTAACTTTATGTTCACCACAAAGAAATCTCTAAAGCTTGAGTTTTCATAAAGGTGTTATAAAGTTCATTCATGGTTATATTTTCAAGGAATGTTATCTTGAGTTCTAAGAACTCTAGACCTCACTTTACCTTGTCATGATGAGTTTGGGTTAAAGTTAAAGTTCCTCTAAAGTCTTGTATGAGCTCTAATAAGAAATAAAATAAATTCGCATTCATATTTATATTCAAGTTTATGCATTGCATATTTACTTTGAGCTTTGCATTCATATTTATTTTCCAAGCCATCACTTAAAGTTAATAGATAAGAAATGGAGTGCATCTCATATTTACGTTCTTATCTAGCATATTTACTTTTCATCACTAAAGAACATAAAGATTTAAAATGGGAGCTTGCATTATCACCCAATTAATTCTCAAAGCGTTTCTATTTCGGCCTTAAAGTCGATTGTTGCTAGGCCTAGAGCACTAAAATAAAGAAATGAACTTGCATGGCATATTTATTTTAAGCTTTGCATATTTAAATTCTAAGCCTTGCATATTTACTTCAAGTCTTGCATATTTAAATTTCAAGCCTCGTATATTTATTTAAAGTCTTGCATATTTAAATTCTAAGTCTTGCATATTTACTTTAAAGTTCTCACTTTACTTTGTAAAGAAGAACAAAAATGAAGTGCATAGCATGTTTAGATTATGTCATCACTTAAAGACCTTAGAGCTTAAAGACTTGCCCATTTTATCTCAAGTTAAAGTTTGGTATGGAAGCATTCTTTGAATGCATAGTTTTGGCCAAGTAACAATAATGAGCTTGGAATGAGTTCCATCTAGTTACAAGGGCCGACAACCTATGTTCTAGTGTTTTCTTTAAGTTTGATGAGTTTTATAAAGTTATGACCAACAAGATTCATGATTTTATTCCTCTTATAAAGGAGAATTAAATTGGTTACTGACCTAAGGTTATTTTTAGTCTCTCGATCAAATAAATTGGTTTGCAAAGTGTTTTAGAAGTTCTAAAATGATTCCAAGGGAAACTAGCAACTTATATGCTATAGAAATGTCAAATTATGTGTCTTTCGAACATTGAACAATTCGATTATATCTTGATATATTTGATGCTGAATGATGATGTTTTAATGTGTTATAATGTGTGAAAATGATATATGATAAGGTAGGAACACTCCTATACATGTTAGGGGAGAAACTAGCTTCATAGAAAAACTGTAAAGTTGAAATTTAACGTGTGTTTAACCCCTTTAATCTTAATCAATGCCAAAACTATTTTAGTATGATAACAATCAGTTTAGGATTGAATAACCATGAAAAATTTGGTTACATTTGAAGTAGGATTGAATTTTAGCACCTATAGAGAAACTAGTAACTAGAAAACCATAAAAATACAATTCTAGAACTCTTAGAACATTTAATTTTTAGAATCTGTCCAGCAACCTCACAATATGGCAAACATGGCTTATGATTAGTTCTTAGGCATAGGAATGCCTCATAATTAGTTTAGATTTAATTTATAGCGCCTTAGGCGAAGACGGAACCAAGAAAGGGTCTAAAACGTAAGTTCTAGAACCCCGTAATTGTAAGTTTATAACTCTACCCTTAAAGAATGGCGCTGCCCAGATTTATTAAAGAGCATAAATGATAGTAAGATTTGCTAGAAGAGAATCCTTATGTGTATAGGAGGTTGATAGAGAATGATAGAATAATTACATCTCAAGTTTAAGGCCCGTAAGGGTCCAAGCATAAGATACCGTAGGATCAAGAGCATAATGAGTTTCAATGTTACATGTGAACGTATGAGAATGATTATGTGAACGCATGGAATGATGATGGAGGATGCATGTTTGATTGACTTATGTGGCATAAAGTAAATTTGGAAGAAATCCGGCATCTTCTTTGTTGTCTTTCGAATTCGACAAATTTGGTGATTTAGAAAGTTTTTGAAAAACCTATGAGATTTTATTTATGAGGTACTAAGATGAGTTCTTGGATGACACCGGTTCAGCTGAGCACCTCCAGAGGACTCATGTGACATCGGTACCAAGATGTATTCTTGGGTGACACCGGTTCGGCCGAGCACCCCCAAGAAATGCCCTCTAGCCCGTACTGGATAAGTTGGGATTACGATTATGATTATGATACACTTATCAGGATTGATAAGTAAGAACTAGTGATGACTAGTTAAGGTATGAGCTCATAACCTAGAGATGTGACACGTTTTAGGTGATACCGGTTCGGCCGAGCACCCCAGAGCGAATGTCTTTTAGGATGGCCCCATGAAGAAGAAAAGTATGATGATTATGTCACAAAGTTTTCCCAAATGAGATTTCAATTGCCACTTTATGCCACTATTAAGATGTTCTTAATGATATGATTACTATTCTTGCAGTAAGTAGAGCCATGCATACATACTTTAATATGTTGCATCCATGACATCAAGAATCATACTAAAATGAATAGACCTTGGCTAACTATGTTTCAAAAGCTTAAAAATGGACTTAATGCATGCTCACTTATTTTGTACACTAAACCCAAGGTTCCTGAGGACGTAGATGATGACACCTAGGTAGTAAGAGGCCCTACTGAGATTCTTTAGCAAGATTCTCACTCCCTCTATCTCTTTCTTCCGTCACGTCTTCAGATGGTGACGTTCATGATTTTTGTAGACACCCCGACATGGGAGGTGCATCATGATCCGGACCACGGGTCATACCATTTTGTAGGTCGCTGTATGTTCGTTGGACGGCTCTTGATCACCACAGCACATAGTCATCGATTCTCTCCTGCCTCACCTTTCGGTGACGACTTCGTGTTCGAGCGTGCACGCCCTCGAGAGGAGCGCATTCGCCACACCCCACCGACCGCTTCTGCCATCCGGGACTACCCACAGTATGTGCCCCGCTCACCCTCATCATTCTCCGAGACGGACCCTTCGGAGGACTCTGCCACTCAGGTACCTTCCGAGGGATCCTCCCCCACTATGCCGATGGGCTTTGGGAAGGGTAGCGAGGCTTCTGTCACTCAGCCAGTACAAGGAGGACAGGTGAGGATGATTCCTCGCCGTGGAGCTTATGCCCGACCGATGCAGCATATAGCCACCTCGGCTGAGATAGCCTAGTAGATCGGAAACATCCCTCCTTTCCAGAGAAGCCCGCAGTAGGAGACGACCATCGCGTTCTGGTGCCTGAGCTTCGACTAGGCTAGGATAGCCTCCTTTTGTCTTAAGGCTATCTATTTGTAGGTGTACTAGAGATAGGAGAGTTTTTTTTTATGCCTTCTGTTGTACTTACGTTTTCCATGTATTTTTATTTCCATTGTACTAAACTAAGTCCCACTCTCCTTAAGTGGGCATATCATATTATATAAATATGCAGTTCAGTTTTATCATGTTGTGCCTTTACTTGCTTTATGTTATGATGTTTACGAGATGCTTGCTTTATTTTCTTATGTGCTCATCGTGTCGCGCGGCTCTCACTTTGCTTTTATAATTCAAAAAAAAATTTACCAGTATTTCCGCTAAGTATTTTAAAGTAAAAAGGAAACTATGACATAACCGACTAATGATTAACCTAAATATGTTCTAGAGTATTGGGTTAAAAATTAGGATGTTACACTTGCCCCTTTTAACTTACATGAGGATTTTGGTCCATGGAACACCTTTTCTTTTAAATGTGATTTGGTTCTTCAAATAAGGTCCTAATAAATGATATATTGTTGTCTTGAGAAGATGAAGTTTGTGTGTTATAACCTTTGCTTGAAATATATGCTTATTCTTAAAGTGTTAAAGTATGGTTCACATAACCAAAAATTATTTGAGCTCTCGGCCTTTGCTATTAAACTAAGGGTATTATTTGTGTTTTTATAAGGGTGAAGTTAATTATAAGTGTATCTTTTGATTTAGAATTAATTTCAAGAAAGACTAGTTACTAGAAATACCTACTTTGTATCTTTGCATGCTCTTAGGAAATTAAATTTTAGTTTCTATTCAAAACTTTCCAGATTTGATGTATGCTGTATAGAATGCATTTAACATGTGAAAATTGTTATTAATAAATGTGGTAATTATTTTTAATAATTAAGGAAAGACTAGTAACTAGAAAGGACAAAAAATGTGAACTCTAGGACTCTTTAAAATGGAGAATATGGTTTCTGCACAGCAAGTATTAATTAAGTAAAAGTGAGGTTTTCCACTTACTAAATGTATAGGAATCACTCATAAATGATTCAGGAATTAATTTTAGTATCATAGGAATAGTCAGTAATGAGAAAATGTCAAAAACGTAACTTCTAGAACACCGAAATTGCTCAATTATCAATTCTGCCCAAATCTATCCAGTATTGTGTAATGATGTTCTTGAGGTCATTAATTAGTGGAAGTCATTGGAATTAATCCCTTAGATGCATAAAAGAATAAATACAAAAGTTAGGTTTACCCGATTTAGAGGTTTAACCGTCTGAGGGATAACGAAAGTGTTTATTTTATGAGATGATGGGTTTATGATATGAATGAGAATTTATGTGATGATGATGTTGCATTTTTGGCTATCAATTTATATGATTTATTGTGGCATGTTATGACTAGGAATATTTGAGGTGCACATGATAAGTGGAATGTAAGCATGTGATATTATATGATATGATTGTGCCTTTGATCTCAAAACAACATGCTGAGTTTAAGGTGATATAAAACACATGGAAATGATCCTCTGGACTCTCCGAATTAAAGGTTATGAGAGGTGATCCAAGTAAGTTACATATTCATAATAAGAAAGGCAAGGAAGTGATGTGTTTCTCTCCCTCTATTACCCCATGTTAAATCTAGCAACGGCTAGTTAGGTTGAGCTCATCCTAGGCGATCGTTATGTTGGTTGGTTTTGGTGATGATTGTAAAAATCACCAGGGAAGTTGTGTTGGTTGATTTTTGGTGATGACGTGAGAGGGTGGAATTGATAAGAAAGAAATTTGAGAATTTATTCATGAGAAAGTAAATTGCCATGGGTTCTCCTGCCGTCCCATGCATGTTACATGATGTATAACTCATAGCATTGCCTTATCATGCATCCATTTACGTGCCACTGTTTTAGTTTTCTAGCTTATCTCCTGGTCATGTGCTTAGCCTTATCTTGTGTTTTGAACTTACATATTGTTGATTTATGTTGCATGCATTGAGGCATTGCCATGCATACATGAGATACTTGTTGCATTCATGCATTAAGATTCATGCTAAAAGATACGGGTCTCAGTTAATGGTATAACAAACGAATCTTACTTATACTCACTACTTTCATAATTAAACCCAAGGTTCCTGAGGATGATGATGATGACACGTATGTGGAGAGGGAAACCTTACTGAGATTCTTGTATAAGTTTCTCACTCCTTCTATCTTTCTTTTCCATCTTTGTCTTCAGACAAGGTTGACAACGACATTCGTGGACCACCCTGAGGTGTCGACATAGAAGTTGCACGATGGTCGATATCAGAGCAGCGTAGCGGAAGCAGGGACATAGTCTTTTATTCTCATAACCTTAGGGGTTATCTTGCCTTTGCATAAGCTCGTAACCTAGTCACAAAGAGCTTAGCTACATCATAGTTATGTCTAGTTTTTGGAATTGTTGTATGCTCAACCTCTATAGGTAGGCTCAATATATTTGATATGGTATTATTGTGGAATATTCCTATATCATCAATACTATTATTATTGTTTGACTTGATATTTGAAGTTAATATTATATGACGATGTGCTCAGTTTATGCTAGTTTCTGTTGTGATCTGTATATACGTTATATGATGAATAGTTATACACTACAACTTAAATGCGAACGATTCATAGTTTGGTTTTTCAAAAAAAAAATGGGTCATATTTTCCATAGACTTATTTTCAAAGCCCAAAATTAAGCAAAATTCTGAGACGGAAGAGTAACAACTAATGATTAACCATTATGCATCCTAGGCATATTGTGTTGAAAGTTAGGGCGTTACACATAACATATTATTCCATTTTACTCAAAGCAAAACATTTATTAAGAACTTTGAAAAGTAAAGTGAAATTTTTAAGCTTTAGAGGTCAAGAAAATGATGGTTTTGCAACCAACATCAAAGATCCTCTTCATCAAGCCATGACTCTTGATCCATAAGGCCATCATGGCCGAAAAACAAAGGAAAGAAAAAGGAAAACTTGAAACTGAAAATAGAGAGGAGCAGGAAAGAACCAACATTTCAACATTCCAAACCAAGAATGATACAAAAGAAAAGAATGAAAACTTTAAAACACATCCCTACCCAAGATGTTTTTCTTAATGAATGAAAAAGAGCTTGATCTTGAAAAGGAATGAGAAGAAAAATTCTTCCTTGGGCCAAGATGGTTTTTCGGCCAAGAGGAAAAGGAAAGAAAGAAATGTTTGCCTTGAGTTTTTGGTCTAGGAAGTGAAAAGGTTAAGTGTTTTAGGGGAGTTTGATGGTGGTTGTGTAATGGTTTGGGGTTGAGAAATGGTGGGGAATGGTGGCTCTTGAAGAGTGGAGAAGAAGAAGAAGAAGAAGAAGAAGAAGAAAAAGAAGAAGAAGAAGAAGAGCTCTTGAGATCAAAGAAAGAAAGCTTGAAGTTGCAAGAATGAGCAAAGGTTCTTGCAAGTTTCCTTCAATGTCTATTTATAGACAAAATGAAACATGAGGGGGTGAGAGGAGGAGGAGTAGCCGTAGGCCATGGTAGAGAAAGGGCGGGAATATCTTTTTGTATGCATCATGTCATGGAGTAGTGTAGGAATGGCTAGGTGTGGCTTTGGGTATGGCTAGACATGGTTGTCTTTGATTTTGTGTAATAAAATAAAGTCAAATAAGATGAATGGAGGGGGTGGCCGGTTGTATTAAGGGAATGGGGAGGAAGATATGTCACTTTAATGTGGGTTTAGAAGTGTGTTTAGGAGTATCTTTGATTAGGCCTTTGATTAGGAGTTTGTAGTTAAGTGTTTAGGTAAGAAAATGAGTAATTAAGGTTGCACAAGACATGGTTAAGGAGTGCTCTTGCTCAATTAATGGGGTCAAACCTCATTCAATCAAGAATTACCATCACATCTTTGATTCCTTAATTTAAGGAATTGGAGAGAGAAAATACTATTTATGAAAATGTGACATAAAGTCTTGAATTAAGAAAGGGATTTTGAGTTTCCTTAAGCAATCTTAGGTCCTAATTAACCTCAATTAATTATTTTGACTCTAGATTAATTATAAAAATTAATTAATCTTTAATTAGAGCCTAATATTGCTTAGGTTTGGTTAATCATGTAATTAAGCTCATTATGCCCTTAATTAGGGGCAAAGTGTAACAATTCACATATTTATATTTTCCTCTGCTAATATAATTAATTGTGAATAATTAGTGAGGATTTTAAAAATTTTGGTCGACACTGTTAGGATCAGAATAATATAAGGATTCTGTAAAAAAAAAATGAAATTTAATTTATATGATTAAAAATTTAAAATAATAATATTTTAATCAGTAATATAGGATGAGATCTTATAAATGATATTAGGACAAAATAAAAATTAAGATAAGGTTAAAATGATAATTTTACCCGATAAAGTTTTTTTTATGTCAATCGGGTACTAAAATGATAAGAAACGGTACACCAAAATAGTAATAACCGGTATAGCAAAACATCCAAATTGGTTCAACTAATGGGCATTATCATATCTTAAATAAATTTTTACTTAGAATAATGAAATAAATATAGATATTCCTAACACTGATAGAAGGCATATTGATCTAGAAATAAAAACTCCTTTACTTTCTCTCCAAGGAAGTACGTTTATAAAAAGGAAAAAGGGCAAGGAAATTTCATTTCATTCTCGGTTAGGCACATCACATATTTCTTTCTTCTTGCCTTCACTTTCTTCCATTTTTGCTTCATGAAACTCAATGAAACCTTTTAGTCTTTCAATGATACACTTAGACATACACTTAAACTAACTTCAAGAACACATCCTCTTCATCAAACTTAAATCAAAAACTTGTTTTTCCCTGCACTTTGGGTCCTCATAGCAGTACAAAAAGGGGCTGGAAACAGGTGAGGCTGAGGTTTGTTGGAAGGAAAAAAAAACTAGAGAAAAAGCTTGGAGGGAGGTAGGAAATTTTTCTAGTCTTTTACCCCATGATGTTTTACTATCTTGCTAAGATAAATACTTGAACTTGCTGAGGTTATGTTGCTGAAATCTGAAACCAAATTCTAGGATTTAGGATTGCTTGATTTGTGATGAAGTCATGCCTATAGGAATCAGAATTTTTTTCTTTGAAATTTCATGTATTGAATGTGATAGATATGGTAGATACATCAAGCACAAGTTTTATGGACTTGCTGAAATGTATACATGAGTTAACTATTGGCTAAAGATGATTTTAATATGTAACCATAAAAGCTTAAGAAAATATTGGCAGCAAGACTTAGTTTGAATGATTTTTGCTATGTGTAATGACCAAAGCTTGAAACAAAAATGGAAGCAAGATTTAGTTTGAAAGATGGACAGTAAGATATGAGTGTTGAATTGGTGTGCTGAATTTTCGGATTTCAACAAGGCAGCAGTTTTCACGAATTTTCTGACCTATTTAGAGGCCTTAGATTGAACTGAAAATTTTATATGATGTAGCTAACATGTGGAGGCATCTTCAGTAAAAGTTTTGAGGTATTCTGGTCACTTTTGCTATGATTAAAAAATCAAGAACCGAAATTGTACCTATGCTGTCTGAACTATTGGAACTGAAGCTGCAAATTTGTCTATTTTTGTTACCATAGCAAATGACCAATTTTTTTTTTTTGAAATTTTTACAGGGTATTAGGGACATCTTAAGGTTTTACTAGGATTTTTATTCCTAATTTTTTGGTTTCATTTTCTAGGGTTAAAAATTAGGGAATTCAGGAATTTAGCTGAGAATTGATGGTCTCTGACGACCAAATTTGTCTAATTTTGTTAACATAGCTAGAGAACTCTTTTTACTATGAAATTTTTATGGAACCTTGTGGACGCATTGAGGTATCATTGAGAATTTTTATAGTCTCCGATTCATTGGTTTGAATTGCATATTAAATTGTGCTACAAATATATGAAATCTGCCATTGTGCTGAAAATAAATTGATACTTTGAATTGATGAAATACTGGCATCTTGATCGATATGACATGAGCACATGAACAGAATATGAATATCTCATAAGACATCCAGAGGTTTTAATAGAATATTTCATACACATTTAGTAGATTTTAACAAAATATCTCGTAAGAATTCGAGAGACTTTAAGGAAATATCTTATAAGAGTTTAAAGAAATTCCAAGGAAATCTCAGACAAATATAAGAAACCGAGCTTCATAAAGAAAGGGAACGTAAGAAAATAAATCTCCACAAAGAGAGGGAAATCAAGAAAACAAGCTTTACATAATAATTAGTTGCTTAATGGTAAGCTCATAGATTCACGGGTAGTAGTAGACGTGCTACGCCCTTAGAACTATATCAGGTTGTAATTTTGTAACATCCCCCGCTGCTTTATGGATTGATTTAATCGTAACGCTCTAATTTTCTTGTAATTTTCTTTGTCATTAGAAATTACTCAATTACCGAATTACCGTAGGTAATTATTACATAAGATTTGAGGCCGAACAATCCTCAATAAAGGAATATAACATTAGAAGAGAGGTTAGGAACGATTCATGCGAGAGTCGCAAATCCCGAATTTCTGTACGTATAAAATGACCAAAATGCCCCTGAAGTTATTTTACTCAGAAAATGAGGATCGTGGGCCCCACCTATTCTCAAGGGGATATTTTGAGGATAATAAGGGATTGTTTGTGTTATGTGTGTTAATAGAGCGAAGGATCTCAATTTTGAGTTCCGACGCAAAATGACCAAAACGCCCTATAATTTGTTTTAACTCCGATGTGCGTGTCGATGAGCGAACCTCACTAAAATGTTTTAAAATGTGTTTTTAAGCCATGATTAACCATTGGTTAAGCTCGGGTGGCCTCGGGCAATTTTAAGTGAAAGTACGATTTTGCCCTTGTTTTGGGCGCTTTTGCGAATTTCGGGATTTTTGATTCAGATAATCGAAACCTAAGCAATATTAGGCTCAAATTAAAGCTTATTAAATTCTAAATATTAATCTAGAGTCAAAATTATGTATTTAGATTGATTAGAACCCAAAATTGCTCAAAAACACCCAAATTGCTTACTAATTCACTTAAACCCTTAGCCGTAAATTCTCTAAATTACATGAATACCTTGCCTACACCTAAATAATGCATGGAACACACAAATTTCACTTCTTTGGGCTGTAATGGACGAAATTATTGATGCCATTATGCAGCTGAATTATTGCCAAAAGTTGCACTAAAACAAAATGCCAAAATGTCACCATAAGAGACATAATTCCTTAATTTCATACAACTTTGTCTAAAATGATTTTTCCTCCCTTATTTCTCCTGCAAAATTCCGTCCACTACCTCATCATTTTGGCCAATTAGAAGCCTCAAAATTTTCTATAAATAGGCTTGCTTGAGTGGTCTTGGAATGCTTGGTTCATAACTAGTTTTTAGGAGCACCAAAAACTTTCTTTCTTCCTCCCCTTTGGCTGAATTCTTTCTTCAATTTTTTCAAAGAGATTTTGTTTCATTTCACTTCAAGAAACCAAGTTCTCTTCCTCTTCTTCAACTCAGATTAGGTAGGGAGTAGTTTCTAAATTTATTTCTATGCTTTGAGGAGTTGTGTTTTTAGCTCAAAATGATGAAATTATGAACTTGCCTTAGCTTTTCATTTTGATTTTCCTCTTCAATTTTTCTTTAACCAATTCAACCATATGGCCTAGGTGGAACTAAGATGATGGCTTGATGATGAGGACCTTGAGGGTGGGTTGTAAATCCATCACAAGTTAGGCCTCTAAAGCTTGAAAATTCCACTTGATGCAAAACCTTAAAGAATAATGCTTTATGATGCTAAAACAAAGATTTTTAGTTTAGAACTTGAAAGATGTATTTTTTCCTTTTATGTTTTATTCCTTGTTAAGATATGTATTGGGTTGAATTTATAATTCTTTTAAAGTCTTGAAGGAGCTCTAGTAAAGAAACAAAATGAATTTGCATCCATGATTAAGTTTATGCTTTGCATAACCATGTTTACCTTCTATGTCATCACTAAATTTTCAAGAATGAATAAATGAACTTGCATTTCTCATGTTTAAATTCCAAGCTTGTATTTCATGTTTATGTTTCAAGTCATCGCTTAATCTTTCAAGATAATAAAGAGGTTGCATCTCATATTTAATTTATGCTCTCACTATATTTTATAATGGCTAAAAGAATCAACGCATGGCATGTTTATTTTATGCCATCACCTAAAGATCCTAGAGCTCAAAGACTTGCCCATGTATCACAAGCAAAGAAATATGATTATTGGAGTTAAAGAATTTATTCTTTAAAAAGTCTTGAGATTGGAGCTTAAAAAGATGTAATAATAATATTCTTTTCTCCCTCTCTACTTGGTCTGTGCGGACTACCGCGCTCCGGTTTCTTAATATTCTCTTCTCCTCTCTTGGTCCTGCGGACTCACCGCTCAGGTTTCTTAATATTTTCTTCTCCTCTCTGGTCCTGTGCGGATTACCGCGCTCAGCTTTCTTGTATCATGTTTATATTTCAAGTTCTTGCATCATGTTTAATTTTCAAGTCATCACCTTAAATCTTAAAGATAAAGAAATGGAATTGCATATCATGTTTATAATTCCAAGCTATCACCTTATAAAGATAAGATTAAAATAAGGTTGCATAGCATGTTTATAATTCTAAGATGTCACCTAAATCTCTAAAGCTCAAGACTTACTCCTTTTATCTTAAGTGAGAATTTTAATTGTGAAGATCCTCCCAAATTTGACAAAAGAACTAGTTTCTAAATGAGTTTTAAGGCTTTGCAAGGATTTTACTGGGAACTAGTATTTTATATGCACTTAAAATATGATTCTATGTAATTGCATGAGGTTCATGATTCGCCAACGATCCGAGTTTAGTATCAATGTGTGATAATGATTTGATATGATTGAAGTTGTGATAATTATGGTTTATTGTTAAGAGAATGATTCATAATTGGTTTAGTAACTAATTAGTTCTATAATTGATAATTCTATGTAAGGATTGGATGCTTATTAAGTACTTGATATCATTGAATGATTTCTGGCTTGCATGTTATAGTTCTTTATTGCAAATAATGAGAATGCTTGTACATGAAATGTTCTTTATTATGTAAAATTTACCTTTGTTGCTAGAAGAAAGTGTATCATTGTAAAAGTGTAATTTGGAAAGGTTACGGCTAAGGAAAGACTTGGTATTTAAGCGTGTCCATTGTGACCCACCTCTTTCTCGGGAATCTCCCATATGCATGATTACAGTTGATATATATTATTCTAGCTTAAGACTATAAATGAGAAAATGTTATGATGTTTATGAATTGTATTATGATATAACATGCAAAGATTTAATGGTGACTTAAACTTATAAGAAAATGATCCTTTGCAACCATCAGACTATAGGTGGTGAAAAGGTGATTTTAGCCCCTAACCCGTTCTCTCAAAAGGGTAGAGTCGGGACTTTAGCTTATCAAAAGGGATAAGTATATGCTAGTGACGACTAGTAAAGTATGAGCTCATAACCTAAATTACTCCCAAAAGGGTGGAGTATAGGGTAGCCCAAGGAAAATAATGATGATGATAAGATTTTAAGTCACCAAAGGCACTAAAGAAATGAAATATGTGCACTTTGTGTCCATGTGTAGCTAATATTATATGACGTTCTTTTATGCATGTTATTTTGATAATGATGATGAGGAATATGATGTAATGATAAAGGAAATGTTCATTGTAAATATGACATGTTAAGAATAAGATGCATTATAAGACGCATAATTAAAATTGACGAACCTCGGTTAAGTATTTGTCCGAACTTAAAATGAATCTTTGCATGCTCACTATTTTAGAATAAACCCGAGGTTCTGGGGACTTTGATGATGACACTATAGAAGGAGGTACCCTCTGAGAATTCTTTAGCAAGATTCTCACTCCTTTTCTTTATTTCCGTCATTGTCTCCAGATTCAAATGGCGACATTCGTCCTGTTCGTTGATACCCCTACTTGGGAATTCCACTATGATCCGGTGCATCGCTCGTATCATTTTGAAGGAGAGTCTTGTGATTCGTGTTTTTATTTACATAGGTCGTCCATTTGCACATCCTGTCCCTAGTTATCGATTTTCTCCTACTTCTCCCTATGGCGATGAAATGGTTTTCGAACATGCACGTCCACTTGATGAAAGGATGTTACGTTCTTATCCCGCTTCATCTGCTGTCCATGGATTTCCAGAGTATGTTCCCGAGACGAGATATTCTAAAACTGATCCTTCAGAGGACACTCCTACTCATGTATATTCTGAGAGCTCTGCTCCTACTCCCACACGTGTAAGAGAGGGTAGTGAGGAAACAGTTGTTCAGCCGAGGTTAGCGAGAAGGCCGTCCATGCGACCCCAGCCTAGTGCATCTCGTGTGTCCCCTCCCGAGGGAGCTCATCAGTGGATCGGATTTATTCCCCCATTTCGGGACGGTGGCCATAGAAGGTTCTTAGTAGATTTATGTGTGATCATGCACCCTAGTTTTAGGATAACCTTCCCGGCTTATGGAGTTATCTAGTTTAGGGGCATGTATTTCCTTAAGTATATTTTCTTTTATGGGTTTGCATAAGATAATGATGTATGAACATAACCCACCCTTTGAGTGAGGTTATTGTATGTAAATATATGCTATAATGTGCTTATGGATGTTATATGATGGAGCCTAAGTGATATGATGTGATATATTCTTAAACGTCTTACCCCGCTTACTCGTTCACGTTGTACTCGGCTCACGTTTTCAATTATGTGTTTAAAAAAAAAAAATGGCTCGTAATTTCACTAAGTATTTTCAAATTATGAAGAAAGAACCAAAGCAAGGAGTAAAGTCTAGTCATTAATCAGATTCAACCTAGGTGTATCTGGTTAATTACTAGGGTGTTACAACGACTGTCCCCACAAACCAACACGGGTCTTTTTAGCATGCTTTGTCCTCACTTGCACGCTTCCTAGGAAAAATTCCCAGGAGGTCACCCATCCCAAAATTGCTCCAAGTCAAGCACGCTTAACTGTGGAGTTCTTTTAGTTTGGGCTACCGGCGATCACTCCCTGACTTCGCAATCCCCGGGCGTTATATGCCCACCAGTTTCCGTTTGGTTCGTCCCCGAACCACACCGTACTGGGAGAGGTGCAGGCTCTGATACCATCTATAACATCCCCTGCTGCTTTATGGATTGACGACTGTCCCCACAAATTAACATGGGTCTTTTCAGCATGCTTTGTCCTCACTCGCACGCTTCCTAGGAAAACTTCCCAGGAGGTCACCCATCCCAAAATTGCTCCAAGTCAAGCATGCTTAACTATGGAGTTCTTTTAGTTTGGGCTATCGAAAAGAAGATGCATCTTGTTGGTATAGGTAGTACAAATCAATTCATATAAGCCCTCCTTAACTGTATAGTCCCATACCTATACAGTCTTAGGATCCCTCTCATTCAGGTGTATAATCGGTTCATTCATGTACCCCTCTACTTTCGAAGTCTGCCAGGAGCCGCTCCTTGTCCGTGCCTCCTTGCACCGGCGATCACTCCCCGACTTCGCAATCCCCGGGCGTTACACAAAGTGGTAATTTTACACAACAACTCCCCGGGACCCCCTAGGCTTAAACAGACATAATACATTCCTTAAAAACACCATCCCAAACTTCTGGGTAAAGTCTGGGTCCAATCGGAATTAAATTATGTGTCAATTGGTTACAGGGGCATTTTGGTAATTTTGCATGCAGAAACTCAAAAATGAGATTCTTCTGTTCTATTAACACACATAACACACATAGTCTCCGTTCAATATTAAAAGAGTCCTTTGAGGATAGCCAGGGCCATCTATCCTTATTCTCCAAGTAAAAATGACCTCAGGAGTATTTTGATCATTTGTATACGGAAAAAATCGGGGCATTACATTAAGGGGTTATAATTTGAATTATTATAAGAAGTTTAACTAAGTAAATGAAGTACAAATTTTGTGAAATTGGAAAGGCCATTTCAACCATTTATAGGAAAAGAAAGAAATGATATAGTTTTGGTTCACAAAGTTCATACTAAAAGCTTGGTAAGATAGCATAGAAACCTTAAGTAAGCAAAGAAACTCATGGTTTGAAACTTTACAGATTGATAAATCATATAAATGCAAGTAAAAGTAGTACATGATGAAACTAAAATTTTGGTAAATTAAAAATTAGGCCTTATAAACATGATGGAAAAAAAAGAGAAAAAAATAAATTGTAAAGTGTTGATGTAAGGTTTGGGATTAAGTTAGTTTTTAGTTAAGAGATAAAAACTTAGATTGAGTTAAAAACTACATTTAAGCAACAAAAGAAGTAATTTTGGTTCGTGAAAAGAATTAGACACATAGGGATTAGACAAGAATATAACTAGAAAGAATTTTACAAAATTCTTAAAGAATAGTACCTTCGAAATATGCTAGTAAAGTTCTATAGATGAGATTGAGATTTTTGATCTATAGAAGAAAAAGCATTTAAGTCCAAGTAAGACACTTAGTTTAATTCCTTGAAAATTATAAGAATTATCAAGTAAGGAGTTCTATAAGATCTTGAGGAGAAAAGCTCATAAGAATTTAGGAGATTTCAAGAAAATCTTATAACAAAAATATGAGAAATATGAAGAAAGCAAATTTAAGAAAATAATACATAAATGAGCTTATGTAACATTAATTGCTTGATTGTAAGCTCACGGATTCAAATTATGATGAAAGTGATGTATTGAGAATCGCATGTTTTATGATTTATGAACTATGTCATTGATCTATATAAGGTACAAACTACTACATCTATTTAACTATATCATGACCTATATAAGGTTATAACATGAGGTGTTACATCATTGGCAATATATCAGATGGGAAGTATATCAGGAATCCTATGAGTTCTATTCTCAAGCATAAATTTACTTATAAGACTGTGTTAAATTAGTAAAGGAACAAACAAACTAATTATTACAAAAACAACCAAAAATACATTAACTACTTAACACTAAGTTAGATATCACTGGGTACCAGACTAGTATTTTTCTGGGAGAATCTTTGATTCTTATTCCTGCTATACAATATATTTACATAGATGGTCTTGATCGTGTACTTCCTCGACATGCTTGATTGACAAGGGCTGTAGGTAAAAAAATGCATGAAAATGGGGGATTGAATCATGCTTTGCTTTTTCTTTGCTTTTTTGCTTATGAAAACTTAAGCAATATACTATCAAGCTTTGAGCTTGAAGTGCAAGGGAAACAATGTCAATTATTTCTGAAAGTAACTTTCTAGACTATAGCAAATATGATGGTAGCACATATAATAGATTTAAATGAAAAACGCGGAATAATAAAAGTAATGCAGTAATATAAAGGAGTTAAAAGAGAGAGAGAGAGAGATACTGCATAGAGGTTTTTATACTGGTATTGTAACATCCTCCCAAGTATAATATCAGTCTTAAGCCATGGCATCGGGCTTGAGAGTTGTTATTTATAGATTAGCATACCTTTCTTAAATATCTATAGCAAGCTCGATTAATGCGTGTAATAACTAAGCATAATCCTATTAAAATATATAACAAAGAAACAAAACATTTATTGAATATATAGCTAAGTACAAAAGGAAGCTCTTCTAAGAGCTTTAATTCATATATGTTTTCTATTACATTTATATACATATAACTCCAACTAAGTATAGTAAAGTAAAAACATCAACTGCTAAACTACTGAAATCCCGAGTTCTTTCCCATAGCAGTTGCGTTGTTCTTTGGATCAACTTGGAGGCAATAGGGGAACACAAAACATATATGGATGAGAATTATACAATTCTTAATAGGGAAAATTCCTAATTACACAATCATAATGTCATCGTCATCGCCCCAGCCACTTCGGTTTATCAAGAAAACGTGATCATGCAGTACATATTAAATTAAAGCTCTAAAATCATCCTTCCGAAATGGGTAGCTTTTAACAATTAATCACTTCATACACATATATCATAAAGCTCAAATAAATAGTTAATAATCCTAATCAAGCGATTAAATATGAGATGAGTATGCACATGCTAAATATAGTGAACTCATCTCAAAGTGACCCGATTTCACTTGTGGCCATAGAACTCAACTCGGTGCATTTTTCTCTTTTCATTGACATAGGAAAGGCTTAGTTTATACCCAACGGGTATCTGCTGTGGACAACTCCATAATAGATACTTTATACTAAATGGTATTTATAGTGAATCATACTACACAAGAGAAATAGACTGCTTATCAGGACTAAGCTCATTCCTATACATGATTATTGGATTTACTTTCTCCAATTCTCACACAGGCCTATTCCTAGCCTGGTTTACTTTCCCCAAATCAATTCAAGGATAGTTAGGTTTACTTTTCCCCGATAGACTAGATTTACTTTCTCCAGCCCAAGAGTTATAAATCTTATGCTCTTCTTGGTAGTCAAGTTTACTTTCCTTAACAAACTGGATTTACTTTCTTCAGCTCAAGAAACTTAATCTTATGCTTTTCTTTCACATATGAGTAATTATAATAAGTATTCATATCTATGTGTGCATAATCTCATCAATAAGCTCACATGCTCAATTATTCATATTCACATTCATGTGCTCATGTCATACTAGTACAAGATGCCATTATTTCATCAATTCAAAGCATCAATTCATTTTCTGCATAATGGCAAATTTCACATGTTCGTAGCACAATTTATTATGCATTTCAAACCATCAAAGCCAAGGCTATAAAAATTACCTTAGATACTTCAATATGTCCACAAGGTTCAAGAAAAATTCCAGAGCAAAAGAATACTCTAACTATGTTAAGAAAATTCAACAATTTTAGTGGGCAAAGACCACTTGTACTCAGCTCAGAACAAGAATCTCATAATTTTTAACCTTAGCAAATGATTGAATAAATTCAGAATAAAAATCATGGTTACACTTTGAGATGTTATCAACACCCTGTAAAAATTTCAAAGGATAGTTCAATTGTTTACTATGGTAACAAAATGAGACAAATTCACAGCTTCAATTTCAGAAATTCAGGCAGCACACACATATATATATAGTCCCAGTTCATGATTTTTTTTTTCAGGTAGTTAGTTTCTTTATCATTATCCACGAAAATTCTCAGAGTTGCCTTAGGATGTTAGCTTCAACATATAATTTTTATAGCTAACGAAAATACCCACAATTTGCTTAGAAAATTCATGATCAGTGCCTATCCATATAGAAATCGAAAATCCAGTAGCATAGTTCAAAATCTCTTTTCACAAAAATGATTTTTCACAACATCAAACCACTCCACCAAAATTAACATATTACTATCAATATATTATCATCCAATTCAACTAAAAATATTTAGTGAAATCAGTAAGGAAATCACAAAAATAGAGTTGAAGTAAAAGAGGTTTAAAATGCCCTACTTTGGTGGCTTTAAGGATCTTGGCTTCAAGGATGTTTCAAGAGTGACCTTGCTCACTTCAAGGAAATCAATTCAAGCCCCAAACCTTCCTTAGGTAGTGAGGAAGAAAGATATCAAAGTGAGAATTGATGGAGAATTGAGATTTTAATCGGTTAGAATTATAGGTATTGAGGTATAGATTAAGTTTAGTGAAGGAACTTTGAAGTCTTAACAACTCTAGGCTAGTATTTATGGGCTTTAAATGCAACCATGGAGCTTATGGAACATGGAGAGGAAGCTGGCTAGTTCCTTCTTATTTTGGCCGACAATGATATGGCTTCAAGGAGAAGATTTGTGTGATGTTTATCTTATAAATAAGTTGGAATATAATATAATATAAATGGATAATTCTTAAAGAAAGAAAGTAAAATGGATGGATAGGATTTAATCTTGTAAATCAAGATTAAATCTTAGCCTTACACTTGGCTAATAAGGATCACTTTATCTTATTGTAAAGATTAAATTAGTTTTCGGTATTAAAAATCGCACACCGAAATTTCGCCGAATAGGTAAAACACTGTACCCAGGTAATGAGATATTGCTCGAAAATTAATTCCTGGTATAGAATCTTGAATTCTCACTATTTCTAACATTAACCCTCTCTTTTCTCAGTTTTGGGTATCTTCTGCTCTTGAATTTGAGGTTTCGGCTGTCCCAATAGGCCTGCGAGGCCCACAAATCACTATTTGTGTTTTTTTTTTTGACAAATCCATTGGGTTGTCCTTATCATTGTTAAAACTGTCACATTTTTGAAATTATACTAAAATTAGTTTTTAAATAATTTTTAAGGTGTTAAATTACCACCCACCTTGAAAAGAATTTTGCCTTCAAAATTCATTTGAAAACAATTTCAAAAGACATTTTTCATAAATAAAATAAACAATTCACACAGCTCAAAAATTCAGCCAAAAGGTAACAATTGAATCCTAAAATGTCCCTACCTATGATCGGATTGTCAGGTGGTGATGTCCCATTAGCTCTTAGTACTCTTGTGTGGTGGCTTTCCAGCAAGTTTTGTGTATCTCTCTGGACACTCCCAAATCCTATGCCCTAGTTTTCCACAGCGGTAGCATACATTTTGCCTAGCCCTACAAGGTCTACCTCCATGGTTCTTCCTACATTTTGGGCAATCTTGGCTTGTGGTTGATCATTGTTGTGGCTTATCCTTATATGGGTTGGCTTGAAACTTCTTTTGAGATGGGACATCCTCATAATCTTGGTCTTCAAGTACCAGTCTCTTTTTAGAATCATCCCTAGTAGGTTTAGCAATTGTTGTCTTCCTATTGGATTCTTCTGCAAGTTGACACTCGTTCACCAAAATAGCATAATCTTTTATCTCTAAGAAATTCACGATGGTTTCAATATCCTCCTATGGTCCTTTTTCATCATTCATGCACTTCCAAGCTTCATCAGAATTACACTGATAGATATTAGAAAATTTGCACAGCTCACCAAACTTTGTTGTGTACTTTGCTACACTCATAGATCCTTGCTTGAATGCCATGAACTCCAACTCCGCTGCATTCTGATTTAATCTTTCCATCATCTATTTGGCCATTATGGCTTTGCTCTCATATCTATAGCTATTTCACTGAGAATATCCATCATGTCGTCTTGCTCAGGATTCTTATTCCTAATACGTCTATGGTCTGCCATTAGTTTCTGAACACACCAAACAAAGATATTGAGTTGATCAGGCTCAACACTATGCTAAGCATGATAGCAACCCACTACAACACCACTAGGCTATCATGCATATCTAAACCCTGTATCCTATCATATAGATAAGATTCAAAGCATGATGTAACATCCTAATTTTTAACCCAATACTCTAGAACATATTTAGGTTAATCGTTAGTCTGTTACTTCATAGTTCTCATTTATCTTTGAATTACTTAGCGGAAAATACGGGTAATTTTTTTTTTTTGAAAAACAAAGTGAGAGCCGCGTGATGCGATAAGCAGTAAACCATGTATGGTAAACAAATGTCTCACAACATCATAACATAAGGCACACCATGAGTAACACTGAAGATCATCTCATACATATATAATTTGCCCACTTATAAGTGTGGGACTTAGTTTAGTACAGGGGAAATGCATAAAAGAAAATACAACATAAAACATGAACATAATCTACTCCCCTACCCGAGTGCACCTAATAGGATAACCTCTAAACAAAAGAAGGTTTATCCCCATCTAAGTGGTGTGTGCTCTATCTCGCCATCTCTGACCTCCCATCTGGCGACTATCCCTCGAGCGTGGCAAGTAACCAGGAAACTGAGCAAGCTCCTCCGGCGTGAATAGACGGGACCGGGGCTCTAAGTGACCTCCACGGCGTGGCCTCATCTCCGGTCGTCGTGCAAGCCTCGGCTGAGTCACGGAAGGCTCACTACCTTCCCCAAGGTCCATGGGTATGGTGGGGGAAGATCCTCTGAGGGTGCCTGGTTGCGAGATCCTCGAAAGCGATCCGTCTCAGAAAAAGGCGGCGAACCCGGGGGCACATACTGGGGGTAGTCTCGAGTGGCGGACGTGGATGATGGGGTACGGCGAAGCCTCTCCTCTAGGGGACGTGCGTGCTCGAACACCAGGTCATCGCCAAAAGGTGAGACGGGGGAAAAACGATGGGAATGTACAGGGGGAGTGAAGGGTCGACCCATAAACATGAATACTCTAACCGTGCATCGACCCACAAAATGGTATGATCCGTGGTCCGGGTCATGGTGCACCTCCTATGTCGGCGTGTCCACGAATATCACGAACGTCGCCATCTGAAGACGTGACGGAAAGAAGGAGATAGAGGGAGTGAGAATCTTACTAAAGAATCTCAGTAGGGCCTCCTACTACCTAGGTGTCATCATCTACGTCCTTAGGATCCTTGGGTTTATTTATACAAAACGACTGAGCATGTATTAAGTTCATTTTAAACTCAAAAATATATTTTAGCCAAGGTCCATTCATTTTAGGATGATCTTAATGTCATGAATGCAACATAATAGAAAAATGTATACATGGCATTACCTAATGCACATACATAAAACATAACATCAAGCATCATCATTCTTGGTGGCATAAAGTGGCAATAGTAACATTCATATGGGACAAAACTTAGTGACATAATCATAATCATGAAACTTCTCTTCCTCATGGGCCACCCTAAAAGACAATCGAACTGGGCGTGCTCGGCCGAACCGGTGTCACCCAGAACGTGTCATACATCTAGGTTATGAGCTCATACCTTAACTAGTCGTCACTAGTTCTTACTTACCACTTAACGATAAGCGTATCATAAATCATAAATCCCGACTATCTGAGTACGGGTTAGGGGGCAAAACTCTTAGGGGTGCTCGGCCGAACCGGTGTCACCTAAGAGTATAAAATGGTACCGATGTCACATGAGTTCTATGGAGGTGCTCGGCCGAACCGGTGTCATCCTAGAACCCATCTTAGTACCTTAATTTTCAAAATCTCTTTAAGTCCCCAAATTTGTCGAAAATTCGGCGGCACAACGGTCATTACACCGAATTTCCTTCCAAATTTGCTTTATGCCACATAAACATATAGTCTCATAAATTCCTCATATGAATAACATCATCATCATTAGCATACTTCATGCATCATCATAAAACATCCAAACGCTTACCCTTACGGGTCTTAATCTTGAGATATAGTTCTCTACATCCGTCGTTCATATTTTAAGCACCTAAGGCTCATAATTAAACATCATTCATAATCCTCTCATTTTACTTTTAAATCTGAATAGCATAGGGTGGAAATCCTAACATGTGAATACGGGGTTCTAGAACTTACGTTTTAGACCCTTTCTTGGTTCCGTTTTCGCCGAAGGCGCTATATATTAAATCTAAATCAATTATGAGGCATTCCTATGCTTAAGGACTAATTATTAATCATGTTTACCATGTTGTAAGGGTGCTGGACAGAATCCAGAAAATTAAATGTTCTAAGAGTTCTACATTTGCATTTTTACGGTTTTCTAGTTACTAGTTTCCCCATAGGTGCTAGAATTCAATTCTAACTCAAATGATACCGAGTTTTTCATGTCTAAACAATCTAAATCTGATTATGTCCCCATTAAAACAGTTTGGAAAAGTTCCATAAATAAATGGGTCAAAACTATGTTAAATTCTAGTTTTACGGTATTTCTAGTTAGCTAGTTTCTTACCTATCATGCATAGGATCGCTTCTACATCATCATATGATATTTTCACACATTCCAACACATCAAAACATCAGCATACAGCATCAAACTCATCACATCAGAACCGAAAACATTTAATTTAAATGAGAGAGTTAAATTGACATTTCTAGGTACATAAGTTAACTAGTTTCTCTTGGAATCAATCTAGAACTTCTAAAACTCTTTGCAAAACATTTTAATTCATCAAGAGGCTAAGTGAAGCCTTAGGTCACTGACCAAAACATATTCCATCCCCTAAAAGATAATAAAATCACAACTTGTGATGACATAACCTTATAAAGATTTGTAAAGCTTTAAGGAAAACTTAAAACATAGACTATTGGTCCTAGTAGCTAGATGAAAACTCATTGCAAGTCCATCATCACTACTTGGCCGAAATTATGCATTCAAGGAATACATTCACATTTAACTTTATCTTGGAATGAAATGGGCAAGTCTTTGAGCTCTAGGTTCTTAAGTTATGACATAAACTAAATGTGCTCATGCTTTTCATTTTTAATCTTGCTTACAAAGTAAAGTGATGACTTAAAATTAAATATGCGAGGCATAACTTAAACGCCCAACCTCGAAAGTAAATATGCGAGGCATAAACTTAAACGTGCAAGCTTGAAGGTAAATATGCATGGTTCAATTCTTTATTTTAGTGCTCTTGGCCCAACAACAATCGACTTTAAGGCCGAAATAGATAGGCATTCGAGGAATTAATTAAGTGATAATGCAAGTTCAATTCTTTATTTTAGTGCTCTAGGCCCAACAACAATCGACTTTAAGGCTGAAATAGAAAGGCTTTGAGAATTAAATTAAGTGATGAGACAAGTTCCATTTTAATCTTTATGTTCTTAGGCGATAGCTAGAAAGCAAAGATGCATAGCAAGAATGTAAATATGGATGTAAGCATAAAATAAATTATGCAAGTTCATTTTATCTTTCTAGAGCTCTTAACAAGACTTTAAAGGAATTTAAACCTCAACCCAAACTCATCAAACCGAGACAAAGTAAAAGTCTAGAGTTCTTAGAACTCAACATAACATATTTAGAAAATCAAACATTTTGCATGTAAGAGGAAAGGTAATGGCCGAAACTTCAAGGAAAGAAAGAAATATTTGAAACTCTAGAGTCCATGATCTTGGTGATATATTAACACCAACATCATGAGACCTCATCATTGAGTTCATAGAGTCATTTTAAAACATCATCAAAGCTAAAGTTCTTAAGAGTTCAAGGAAAGAACAAAAAACTAAAAACATTTTTGCTCAATAACAAAGATCAAGCTCTAGAGTTTGTTTCAAGTGATGAACATCATCATGAAACTCTCATCATCAAGCTCTCATTCCTTTGTTCTCCAAGGCCTATGGCCGAAAATGAAAAGGAAAAAGGAGTGGAAATGAAGTTCTAAAGAGAAACAAGAGAACCTATGAACATCAAGCTTGAAACAAGAACTTTAAAGAAAAGAATACATGAAAGAAAATCCCTACTTGATGTGATGAACTTGAAGATGGAAGAAGAAGATGAAGAAGATGAAGAACTTTGAAGAGCTTGAAGAACTTGAAGAACACTAGAACTTTGAGAGAAAAGAAAAGCTTTGAGTGTTTCCTAAACTTAGCAAATGATCTAAAAGTGGTGCAAGCTCCTCAAGGCATTCTATTTATAGAGAAATGAAACAAATGGAGGGAGCTCATGGAGGAAGAGGTTTCGGCCATGAGGGTGCAGATTGGAGGCTTTCCATGAGTTCCATGAGGTGAGATAATGTGTTCTTGAGGTATGGTGAGGTATGGTTCAAAGCATGGTGAGGTATGGCTCAAGGTATGGCTCAAGCATGGCTCTTTGAGTGAGAAAACAATTTAATATGTGTGGTAATTAGAGAGTGATGGCCGAATATGTAACGCCCCTATTTTCGCTAAACTTTCATAATGACCAAATTGCCCCTGAGGTCATTTTTTTACCCGAAACACGAGGACGGCCGGCTTTGGCCATCCTCATAGGGTTCATATGTTATATGAAGGGGATTGTATGAGCATGAGTGCCTAGCAAAGCGGGAAAACCTCATTTCTGAGATTTCTGCGCGTAAATGACCAAAATACCTCAGAATGCAATTAAAGGCAGTATTAAGTCCCGTTTTGACCCGGACTTTGTTCTGAGGTTCAAAACAATGATTTTAAGGCATAAACTATGTTGGTTTAAGTCCCGGAGATCCCGGGCAACTTTTGGTAAAAATTACGGTTTTGCCCCCTCAAGATATTGTATTTTCTCGGCTTAATGAGCCGCTTAACTCCAAACCTAAGCAATATTAGGCTCTAATTAAAGGTTAATTAATTTCCATAATTAATCTAGAGCCAAAACCATCATTTAGAATTAATTGGAACCTAAAATTGCTTAGAGAAAATTCAAATCTCATCATAGTCTTATTCTTTAAAAAGGAAAAAGAGTATGTGAATAGTGTCAAATAGTGTTTCCACTATTCACATCAACTTTTCTTTTTGAGACAAGTTGTCACACTCACATCACTAGTCCTAGAGGTGTTGACTCCTAATCCTTCTAGACCACCTCTAAACCTAGGGATTTATGGTTTTAATTAACCTATTAGTGCACCTAAGTACCTACTTAGCAATTTTTAATCCTGAGCCTAATCTATGTCACACCAAAACACACTTCTAGAACATGGTTTAAGGAGATATTTCTCCTCCCCAAGGCTGCCAAGAATGGCGCCATTTTCTCTAGAAATCATCAAAAAAATTAGTCTATGTGTTCAAGCTTATCTTGTGACATGTGTCTTGAACACTTTCAATCAATGATCAACTTTCAAGAAAAATTGTCACTCAAGACTCAAAGAATATTTTATATGGTCAATCAAGGCTTTCAATTCATTTCTAAAATGAAAATAATTATGTCTTTCAAACTCAAAAAGAATGATTTGTTTTTGTGGTCATTCAAGCTTTCTATCAAACTTTTTCAAGACAACATGTCTTACAACACATTACCGATGCTTTGGAATTTAAGTCTAGAAAATTTTCTCTTCTTTTTGGGCATGAGAAGCATGGTTTCTCTTCAGATTTTGCAGCCCAAAATTTTAAGTTTTTATGCATTTTTAAAGGTTGGAAAATAAGGTACATTCTAGCCATGCTTTAGGACATGCATAGCTAGACTTTTCACCATACTTTGAATGACCAATACCATGCTTTGAACAAAGATATTTCTTCCTTCTTGTGGCTGAAAAGTGGCCGAAATCCTTCCCCCCAAAAGGCCTCCAATATTCAATTCATTTCACTTCTTTATAAATAGGCAGCTTAGGGAACTTGAAGCACCTTTGTTCATTTCACTAAAGCTTTGAGTTAGAGCACTTTGAGTTTCTTTCACTCAAGTTCAAGAGCTCATCCTCTCCAACCTCTTCATCTTCTTCACTTCCTCTCAATCTCAAACTCTAGGTAGGGAGCTCTTTAAGAATGCTTTCTTTTACTTTCATGATTAATGCTTATCTTGTTTGAAAGTTGTGTTGTTAGCAAGTTTTTCTCTCAAACATTTTCGGTTTCTTCTTTTCTCTTCCTCTTCATTTTCGGCCTCAAGACCAAAATGAGGAAAGCTTGATGATGGGTGTTCTTTTGGGATGACCATGTGTTCATCCTAACATGAGACCTCTAAAGCTTGAGTTTTGTTTGAGAAAAGTTTCATCTTTTTCATGTCTTGGTTAAGACAAGGCTATGTTTTTCATGAAAACTCTTTTTGAGCTTTTGTTCCTTGATGTTTTCGGCCATGAAGGCTTAAAGAGCTTGGAAAAATGGTAGCTTTGTAATGAGCACTTCATGTTGGCCTTTGTCACATGATCAAACTCTAAAGTTTGAGTTTTTCCAAGAAAGGTTTCTCTTTTCAAGTCTTGGTCAAGAATGAGTTATGTTTCTTTGATGCCTTGAAACTTTCCTTTTCTTTTTGTTAGTTTTTGGCCATGAAGGCCTCTTGGACTTGAAATATGAGAAGCTTGATGATGAGAGTTGTGTGATGATGTTTGTCACATGAACAACCTCTAAAGCTTGAGTTTTCTAAAAAATAAGTTTATTATTTTCAAGTTTTGCTCAAGACATAGTTATGTTTCTCTTGAACCTTGAAAACCTCATTTCTTTTCCTTGAGTTTTCGGCCTTGAAGGCCTTTGGGACTTAGAAAAATGGTAGCCTGATGATGAGGGCTTCATGTTGATGTATGTCACATGAACAAAACTCTAGAGCATAAATTTGGTTTCTAGGCCAAGTATGTTTCGGTTTCTTTCCTTTATGTTGGTCATGAGTTTTGTGTTGTTAATAAATGTAGAGCATTGCAAAAATACTCAATGATGAGGACTTGAGATGTTGGTGTTTGAATCACCAAGATCTTGGTCTCTAGAGTTCAAAAATAAGGTTGTTTCCTCATGATGAGGATTCGGCCACCTCATGGACTTTGAGGATATGGTTTTCTTTTATACAACTTAGCAACACTAGTATTTTCTCTTCTTGTGAGGATGAGTTATGGGTTGAAACTTTGTTTCCTTTAAAGTCTTGCAAGAGCTCTAAACAAGATATAAAAGAAGTTGCATCCACGTTTACGTTATGCTTTGCATTAGCACGTTTATTCCTATGCCATCACTAAGACCCAAGATAATAAATGAACTTGCACAATGCACGTTTATGTTTCAAGCTTTGCATCTCATTTTATATTTCAAGCCATCACTAAACTCTAAGAATAAGAATGAAGATGCATTTCATCTTTACTTTGTGCTATCACTTTATTTTCTAAAGGACTATAAAATGAAATACATAGCACGTTTATTTTATGTCACCACTTGAAACTTTAGAGCTCAAAGACTTGCCCATTTCATCTTAAGAAAAGAATTTAATCAAGGAGATATCTCCTTGAACATCATTCGGCCATGTGGTGTAAATGGCTCTAGGATGAGTTTCATTTAACTACAAGGGCCTATAATGCATGTCTTGGAATTTTTCTAAGCTTGATGCACTTAACCAAGGTTTTAAACATGTTTTTAAGTTTTAAATCCTTGCCAAGAGCAAGCCGAAATGGCTGCTGCCCTTGGTGTTCCATGATGAGTTTTGGAAAAATAAACTTTGATCTTACATAGTCTTGAAGTCCCAAAAAGGTTCCAAGAGAAACTAGCAAGTTATATGGTTGAAAGAAAGGTTTTTCTCATGATTTTATGCCTTAAAGGATTTCGGTTCTGCCTTAATAACTCCAGCACCTTAAATTCTGTTTTGGGTGGTCTAAATATGTTGTAATACCTTGCCAAGTATGTGATAATTGTTCTAGACTCTTTAAAGCATTATTAGTGACTTTGTTTGCTTAATATGTGAATTCTAGAACTATAAAGAATGGCAAAATGAGTTTCTGCCCAGCCTTGATAAAATATTTAGAATCACATTAGATTATGTCTAGATGTGTGGGAGTGACTCATAATTGGCTTAGGTATTAATTATTGCACCATAGAAAAAGTCGGATGCGAGAAAGGGCTTAAAGCGCATTTTCTAGAACACGTAATTCATCAAATATGAACAACTACATAAAGCTGTCCAACCATAATTAATTAGGATTTAGAACCTAATGGATTATGGTAATGAGGTTAATCAATCCCATAAAAATACTAGAAAGTAATGGGAAAGTTGAGGTTACCCGATTTAGGGATTTTTACCTTAAGGGATGATTATGCGCCTCTGAGTTTGATGATGAATTGATGTGTTAGCTCATGACGTGTATGGTGCCATGTTAACTATTATCCCTATGTGATAGCGTGTATTAACATGTTATTATTATTCTTTAAAAAGGACTTAAAGATGCCGAGGTAGTAATTATGTGTTATGCATTAATTATGTGGCATCTTAAATAAACATGTTAAACTTAGGATGACTTAGAACATCAAAATGCAATCCTTTGAAACCACCGAATTAAGGGTGGGGACAATGTGATTCTAGCCCCCTAAACCCGCATTTCTTGAAGTCGGGAAGTTGACTTATCCAAATGGATAAAGTCTAGATGCTAGTGACGACTAGCGTGGTATGAGCTCATAACCTAGAGTTTTCTCAAAAGGAGAAATATTAGGCGGCCCAGTTAAGTAAAGGTTCTTATGTCACCTAAGTAAACCAGTTATATGATTTATGTTTCATGCACCAGTTATATGATTTACGTTTCATGTACCAGTTATATGATTCATGTTCTACGTACCAAGATACATGATTTATGTCTATGATTTTAGTATATAGCCTATGTAACACAAGTGCCATGTTAAAAAGAACGGATTCTCGGAAAGTGAGATTTTGGAAAACTCATAATTGAACCTATGTATGTCCATTATTTTATACATAACCCGAGATTCCCGGACACGTATATGATGACACCTAGGATTGAAGGAAAACCCTACTGAGTTTCTTTAGTAAGAATCTCACTCCTCTATCTTTTCCTTTCCATTACGTCTTCAGAGCGAGATGGCGACCTTCGTCCTATTCATTGACACGCCACGGTGGGAGATCCACCATGACCGGAGCATGGGTCATTTCATTTTGAGGGCGGTGTCTTTGTGCGCATCTTCATGTTTTTAGGACGGTCATTCGCACACCCCTTGTACGATTATCGCTTCTCCCGGCATCCCCATGGTGACCCGGCGATCTTTGAGCATGCACGGCCACGACATCAGAGGAACATGCGGACCCACTCTGCCGGTTCAGCGACGCGCGCGAAGACGTGCCATCATCGCAAAGACTCGAGGAGGACCCTTGAGGATTCCCCATGGACCATGAGGGCTCGCCCCACTCCGCCCCTGCGACAGATAGGCAGCGAGGAGACAGTCACTGGCGTCGAGGGCTTGGTGCGGACCACGACCCCGACGTGGATGACACGCTTGATCTGCAGGGCATGCTCAGACCGCCGAGCTCGCCTGGATTGGCTACGTTCCTCCGTACCCGTGAGTCTGCTATGGAGATTGGAGGGCAGTCCTTAGTGCACGCACGTTACATAGTATGGATGAAACCTCCTTTGTGTTGAGGTTATCCATCTTAGGTTGCACATGGGTAGGGATGCTTCTTTCTAGTTCTTTTCCATGTATTCTGTTTTTCTGCCGTATTCATATTACTATGTACTTGAAGAGTCCTGCCCTGTAGGGTAGGCATATTATATCTATGAGGTATTTCAGTTATGATTGATGTTATGTTCGATGCTATGGTTTGGAGCCATTCCTATGTTATCATTCCGTATACTATGACACCGGCTCGTAAAGTTACGCGCGGCTTCTATTTTAAGTAACGATTTCAAAAAAAAAAAAGTTGGCTCGTATTTTCGTTAAGTCTATTTTCTCAAGTAGATGAACCATGCCAGTAAGTAACGACTAATATTTGGCCTAAGTACGTACTAGTAGTATTGGGTCGAATAGTAGGGTGTTACAGAATATGCATCAGCCCATGGGGGAGGTTTCTTTGCATTTTAATTGTGGTTTAGAGTTGTGTTTAGGTGTATCTTTGATTATGCTTAAGATTAGAAATTTGTAAGAAAGTGTTTAGGTAAGGTAAATGGGTAATTAAGGTGGTCTAGACATAATTAAGGAGTGGTCTTGCACCATTAGTGAGTTAAATCCTCAATTTAGAGTCTAAACAACTCTAGACACATTTCCTTGATTTAAGGAATTGGAAAGAGAAAACACTATTCAAGATTCCAAGACTAGGAGTCTTGAGTTCTAAAAAGGGATTTAAGTTTAATCTAAGCAATTTTAGGTTCTAATTAATTTTAATAAATTATTTTGGCTCTAGATTAATTAGGGAAATAAATTAATCTTCGTTTAGAGCCTAATATTGCTTAGGTTTGCTTAATTACGTCATTAAGCTCAAAAACACTATTCTAGGCGCAAAATCGTAATTTTGCACTAAAACTGCCCGGGACCACCGGGACTTGAACAGAGACCTCTAGACACATGAAAACATGTTTTTAAACCTCTGGGGAAAGTTCCGGGCTCAAACGGCACCATTACCCGCGTATAAACGCTATAGGGGTGTTTTGGTCATTTTGACCCGAAACTGCGGAAAACGAAATTTTCGCTTCCCAAAGCATTCAAAGGCCATTCAATCCCCTTCAAACATTGAGTTGACCCTTCGAGGATGACCGAGTTGGTTACCCTCGAATTCGGGTCAGGAAATGACCTCAGGGGCATTTTGGTCATTTCCCTGACGAAAAATCGGTGTTACATTACTCCCCTCCTTAAAAAGAATTTCGCCCTCGAAATTCGTTACCTTGGAAAAGCTCGGGATACTTGTCTTGCATTTCTGACTCTAGCTCCCATGTAAACTCTTCGGATTTGTTGCGTCCCCATGCTACCTTTACCAATGGAACAGACTTGTTCCTCAGCTGCTTGACTCCGCGGTCCACGATTCTCGTAGGGGGAAGATTGAAAGTTAGGTCGTCCCTTAACTGAACATGCTCTGGCTCTAAAACGTGGCTAGGGTCGGACTCATACTTCCTTAACTGAGAGACGTGAAAGACGTCGTGAAGATTAGAAAGATTAGGGGGTAAGGCTATTTTGTAGGCAACTGTTCCTATCCTTTGAAGAATTTGGAAGGGACCAAGGAATCGGGGGCTCAACTTTTTGACTTTCATGGCTCTCCCTATGCCCGTAGTGGGGGTAATCCTAAGGAACACATGTTCTCCCTCTTCAAATTCCAAGGGCTTGCGCCGCTTGTTCGCATAGCTCTTTTGCCTACTTTGAGCAGTGAGCATCCTATCCCGAATCCTCTTGATTTGTTCCATCGTCTCCCTCACTACATCAGGTCCTATTATGGTTTGTTCTCCGGACTCATACCAACATAAAGGTGATTGGCACTTCCTCCCATACAATGCCTCGTACGGTGCCATACCGATGCTCGCGTGATAACTGTTGTTATACGCAAACTCGATCAAAGGCAAGTACTTATCCCAACTTCCCCTTTGGTCTAACACATAGGCTCTTAGCATATTCTCTAGGGTTTGGATCGTCCTTTCGGATTGTCCGTCTGTTTGTGGGTGGTAAGCAGTGCTTAAGCATAGCTTTGAACCAAACGCCTTTTGAAAGGCTCCCCAAAAACGCGACGTAAACCGCGGATCTCTATCCGAGATTATCATCGACGGTACTCCATGCAATCTTACGATCTCTTGGATGTATAACTGAGCCAATTTATCTAAAGAGTATGTCACTCTAATAGGTAGAAAGTGTGCCGACTTGGTTAGTCGTTCCACTATCACCCAAATAGCATCATGGCCAGCTTGGGTCTTAGGCAATCCTATCACGAAATCCATGGATATGCATTCCCACTTCCATTCGGGGATTGACAGGGGTTGCAACAAACACGAAGGTTTTGGTGCTCGATTTTCACTTTCGACATACTAAGCACTTACTAACCCATGCGATCGCATCCTTCTTCATTCCGAGCCACCAAAACATCTTCTTCAAGTCTTGGTACATCTTGGTGACACCGGGATGAATGGTGAAATAGCTTTTGTGAGCCTCCTCCAAGATCTTTTCTCGGAGGTCACCATCTTGGGGTACGCAGATCCTTCCCTCAAATCTCCATATCCAATCCTCGCCTCTTTCGAAACCTTTCAACTTTCCCGCCTTAACAGCATCTATGATCTCTTCGAACTCCTCATTCTCTCATTGTGCTAACATGATTCTTTGCTTAAATCCACTTGTTACACTAAGATAGCACATTTTTATCCCTCTATCGGTTGCTGACATCCCTAGATTCATATCCCTAAACTTCTCTATCAACTCAACTTCTTTGATCATCATGTAGGACAGGTGTAACGACTTTCGGCTCAAGGCGTCGGCGACTACATTAGCCTTGCCGGGGTGGTAACTTAAACCGAAATCGTAGTCTTTGAGGAATTCCATCCATCTCCTTTGCCTCATGTTTAACTCCTTTTGATCAAAGAGGTACTTGAGACTCTTATGATCAGAGAAAACTTTAAACCTTACACCATACAAATGGTGTCTCCACATCTTTAAGGCAAACACTACGGCGGCTAATTCTAGGTCATGGGTGGGGTAGTTAGCCTCGTGAGGCTTGAGTTGTCGTGATGCATAGGCTACCACTTGCCTATTTTGCATCAACACACACCCTAGTCCTTTGCCCGAAGCATCACAATATACCTCGAAGGGTACATTGGGGCTAGGTAAGACTAAGACTGGGGTCGTGGTTAACCTTTCCTTAAGCTCTTGAAAACTCTTCTCACATTCGGGGCTCCACTCAAACGGGGCATTCTTCCTAGTGAGCTTGGTCAAGGGTAGGGCTAACTGGGAAAATCCTTTGATAAACCTACGGTAGTAGCCTGCTAAGCCCAAAAAGCTCCGTATTTCCGTTACAGTGGTCGGTCTATCCCAATTCATTACGGCTTCTACCTTACTAGGATCAATGGCTATGCCTCCTTTTGACACAACGTGCCCTAAAAACTTGACCTCCTCCAACCAAAATTCACACTTAGAGAGTTTTGCATCCAACTTTTTCTCCTTCAAAATCTCCAAAACTATCCTCAAATGACGCTCATGCTCCTCGTGGGTCTTCGAATAGATGAGTATATCATCTATGAAAACGACCACGAACTGATCTAAATAGGGTCTAAAGATCCTATTCATGTAATCCATAAATACTGCAGGAGCATTTGTCAACCCAAAAGACATCACCGCGAACTCAAAGTGTCCATACCGAAGTTCTAAAGGCGGTCTTTGGTATATCTTGATCTCTCACTCTAATTTGGTGGTATCCTGACCTTAGGTCGATCTTGGAAAACACTACCGCTCCTCTCAATTGGTCCATGAGATCATCAATCCTAGGCAAAGGGTATTTGTTTTTCAGTGTCACACGATTTAATTGCCTATAATCTATGCACAACCTCAGACTCCCGTCCTTCTTTTTGACAAAGAAGTCCCGGGCTCCCCATGGTGAAGCACTAGGTCTTATAAAGCTTTTCTCTAAAAGTTCCTCAAGTTGGGTTTTAAGCTCGGCTAGTTCTAGGGGTGACATTCTATAGGGGGCAATGGAGATTGGTCCCGCTCCAGGAACCAACTCAATGGAGAACTCCACTTCTCGCTCGGGAGGGAACTCGGGTATATCTTCCGGAAACACCTCGGGATAGTCTCTCACTACTGGTATATTCTCTAAATTCTGCTCAAAGTGTATCTCGCTAGCGGCAAGGAGAACATATCCCTTAGTCTTTTTCCCACTACAGTGGACCTCTATGGCATTGAGATAAAGTTTCAAAGGTTGACTTATTTCACTAGGGGGAGAAGGAAAGACAACTGTTTTGGTGTCACAGTCTAACAATACACAGTTGGCGTGAAGCCAATCCATGCCAAGAACTACTCCTATACCTTTCATGGGTAAACAAATTAAATCCACAACATATGATCTATTTTCTGTGGTGAGGTGACAATTTAGGCAACAATAACAAGTATTCACAGGATGATTTGTGGGGGTAGAGACAATAAGATCAAAAGGAAGTTTGGAAGTTTTCAAATTTAGAGTCTCGACACTAGCATAGGAAACAAAAGAATGTGTTGCACCAGAGTCATAAAGTACAGTTAAGGTTCTACCATCTATTTTGCACTTACCTTCTATGAGACCGTTGGATGTGTCCGCTTCGTCCACATTGAGGGTGAAGACCCTCCCTTGGTGTTGCGGCCTAGGGTTCTGATTTGCTGGCCCTCCGTTGTTGTATCTGTTGGCGTAGTGGCCGGGCTTCCCGCACTTGAAGCACACGTTTTGTCTAGCTAAGCAGGGACGGTTGCCATGATCTTTCCCGCACTGGGGGCATATTATCGCCGGTGTAGTCCTAGCAAAGGTGGCGGGGGCTCCTTGGGGCGTCTTGTTCTTGGTCCCACTTGGTCCTCCTTGGTTGTTTCGGGGGCCGCCCGACCCTCCTTGTCGGTTGTTGTTGTTGTTCTGGAATTGTGGTCAGTATGGTTGCTTGGGTTGTTGGTAGAAGGGGGTTCTTTGTTGTTGTTGTGGTCTGAACTGGTTGGTTTGGTAGGGATTATAGTGATTTCGGGATTGGTTTGGATATTGGGGCTTGAATTTTGGGGCTTGAGGTGCTAGCCCCTTGTTCCGTGCTGCCCTTGCAGCATTGATTTTCTTCTGTCCCTCTTCCATGATCCGGCACTTGTTGACTAGGGTTGGGAAGTCCCTAATCTCCATGTGCGCCACAGCATAGTTGAGCTCTGCCGTTAGTCCGGCCTCATATTTGACGCACTTCCATACCTCATCGGGGTTTCCTTGAAACACCCTAGAGAACTTGATCAGCTCCTCGAATTTCGCCGTGTACTGGGCGACAGTAGACCCTCCTTGGGTCAGTTGCATGAACTCAATGTCCTTTGCATTCCTCACCGATTCCGGAAAGTACTTCTCATAGAAGTAGGTCTTGAACAGCTCCCAGTTGACAGCAGTACCAGAAGCTTCTAGCAGTCTTCGGGTGCCGGTCCACCAAAACTCGGCATCCGATTCCATCATATAGGCCGCAAAGGTGACCTTCTGCTCCTCCGAGCAAGCCACCACAGAGTAGATCTTTTCCATGTTTTTGACCCACTCATCAGCTTGGTCGGGGTCCATGGCTCCTCGGAAGGTTGGCGGGTTCGCCTTGCGAAACTCGCCAAACCTCGCTTGCTCGACCATCTCAGCGCAGGGGACCACGTCCGGTGTTCCCTTGTTGGTTCATCCTCTCGAACATTCGTTCCATGGCCCTAGCCATGTCACGAACAGCAGCAGCAGTAGCATCATTTTGGTCCCCCTCGGTCGGGGTCCTAGGTTGTCTCCTTGGTGCCATTGGTTCCTAAACACACGAGACAATAAACACTGAGGTGATCAGGCTCAATATTCCATGTAAAATGAGCTAGTTACCATGGCACACGCAAGTAGACAAGGGTCATGCACTCCTACCTTATAGCTTATCTCTAACTAAGCACTACGCATGACATAGCTATCGTACTACGCTTTAGAAAGCATAGTCAGTCCAATCCTCAGGCTCCATGAGAATCGAATCGCTCACGATACCATAATGTAACATCCTAATTTTTAACCCAATACTCTAGAACATATTTAGGTTAATCGTTAGTCTGTTACTTCATAGTTCTCATTTATCTTTGAATTACTTAGCGGAAAATACGGGTAATTTTTTTTTTTTGAAAAACAAAGTGAGAGCCGCGTGATGCGATAAGCAGTAAACCATGTATGGTAAACAAATGTCTCACAACATCATAACATAAGGCACACCATGAGTAACACTGAAGATCATCTCATATATATATAATTTGCCCACTTATAAGTGTGGGACTTAGTTTAGTACAGGGGAAATGCATAAAAGAAAATACAACATAAAACATGAACATAATCTACTCCCCTACCCGAGTGCACCTAATAGGATAACCTCTAAACAAAAGAAGGTTTATCCCCATCTAAGTGGTGTGTGCTCTATCTCGCCATCTCTGACCTCCTCTGGCGACTATCCCTCGAGCGTGGCAAGTAACCAGAAATCGAGCAAGCTCCTCCGGCGTGAATAGACGGGACGGGGCTCGGAAGTGACCTCCACGGCGTGGCCTCATCTCCGATCGTCGTGCAAGCCTCGGCTGAGTCACGGAAGGCTCACTACCTTCCCCAAGGTCCATGGGTATGGTGGGGGAAGATCCCTCGGAGGGTGCCTGGGTTGCCGAATCCTCGGAAGGATCCGTCTCTGAAAAAGACGACGACAGCGGGGCACATACTGGGGTAGTCTCGGCGGCGACGTGGATGATGGGTCTTGCGAAGCCTCTCCTCTAGGGGACGTGCGCGCTCGAACACCAGGTCATCGCCAAAAGGTGAGACGGGGGAGAAACGATGGGAATGTACAGGGGGAGTGAAGGGTCGACCCATAAACATGAATACTCTAACCGTGCATCGACCCACAAAATGGTATGATCCTTGGTCCGGGTCATGGTGCACCTCCTATGTCGGCGTGTCCACGAATATCACGAACGTCGCCATCTAAAGACGTGACGGAAAGAAGGAGATAGAGGGAGTGAGAATCTTACTAAAGAATCTCAAGAGGGCCTCCTACTACCTAGGTGTCATCATCTACGTCCTCAGGAACCTTGGGTTTATTTATACAAAACGACTGAGCATGTATTAAGTTCATTTTAAACTCAAAAATATATTTTAGCCAAGGTCCATTCATTTTAGGATGATCTTAATGTCATGAATGCAACATAATAGAAAAATGTATACATGGCACTACCTAATGCACATACATAAAACATAACATCAAGCATCATCATTCTTGGTGGCATAAAGTGGCAATAGTAACATTCATATGGGACAAAACTTAGTGACATAATCATAATCATGAAACTTCTCTTCCTCATGGGCCACCCTAAAAGACAATCGAACTGGGGGTGCTCGGCCGAACCGGTGTCACCCAGAACGTGTCATACATCTAGGTTATGAGCTCATACCTTAACTAGTCGTCACTAGTTCTTACTTACCACTTAACGATAAGCGTATCATAAATCATAAATCATAAATCCCGACTATCTGAGTACGGGTTAGGGCAAAACTCTTAGGGGTGCTCGGCCGAACCGGTCTCACCTAAGAGTATAAAATGGTACCGATGTCGGATGAGTTCTATGCACGTCCTCGGGCCAACCGGTCTGATCCTAGAACCCATCTTAGTACCTTAATTTTCAAAATCTCTTTAAGTCCCCAAATTTGTCGGAAATTGGCGGCAACGGTCATTACAATCGAATTTCCTTCCAAATTTGCTTTATGCCACATAAACATATAGTCTCATAAATTCCTCATATGAATAACATCATCATCATTAGCATACTTCATGCATCATCATAAAACATCCAAACGCTTACCCTTACGGTAGCTTATGCTTTGACCCTTACGGGTCTTAATCTTGAGATATAGTTCTCTACATCCGTCGTTCATATTCTAAGCACCTAAGGCTCATAATTAAACATCATTCATAATCCTCTCATTTTACTTTTAAATCTGAATAGCATAGGGCGGAAATCCTAACATGTGAATACGGGGTTCTAGAACTTACGTTTTAGACCCTTTCTTGGTTCCGTTTTTAAGGCGCTATATATTAAATCTAAATCAATTATGAGGCATTCCTATGCTTAAGGACTAATTATTAATCATGTTTACCATGTTGTAAGGGTGCTGGACAGAATCCAGAAAATTAAATGTTCTAAGAGTTCTACATTTGCATTTTTACGGTTTTCTAGTTACTAGTTTCCCCATAGGTGCTAGAATTCAATTCTAACTCAAATGATACCGAGTTTTTCATGTCTAAACAATCTAAATCTGATTATGTCCCCATTAAAACAGTTTGGAAAAGTTCCATAAACAAATGGGTCAAAACTATGTTAAATTCTAGCTTTACGGTATTTCTAGTTAGCTAGTTTCTTACCTATCATGCATAGGATCGCTTCTACATCATCATATGATATTTTCACACATTCCAACACATCAAAACATCAGCATACAGCATCAAACTCATCACATCAGAACCGAAAACATTTAATTTAAATGAGAGAGTTAAATTGACATTTCTAGGTACATAAGTTAACTAGTTTCTCTTGGAATCAATCTAGAACTTCTAAAACTCTTTGCAAAACATTTTAATTCATCAAGAGGCTAAGTGAAGCCTTAGGTCACTGACCAAAACATATTCCATCCCCTAAAAGATAATAAAATCACAACTTGTGATGACATAACCTTATAAAGATTTGTAAAGCTTTAAGGAAAACTTAAAACATAGACTATTGGTCCTAGTAGCTAGATGAAAACTCATTGCAAGTCCATCATCACTACTTGGCCGAAATTATGCATTCAAGGAATACATTCACATTTAACTTTATCTTGGAATGAAATGGGCAAGTCTTTGAGCTCTAGGTTCTTAAGTTATGACATAAACTAAATGTGCTCATGCTTTTCGTTTTTAATCTTGCTTACAAAGTAAAGTGATGACTTAAAATTAAATATCCCAGGCATAACTTAAACGTGCAAGCTTGAAAGTAAATATGCGAGGCATAAACTTAAGCGTGCAAGCTTGAAGGTAAATATGCATGGTTCAATTCTTTATTTTAGTGCTCTTGGCCCAACAACAATCGACTTTAAGGCCGAAATAGATAGGCATTCGAGGAATTAATTAAGTGATAATGCAAGTTCAATTCTTTATTTTAGTGCTCTAGGCCCAACAACAATCGACTTTAAGGCCGAAATAGAAAGGCTTTGAGAATTAAATTAAGTGATGAGACAAGTTCCATTTTAATCTTTATGTTCTTAGGCGATAGCTAGAAAGCAAAGATGCATAGCAAGAATGTAAATATGGATGTAAGCATAAAATAAATTATGCAAGTTCATTTTATCTTTCTAGAGCTCTTAACAAGACTTTAAAGGAATTTAAACCTCAACCCAAACTCATCAAACCGAGACAAAGTAAAAGTCTAGAGTTCTTAGAACTCAACATAACATATTTAGAAAATCAAACATTTTGCATGTAAGAGGAAAGGTAATGGCCGAAACTTCAAGGAAAGAAAGAAATATTTGAAACTCTAGAGTCCATGATCTTGGTGATATATTAACACCAACATCATGAGACCTCATCATTGAGTTCATAGAGTCATTTTAAAACATCATCAAAGCTAAAGTTCTTAAGAGTTCAAGGAAAGAAAAAAAAGCTAAAAACATTTTTGCTCAATAACAAAGATCAAGCTCTAGAGTTTGTTTCAAGTGATGAACATCATCATGAAACTCTCATCATCAAGCTCTCATTCCTTTGTTCTCCAAGGCCTATGGCCGAAAATGAAAAGGAAAAAGGAGTGGAAATGAAGTTCTAAAGAGAAACAAGAGAAACTATGAACATCAAGCTTGAAACAAGAACTTTAAAGAAAAGAATACATGAAAGAAAATCCCTACTTGATGTGATGAACTTGAAGATGGAAGAAGAAGATGAAGAAGATGAAGAACTTTGAAGAGCTTGAAGAACTTGAAGAACACTAGAACTTTGAGAGAAAAGAAAAGCTTTGAGTGTTTCCTAAACTTAGCAAATGATCTAAAAGTGGTGCAAGCTCCTCAAGGCATTCTATTTATAGAGAAATGAAACAAATGGAGGGAGCTCATGGAGGAAGAGGTTTTGGCCATGAGGGTGCAGATTGGAGGCTTTCCATGAGTTCCATGAGGTGAGATAATGTGTTCTTGAGGTATGGTGAGGTATGGTTCAAAGCATGGTGAGGTATGGCTCAAGGTATGGCTCAAGCATGGCTCTTTGAGTGAGAAAACAATTTAATATGTGTGGTAATTAGAGAGTCATGGGCGAATATGCATCAGCCCATGGGGGAGGTTTCTTTGCATTTTAATTGTGGTTTAGAGTTGTGTTTAGGTGTATCTTTGATTATGCTTAAGATTAGAAATTTGTAAGAAAGTGTTTAGGTAAGGTAAATGGGTAATTAAGGTGGTCTAGACATAATTAAGGAGTGGTCTTGCACCATTAGTGAGTTAAATCCTCAATTTAGAGTCTAAACAACTCTAGACACATTTCCTTGATTTAAGGAATTGGAAAGAGAAAACACTATTCAAGATTCCAAGACTAGGAGTCTTGAGTTCTAAAAAGGGATTTAAGTTTAATCTAAGCAATTTTAGGTTCTAATTAACTTTAATAAATTATTTTGGCTCTAGATTAATTAGGGAAATAAATTAATCTTCGTTTAGAGCCTAATATTGCTTAGGTTTGCTTAATTACGTCATTAAGCTCAAAAACACTATTCTAGGGGCAAAATCGTAATTTTGCACTAAAACTGCCCGGGACCACCGGGACTTGAACAGACACCTCTAGACACATGAAAACATGTTTTTAAACCTCTGGGGAAAGTTCCGGGCTCAAACGGCACCATTACCCACGTATAAACGCTATAGGGGTGTTTTGGTCATATTGACCCAGCTATGAAAGCGAAATTTTCGCTTCCGAAAGCATTCAAAGGCCATTCAATCCCCTTCAAACATTGAGTTGACCCTTCGAGGATGACCGAGTTGGTTACCCTCGAGTTCGGGTCAGGAAATGACCTCAGGGGCATTTTGGTCATTTCCCTCGGACAGAAAAATCGGGGTGTTACACATGACTTATCTATACTTTGGAAGCACAGTCAGTCCATTCTTCAAGATCTTACAAGGATAAACTGCTCTAATACCATAATGTAACATCTTCCCAAGTATAACATTAGTCTTAAGCCATGACATCGGATTTGATAGTTGTTACTTATAGATTAGCGGACCTTTCTTAAATATCCATTGCAAGCTTGATTAATGTGTGTAATAACTAAGCCTAATCCTATTAAAATATATAACAAAGAAACACAACATTTATTGAATATATAGTTAAGTTCAAAAGGAAGCTCTTCTAATAGCTTTAATACATATATGTTTTCTATTACATTTACATACATATAACTACAACTAAGTATAGTAAAGTAAAAACATCAACTGCTAAACTACTGAAACCCCGATTTCTATCACGTAACAGCCGCATTGTTCTCTAGATCAACCTGGAGGTTACACGGGAACACAAAACATATAGGGGTGAAAATTATACAATTCTCAGTAGGGAAACTCCCCAATTACACAATCATAATGTCATCATCATCGCGCCCTAGCTGCTTTGGTTTATCAAGAAAACGTGCTCATGCAATACATATTAAAGATTCATTTTTCAAAGTTCTGAAGTCACCCCTTCGAAGTAGGTAGCTTTTAACAATTAACCACTTAATACACATATATCATAAAGCTCAAACACATAGTTAATAATCCTAATCAAGAAATTAAATATGAGATGTGTGACATCCTAATTTTCAACCCAATACTCTTAGAATGTATTTAGGTTAACCATTAGTCTATTACTCTTTTAGTCTCGTCCTTTAAAATGTTCCTTTAAAATACTTAGCGAAAAATACGGGTAAAAATTTTTGAAATTTAAAACAAATCTTGAGCCGCGTAACTTAAGAGAACTACATCATATGATATGCCCAAAAAGCCGATAAGGAACAAGACTCACCATAAGCATACAAGAATTAAAGTAAAACTCAAAACATAACACAACATCATGAAGACATTCATAAATATTATTAGAGTTCACATTACATAAGTACTTTAACATAATGGAGTTACACCCACCAATAATGATCGGGATAGTACAATCATATAAAAGCATAAAAAGGAATAACAGTCATAGCTAGTTAGGGTATCCACACCCTTTGCATCTAATCAGATAGCCCCTCGAGTAAAAGGAGGCTATCCTTCACGTAACAGTGCATGGGTCCTTGATGAGATCCATGGTTACCTCCTACTGTTGTTCACGACCAAAGTCGTCGTTGTCTGAAGATGATATGGAAGAAAGAAAGAAGGGATGAGAATCTTAATAAAGAAACTCAGTAGGGAATTCACCTCCTAACAAGTGTCATCATCTACGTCCCCAGGAACCTCAGGTTTCTTTATGAAGTAGTGGGCATGCATAAGAGTCAATTATTATGTTTCAAATATTATTATCCGAGGCCCGTCTATTTTAGAATGCATCTTAATGCAAGGATGCAACATGATATACTATAACCGCATAAGTAATGCCATAATTAAACATCATGTAATAAAGAATGCAAACTCTTCTAGCATGATCTCTTTCTTTTTATTCCTTAGGTAACTTAAATATCTCACCCCTCTCTGTGGGGGTTTAAACTTCTCATCCCTCTCTGTGGGGGCCACCCTATTAATCTCTCCTGTGAGAGTTCTAGGTTATGAGCTCATACTTCACTAGTCGTCACTAGCGTATACTTATCCCTTTTGATAAGTTAAAGTCTCGACTTAATAAGTACGGTTTAGGGGGCAAGAATCACCTTTTCATCACCTATAGTTTGATGAGCCCAAAGGATCATTTTCTCATGTTTTAAGTCACTTTAAGTCTTAGCATGTTATAACAAGATGCAATACAAAATTCATAGATGTTGCAATTCTTCATATATCTCTAGCATATGCATCTCTAGCATTTCAAGTGAAACCATAACTTGTAAATGATGAACTCTATAACAATACCTCACATGACATCAAATATCACATGAATGCATCATCTCAAATCATCATCACATAAACATTCCTTTAAATAGCCAAACCCCTACATCGGGTAACTCAAATGTCAAATCATTTTCTTATGCATCTAAGGGACTAATTATCATCATTACCACTAATTATTAACCTCAAGAACACCATCAATCAAAGTTGGAGAGCATAGGCAGTAAATGAATTTCTATGATTTAAGGTGTTCTAGAAGTTGTGTTTTACGCCTTTTCTCGTTACTGGCTTTTCTTATGATGCTAAAATTAATTCCTAAACCATTTATGAGTCATTCTCTCTCAAGTAAACATGGTATAACATGATTTTACAAACTTTAAAGGTGTTGGAATAGAATGCATATTTCTTTTCCTTAGGAGTTCTGGAAATCACATTTTTACAGTTTCCTAGTTACTGGTTTCACTTTTAGTGCCAAGGGTCAATTTTACACCAAATGTTACCGAGTTTTTCATGATCAAACAATCCCAAATAGAATTTCATCATATAAAAACATTTTTGGTAGCGGCTAAAATTAAATGGGTCAAGGACTTGCAAAAACCTAATTTTACGGTCTTTCTAGAAAGCTAGTTTCTTTCCTAACATGCATAGAATGGTTTCTACATCAATAATTATAATTTTTTACACATTCTAACACATCAAAATATCATCATACAATAGCAAACTTGCCAAGACAGTAACCCAGAAGTTTAATTGTAAAGAACACATAAAATCATGTTTCTAAGACATATAAATTACTAGTTTCTCTTGGAATCAATTTAGAACTTCTAAAACTCTTGAAAGCCAATTTTATTTTCTCAAGGGGGAAAAAAAGGCCATAGGGTAGTAGCTAAATTAAAACATTCTTGAAAGAGGTTTAATGTAACATCCTCCCAAGTACAACCTCATCCTTAAGTTATGGTGTCGTACTCGAGAGTTGTTACTTCTAAGTTTGCGGACCTTTCTTAAATTTCTATAGTCAATTTGGTTGGTTCGCGAGATAACTAGGTCATAATTATACTAAAATATATAGCAATGAAACCAAATTATTTATTTAATACAGAGTTAAGTACATAAGGGAAGCTCTTCTATGAGCCTTAACACACCTTTGTTCTCTAACATATTTACACATATGTCCATTCCACTAAATACAACATAATAAAAACATTAACTACTACACTATTGCACTTCCGAGTTCTTTTGCATAGTAGTCCCTTGGTTCTCTGTATCAACCTGGAGACGATACGGGAACACAAAAACATAAGGGTGAGAATTCTAAAATTATCAGTAGGGTAACTCCCCAATTACACATTCATAATGTCATCGTCATCACCCTAGCCACTTCAGTTTATTAAGAAAGTGTGAGCATGCAATATATACATATACATTTTAAAATTATAAAATCACCTTTCCGAAGTGGGTCTCTTTTATTATTCAATCACTTAAAACATGTATTTCATAACATTCAACATCATAGGAATTCCTTCAAGACCAATAATTTAACAAGATATACATATACATATGGCAATTACAATGATCTTTTCGTGCCCTCGATATAATAAAGGGGACTTTTTCGTGCCCTAATGAGGACCTTTCCCGTGCCTTTTATAAATAAAAGGGACCTTTCCCGTGCCCTTTATAAACAAAAGGGGATCTCTCCCGTGCTCTTGATAAACAAAAGGGGACCTTTTCGTGCCCTTTACATATTAAAGGGGACTTCTTCATTCCCTTTTTATATTAAAGGGGACTTTGTCGTGCCCTTTTTACGTTAAAGGGGACTTTATTTTTCACTTACCACATATACCATCCTCAAGCTCACATATACATGCATCATATTTCTATATGCGTGAACATAATTCTTTGATCTCATAATACTTCAAACCTATATATATTATTCATTCATTCCTCATAACATAATCTTGGATGTCCATGGCATGCATTCAGACACATCAACTTGAACCAAATGCCATTAGGTCACCAATTCAAGGCATCATCACAACTTCAGTACATTGGCAGATTTTTCACTCAAGTAGCACAATTTATTTCTCATACCAAATGATCAATTCAAATGCTATAAAATGTAACGCCCCGATTTTCGTTAAACTTTCATAATGACCAAAATACCCCTGTAACAGAATTAAGGCAGTTTTAAGTTCCCTTTCGACCCGGACTTTGTTCTAGGTTCAAAATAATGATTTTAAGGCATGAACTATGTTTGTTTAAGTCCCGGAGGTTCCGGGCAACTTTTGGTGAAAATTACGGTTTTGCCCCTGCATATCGCATTTTCAGCTTAATGAGCCGTTTAACTCCAAACCTAAGCAATATTAGGCTCTAATTAAAGGTTAATTAATTTCCATAATTAATCTAGAGCCAAAACCATCATTTAGAATTAATTGGAACCTAAAATTGCTTAGGGAAATTCAAATCTCATCCTAGTCTTATTCTTTAAAAAAGAATAAGAATCTGTGAATAGTGTCGAATAGTGTTTCCACTATTTACATCAACTTTTCTTTTCAAGACAAGTTGTCACACCCACATCACTAGTCTTAGAGGTGTTGACTCCCCTAATCCTTCTAGACCACCTCTAACCTAGGGATTTGTGGTTTTAAATAACCTATTAGTGCACCTAAGTACCTACTTAGCAACTTTTAATCCTAAGCCTAATCTATGTCACACCAAAGCACACTTCTAGAACATGGTTTAAGGAGATATTTCTCCTCCCCAAGGCTGCCAAGAATGGCGCCATTTCTCCCTAGAAAATCATCAAAAAGTTAGTCTATGTGTTCAAGCTATCTTGTGACATATGTCTTGAACACTTTCAATCAATGATCAACTTTCAAGAAAAATTGTCACTTAAGACTCAAAGAATATTTTATATGGTCAATCAAGGCTTTCAATTCATTTCTAAAATGAAAATAATTATGTCTTTCAAACTCAAAAAGAATGATTTGTTTTTGTGGTCATTCAAGCTTTCTATCAAACTTTTTCAAGACAACGTGTCTTACAACACATTACCTATGCTTTGGAATTTAAGTCTAGAAAATATTCTCCTCTTTTTGGGCATGAGATGTAACGCCCCGATTTTCGCTAAACTTACATAATGACCAAAATGCCCCTGAGGTCATTTTCACCTGAAACACGAGGACGGCCGGCCTTGGCCATCCTCATAGGGTTCATATGTTATATGAAGGGGATTGTATGAGCATGAGTGCCTAACAAAGCAGGAAAACCTCATTTCTGAGATTTCTGCGCGTAAGTGACCAAAATACCCCTGTAACAGAATTAAGGCAGTATTAAGTTCCGTTTTGACCCGGACTTTGTTCTGAGGTTCAAAACAATGATTTTAAGGCATAAACTATGTTGGTTTAAGTCCCGGAGATCCCGGGCAACTTTTGGTAAAAATTACGGTTTTGCCCCTGCATATTGCATTTTTGGCTTAATGAGCCGTTTAACTCCAAACCTAAGCAATATTAGGCTCTAATTAAAGGTTAATTAATTTCCATAATTAATCTAGAGCCAAAACCATCATTTAGAATTAATTGGAACCTAAAATTGCTTAGAGAAAATTCAAATCTCATCCTAGTCTTATTCTTTAAAAAGGAATAAGAATCTGTGAATAGTGTCGAATAGTGTTTCCACTATTCACATCAACTTTTCTTTTCAAGACAAGTTGTCACACCTACATCACTAGTCTTAGAGGTGTTGACTCCCCTAATCCTTCTAGACCACCTCTAACCTAGGGATTTGTGGTTTTAATTAACCTATTAGTGCACCTAAGTACCTACTTAGCAACTTTTAATCCTAAGACTAATCTATGTCACACCAAAGCACACTTCTAGAACATGGTTTGAGGATATATCCTTCCTCCCCAAGGTTGCCCAATTGGCACCACCCTCTCTTTAGAAGTCAATAAAGGTTAGACTAGGTTGTCAAGCTACCCTATGACACATGTCTTGTACTCTTTTCAATCAATGTCCATCTTTCAAGAAAAATGTCATTCAAAGATTTAAAGAATAAAGTATATAGTCAATCAAGGTTTTCAATTCATTTCTAAATTTAAATATTTATGTCTTTCAAGATTCAAAAAGAACTATATTTTATCTAGTCATTCAAAGTTTTCTTAAAAGGCTATACATAGACTATGCTTTCTTTACATCTAAACCATGCTTTGAGTTGACAAGTCAAGAAGATATTTTCTTCTTCTTGGGCCATGAAACCACACGGTTTCCTCCTCCTTTTTGCAGTCCCAATTTTAGTGATTTTGTTCATTCAAGATTTTTAAAAAAATAGGTCACATTTTCAAGACATGTCATAGGCTACACCTAGCTACACTTATGACCATACTTTGGAATGACAACTCAAAGAGGTTTTCCTTCTCTTTGTGGCCACAAATTCGGCCAGCCTTCCCATCCACACATCCATGGTTTAGTTGTCTATAAATAGCTTGCCTTGGTGAGCCTTTGATCACTTTGGTCTTTTGCAAAGGTTTGAGCCAAGAGTAGGTGCTAGTGTTCTCTCAAAGTCTCAAGCTTTCTCATTTCTTTTCCCCTCAAGTTCCCAAGAGTTCCTCAAGCTCAAGTTCTCTCCTCCTTTTCCAAGACACAAGGTAGGGAACTCTTTCTAAACATGTCTTTGATTCTTATGCTTGAATCTTGTTTGGGAGTTGATGAATGGTTGAACCTCTATGTTGCTTTCTTTTTGGTTTCTTCCTTTTCTTCCCCTTAGTTTTTCGGCCTTAAGGCCTTGAATATGATGGCTTGATGATGAGTGTTCTCTAGATGTGATCATGAGTCCATGAGACCTCTAAAGCTTGAGTTTTTCTTAAAGAAAGTTGCATTCTTTACAAGTTTAGTTAAAGGAGTTTATGTTTCTCTTGAACATTTTGGATCTTCTTCATTTTCCTTCTTATGTTTTCGGCCATGGAGCCTTTTTACATGGGAAAAATGTAAGCTTGATGATGAGAGCTTCATGTTGATGCTTGTCACATGAACAAACTCTAAAGCTTGAAGCTTTGGCCCTAAACCAAGCATGGTTTTGGTTTTGCTTTCTCCTTTATCATGAACTTTGTTTAAATATTTGTTTTGAAGGGAGCCATGTACTCAATGATGAGGACTTAGGATGTTGATGCTTGGATCATCAAGATCTTGGTCCCTAGAGATTTAAAAATGGTTCCTTCCTTTGTTAAGACTTGACCACTCCCATGACTCTTGAAGTCATGTTTTCTCTTGATGCCTTGGTACCAATGCTTTGTCTTTTCTTGTGAAGATGAGTTTTGGGTTGGGACTATGTTCCTCCTTAAAATCTTATAAGAGCTCTAGACAAGATACAAAAGAAACTTGCATTCACGTTTACTTTACGCTTTGCATAGCACGTTTATTTCTATGCAACCACTAAACCCCAAGACTAAGAATGAACTTGCATTATGCACGTTTAAATTCCAAGCTTTGCATCTCATTTTATATTTCAAGTCCTCACTAAACTCAAAGAATGAAAATGGATATGCATTTTCATATTTACTTTGAGCTATCACTTTACTTTCTAAAGGACTCTAAAATGAAGTGCATAGCACGTTTATTTTATGTCATCATCTAAGATACTAGAGCTCAAAGATTTGCCCATTTCATCTTGAGAAGAGGTTAACCATGGAAAACATTCTTGGAATGTACATCTTGGCCATGTGATAAAGATAGCTCCAAGAGGAGTTTATTTAGTCACAAGAGCCTATAGCTCATGTTTTAAGTCTTTCCAAAACATATGTTGTACTCAAAAACATTGTGGGTATGTTCTTAAAATTATAAGGGTTTTGACAAGTTAAAATGGTTGACAAGATGTTTTTGAAGTTCAAAATTGTTCCAAGAGAAACTAGCCACTATAAGTATTTTAAAGGAATGACTCAAATATGTTTAGACCTCATATTTCGGTTTTTAAGATGCTCGTAATCGATTACCCAGCCCATGTAATCGATTACCAGAGAGCTCGGATGAGCTCAAACATGAACTCTTGCCCAAAGTAATCGATTACTATATAGTGTAATCGATTACACATTCTGGATTCTAGTAATTGATTACCTAATCATGTAATCGATTACCCAGATGTTCTAGGGGCCCAGCAAAGTGTTTTCAACAAAATAATCGATTACAATTCCATGTAATCGATTACCAGAACCCCTATCTGCCTTGATTCGAAATCTCAAAGCTGTGTAATTGATTACAAGTCCCATGTAATCGATTACCAGAACCCCCTGACCTCCATGTTTTGAAATCTCGAAATTTGTGTAATCGATTACAAGACTTATGTAATCGATTACAGAACCCAAGTTTACAAGCGAATGCTTTTCCGATTTAATGACTTGAAGCTATGATCTTGCATTGCCTGAATCTGAGAATTGTTATGACATTAGTCTATGCTTTAGCCTAACATGAATACATGATCTTATATGTTCGATTTCAAACATGATCAAGTTAAGAGGCTTATTGCTCTTGCTTACCTTATGATGATACCATGTGAACTATTATCCCTATGTGATAGCTTGTATTAACATGTTATTATTTCTGTAAAAGAACTTTAGAGATGCCGAGGTAGTAATTATGTGTTATGCATTAATTATGTGGCATCTTAAAGAATCATGTTAAACTTAGGATGACTTAGAACATAAGAATGTAATCCTTTGAAACCACCGAATTAAGGGTGGGGACAATGTGATGCTAGCCCCTAAACCCGCATTTAAAGTCGGGAAGTTGACTTATCCAAATGGATAAAGTCTAGATGCTAGTGACGACTGGCGTGGTATGAGCTCATAACCTAGAGTTTTCTCAAAAGGGAGAAATATTAGGGCGGGCCAGTTAAGTAAAGGTTCTTATGTCACCTAAGTAAACCAGTTATATGATTTATGTTCCATGTGCCAGTTATATGATTTATGTTTCAAGTAAACCAGTTATATGATTTATGTTTCATGTACCAGTTATATGATTTATGTTCCATGTACCAGTTATATGATTCTTGTTCTACGTACCAAGCTACATGATTTATGTCTATGATTTTAGTATATAGCATATGTAACACAAGTGCCATGTTAAAAAGAACGGATTCTCGAAAAATGAGATTTTGGAAAACTCATAATTGAACCTATGTATGTCCATTATTTTATAAATAACCCGAGATTCCTGGAGACGTATATGATGACACCTAGGATAGAAGGAAAACCCTACTGAGTTTCTTTAGTAAGAATCTCACTCCCTCTATCTTTTCCTTTCCATTACGTCTTGAGAGCGAGATGGCGACCTTCGTCCTATTCATTGACACGCCACGGTGGGAGATCCACCATGACCCGGAGCACGAGCCATTTCATTTTGAGGGCCGGTGTCTTTATGCGCATCTTCATGTTTTTAGGGCGGACCATTCGCACACCCTTATCTGATTATCACTTCTCCCGGCATCTCCCTATGGTGACCCGCGATCTTTGAGCATGCACGCCACGACATGAGAGGAACTGCGGACCCACTCTGCCGGTTCGGCGGACGCGCCGCAAAGACGTGCCATCATCGCGGCACTCGAGGAGGACCGCTTCAGGAGGAATCCCCATGGACCATGAGGCTCTGCCCCACTCCGCCCCTCGCGAGATAGGCGGCGAGGAGGCGATCGATCAGCGTCGGAGGGCTTCGGTGCCCGGACCACGACCCCGACCCCAACGTGGACAACACGTTCAGTCACAGGGCATGCCTGCACCTGCCGAGCTCCGCCCGTGGATTGGCTATGTTCCTCCGTACCCGTGAGTCTGCTATGGAGATTGGAGGGTAGTCCTTAGTGCACGCACGTCACATAGTATGGATGATACCCCTTTTGTGTTGAGGTTATCCATCTTAGGTTGCACATGGGTAGGGATGCTTCTTTCCAGTTCTTTTCCATGTATTCTATTTTTCTGCCGTATTCATGTTACTATGTACTTGAAGAGTCCTGCCCTTTAGGGTAGGCATATTATATATATGAAGTAATTCAGTTGTGATGATGCTATGATATGGAGCCACTTCTATGTTTATAATTCTGCACTTTATGATACCGACCTCGTAAGATACGCGCGGCTTCTATTTTAAGTAATGTTTTTAAAAAAAAAAAAAAAATTGGCTCGTATTTTCGTTAAGCTATTTGCCCAAGTAAGAAGAACCATGATAGTAAGTAATGACTAATATTTGGCCTAAGTACGTACTAGTAGTATTAGGTCGAATATTAGGGTGTTACATGAGAAGCACGGTTTCTCTTCAGATTTTGCAGCCCAAAATTTTAAGTTTTTATGCATTTTTTAAAGGTTTGAAAATAAGGTACATGCTAGCCATACTTTAGGACATGCATAGCTAGACTTTTCACCATGCTTTGAATGAATTTACACCATGCTTTGAACAAGATTTTTCCTCCCTCATGTGGCTGTAAAAGTGGCCGAATTCTCCCCCAAAAGGCCTCCAATATTCAATTCATTTCACTTCTCTATAAATAGGTAGCTTAGGGAACTTGAAGCACCTTTGTTCATTTCACTAAAGCTTTGAGTTAGAGCACTTTGAGTTTCTTTCTCTCAAGTTCAAGAGCTCATCCTCTCCAACCTCTTCATCTTCTTCACTTCCTCTCAAATCCCAAACTCTAGGTAGGGAGCTCTTCAAGAATGCTTTCTTTTATTTTCATGCTCAATGTTTATCTTGCTTGAAAGTTGTGTTGTTAGTAAGTTTTTCTCCCAAGCATTTTTTTCGGTTTCTTCTTTTCTCTTCCTTTTCATTTTCGGCCTTAAGGCCATGGTAGGGAGAGCTTGATGATGAGTGCTCTCAAAGATGAAACCATGAGTTCATCTTAAAGTGAGGCCTCTAAAGCTTGAACCTTTCTTAAGAAAAAGTTCCATCATTTCTCCTTTTTCTTTCATTTTCGGCCTCAAGACCAAAATGAGGAGAGCTTGATGATGAGTGCTCTCTTGGGATAACCATGTGTTCATCCTAACATGAGACCTCTAAAGCTTGAGTTTTGTTTGAGAAAAGTTTTATCTTTTTCATGTTTTGGTTAAGACAAGGCTATGTTTTTCATGAAAACTCTTTTTGAGCTTTTTGTTCCTAGATGTTTGACCATGGAGGCTTAAGGTGCTTGGAAAAATGGTAGCTTTGTAATAAGTGCTTCATGTTGGCCTTTGTCACATGAACAAACTCTAAAGCTTGAGTTTTTCCAAGAAAGGTTTCTCTTTTTCAAGTCTTGGTCAAGAATGAGTTATGTTTCTTTGATATCTTGAAACTTTCCTTTTCTTTTGTTTAGGTTTCGGCCATGGAGGCCTCTTGGACTTGAAATATGAGAAGCTTGATGATGAGAGTTGTGTGATGATGTTTGTCACATGAACAATCTCTAAAGCTTGAGTTTTCTAAAAAATAAGTTTACTATTTTCAAGTTTTGCTCAAGACATAGTTATGTTTCTCTTGAACCTTGAAAACCTCATTTCTTTTCCCTTGAGTTTTAGGCCTTGAAGGCCTTTGGGACTTAGAAAAATGGTAGCTTGATGATGAGGGCTTCATGTTGATGTATGTCACATGAACAAAACTCTAGAGCATAAATTTGGTTTCTAGGCCAAGTATGTTTCGGTTTCTTTCCTTTATGTTGGTCATGAGTTTTGTGTTGTTAATAAATGTAGAGCATTGTAAAAATACTCAATGATGAGGACTTGAGATCTTGGTGTTTGAATCACCAAAATCTTGGTCCCTAGAGTTCAAAAATAAGGTTGTTTCCTCATGATGAGGATTCGGCCACCTCATGGACTTTGAGGATATGATTTTCTTTTATACAACTTAGCAACACTAGTGTTTTCTCTTCTTGTGAGGATGAGTTATGGGTTGAAACTTTATTTCCTTTAAAGTCTTGCAAGAGCTCTAAACAAGATATAAAAGAAGTTGCATCCACGTTTACGTTTATGCTTTGCACTAGCACGTTTATTTCTTATGCCATCACTAAGACCCAAGATAATGAATGAACTTGCACAATGCACGTTATGTTTCAAGCTTTGCATCTCATTTTATATTTCAAGTCATCACTAAACTCTAAGAATAAGAATGGAGATGCATTTCATCTTTTACTTTGTGCTATCACTTTGTTTTCTAAAGGACTATAAAATGAAATGCATAGCACGTTTATTCTATGTCATCACTTGAAACTTTAGAGCTCAAAGACTTGCCCATTTCATCTTAAGAAAAGAATTAAATCAAGGAGGTATCTCATTGAACATCATTCGGCCATGTGGTGTAAATGGCTCTAGGATGAGTTTCATTTAACTACAAGGGCCTATAATGCATGTCTTAGAATTTTTCTAAGCTTTGATGCACTTAACCAAGGTTTTAAACATGTTCTCAAGTTTTGAATCATTGTCAAGAGCAAGCCGAAATGGCTGCTGCCCTTGATGTTCCATGATGAGTTTTGGCAAAATAAACTTTGATTTTTCATGGTCTTGAAGTCCCAAAAAGGTTCCAAGAGAAACTAGCAAGTCATATGGTTGAAAGAAAGTTCTTTTCTCATGATTTTATGCCTTAAAGGTTTTCGGTTCTGCCTTAGTAATCTCAGCACCTTAAATTCTATTTTGGGTGGTTTAAATATGTTGTAATACCTTGCCAAGTATGTGATAATTGTTCTAGACTCTTTAAAGCATTATTAGTGACTTTGTTTGCTTAATATGTGAATTCTAGAACTATAAGGAATGGCAAAATGAGTTTCTGCCCAGCCTTGATAAAATATTTAGAATCACGTTAGATTATGTCTAGATGTGTGGGAGTGACTCATAATTGGCCTAGGTATTAATTATTGCACCATAGAAAAAGTCGGATGCGAGAAAGGGCTTAAAACGCATTTTCTAGAACATGTAATTCATCAAATATGAACAACTACATAAAGCTGTCCAACCATAATTAATTAGGATTTAGAACTTAATGGATTATGGTAATGAGGTTAATCAATCCCATAAACATACTAGAAAGTAATGGGAAAGTTTGAGGTTACCCGATTTAGGGAGTTGTACCTTAAGGGATGATTATGCGCCTCTAAGTTTTATGATGAATTGATGTGTTAGCTCATGACGTGTATGGTGCCATGTGAACTATTCTCCCTATGTGATAGCTTGTATTAATATGTTATTATTTCTTTAAAAGAACTTTGGAGATGCCGAGGTAGTAATTATGTGCTATGCATTAATTATGTGGCATCTTAAAGAAACATGTTAAACTTAGGATGACTCGAGAACATAAGAATGTAATCCTTTGAAACCGCTTGAATTAAGGGTGGGGACAATGTGATTCTAGCCCCCTAAACCCGTACTTAAAGTCGGGAAGTTGACTTATCCAAATGGATAAAGTCTAGATGCTAGTGACGACTAGTGTGGTATGAGCTCATAACCTAGAGTTTTCTCAAAAGGGAGAAATATTAGAGGCGGCCCGATTAAGTAAAGGTTCTTATGTCACCTAAGTAACTTGATTATGTGATTTATGTTCCATGTACCAGTTATATGATTTATGTTCCATGTGCGATTATATGATTTATGTTCCATGTACCGATTATATGATTTATGTTCTACGTACCAAGCTACATGATTTATGTCTATGATTTTAGTATATAGCCTATGTAACACAAGTGCCATGTTAAAAAGAGCGGATTCTCGGAAAATGAGATTTTGGAAAACTCATAATTGAACCTATGTATGTCCATTATTTTATAAATAACGCGAGATTCACGGAGGCGTATATGATGACACCTAGGATAGAAGGAAAACCCTACTGAGTTTCTTTAGTAAGAATCTCACTCCTCTATCTTTTCCTTTCCATTACGTCTTGAGCGAGATGGCGACCTTCGTCCTATTCATTGACACTCCACGGTGGGAGATCCACCACGACCCGGAGTATGGGTCCTATCATTTTGAGGGCCGATGTACCTTACGTGTATTCATGTTCGTTGGACGGCCATTTTCACACCGTGTCTATAGCTACCACTTCACCGGCATCCCCTACGGCGATCCCGCGATTTTCGGGCATGCACGACCACAATGGGAGCAGAACCTGCGGGCCCCCTCGGCCGTTCAGCGATATGCGGTTATGCGTGCGCGACACAACACTCGGAGGAGGACCTATAGGGATGTCCCTATGGGTCATGAGGACTCTGCCCCACTCCACCGCGCGGCGACCCAGGCGGCAAATGAGGAGATGGTTACCCAGCGTCGGAGGGCTCCGGTACCAGGACCTCAACCTCGACGTGGGCGGCCCATCCAGTCCCAGGGCATGCCTGCACCGGCCGAGTTCCACCCATGGATTGGCTACGTCCCTCTATACCCGTGATCTCATTGCATAGACGGAGGGTAGACCTTAGTGCACACACACCACTAGTATGGATGAAACCTCTTTTGTGTTGAGGTTATCCATCATAGATTGCATGGGGGTCGAGATGTTTTCTTTCAGTTCTTTTCGACGTGTTTACGTGATACATTGCATTTATATTTACATTATGTACTTGAAGAGTCCTGCCCAGTGGGTAGGCATTTTATCTATGAGGTATTTCAGTTATGATTGATGTTATGTTCGATGTTATGTTTTGGAGCCATTCCTATGTTATCGTTCCGCATACTATGATATCGACTCGTGAAGTTACGCGCGGCTTCTATTTTAAGTAATGATTTAAAAAAAAAAAAAATTTGGCTCATATTTTCGTTAAGTCTATTTTCCAAGGAAATGAACCATGTCAGTAAGTAACGACTAATATTTGGCCTAAGTACGTACTAGTAGTATTGGGTCGAATATTAGGGTGTTACATTATAAAACTTCTCAATGACACCTTGATGTGCCCACAAGGTTCCATAAAAATTTCATAACAAACACAATTCTCTAAATATGTCAACAAAATTAGACAACTTCGGAGGTTAGAAACCCCCTATTTACAGCCAACAGCCATAGTTTCCAATTTTATTACCCTACCAAATGATCATATAAAATCATATAAAAATTCAGGGTTTGACTTCAATATGTCCTTAATATCCTATAAAAATTTCAGCTCATAATTCGATCATTTACTAGGGTAATAAAATGTCACAAGTTCACAGCTTCAGATTCAACATTTCAGGCAGCATAGTTACAACTTCGGTTCTTGAATTTTTCAAGGCATTAGGAGTCAAAACCAGAGCTCAAGAAAACTCATGGAACTATCCTAGGATGTTACCTTCAACATCAAATTTTTATAGCGCATGAAAACACCCACAATTGCCTCACAAAATTCGTGAACAATCACTGCCAGCAGGAAAACCGAAAATCCAGCAAACCACTTCAGAATCTCTTTTGATAAAAATGATTTTTTCACAACCCCAAACACACCACCAAAATTAACACATCAATATCATCATATTAACAACCAATATATCCAGAAATTTCGGACCAGACACAATCAGAAAAGTCCAGCATAAAATTGGAAAGAAAAGATCAAAGAAAACCCTACTTTGATGGCTTTAGGGATCTTGGCTCCAAAGGATAATCCAAGATTGATTTTGCTCAACTCAAGGCCACCAAATCAGTACCAAGCCCTTCCTTAATCAGTGATTTATGAGATACCAAGGTTAGGATTGATGAGGAATTGAAATTCCAATCGGTTAGATTTGTAGGTATTGATGCGTAGAATAAGTTTGGTGAAGGAAGTTTAGTGTTTTATCAACTCTAGGCTAGTGTTTTTGCCATTTGAAGTGAAGTTTGAGCTCTTAGACATGGAGGAACCTGGTTTCCTTCTCCTTACAGCATGATGCACGAAATTTTAAGCTTCTTGAAGAAGCTTGGCTTGTGGTTATCTTGTTATATATAAAAAAATGAGTATTATATTGTATAATTAAATGATCTTTGACCAAAGTAAGAAAAATGGATGGCTAAGATTTGGTTTGTTGGTCAAAGAATGAATCTTGGTCAGCCACTTGGCTCAAGATAAGTGACTCTCTTTAACTTGTAGAATAAATAGCTTTTACAGTGTTAAAATCGCACACCAAAATCCCACCAAACGGGTAAGATATGAGCACTCGAGTAAAATATTAATAAATGAAAGACCATGATTTAAAACTTGCTTTTCAATTTTCAATCCTTGTCATCCACTTGGCATAAAGTGTTTGATAAAGCTTACTTAGTCACTAAGTAGCTTTTACGGTGTTAGAAACCGCACACCGAAATTCTACCGATCGGGTAAAATAGTGTACCCGGGTAATCAAACATTGCATGAAAAATTAATTCTAGGTATGAAATCTTTATTCCTACTCACTTATAATCTTAATATTATAATTTCTTAGTTTCAGGCATCTCCAAGGCCTAATTCTAGGGTATCGGCTATTCCGAAAGACCGGTGAGGCCCGTAGGTTACTATTCATTTTTTTTTTTTTTTTACAAATCCCTTGGACCATCCTCATCATTACTAAAACTGTTAGATTTTTAAAATTATGACTAGTAAAGCTCAAATTAATTTTTAACTAATTTTTTAGGGTGTTACATTTAATCCATGAAATCATGTTTATAGCTTTCTTTAAACTCTTACCACCTAAGAAAAATCTTAGGACATAGATTATTGGCCTTTGTGACTAAATGAAACTTATACCAAGCTCATCATCATCACATGACCGATATTATGCACTCACAAGAATACCTCCACATGCAAACTTTTTCCTTGAGATAAAAAGGGCAAGTCTTTGAGCTCTAGGAATTTTTAGTGATGGCAAAATCATAAACATGCTATGCACTTCATTTCATTCTTCATTATAAAATAAAGTGAGAGTTTCAAAGTAAATATGAGATACAAGTTCATTTTTAATCCTTGAGTTTAGGTGATTGCTTGAAATATAAACATGCTAGACAATAAATATAAATATGAAATGCAAGTTCATTTATTATCTTTAAGCTTTAAGTGATAACTTGGAAATAAATATGATATGCAAGTCCAATTCTTTATTTTAGTGCTCTAGGCCCCTTAGAGTATTCACTCTAAATCAACAATCAACTTTAAGATTGAAATAGGTTGGCTTTGAGATTAATTATTAGGTGATGACAAGGAAATATAAACATGAATGCAAAGCTTGAATATAAATATGCTATGCAAGGACTTGAAATATAAATATGAATGCAAGTTCATTTTATGTCTGACTAGAGCTCATTCAAGACATTAAAGCGACATAAACCTCAACCCCAAACATATCTTAGCAAGATAAAGCAAGCTTTAGAGTTCTTTGTACCAAAGTTTCAAATAAAACCTTATGGTGTGAACCTTGTAACGCCCCGATTTTTCTATCTGAGTGGAAAATGACCGAAATGCCCCTGAGGTCATTTTCGGCCCGGAATTCGAGGATGGCCGACCCAGCAGTCCTCGAAGGGCCAACTCAATGTTTGAAGGGGATTGAATGACCCTTGAGTGGTTCCGGAGGCGAAAGTCTCATTTTAGCGGTTTGGTCAAAATAACCAAAATCCCGCTGTAGTGTTTTACGCGGGTAGAGGTGCCGTTTGAGCCCGGAACTTTCCCCAGAGGTTTAAAACCATGCTTTTACATGTTTCAAAACATCTGTTTAAGTCCCGGTGGTTCCGGGCAGTTTTAGTGCAAAATTACGATTTTGCCCCTAGAATAGTGTTTTTAAGCTTAATGATGTAATTAAGCAAACCTAAGCAATATTAGGCTCTAAACGAACATTAATTAATTTCCCTAATTAATCTAGAGTCAAAATAATTTATTAAAGTTAATTAGAACCTAAAATTGCTTAGATTAAACTTAAATCCCTTTTTAGAACTCAAGATTCCTAGTCTTGGAATCTTGAATAGTGTTTTCTTTCTCTAATTCCTTAAATCAAGGAATTGTGTCTAGAATTGTTTATACACTAAAATGAATTTGTAACTCACTAATGATGCAAGAACACTCTCTAATTATGTCTTGACAACCTTAATTACCCATTTTCTCACCTAAACACTTTCTTACAAATTCCTAATCTTAATCCTAATCAAAGATACACCTAAACACAACTCTAAACCACAATTAAAATGCAAGAAACTCTCCCCCATGGCTGATGCACATTCGGCCTCTCTCTCTCAATTATCACACATGTTGAATTGTTTCTCACTCAAAGAACCATGCTTGAGCCATGCCTTGAACCATACCTCACCATACTTTGAACCATACCTCACCATGCCTCAAGACCACATTATCTCACCTCATGGAACTCATGGGTTCCCTCCCCATCTGATGGCCGAAGCCTTCCTCTCCATGTGCTCCCTTTATTTGTTTCATTTCTCTATAAATAGCTTGTTTGGGTGAACTTGTATCATTTTGGGTTCATTTGCATAGTGTAAGTTTTCAAAGAAACACTTCAAAGCTTCCTTTTCTCTCAAGTTCAAGCCTTCAAAGTTCTTCATCTTCTTCTTCCATCTTCAAGAGCATCACACCAAGTAGGGATTTCTTTTCATGAATGTTCTTCTTTAAAGCTTGATGTTTATGGTTTTTCTTGTTTTCTTTTTAGAATTTCTTCTCTATTCCTTTTTCTTTCTTGATTCAACCATGAGCCCATGAGAATAGAGAAATGAGAGCTTGATGATGAGAGTTTCATGATGATGTCCATCACTTGGAACAAACTCTAGAGCTTGATCTTTGTTCTTGAGCAAAAATGTTTCTAGTTCTTCCTTTCTTGAACTCTTGAGAACTCTATTTTTGGTGATGTTTCAAAATGGTTTTAAGGACTCAATGATGAGGTTTCATGATGTTGGTGTTATTATATCATCAAGATCATGGACCCTAGAGTTTTAAAATGTTCTTTTTCCTTCTTGAAGTTTCGGCCACTTCCTTTTCTTCTACAAGCTAAATGTTTTAATTTTCTAAAATGCTGTGTTGAGTTCTAAGGACTCTAGACTTTACTCGAACTTGGTTTGATGAGTTTGGGTTAAGGTTTAAGTTCCTTTAAAGTCTTGTTTAGAGCTCTAGAAAGACAAAATGAACTTGCATAATTTATTTCATGCTTGCATTTATATTTACATTCTTGCTATGCACCTTTACTTTCAAGCTATCACCTAAGAACATAAAGATTAAAATGGAACTTGTATCATCACTTAATTTAATTCTCAAAGCCTTTCTATTTCGGCCTGAAAGTCAATTGTTGTTGGGCCAAGAGCACTAAAATAAAGAATTGAACCTTGCATATTTCCTTTCAAGCTTGCACGTTTAAGTTTATGCCTTGCATATTTATTTTAAGTCATCACTTTATTTTGTAAGCAAGATTAAAAATGAAAAGCATGAACACGTTTATTTTATGTCATAACTTAAGAACCTAGAGCTCAAAGACTTACCCATTTCATTTCAAGTTAAAGTTTAATGTGAATGCATTCTTTGAATGCATGTTTTCAGCCAAGTAGTGATGATGGACTTGCAATGAGTTTTCATCTAGCTACAAGGACTAATAGTCTATGTTCTAAGTTTTTCTTAAAACTTTACAAATCTTTACAAGGTTATGTTATCATGAGATATGACTTTATTCCCTTTTAGAAGATGAAATATATTTTGGTCACTGACCTAAGGCTTCTCTTAGCCTCTTGATGAATTAAAATGATTTGCAAAGAGTTTTAGAAATTCTAAATTGATTCCAAGAGAAACTAGTTAACTTATGTACCTAGAAATGTCAATTTAGTTCTCCTATTGAAGTTAGATGTTTTCGGTACTGTCATGATGAGCTTATGGTTGTATGATGATGCTTTGATGTGTTAGAATGTGTGAAATTATCACATGATGATGTAGGAACGATTCTATGCATGATAGGTAAGAAACTACCTAACTAGAAACACCGTAAAGCTAGAATTTAACATAGTTTAGACCCATTTATTTTTGGAACTTATCCAAACTGTTTTAATGGGAACATAATCAGATTAGGATTGTTTAGACATGAAAAACTTGGTAACATTTGGATTAGAATTGAATTTTAGCACCTATAGGGAAACTAGTAACTAGAAAATCGTAAAAACGCAAATGTAGAACTCTTAGAACATTTAGTTTTCTGGATTCTGTCCAGAAACATTACAACATGATAAATGTGATTTATAATTAGTTCTTAAGCATAGGAATGTCCCATAATTGATTTAGATTTAATTTATAGCGCCTTAGGCGAAGACGGTACTGAGAAAGGGTCTAAAACGTAAGTTCTAGAACCCCGTAATCACAAGTTAGAAATTCTGCCCTATGCTTTTTAGATTTGAGTATGAACATGAGGATTAGGAATGATGATTAATTATGAGCCCTTAGGTGCATAACATATGAGCGACGGATGTTAGAAAACTATATCTCAAGATTAAGACCCGTAAGGGTCAAAGCATAAGTTACCGTAAGGGTAAGCATTTGAATGTTCTATGATGATACATGTGTTATGTGAAGAATGATAATGTTATTCATATGAGGAATTCATGAGGATATATGTTTATATGGCATAAAGCAAATTTGGAAGGAATTCGGCGTAATGCCTTTGTGCATAAATTCCTGACAAATTTGGGGACTTAAAGAGATTTTGAAAATTAAGGTACTAAGATGGGTTCTAGGATGACACCGGTTCGGCCGAGCACCTCCATAGAACTCATGTGACATCGGTACCAATTTATACTCTTAGGTAACACCGGTTCGGCCGAGCACCCCTAAAAGAATTGCCCCCTAACCCATACTCAGATAGTCGGGATTTATGATTTATGATACGCTTATCATTAAGTGGTAAGTAAGAACTAGTGACGACTAGTTAAGGTATGAGCTCATAACCTAGAGATGTGACACGTTCTGGGTGACACCGGTTCGGCCGAGCACCCCCATGAGGAAGAGAAGTTTCATGATTATGATTATGTCACTAAGTTCATCCCATATGAATGTTTCTATTGCCACTTTATGCCACTAAGTATGATGATGCTTGATGATATGATTTATGTATGTGCATTAGGTAGTGCCATGTATACATCCTCTATTATGTTGCATTCATGACATTAAGATCATCCTAAAATGAATGGACCTTGGCTAAAGTATATTTTAAAGTTTAAAATGAACTCGATGCATGCTCACTTACTTCTACGAAAATAAACCCAAGGTTCCTGAGGACGTAGATGATGACACCTAGGTAGTAGGAGGCCCTACTGAGATTCTTTAGCAAGATTCTCACTCCCTCTATCTCTTCTTTCCATCACATCCTCAGATGGCGACGTTCGTGGTGTTCGTGGACACGCCGACATGAGAGGTGCACCATGACCCAGACCATGGGTCATTCCATTTTGTAGGTCGATGCACGGTTAGAGTATTCATGTTCATGGGTCGACCCTTCACTCCCCCTGTACACTCCCATCGTTTCTTCCCCGTCTCACCTTTTGGTGATGACCTGGTGTTCGAGCGCGCACGTCCCCGAGAGGAGAGGCTTCGCCGTAGTCCACCGTCCGCGTCCGTCGTTCGAGACTACCCCCAGTATGTGCCCCGTTGCCCGTCGTCTTTTTCGGAGACGGATCCATCCGAGGATTCGGCAACCCAGGTACCCTCCGAGGGATCTTCCCCCTCCATACCCATGGACCTTGGGGAGGGTAGCGAGCCCACCGTGACTCAGCCGAGGCTTGCACGACGACCGGAGATGAGACCTAGCCGTGGAGGTCACTCCCGAGCCCCGTTTCGCCTATTCTCGCCGGAAGAGCTTGCTCAGTTTCCTGGTTACATGCCATGCTCGAGGGATAGTCACCAGTAGGAGGCTGTGGATGGCCCGGGTTAGTGCACACACCGTATAGACAAGGGTAAACCGCCTTTTATTTAGAGGTTACCCTATTAGATGCACTCGGGTAGGGGAGTAGTTTATGTTGTATTTTCTTTCATGTATTCCATTGTACTAAATTAAGTCCCACACTTATAAGTGGGCAAGTTATATATATATATATATATATATGAGATGATATTCAGTGTTTCTCATGATGTGCCTTTATGTGCCCTATGCTATGACGTTATGAGACATATGTTTTGCCCTTTACGTGTTATATCGCATCACGTGGCTCTCACTTTGTATTTCAAAAAAAAATTTTACCCGTATTTTCCGCTAAGTATTTCAAAGTAAAATTGAGAACTATGAAGTAATAGACTAATGATTAACCTAAGTATGTTCTAGAGTATTGGGTTAAAAATTAGGATGTTACATTATGGTATCAAAGCAGCTCGATTCTCATGGAGCCTGAGGATTGGACTAACTATGCTTTCTAAAGCGTAGTACGATAGCTATGTCATGCGTAGTGCTTAGTTAGAGACAAGCTATAGGGTAGAAGTGCATAACCCTTGTCTACTTGCGTGTGCCATGGTAACTAGCTCATCTTACATGGAATATTCAGCCTGATCACCTCAGTGTTTATTGTCTCATGTGTTTAGGAACCAATGGCACTAAGGAGACAACCTAGGACCCCAACCGAGGGGGACCAAAACGATGCTACTGCTACTGCTGTTCGTGACATGGCAAAAGCCATGGAGCGGATGTTCGAAAGAATGAACCAATAAGGGGACACCGGACGTGCTCCCCCAACTGCTGAAATGGTCGAGCAAGCAAGGTTTGGTGAGTTTCACAAGGCAAACCCACCGGCCTTTAGAGGAGCCATGGATCCCGACAAAGCTGACGAGTGGATCAAGAATTTGGAGAAAATTTGCTCCGTGGTCGCTTGCTCGGAGGAGCAAAAGGTCACGTTCGCTGCCTATATGATGGAGTCGGACGCCGAGTTCTGGTGGACCGGCACCCGAAGGCTACTAGAAGCTTCTGGTATTGCTGTCAACTGGGAGCTGTTCAAAACTTACTTCTATGAGAAGTACTTCTCGGAGTCAGTAAGGAATGCGAAGGACATTGAATTCATGCAACTAACCCAAGGAGGAAGGTCTGTTGCTTAGTACACAGCGAGATTTGAAGAGCTAATCAAGTTCTCGCGGGTGTTCCAAGGGAACCCCGACAAGATATGGAAATGTGTGAAGTACGAAGCCGGATTGAAGCCGGAGCTGAACTACGCCGTAGCACACGTGGAGATCAGGGACTTCCCTACCCTGGTCAACAAGTGCCGCATTCTAGAGGAAGGACAAGGTAAGCTCCAGGCTGCGAGGGCGGAACGAGCTAAGGGGCTAGGACCTCAAGCCCCGAAGTTCAAACCATAACACCAAAACCAACCTCGAAGCCATTACAACCCCTACCACACCAACCAGTTCAAGCCACCTCAACAACTCAAGCAACCCTACAGATCACCGTACCAGAACAACAACCACCAAAACAATAACAACAACAATAACCGGCAAGGAGTGTCGGGAGGCCCCCGGAACAATGCTCAACAAGGAGGGTCCAGTGGGACCAAGAACAAGACGCCCCGAGGAGCCCCCACCACCTTTGCTAGGCCTACACCGGCAATAGTATGTCCCCAGTGCGGGAAGGATCATGGCAACCGTCCCTGCCTAGCTGGACAAAACGTGTGCTTTAAGTGCGGGAAGCCCGGCCACTACACCAACAGATGCAATAACGGAAGGCCGGCGAATCAGAACCCTAGGTCGCAACACCAAGGGAGGGTCTTCACCCTCAACGCAGACGAAGCAGAAAGGTCTAACGACCTCATCGAAGGTATGTGCGAAATAAATGGCAAACCTTTAACTGTACTTTATGACTCTGGCGTTACACACTCTTTCATTTCATATGCTAGTGTCGAGTCTCTTAATTTAAAGACTTCCAAACTTCCTTTTGATCTTTATTTCTACCCCCACAAATCACCCTGTAAATACTTATTTCTGTTGTTTAAATTGCCATCTTACAGTAGAAAATAGATCCTTTGTCATAGATTTAATTTGCTTACCCATGAAAGGTATAGGTGTAGTCCTTGGCATGGATTGGCTTCACGCCAACCGTGTAATGTTAGATTGTAACACCAAAATAGTTGTCCTCCCTTCTCCCCCTAATGAAACTAGCCGAACTTTGAAACTCTATCTTAATGCTGTAGAAGTCAACTGTAGTGGGCAAAAGACTAAGGGATATGTTCTCCTAGCCGCTAGCGAAGTACACTTTGAGCAGAATTTAGAGAATATACCAGTAGTAAGAGACTATCCCGAGGTATTTCCGGAAGAGATACCCGAGTTTCCCCCCAAGAGAGAAGTGGAGTTCTCCATTGAGTTGGTTCCTGGAGCGGGACCAATCTCCACCGCCCCCTATAGGATGTCACCCTTGGAGTTAGCCGAATTAAAAACCCAACTTGAGGAGCTTTTGGGAAAGAGTTTTATCAAACCTAGTGCCTCACCTTGGGGAGCCCCAGTCCTGTTTGTCAAGAAAAAGGACGGGAGCATGAGGTTGTGCATAGATTATAGGCAATTGAACCGTGTGATAGTGAAAAACAAGTACCCTTGGCCTAGGATTGATGACCTTATGGACCAGTTGAGAAGAGCGGTAGTATTTTCCAAGATCGATCTAAGGTCAGGATACCACCAAATTAGGGTGAGAGATCAAGATATACCAAAGACCGCCTTTAGAACTCGGTAGGACACTTTGAGTTCACGGTGATGTCTTTTGGGTTGACAAATGCTCCTGCAGTGTTTATGGATTATATGAATAGGATCTTTAGACCCTATTTAGATCAGTTCGTGGTCATTTTCATAGATGATATACTCATCTATTCGAAGACCCACGAGGAGCATGAGCGTTATTTGAGGATAGTTTTGGAGATATTGAAGGAGAAAAAGCTGTATGCAAAACTTTCTAAGTGTGATTTTTGGTTGGAAGAGGTCAAGTTTTTAGGGCACGTTGTGTCAAAAGGAGGTATAGCCGTTGATCCTAGTAAGGTAGAAGCCGTAATGAATTGGGATAGACCGACCACCGTAACGGAAATACGGAGCTTTTTGGGTTTAGCAGACTATTACCGTAGGTTTATAAAAGGATTCTCCCAAGTTGCCCTACCCTTGACCAAGCTAACTAGGAAGAATGCACCCTTCGTATGGAATCCCGAATGTGAGAAGAGTTTCCAAGAGCTTAAGGAAAAGCTAACCACAACCCCAGTTCTAGTGTTACCAAGGCCCAATGTACCCTTCGAGGTATATTGCGATGCCTCGGGTAAGGGTTTAGGCTGTGTATTGATGCAAAATAGGCAAGTGGTAGCCTATGCATCAAGACAACTCAAGCCGTACGAGGCAAACTACCCCACCCTTGACCTAGAATTAGCAGCCATAGTATTTGCCTTGAAGATGTGGAGATACCATTTATATGGTGTAAGGTTTGAAGTTTTCTCCGATCACAAGAGTCTCAAGTACCTCTTTGATCAAAAGGAGCTAAACATGAGGCAGAGGAGGTGGATAGAGTTCCTTAAGGATTATGACTTCGGTTTAAGTTACCACCCCGACAAGGCTAATGTAGTCGCTGATGCCTTGAGCCAAAAGTCATTACACCTATCTCACATGATGGTCAAGGAAGTTGAGCTAATAGAGAAGTTTCGAGATATGAATTTGGGGATGTCTGTGACCAAGGAGGGTATGAAAATGTGCTATCTTACCGTAACAAATGGGTTTAAACAAAGAGTTATGCTAGCACAAAGGGAGAGTGAGGAATTTAGGGAGCTCATAGAGGCGGTTAAGGCAGGAAAACTCAAGGGATTCGAACAAGGTTTCGATTGGGTATGGAGGTTTGAAGGAAGGATCTGTGTGCCACAAGATGGTGACCTCCGAGAGAAGATCTTGGAGGAGGCCCATAAAAGCTATTTCACCATCCATCCTGGTGTTACCAAGATGTACCAAGATTTGAAAAGGATGTTCTGGTGGCCCGGATTGAAAAAGGATATGGTCGCCTGGGTTAGTAAGTGTTTGGTGTGTCAAAAAGTGAAGATCGAGCACCAAAAGCCATCAGGTTTACTGCAACCCTTGTCAATCCCCGAATGGAAATGGGAGTGCATATCAATGGATTTCGTGACAGGATTGCCTAAGATCCAAGCTAGCCATGACGCCATATGGGTGATAGTGGATCGACTAACCAAGTCGGCTCACTTTCTGCCTATTAGAGTGACATACTCTTTGGACAAATTGGCTCAGCTATACTTCCAAGAGATCGTGAGATTACATGGAGTACCGTCGACGATAATCTCGGATAGGGATCCGCGATTTACGTCATGTATTTTGGTGAGCCTTGCAAAAGGCGTTTGGTTCGAAGTTGTGTTTGAGCACAGCTTACCACCCACAAACAGACGGAAAATCAGAAAGAACGATCCAGCCCTTGGAGGACATGTTGAGAGCCTGTGTTCTGGATCAAAAGGGAAGTTGGGACAAGTACCTGCCACTGATCGAGTTTGCATATAACAACAGCAATCATGCGAGTATCGGCATGGCACCCTACGAAGCCCTATATGGACGAAAATGCCAGTCCCCTCTATGCTGGTATGAGCCCAGAGAACAAAGCATGTTAGGGCCCGATATAGTGAGGGAAACAACGGAGCAAATCAAAAGGATACGGGATAGGATGCTTACCACTCAAAGTAGGCAGAAAAGCTATGCGGATAGGCGGCGCAAGCCGTTCGATTTTAACAAGGGAGAACATGTGTTCCTCAGGATCACCCCCACTACAGGCATAGGAAGAGCCATGAGAATTAAAAAGTTGAGCCCTCGATTCCTTGGTCCATTCAAAATCCTTCAAAAAGTAGGGCCTGTAGCCTACAGAATAGCCTTACTCCCAAATCCTTACAATCTCCATGACGTCTTTCACGTCTCCCAGTTAAGAAAATACGAGTCCGACCCTAGCCATGTCCTAGAGCCAGAGCATGTACAGTTAAGGGAAGACCTAACTTTCAATCTGCCACAAACGAGGATCGTGGATCGCGGAATCAAGTCGTTGAGGAACAAGTCCGTTCCTTTGGTGAAAGTGGCATGGGGACGGGACAAGACCGAAGAATTCACGTGGGAATTAGAGTTGGAAATGAAGACCAAGTATCTAGAGCTCTTCTATGGTACGAATTTCGAGGATGAAATTCTTTTTAAGGAGGGGAGTAATGTAACGCCCCGATTTTCTGTCTGAGTGGAAAATGACCAAAATGCCCCTGAGATCATTTTCGGCCCGGAATTCGAGAATGGCCGACTCGGCTGTACTCAAAGGGCCAACTCAGTGTTTGAAAGGGATTGAATGACCCTTGAGTGGTTCCGGAGGCAAAAGTCTCATTTTCTGCAGTTTCGGGTCAAAATGACCAAAATACCCCTGTAGCGTTTTACGCGGGTAGAGGTGCCGTTTGAGCCCGGAACTTTCCCTAGAGGTTTAAAACCATGTTTTTACATGTTTCAAAACATCTGTTTGAGTCCCGGCGGTCCAAGGCAGTTTTAGTGCAAAATTATGATTTTGCCCCTAGAATAGTGTTTTTAAGCTTAATGATGTAATTAAGCAAACCTAAGCAATATTCGACTCTAAACGAAGATTAATTAATTTTCCTAATTAATCTAGAGTCAAAATAATTTATTAGAGTTAATTAGAACCTAAAATTATTTAGATTAAACTTAAATCCCTTTTTAGAACTCAAGATTCCTAGTCTTGGAATCTTGAATAGTGTTTTCTCTCTCCAATTCCTTAAATCAAGGAATTGTGTCTAGAATTGTTTATACACTAAAATGAATTTATAACTCACTAATGATGCAAGAACACTCTCTAATTATGTCTTGACAACCTTGATTACCCATTTTCTCACCTAAACACTTTCTTACAAATTCCTAATCTTAATCCTAATCAAAGATACACCTAAACACAACCCTAAACCACAATTAAAATGCAAGAAACTCTCCCCTATGGCTGATGCACATTCGGCCTCTCTCTCCCAATTACCATACATGTTGAATTGTTTCTCACTCAAAGAACCATGCTTGAGGCCATACCTTGAACCATACTTCACCATACTTTGAACCATACCTCACCATGCCTCAAGACCACATTATCTCACCTCATGGAACTCATGGGCTCCCTCCCCATCTGATGGCCGAAGCCTCCCCCTCCATTTGCATCCTTCATTTGTTTCATTTCTCTATAAATAGCTTGCTTGGGTGAACTTGTATCATTTTGGGTTCATTTGCAAAGTGTAAGTTCTCAAAGAAACACTTCAAAGCTTCCTTTTCTCTCAAGCTCAAGTCTTCAAAGTTCTTCAAGTTCTTCATCTTCTTCTTCCATCTTCAAGATCATCACACCAAGTAGGGATTTTCTTTCAAGTACTTCTTTCTTTAAAGTTCTTGTTCTAGCTTTATGTTCATAGTTTCTCTTGATTCTTTTTAGAACTTCTTTTCTTCTCCTTTTTCTTTCTCATTTTCAGCCATCGGCCTTGAAGTTCAAAGAAATGAGAGCTTCATGATGAGAGTTTCATGATGATGTTCACCACTTGAAACAAACTCTAGAGCTTGATCTTTGTGCTTGAGCAAAAATGGTTCTAGTTCTTCCTTTCTTGAACTCTTGAGAACTTTAGTTTTGGTGATGTTTCAAAATGGTTTTAAGGACTCAATGACGAGGTCTCATGATGTTGGTGTTATTATATCATCAAGATCATGGACCCTAGAGTTTTAAAATGTTCCTTTTTCTTTTTGAAGTTTCGGCCCTTTTCTTTTCTTTTTCTAAGTTTCATGGTTTGATTCCTAAATATATTATGTTGAGTTCTAAGAACTCTAGACTATATCATATCTCGGTTTAATGAGTTTGGGTTAAGGTTTAAGTTCCTTTAAAGTCTTGTTAAGAGCTCTAGAGAGATAAAATGAACTTGCATAATTTATCTTATGCTTGCACTCATATTTACATTCTTGCTATGCACCTTTACTTTCAAGCTATCACCTAAGAACATAAAGATTAAAATGGAACTTGCATCATCACTTAATTTAATTCTCAAAGCCTTTCTATTTCGGCCTTAAAGTCGATTGTTGTTGGGCCGAGAGCACTAAAATAAAGAATTGAACTTGCATTATCACCTAATTAATTTCTCGAATGCCTATCTATTTCGGCCTTAAAGTCGATTGTTGTTGGGCCAAGAGCACTAAAATAAAGAATGGAACCTTGCATATTTACTTTCAAGCTTGCACGTTTAAGTTTATGCCTTGCATATTTAATTTAAGTCATCACTTTATTTTGTAAGCAAGATTAAAAATGAAAAGCATGAGCACATTTATTTTATGTCATAACTTAAGAACCTAGAGCTCAAAGATTTGCCCATTTCATTTCAAGTTAAAGTTTAATGTGAATGCATTCTTTGAATGCATGTTTTCGGCCAAGTAATGATGATGGACTTGCAATGAGTTTTCATCTAGCTACAAGGACTAATAGTCTATGTTCTAAGTTTTTCTTAAAGCTTTATAAATCTTTACAAGGTTATGTTATCATGAGATACGACATTATTCCCTTTTAGAAGATGAAATATATTTTGGTCACTGACCTAAGGCTTTTCTTAGCCTCTTGATGAATTAAAATGATTTGCAAGGAGTTTTAGAAATTCTAAATTGATTCCAAGAGAAACTAGTTAACTTATGTACCTCGAAATGTCAATTTAATTCTCTTACTGAAGCTCCATGATCTCGGTTTTGTCATGATGAGTGTGATGCTGTATGGTGATGTTTTGATGTGTTAGAATGTGTGAAAATATCGCATGATGATGTAGAAACAATTCTATGCATGATAGGTAAGAAACTAGCTAACTAGAAACACCGTAAAGCTAGAATTTAACATAGTTTAGACCCATTTATTTTTGGAACTTATCCAAACTGTTTTAATGGGAACATAATCATATTAGGATTGTTTAGACATGAAAAACTTGGTAACATTTGGATTAGAATTGAATTTTAGCACCTATAGGGAAACTAGTAACTAGAAAACCATAAAAACGCAAATGTAGAACTCTTAGAACATTTAGTTTTCTGGATTCTGTCCAGCAACATTACAACATGATAAATGTGATTTATAATTAGTTCTTAAGCATAGGAATGCCTCATAATTGATTTAGATTTAATTTATAGCGCCTTAGGCGAAGACGGAACTGAGAAAGGGTCTAAAACGTAAGTTCTAGAACCCCGTAATCACAAGTTAGAAATTCTGCCCTATGCTTTTCAGATTTGAGTATGAACATGAGGATTAGGAATGATGATTAATTATGAGCCCTTAGGTGCATAACATATGAGCAATGGATGTTAGAAAACTATATCTCAAGATTAAGACCCGTAAGGGTTAAAGCATAAGCTACCATAAGGGTAAGCGTTTGAATGTTCTATGATGATGCATGTGTTATGTGAAGAATGATAATGTTATTCATATGAGGAATTCATGAGGATATATGTTTATATGGCATAAAGCAAATTTGGAAGCAATTCGGTGTAATGCCTTTGTGCCGCCGAATTTCTGACAAATTTAGGGACTTAAAGAGATTTTGAAAATTAAGGTACTAAGATGGGTTCTAGGATGACATCGGTTCGGCCGAGCACCTCCATAGAACTCATGTGATATCGGTACCAATATATACTCTTAGGTGACACTGGTTCGGCCGAGCACCCCTAAGAGAATTGCCCCCTAACCCGTACTCAGATAGTCGGGATTTATGATTTATGATACGCTTATCGTTAAGTGGTAAGTAAGAACTAGTGACGACTAGTTAAGGTATGAGCTCATAACCTAGAGATGTGACACGTTCTGGGTGACACCGGTTCGGTCGAGCACCCCCAGAGCGCTTGTCTTTTAGGGAGGCCCATGAGGAAGAGAAGTTTCATGATTATGATTATGTCACTAAGTTCATCCTATATGAATGTTTCTATTGCCACTTTATGCCACTAAGTATGATGATGCTTGATGATATGATTTATGTATATGCATTAGGTAACGCCATGTGTACATTCTCTATTGTGTTGCATTCATGACATTAAGATCATCCTAAAATGAATGGACCTTGGCTAAACTTTGTTTTAGAACTTAAAAATGGACTTAATGCATGCTCACTCATTTTGTATAATTAAACCCAAGGTTCCTGAGGACGTAGATGATAACACCTAGGTAGTAGGAGGCCCTACTGAGATTCTTTAGTAAGATTCTCACTCCCTCTATCTCTTCTTTCCGTCACGTCTTCAGATGGCGACGTTCGTGGTGTTTATGGACACGCCGACATGGGAGGTGCACCATGACCCGGACCACGGGTCATTCTATTTTGTGGGTCGATGCACGGTTAGAGTATTCATGTTTATGGGTCGACCCTTCACTCCCTCTGTACATTCCCATCGTTTCTCCCCCGTCTCACCTTTTGGTGATGACCTGGTGTTCGAGCGCGTGCGTCCCCGAAAGGAGAGGCTTCGCCGTACTCCACCATCCGCGTCCGCCGTTCGAGACTACCCCCAGTATGTGCCCCGTTGCCCGTCGTCTTTTTCGGAGACGGATCCTTTCGAGGATTCGGCAACCCAAGTACCCTCTGAGGGATCTTCCCCCACCATACCCATGGACCTTGGGGAGGGTAGCGAGCCCTCCGTGACTCAGCCGAGGCTTGCACAACGACCGGAGATGAGGCCACGCCGTGGAGGTCACTTCCGAGCCCCGTTCCGCCTATTCACGTCGGAGGAGCTTGCGCAGTTTCCTGGTTACGTGCCACGCACGAGGGATAGTCGCCAGTAGGAGGCTGTGGATGGCCCGGGTTGGAGCACACACCACTTAGATGGAGATAAACCTTCTTTTGTTTAGAGGTTATCCCATTAGATGTACTCGGGTAGGGGAGTAGTTTATGTTTATGCTTATGTTGTATTATCTTTCATGCATTCCTTTGTACCAAATTAAGTCCCACACTTATAAGTGGGCAAGTTATATATATATATATGAGGTGATATTCAGTGTTTCTCATGATGTGCCTTTATGTGCCTTATGCTATGACGTTATGAGATGTATGTTTTGTCCGTTACATATTATATCGCATCACGCGGCTCTCACTTTGTATTTTAAAAAAAAATTTACCCGTATTTTCAGCTAAGTATTTCAAAGTAAAAATGAGAACTATGAAGTAACAGACTAATGATTAACCTAAGTATGTTCTAGAGTATTGGGTTAAAAATTAGGATGTTACATTATGGTATCAGAGCAGTTGGATTCTCATGGAGCCTGAGGATTGGACTGACTATGCTTTCTAAAGCGTAGTACGATAGCTATGTCATGCGTAGTGCTTAGTTAGAAACAAGCTATAGGATAGAAGTGCATGACCCTTGTCTACTTGCGTGTGCCATGGTAACTAGCTCATCTTACATGGAATATTGAGCCTGATCACCTCAGTGTTTATTGTCTCATGTGTTTAGGAATCAATGGCACCAAGGAGATAACCTAGGACCCCAACCGAGGGGGACCAAAACGATGCTACTGCTGCTGCTGTTTGTGACATGGCAAAAGCCATGGAGCGGATGTTCAAAAGGATGAACCAACAAGGGGACACCGAACGTGCTCCCCCTACTGCTGAAATGGTCGAGCAAGCGAGGTTTGGTGAGTTTCGCAAGGCAAACCCACCGACCTTTAGAGGAGCCATGGATCCCGACAAAGCTGACGAGTGGATTAAGAATTTGGAGAAGATCTACTCCATGGTCGCTTGCTCGGAGGAGGAAAAGGTCACGTTCGCTGCTTATATGATGGAGTCAGATGCCGAGTTCTGGTGGACTGGCACCCGAAGGCTGCTAGAAGCTTCGCATCGTCTGTCAACCGAGCTGTTCAAGACTTACTTCTACGAGAAGTACTTCCCGGAGTCAGTAAGGAACGCAAAGGATATTGAGTTCATGCAGTTAACTCAAGGAGGAAGGACTGTCGCCCAGTACACGGCGAGATTTGAAGAACTGATCAAGTTCTCGCGGGTGTTCCAAGGGAACCCCGACGAAATATTGAAATATGTGAAGTACGAAGTCGGGTTGAAGCCGGAATTGAACTACGCCGTAGCACATATGGAGATCAAGGACTTCCCCACCCAGGTCAACAAGTGCCGCATTCTGGAGGAAGGACAAGGTAAGCTCCAGGCCGCGAGGGCGGAACGAGCTAAGGGGCTAGGACCTCAAGCCCCGAAGTTCAAACCTCAACACCAAAACCAACCCCGAAACCATTACAACCCCTACCACACCAACCAATTCAAGCCACATCAACAACAACAAAGAACCCCCTTCCATCAACAACCCAAGCAACCCTACAGACCACCATTCCAAAACAAAAACCACCGAAACAACAACAACAACAACAACAATAACCGGCAAGGAGTGTCGGGAGGCCCCCGGAACAATGCGCAACAAGGAGGGTCCAGTGGGACCAAGAACAAGACTTCTCAAGGAGCCCCTGCCACCTTTGCTAGGCCTACACCGGCGATAATATGTCCCCAGTGCGGGAAAGATCATGGCAACCGTCCCTGCCTAGCTGGGCAAAATGTGTACTTCAAGTGCGGGAAGCCCGGCCACTACGCCAACAGATGCAATAACGGAGGGCCGGTGAATCAGAGCCCTAGGCCACAACACCAAGGGAGGGTCTTCACCCTCAACGCGGACAAAGCAGAAAGGTCTAACGACCTCATCGAAGGTATGTGCGAGATAAATGACAAACCTTTAACTGTACTTTATGACTCTGGCGCTACACACTCTTTCATTTCATATGCTAGTGTCGAGTCTCTTAATTTAAAGACTTCCAAACTTCCTTTTGATCTTATTGTCTCTACCCCCACAAATCACCCTGTAAATACTTGTTTCTATTGTTTAAATTGCCATCTTACAGTAGAAAATAGATCCTTTGTCATAGATTTAATTTGCTTACCCATGAAAGGTATAGGTGTAGTCCTTGGCATGGATTGGCTTCGCGCCAACTGTGTAATGTTAGATTGTAACACCAAAACAGTCGTCTTCTCTTCTCCCCCTAGTGAAACTAGTCAAACTTTTAAACTTTACCTCAATGCCATAGAGGTCAACTGTAGTGGGCAGAAGACTAAGGGATATGTTCTCCTAGCCGCTAGCGAGGTAGACTTTGAGCAAAATATAGAGAATATACCGGTAGTAAGAGACTATCCCGAGGTATTTCCGGAAGAGATACCCGAGTTTCCCCCCAAGAGAGAAGTGGAGTTATCCATTGAGTTGGTTCCTGGAGCGGGACCAATCTCCACTGCCCCCTATAGGATGTCACCCTTAGAGTTAGCCAAATTAAAAACCCAACTTGAGGAGCTTTTGGGAAAGAGTTTTATTAGACCTAGTACCTCACTTTGGGGAGCCCCAGTCTTGTTTGTCAAGAAAAAGGACGGGAGCATGAGGTTGTACATAGATTATAGGCAATTGAACCGTGTGACAGTGAAAAACAAGTACCCTTTGCCTAGAATTGATGATCTTATAGACCAATTGAGAGGAGCGGTAGTATTTTCCAAGATCGATCTAAGGTCAGGATACCACCAAATTAGGGTAAGAGATCAAGATATACCAAATACCGCCTTTAGAACTCGGTATGGACACTTTGAGTTCACGGTGATATCTTTTGGGTTGACAAATGCTCCTGCAATGTTTATGGATTACATGAATAGGATCTTTAGACCCTATTTAGATCAGTTCGTGGTCATTTTCATAGATGATATACTCATCTATTTGAAGACCCATGAGGAGCATGAGCGTCATTTGAGGATAGTTTTGGAGATCTTGAAAGGGAAAAAGCTGTATGCAAAACTTTCTAAGTGTGAATTTTGGTTGGAGGAGGCGAAGTTTTTAGGGCACGTTGTGTCAAAAGGAGGAATAGTCGTTGATCCTAGTAAGGTAGAAGCTGTAATGAATTGGGATAGACCAACCACCGTAATGGAAATACGGAGCTTTTTGGGTTTAGCAGGCTACTACCGTAGGTTTATTAAGGGATTCTCCCAAATTGCCCTACCCCTGACTAAGCTAACTAGGAAAAATGCACCCTTCAAGTGGAGTTCCGAGTGTGAGAAGAGTTTCCAAGAGCTTAAGGAGAAGCTAACCACAACCCCAGTTCTAGTGTTACCAAGTCCCGATGTACCCTTCGAGGTATATTGCGATGCCTCGGGTAAGGGTTTAGGCTGTGTATTGATGCAAAATAGGCAAGTGGTAGCCTATGCATCAAGACAACTCAAGCCGTACGAGGCAAACTACCCCACCCATGACCTAGAATTAGCAGCCGTAGTATTTTCCTTGAAGATGTGGAGACACCATTTATATGGTGTAAGGTTTGAAGTTTTCTCCGATCACAAGAGTCTCAAGTACCTCTTTGATCAAAAGGAGCTAAACATGAGGCAGAAGAAGTGGATGGAGTTCCTTAAGGACTATGACTTCGATTTAAGTTACTACCCTGGCAAGGCTAATGTAGTCGTCGATGCCTTGAGCCGAAAGTCATTACACCTATCTCACATGATGGTCAAGGAAGTTGAGCTAATAGAGAAGTTTAGAGATATGAATTTGGGGATGTCTGTGACCAAGGATGGTATGAAAATGTGCTATCTTACCGTAACAAGTGGGTTTAAACAAAGAGTTATGCTAGCACAAAGGGAGAGTGAGGAATTTAGAGAGCTCATAGAGGCGGTTAAGGCAAGAAAACATAAAGGATTTGAACAAGGTTCCGATTGGGTATGGAGGTTTGAAAGAGGAATCTGTGTGCCATAAGATGGTGACCTCCGAGAGAAGATCTTGGAAGAGGCCCATAAAAGCCATTTCACCATCCATCCTGGTGTTACCAAGATGTACCAAGATTTGAAAAGGATGTTCTGGTAGCCCGGATTGAAAAAGGATGTGGTCGCCTGGGTTAGTAAGTGCTTGGTGTGTCAAAAGGTGAAGATCAAGCACCAATAGCCATCAGGTTTGTTGCAACCCCTGTCAATCCTCGAATGGAAATAGGAGTGTATATCAATGGATTTCGTGACAGGATTGCCTAAGACCCAAGCTGGCCATGACGCCATATGGGTGATAGTGGATCGACAAACCAAGTCGGCTCACTTTCTGCCTATTAGAGTGACATACTCTTTGGACTAATTGGCTCAGTTATACTTCCAAGAGATCTTGAGATTACATGGAATACCGTCGACGATAATCTCATATAGGGATCCGCGATTTACGTCACGTTTTTGGGAAGCTTTCCAAAAGGCGTTTGGTTCGAAGTTGTGTTTGAGCACAGCTTACCACCCACAAACAGACGGACAATCAGAAAGAATGATCCAGACCTTGGAGGACATGTTGAGAGCCTGTGTTCTGGATCAAAAGGGAAGTTGGGACAAGTACCTGCCACTGATCGAGTTTGCATATAACAACAGTTATCATGCGAGTATCGGCATGGCACCCTACGAAGCCCTATATGGACGGAAATGCCAGTCCCCTCTATGCTGGTATGAGCCGGAGAACAAAGCATGTTAGGGCCCGATATAGTGAGGGAAACAATGGAGCAAATCAAAAGGATACGGGATAGGATGCTTACCGCTCAAAGTAGGCAGAAAAGCTATATGGATAGGCGGCGCAAGCCATTGGATTTTAACGAGGGGGAACATGTGTTCCTCAGGATCACCCCCACTACAGGCATAGGAAGAGCCATGAGAGTTAAAAATTTGAGCCCCCGATTCCTTGGTCCATTCGAAATCCTTCAAAAAGTAGGGCCAGTAGATTACAGAATAGCCTTACCCCCCAAATCTTTCCAATCTCCATGACGTCTTTCACGTCTCCCAGTTAAGAAAATACGAGTCCGACCCTAGCCATGTCCTAGAGCCAGAGCATGTACAGTTAAGGGAGGACCTAACTTTCAATCTGCCACCAACGAGGATCGTGGATCGCGGAGTCAAGCAGTTAAGGAACAAGTCTGTTCCTTTGGTGAAAGTGGCATGGGGACGGGACAAGACCGAAGAATTCACGTGGGAATTAGAGTCGGAGATGAAGACCAAGTATCCATAGCTCTTCTAAGGTACGAATTTCGAGGACGAAATTCTTTTTAAGGAGGGGAGTAATGTAACGCCCCGATTTTCTGTCTGAGTGGAAAATGACCGAAATGCCCCTGAGGACATTTTCGGCCCAGAATTCGAGGATGGCCGACTCGGCAGTACTCGAAGGGCCAACTCAATGTTTGAAGGGGATTGAATGACCCTTGAGTGGTTCCGAAGGCAAAAGTCTTATTTTCCGCAGTTTCGGGACAAAATGACCAAAATACCCCTATAGCGTTTTACGCGGGTAGAGGTGCCGTTTGAGCCCAGAACTTTCCCCAGAGGTTTAAAACCATGTTTTTACATGTTTCAAAACATATGTTTGAGTCCCAGCGGTCCTGGGCAGTTTTAGTGCAAAATTATGATTTTGCCCCTAGAATAGTGTTTTTAAGCTTAATGATGTAATTAAGTAAACCTAAGCAATATTAAGCTCTCAACGAAGATTAATTAATTTCCCTAATTAATCTAGAGTCAAAATAATTTATTAAAGTTAATTAGAACCTAAAATTGCTTAGATTAAACTTAAATCCTTTTTTAGAACTCAAGATTCCTAGTCTTGGAATCTTGAATAGTGTTTTCTCTCTCCAATTCCTTAAATCAAGGAATTGTGTCTAGAATTGTTTATACACTAAAATGAATTTATAACTCACTAATGATGCAAGAACACTGTCTAATTATGTCTTGACAACCTTGATTACCCATTTTCTCACCTAAACAATTTCTTACAAATTCCTAATCTTAATCCTAATCAAAGATACACCTAAACACAACTCTAAACCACAATTAAAAAGCAAGAAACTCTCCCCCATGGCTGATGCACATTCGGCCTCTCTCTCTCAATTACCACACATGTTGAATTGTTTCTCACTCAAAGAACCATGCTTGAGGCCATACCTTGAACCATACCTCACCATACTTTGAACCATACCTCACCATGCCTCAAGACCACATTATCTCACCTCATGGAACTCATGGGCTCCCTCCCCATCTGATGGCCGAAGCCTCCCCCTCCATTTGCACCCTTCATTTGTTTCATTTCTCTATAAATAGCTTGCTTGGGTGAACTTGTATCATTTTGGGTTCATTTGCAAAGTGTAAGTTCTCAAAGAAACACTTCAAAGCTTCCTTTTCTCTCAAGTTCAAGTCTTCAAAGTTCTTCAAGTTCTTCATCTTCTTCTTCCATCTTCAAGATCATCACACCAAGTAGGGATTTTCTTTCAAGTACTTCTTTCTTTAAAGTTCTTGTTCTAGCTTTATGTTCATAGTTTCTCTTGATTCTTTTTAGAACTTCTTTTCTTCTCCTTTTTCTTTCTCATTTTCGGCCATGGGCCTTGAAGTTCAAAGAAATGAGAGCTTCATTGTAACACCCTAATATTCAACCCAATACTACTAGTACGTACTTAGGCCAAATATTAGTCGTTACTTACTGGCATGGTTCATCTTCTTGAGAAAATAGACTTAACGAAAATACGAGCCAACTTTTTTTTTTTGAAATCGTTACTTAAAATAGAAGCCGCGCGTAACTTTACGAGTCAGTATCATAGTATACGGAACGATAACATACGAATGGCTCCAAACAATAACATCGAACATAACATCAATCATAACTGAAATACCTCATAGATAAAATATGCCTACCCTACGGGGCAGGACTCTTCAAGTACATAGTGACATGAATACGGCAGAAAAACAGAATACATGGAAAAGAACTGGAAAGAAGCATCCCTACCCATGTGCAACCTAAGGTGGATAACCTCAACACAAAAGAGGTATCATCCATACTATGTGACGTGTGTGCACTAAGGACTACCCTCCAATCTCCATAGCAGACTCACGGGTACGGAGGAACGTAGCCAATCCACGGGCGGAGCTCGGCAGGTGCAGGCATGCCCTGTGACTGAACGTGTCGTCCACGTCGAGGTCGTGGTCCGGGCACTGAAGCCCTCCGACGCTGAGTGACTGTCTCCTCGCTGCCTATCTGTCGCCGAGGCGGAGTGGGGGCAGAGCCCTCATGGTCCATGGGGGAATCCTCTGAAGGGTCCTCCTCTGAGTGCTGCGATGATGGCACGTACTGCGGCGCGTCCGCTGAACCGGCAGAGTGGGTCCGCAGGTTCCTCTCATGTCGTGGCCGTGCATGCTCAAAGATCACGGGGTCACCATAGGGGGATGCTGGGGAGAAGCGATAACTGTACAAGGGGTGTGCGAATAGCCGTCCTAAAACCATGAAGATGCGCCTGATACCGGCCCTCAAAATGAAATGACCCATGCTCCGGGCCATGGTGGATCTCCCACCGTGGCGTGTCAATGAATAGGACGAAGGTCGCCATCTCGCTCTGAAGACGTAATGGAAAGGAAAAGATAGAAGGAGTGAGATTCTTACTAAAGAAACTCAGTAGGGTTTTCCTTCTATCCTAGGTGTCATCATATACGTCTCCAGGAATCTCGGGTTATTTATAAAATAATGGACATACATAGGTTCAATTATGAGTTTTCCAAAAATCTCACTTTCCGAGAATCCGTTCTTTTTAACATGGCACTTGTGTTACATAGGCTATATACTAAAATCATAGACATAAATCATGTATCTTGGTACGTAGAACATAAATCATATAACTGGTACATGGAACATAAATCATATAAGTGGTACATGGAATATAAATCATATAACCGGTACATGAAACATAAATCATATAATCTGGGTTACTTAGGTGACATAAGAACCTTTACTTAATCAGCCGCCTAATATTTCTCCTTTTGAGAAATCTCTAGGTTATGAGCTCATACCACGCTAGTCGTCACTAGCATCTAGACTTTATCCATTTGGATAAGTCAACTTCCCGACTTTAAGTACGGGTTTAGGGGGCTAGAATCACATTGTCCCCACCCTTAATTCGGTGGTTTCAAAGGATTGCATTCTGATGTTCTAAGTCATCCTAATTTTAACATGTTTCTTTAAGATGCCACATAATTAATGCATAACACATAATTACTACCTCGGCATCTTTAAGTCCTTTTTAAAGAATAATAATAACATGTTAGTACACGCTATCACATAGGGATAATAGTTAACATGGCACCATACACGCCATGAGCTAACACATCAATTCATCATCAAACTTAGAGGCGCATAATCATCCCTTAAGGTAAAAATCCCTAAATCGGGTAACCTCAAACTTTCCCATTACTTTCTAGTATATTTATGGGATTGATTAACCTCATTACCATAATCCTTTAGGTTCTAAAGCCTAATTAATTATGGTTGGACAGCTTTATGTAGTTGTTCATATTTGATGAATTACGTGTTCTAGAAAATGCGTTTTAAGCCCTTTCTCGCATCTGACTTTTTCTATGGTGCAATAATTAATACCTAAGCCAATTATGAGTCACTCCCACACATCTAGACATAATCTAATGTGATTCTAAATATTTTATCAAGGCTGGGCAGAAACTCATTTTGCCATTCTTTATAGTTCTAGAATTCACATATTAAGCAAACAAAGTCACAAATAATGCTTTAAAGAGTCTAGAACAATTATCACATACTTGGCAAGGTATTACAACATATTTAGACCACCCAAAACAGAATTTAAGGTGCTGGAATTTACTAAGGCAGAACCGAAATCCTTAAGGCATAAAATCATGAGAAAAACCTTTCTTTCAACCATATAACTTGCTAGTTTCTCTTGGAACCTTTTTGGGACTTCAAGACTATGTAAGATCAAAGTTTATTTTGCCAAAACTCATCATGGAACACCAAGGGCAGCAGCCATTTCGGCTTGCTCTTGGCAAGGATTTAAAACTTAAAAACATGTTTAAAACCTTGGTTAAGTGCATCAAAGCTTAGAAAAATTCTAAGACATGCATTATGGGCCCTTGTAGTTAAATGAAACTCATCCTAGAGCCATTTACACCACATGGCCGAATGATGTTCAAGGAGATACCTCCTTGATTTAATTCTTTTCTTAAGATGAAATGGGCAAGTCTTTGAGCTCTAAAGTTTCAAGTGATGACATAAAATAAACATGCTATGCATTTCATTTTATAGTCCTTTAGAAAATAAAGTGATAGCACAAAGTAAAGATGAAATGCATCTTCATTCTTATTCTTAGAGTTTAGTGATGACTTGAAACATAAAATGAGATGCAAAGCTTGAAACATAAACGTGCATTGTGCAAGTTCATTCATTATCTTGGGTCTTAGTGATGGCATAGGAAATAAACGTGCTAATGCGAAGCATAAACGTAAACGTGGATGCAACTCCTTTTATATCTTGTTTAGAGCTCTTGCAAGACTTTAAGGGAAACAAGGTTTCAACCCATAACTCATCCTCACAAGAAAAGAAAACTAAACTCATGACCAACATGGAAGAAAGTAACCGAAATATGCTTGGCCTAGGGACCAAGTCTATGCTCTAGAGCTTTGTTCATGTGACATACATCAACATGAAGCCCTCATCATCAAGCTACCATTTTTCTAAGTCCCAAAGCCTTTCATGGCCGAATACTCAAGGGAAAGAAATGGGGTTTTCAAAGATCCAAGAGAAACATAACTATGTCTTGAGCAAAACTTGAAAATAATAAACTTGTTTTTAGAAAACTCAAGCTTTAGAGGTTGTTCATGTGACAAACATCATCACACAACTCTCATCATCAAGCTCCTCATATTTCAAGTCCAAGAGGCCTTCATGGCGAAAACTAACAAAAAGAAAAGGAAAGTTTCAAGGCATCAAAGAAACATAACTCATTCTTTGACCAAGACTTGAAAAGAGAAACCTTTCTTGGAAAAACTCAAACTTTAGAGTGTGATCATGTGACAAAGGCCAACATGAAGTGCTCATTACAAAGCTACCATTTTTCCAAGCTCTTTAAGCCTTCATGGCCGAAAACATCAAGGAACAAAAGCTCAAAAAGAGTTTTCATGAAAAACATAGCCTTGTCTTAACCAAGACATGAAAAAGATGAAACTTTTCTCAAACAAAACTCAAGCTTTAGAGGTCTCATGTTAGGATGAACACATGGTCATCCCAAAAGAGCACTCATCATCAAGCTCTCCTCATTTTGGTCTAGAGGCCGAAAATGAAAGAAAAAGGAGAAAGGATGGAACTTTTTCTTAAGAAAGGTTCAAGCTTTAGAGGCCTCACTTTAAGATGAACTCATGGTTTCATCTTTGAGAGCACTCATCATCAAGCTCTCACTACCATGGCCTTAAGGCCGAAAATGAAAGGGAAGAGAAAAGAAGAAACCGAAAATGTTTGAGAGAAAAACTTGCTAACAACACAACTTTCAAACAAGATAAACATTGATCATGAAAGTAAAAGAAAGCATTCTTGAAGAGCTCCCTACCTTAGAGTTTGAGATTTGAGAGGAAGTGAAGAAGATGAAGAGGTTGGAGAGGATGAGCTCTTGAACTTGAGAGAAAGGAACTCAAAGTGCTCTAACTCAAAGCTTTAGTGAAATGAACAAAGGTGCTTCAAGTTCCCTAAGCTACCTATTTATAGAGAAGTGAAATGACTTGAATATTGGAGGCCTTTTGGGGGGAGAATTTCGGCCACCTTTTCAGCCACATGAGGGAGGAAAAATCTTGTTCAAAGCATGGTGTAAAGTCATTCAAAGCATGGTGAAAAGTCTAGCTATGCATGTCCTAAAGTATGGCTAGAATGTACCTTATTTTCCAACCTTTAAAAATGCATAAAAACTTAAAATTTTGGGCTGCAAAATCTGAAGAGAAACCATGCTTCTCATGCCCAAAAAGAAGAGAAAATTTTCTAGACTTAAATTCCAAGGCATAGGTAATGTGTTGTAAGACATGTTGTCTTGAAAAAGTTTGATAGAAAGCTTGAATGACCACAAAAACAAATCATTCTTTTTGAGTTTGAAAGACATAATTATTTTCATTTTAGAAATGAATTGAAAGCCTTGATTGACCATATAAAATATTCTTTGAGTCTTGAGTGACAATTTTTCTTGAAAGTTGATCATTGATTGAAAGTGTTCAAGACACATGTCACAAGATAGCTTGAACACATAGACTAATTTTTTTGATGATTTCTAGAGAAAATGGTGCCATTCTTGGCAGCCTTGGGAGGAGAAATATCTCCTTAAACCATGTTCTAGAAGTATGTTTTGGTGTGACATAGATTAGGCTTAGGATTAAAAATTGCTAAGTAGGTACTTAGGTGCACTAATAGGTTAATTAAAACCATAAATCCCTAGGTTTAGAGGTGGTCTAGAAGGATTAGAGAGTCAACACCTCTAGGACTAGTGATGTGAGTGTGACAACTTGTCTCAAAAAGAAAAGTTGATGTGAATAGTGGAAACACTATTCGACACTATTCACATATTCTTTTTCCTTTTAAAGAATAAGACTATGATGAGATTTGAATTTTCCCTAAGCAATTTTAGGTTCCAATTAATTCTAAATGATGGTTTTGGCTCTAGATTAATTATGGAAATTAATTAACCTTTAATTAGAGCCTAATATTGCTTAGGTTTGGAGTTAAACGGCTCATTAAGCCGAAAATGCAATATGCAGGGGCAAAACCGTAATTTTTACCAAAAGTTGCCCGAGATCTCCGGGACTTAAACCAACATAGTTTATGCCTTAAAATCATGGTTTTGAACCTCAGAACAAAGTCCGGGTCAAAACGGAACTTAATATCGCCTTTAATTGCATTCTGGGTATTTTGGTCATTTACGCGCAGAAATCTCAGAAATGAGGTTTTCCCGCTTTGTTAGGCACTCATGCTCATACAACCCCCTTCATATAACATATGAACCCTATGAGGATGGCCAAAGCCGGCCGTCCCCGTGTTTCGGGTAAAAATGACCTCAGGGGCAATTTGGTCATTATGAAAGTTTAGCGAAAATCGGGGCGTTACATTCATGATGAGAGTTTCATGATGATGTTCATCACTTGAAACAAACTCTAGAGCTTGATCTTTGTTCTTGAGCAAAAATGGTTCTAGTTCTTCCTTTCTTGAACTCTTGAGAACTTTAGTTTTGGTGGTGTTTCAAAATGGTTTTAAGGACTCAATAACGAGGTCTCATGATGTTGGTGTTATTATATCATCAAGATCATGAACCCTAGAGTTTTAAAATGTTCCTTTTTCTTTTTGAAGTTTCGGCCCTTTTCTTTTCTTTTTCTAAGTTTCATGGTTTGATTCCTAAAAATATTATGTTGAGTTCTAAGAACTCTAGACTATATCATATCTCGGTTTAATGAGTTTGGGTTAAGGTTTAAGTTCCTTTAAAGTCTTGTTAAGAGCTCTAGAGAGATAAAATGAACTTGCATAATTTATCTTATGCTTGCACTCATATTTACATTCTTGCTATGCACCTTTACTTTCAAGCTATCACCTAAGAACATAAAGATTAAAATGGAACTTGCATCATCACTTAATTTAATTCTCAAAGCCTTTCTATTTCGGCCTTAAAGTCGATTGTTGTTGGGGCAAGAGCACTAAAATAAAGAATTGAACTTGCATTATCACCTAATTAATTTCTCGAATGCCTATCTATTTCGGCCTTAAAGTCGATTGTTGTTGGGCCAAGAGCACTAAAATAAAGAATGGAACCTTGCATATTTACTTTCAAGCTTGCACGTTTAAGTTTATGCCTTGCATATTTAATTTAAGTCATCACTTTATTTTGTAAGCAAGATTAAAAATGAAAAGCATGAACACGTTTATTTTATGTCATAACTTAAGAACCTAGAGCTCAAAGACTTGCCCATTTCATTTCAAGTTAAAGTTTAATGTGAATGCATTCTTTGAATGCATGTTTTCGGCCAAGTAGTGATGATGGACTTGCAATGAGTTTTCATCTAGCTACAAGGACTAATAGTCTATGTTCTAAGTTTTTCTTAAAGCTTTATAAATCTTTACAAGGTTATGTTATCATGAGATACGACATTATTCCCTTTTAGAAGATGAAATATATTTTGGTCACTGACCTAAGGCTTTTCTTAGCCTCTTGATGAATTAAAATGATTTGCAAGGAGTTTTAGACATTCTAAATTGATTCCAAGAGAAACTAGTTAACTTATGTACCTCGAAATGTCAATTTAATTCTCTTACTGAAGCTCCATGATCTCGGTTTTGTCATGATGAGTGTGATGCTGTATGGTGATGTTTTGATGTGTTAGAATGTGTGAAAATATCGCATGATGATGTAGAAATAATTTTATGCATGATAGGTAAGAAACTAGCTAACTAGAAACACCGTAAAACTAGAATTTAACATAGTTTAGACCCATTTGTTTTTGGAACTTATCCAAACTGTTTTAATGGGAACATAATCAGATTAGGATTGTTTAGACATGAAAAACTTGGTGACATTTGGATTAGAATTGAATTTTAGCACCTATAGGGAAACTAGTAACTAGAAAACCGTAAAAACGCAAATGTAGAACTCTTAGAACATTTAGTTTTCTGGATTCTGTCCAGCAACATTACAACATGATAAATGTGATTTATAATTAGTTCTTAAGCATAGGAATGTCCCATAATTGATTTAGATTTAATTTATAGCGCCTTAGGCGAAGACGGTACTGAGAAAGGGTCTAAAACGTAAGTTCTAGAACCCCATAACCACAAAATAGAAATTCTGCCCTATGCTTTTCAGATTTGAGTATGAACATGAGGATTAGGAATGATGATTAATTATGAGCCCTTAGGTGCATAACATATGAGCGACGGATGTTAGAAAACTATATCTCAAGATTAAGACCCGTAAGGGTCAAAGCATAAGCTACCATAAGGGTAAGCGTTTGAATGTTCTATGATGATGCATTTGTTATGTGAGGAATGATAATATTATTCATATGAGGAATTCATGAGGATATATGTTTATATGGCATAAAGCAAATTTGGAAGGAATTCGGCGTAATGCCTTTGTGCCGCCGAATTTTCGATAAATTTGGGGACTTAAAGAGATTTTGAAAATTAAGGTACTAAGATGGGTTCTAGGATGACACCGGTTCGGCTGAGCACCTCCATAGAACTCATGTGACATCGGTACCAATTTATACTCTTAGGTGACACTGGTTCGGCCGAGCACCCCTAAGAGAATTGCCCCCTAACCCGTACTCAGATCGTCGGGATTTATGATTTATGATACGCTTATCGTTAAGTGGTAAGTAAGAACTAGTGACGACTAGTTAAGGTATGAGCTCATAACCTAGAGATGTGACATGTTCTCGGTGACATCGGTTCGGCCGAGCACCCCTAGAGCGCTTGTCTTTTAGGGCAGCCCATGAGGAAGAGAAGTTTCATGATTATGATTATGTCACTAAGTTCATCCCATATGAATGTTTCTATTGCCACTTTATGCCACTAAGTATGATGATGCTTGATGATATGATTTATGTATGTGCATTAGGTAGCGCCATGTATACATTCTCTATTGTGCTGCATTCATGACATTAAGATCATCCTAAAATGAATGGACCTTGGCTAAACTTTGTTTTAGAACTTAAAAATGGACTTAATGCATGCTCACTCATTTTGTATAATTAAACCCAACGTTCCTGAGGACGTAGATGATGACACCTAGGTAGTAGGAGGCCCTACTGAGATTTTTTAGTAAAATTCTCACTCCCTCTATCTCTTCTTTCCATCACGTCTTCAGATGGCAACGTTCGTGGTGTTCATGGACACGCCGACATGGGAGGTGCACCATGACCTGGACCATGGGTCATTCCATTTTGTGGGTCGATGCACGGTTAGAGTATTCATGTTCATGGGTCAACCCTTCACTCCCCCTGTACATTCCCATCGTTTCTCCCCCGTCTCACCTTTTGATGATGACCTGGTGTTCGAGCGCGCGCGTCCCCGAGAGGAGAGGCTTCGCCGTACTCCACCGTCCGCGTCCGCCATTCGAGACTACGCCCAGTATGTGCCCCGTTGCCTGTCGTCTTTTCGGAGACGGATCCTTTCGAGGATTCGGCAACCCAGGTACCCTCCGAGGGATCTTCCCCCACCATACCCATGGACCTTGGGGAGGGTAGCGAGCCCTCCGTGACTCAGCCGATGCTTGCACGATGACCGAAGATGAGGCCACGCCGTGGAGGTCACTTTCGAGCCCCGTTCCGCCTATTCACGCCGGAGGAGCTTGCGCAGTTTCCTGGTTATGTGCCACGCACGAGGGATAGTCGCCAGTAGGAGGCTGTGGATGGCCCGGGTTGGAGCACACACCACTTAGATGGAGATAAACCTTCTTTTGTTTAGAGGTTATCTCATTAGATGTACTCAGGTAGGGGAGTAGTTTATGTTTATGCTTATGTTGTATTATCTTTCATGCATTCCTTTATACCAAATTAAGTCTCACACTTATAAGTGGGCAAGTTATATATATATATATATGAGGTGATATTCAGTGTTTCTCATGATGTGCCTTTATGTGCCTTATGCTATGACATTATGAGATGTATGTTTTGTCCGTTACATGTTATATCGCATCACGCGGCTCTCACTTTGTATTTCAAAAAAAAATTTACCCGTATTTTTCGCTAAGTATTTCAAAGTAAAAATGAGAACTATGAAGTAACAGACTAATGATTAACCTAAGTATGTTCTAGAGTATTGGGTTAAAAATTAGGATGTTACAACCTTAGTTACCCATTTTCTCACCTAAACACTTTCTTACAAATTCCTAATCTTAGTCCTAATCAAAGATACACCTAAACACAACTCTAAACCACAATTAAAATGCAAGAAACCCTCCTCCCTTGGCTGATGCATTTCGGCCACCTCTCCCTCATTTGACCACATGTTGATTTGTTTTCTCACTCAAAGAACCATGCTTGAGCCATGCCTTGAACCATACCTCACTATACTTTGAACCATACCTCACCATGCCTCAAGACCACATTATCTCACCTCATGGAGCTCATGTGTTCCCTCCCCCCTGATGGCCGAAGCCTTCCTTTCCATGTGCACCCTTCATTTGTTTCATTTCTCTATAAATAGCTTGCTTGGGTGAACTTGTATCATTTTGGGTTCATTTGCAAAGTGTAAGTTTTCAAAGAAACACTTCAAAGCTTCCTTTTCTCTCAAGTTCAAGCCTTCAAAGTTCTTCATCTTCTTCTTCCATCTTCAAGAGCATCACACCAAGTAGGGATTTCTTTTCATGAATGTTCTTCTTTAAAGCTTGATGTTTATGGTTTTTCTTGTTTTCTTTTTAGAATTTATTCTCTATTCCTTTTTCTTTCTTGATTCGGCCATGAGCCCATGAGAATAGAGAAATGAGAGCTTGATGATGAGAGTTTCATGATGATGTCCATCACTTAGAACAAACTCTAGAGCTTGATCTTTGTTCTTGAGCAAAAATGTTTCTAGTTCTTCCTTTCTTGAACTCTTGAGAACTCTATTTTTGGTGATGTTTCAAAATGGTTTTAAGGACTCAATGATGAGGTCTCATGATGTTGGTGTTATTATATCATCAAGATCATGGACCCTAGAGTTTTAAAATGTTCCTTTTCCTTCTTGAAGTTTCGACCACTTCCTTTTCTTCTACAAGTTAAATGTTTTAATTTTCTAAAATGTTATGTTGAGTTCGAAGGACTCTAGACTTTACTTGATCTTGGTTTGATGAGTTTGGGTTAAGGTTTAAGTTCCTTTAAAGTCTTGTTAAGAGCTCTAGAAAGATAAAATGAACTTGCATAATTTATTTTATGCTTGCATTTATATTTACATTCTTGTTATGCACCTTTACTTTCAAGCTATCACCTAAGAACATAAAGATTAAAATGGAACTTGTATCATCACTTAATTTAATTCTCAAAGCCTTTCTATTTTGGCCTTAAAATCGATTATTGTTGGGCCAAGAGCACTAAAATAAAGAATTGAACTTGCATTATCACCTAATTAATTTCTCGAATGCCTTTCTATTTCGACCTTAAAGTCGATTGTTGTTGGGCCAAGAGCACTAAAATAAAGAATTGAACCTTGCATATTTACTTTCAAGCTTGCACGTTTAAGTTTATGCCTTGCATATTTATTTTAAGTCATCACTTTATTTTGTAAGCAAGATTAAAAATGAAAAACATGAGCACGTTTATTTTATGTCATAACTTAAGAACCTAGAGCTCAAAGACTTGCCCATTTCATTTCAAGTTAAAGTTTAATGTGAATGCATTCTTTGAATGCATGTTTTCGGCCAAGTTGTGATGATGGACTTGCAATGAGTTTTCATCTAGCTACAAGGACTAATAGTCTATATTCTAAGTTTTTCTTAAAGCTTTACAAATCTTTACAAGGTTATGTTATCATGAGATATGACTTTATTCCCTTTTAGAAGATGAAATATGTTTTGGCCATTGACGTAAGGCTTCTCTTAGCCTCTTGATGAATTAAAATGATTTGCAAAGAGTTTTAGAAATTCTAAATTGATTCCAAGAGAAACTAGTTAACTTATGTACCTAGAAATGTCAATTTAGTTCTCCTATTGAAGTTAGATGTTTTCGGTACTGTCATGATGAGCTTATGGCTGTATGATGATGCTTTGATGTGTTAGAATGTGTGAAATTATCACATGATGATGTAGGAACGATTCTATGCATGATAGGTAAGAAACTAGCTAACTAGAAATACCATAAAGTTAGAATTTAACATAGTTTAGACCCATTTGTTTTTGGAACTTATCCAAACTGTTTTAATGGGAAAATAATCAGATTAGGATTGTTTAGACATGAAAAACTTGGTAACATTTGGATTAGAATTGAATTTTAGCACCTATAGGGAAACTAGTACCTAGAAAACCGTAAAAATGCAAATGTAGAACTCCTAGAACATTTAGTTTCCTGGATTCTTTCCAGCAACATTACAACATGATAAATGTTATTTATAATTAGTTCTTAAGCATAGGAATGCCTCATAATTGATTTAGATTTAATTTATAGCGCCTTAGGCAAAGACGGAACTGAGAAAGGGTCTGAAACGTATGTTCTAGAACCCCGTAATCACAAGTTAGAAATTCTGCCCTATGCTTTTCAGATTTGAGTATGAACATGAGGATTAGGAATGATGATTAATTATGAGCCCTTAGGTGCATAACATATGAGCGACGGATGTTAGAAAACTATATCTCAAGATTAAGACCCGTAAGGGTCAAAGCATAAGCTACCGTAAGGGTGAGCATTTGAATGTTCTATGATGATGCATGTGTTATGTGAAGAATGATAATGTTATTCATATGAGGAATTCATGAGGATATATGTTTATATGGCATAAAGAAAATTTGGAAGGAATTCGGCGTAATGCCTTTGTGCCGCCAAATTCTCGACAAATTTGGGGACTTAAAGAGATTTTGAAAATTAAGGTACTAAGATGGGTTCTAGGATGACATCGGTTCGGCTGAGCACCTCCATAGAACTCATGTGACATCGGTACCAATTTATACTCTTAGGTGACACCGGTTCGGCCGAGCACCCCTAAGAGAATTGCCCCCTAACCCGTACTCAGATACTCGGGATTTATGATTTATGATACACTTATCGTTAAGTGGTAAGTTCTGGGTGACACCGGTTCGGCCGAGCACCCCCAGAGCGCTTGTCTTTTAGGGCGGCCCATGAGGAAGAGAAGTTTCATGATTATGATTATGTCACTAAGTTTGTCCCATATGAATGTTTCTATTGCCACTTTATGCCACTAAGTATGATGATGCTTGATGATATGATTTATGTATGTGCATTAGGTAGCGCCATGTATACATCCTCTATTATGTTGCATTCATGACATTAAGATCATCCTAAAATGAATGGACCTTGGCTAAAGTATATTTTAAAGTGTAAAATGAACTCGATGCATGCTCACTTACTTCTACAAAAATAAACCCAAGGTTCCTGAGGACGTAAATGATGACACCTAGGTAGTAGGAGGCCCTACTGAGATTCTTTAGCAAGATTCTCACTCCCTCTATCCCTTCTTTCCGTCACGTCTTCAGATGGCGATATTCGTGGTGTTCGTGGACACGCCGACATGGGAGGTGCACCATGACCTAGACCACGAGTCATTCCATTTTGTGGGTCGATGCACGATTAGAGTATTCATGTTCATGGGTCGACCCTTCACTCCCCCTGTACACTCCCATCGTTTCTCCCCCGTCTAACCTTTTGGCGATGACCTGGTGTTCGAGCATGCACGTCCCCGAGAGGAGAGGCTTCGCCGTACTCCACCGTCCGCGTCCGCCGTTCGAGACTACCCCCAGTACGTGCCCCGTTGCCCGACGTCTTTTTCAGAGACGGATCCTTCCGAGGATTCGGCAACCCAGGTACCCTCCGAGGGATCTTCCCCCACCATACCCATGGAACTTGGGGAGGGTAGCAAACCCATCGTGACTCAGCCGAGGCTTGCACGATGACCGGATATGAGACCGCGCCGTGGAGGTCACTCCCGAGCCCCGTTCCGCCTATTCTCGCCGGAGGAGCTTGCTCAGTTTCCTGGTTACGTGCCACGCTCGAGGGATAGTCGCCAGTAGGAGGTTGTGGATGGCCCGGGTTAGTGCACACACTGCATAGACGAGGGTAAACCTTCTTTTGTTTAGAGGTTACCCTATTAGATGCACTCGGGTAGGGGAGTAGTTTATGTTTATATTTATGTTGTATTTTCTTTCATGTATTCCATTGTACTAAATTAAGTCCCACACTTATAAGTGGGCAAGTTATATATATATATATGAGATGATATTTAGTGTTTCTCATGATGTGCCTTTATGTGCCCTATGCTATGACGTTATGAGACGTATGTTTTGCCCTTTACGTGTTATATCGCATCACGCGGCTCTCACTTTGTATTTCAAAAAAAAATTTTACCCGTATTTTCCGCTAAGTATTTCAAAGTAAAAATGAGAACTATGAAGTAACAGACTAATGATTAACCTAAGTATGTTCTAGAGTATTGGATTAAAAATTAGGATGTTACAAACCTAATCATCAAGCTCAAGGAAATGGATTTGAGAGAATAAATCAAGCTATTGACCTTCCATATTCTTTTAAAATAAAAACCCCAAACTTGAAGAAAAGGAAACATGGCCAAAGCCAAGGAGGAAGAAAAGGGAAATCTTTAGGACTCTAGAGGCCATGACTTAGTGATATACTAACACCATCATCATGTGTTCTCATCCTTAAGTTATTTTTCCTTCAAAATAAACATCAAAAACCAAATCCTTTACAAGAAAAGGAGAAACTGAAAGCATTCTTGGTCCAAGAACCAAGTTCCAAGCTTTAGAGGTTACACAAATGATGACTCCCATGATCATCGCCTTGAAACCCTCATCATCAAGCCAACATTTTCAAGTTCTAAAGGCTCCAAGACCGAAAAACAAAGAGAGAGAGAGAAGTTCAAAAAGCCAGAGAAACCAACAAAACCTGTCTTTAAACAAACATCAAAGGATTAAAGCAATTTAGAACAACATTCCCTACCACAAGAACTTTTCTTTAGCAAGATGTAAAGCTTGATCCTTTGAAGAGAACAAGAATAAAATTCTTCCTTCAAGTGGAAAGGAAGATTCGGCCAAGAAGAAAAAGAAAGGAAGAAAGTTGTGTTCCTTGAGTTTGATCTTTGGAAAGGCATGGCTAAGTGTTTAGAAGGTAATGTATGGTTGAGGGGTGGTTCTTTGTGAGTAAGAAGAAGATGAAAAGAACTCTTTAAACTCTTGAGAGAAAATGAGAAAAACTCAAGAATGCTCTTTGAAACTTTCTCTTAGCAAATACTCCAAATGTGCCCAAGTTCTTCCAAGCATGGTATTTATAGAAAAACAACATCAAGGGTGAATGAATGGAGGGGGAGGCCATGACATACATGGAGGGAAAAGGAAGAAAATATCTCTTTGTAAGGTATGGTGTAGGCATGGCTAGGTATGGCCATGGGTATGGGCTTAGGCATGGTTCCTTGAGTGTGTAATTTTCACATGTGAAGGTGTGGTGGAAGGTATGGGTGCCCATGATGGAGGTATGGGTGACCATCATGGAGGTATGGGCATAAGGAGATATTTTTCTTTCTTTTGTGTTAGGAATGGAGTTTAGAGGAAAACATGATTAGGAATTGTTAATGGAGTGTTTGGGCTAGTAAGTAAGTGATTAACCTACTCAAGACGTGATTAGAGAGTTGTCTTGCTCACTTAGTGAAGTCAAACTTCATTAAGTAGGAATTCAATGCAAACATGTTTCCTTGATTTAGGGAATTGGAGAGAGAAAACACTATTTCTAGATTCCTTTCTCAAAGAATTAAAACTAGAAAAGCGTTTTGAGTTTTCTCTAAGCAATCTTATGCTCTAATTAACCTCAATTAATTATTTTGACTTTAAATTAGTAATTAGAATTTACTAACCTTTAATTAGAGCCTAATATTGCTTAGGTTTTGCTAAATATATTATTAGGCCCAAAATACACTATGCAGGAGCAAAATCATAATTTTTCTCAAAAATTGCTCGGGACCTCCGAGACTAAATCAAACCTCAAATATGCCTTGAAAACATAGTTTAAGACTTCTGGGCAAAGTCCGGGTCAAATCAGAATTCAAAACCATACTTAATCATAGTAAGGGTATTTTGGTCATTTGTACACAGGAAGGGAAAATCGGGGCGTTACAAGATGAGTGTGCACAAGCTAAATGTAGTGTACTTATCTCAAAGTGACTTGATTTCACTTATGCCCATAGAACTCAATTCAGTGCTCTTTTCCCTTTTCATTGACATAGGAAAACTTAGTTTATACCCGTACCCAACGGGTATCTGCCGTGGATAACTGTACAGTAGATAGTTTATACTAAATGGTATTTATAGTGGATCACACCATACAAGGGAAATAGACTACTTATCAAGATTGAGCTCATTCCTATACATGATTATTGGCTTTACTTTCTCTAATTTTACACAAGCTTATTCCTAGCTAGGTTTACTTTCCCTGACTCAATTCAAGGGTAGTCAGGTTTACTTTCCCAAACAGACTGGATTTACTTTCTCCAATCCAAGAATTATAAATCTTATGCTCTTCTTGGTAGTCAGGTTTACTTTTCCTAACAAACTGAATTTACTTTCGCCAGCCCAAGAAACTTAATCTTATGCTTTTCTTTCGTATATGAGCAATTGTAATAAGCATTCATATTGATGTGCTCATGTCATACTAGTACAAGATGTCATTATTTCATCAATTCAAAGCACCAATTCATTTTCAACATAATGGCAGATTTCACATGTTTGTAGCACAATTTATTATGCATTTCAAACCATCAAAGCCAAAGTTATAAAAATTGCCTATGATACTTCAATGTGTCTTCAAGGTTCCATAAAAATTTTAGAGCAAAAAGAGTACTGTAACTATGTTAAGAGAATTCAATAAATTTAGTGGTCAGAGACTACTTATACTCAGCTCAGAACCAAAATCTCATAATTTTTAACCCTAGCAAATGATTGAATAAATTCAGAATAAAAATCATGGTTACCTTTCAAGATGTTACGATACCTTATAAAAATTTCAAAGGATAATTCAATCATTTCTATGGTAACAAAATTAGACAAATTCACAGCTTTAATTTTAGAAATTCAAGCAACACACACACACACACACATATATATATATAGTCCCCGTTCAGGATTTTTTTCAGACAGTTAGAGTCTTTATCATGATCCATGAAAATTCTCAGAGTTACCTTAGGATATTAGCTTCAACATATAATTTTTATAACGAAAATCCCCACAATTCACTCAGAAAATTTGTGATTAGTGGCTATCTATATAGAAATCAAAAATCCAGCAACATAGTTCAAATTCTCTTTCCACAAAAATGATTTTTCACAACATCAAACCACTCCACAAAAATTAACACATTACTATCAATATATTATCAACCAATTCAACCAAAAATATTCAATGAAATCAGTAAGAAAATCACAAAAACAGAGTTGAAGTAAAAGAGGTTTAAAATGCCCTACTTTGGTGGCTTTAAGGATCTTGGCTTCAAGGATGTTTCAAAAGTGATCTTACTCACTTCAAGGCCACCAATTCAAGCCCCAAACCTTCCTTAGGCAGTGAGAAAGCAAGATATTGAAGTGGGAATTGAATAAGAATTGAGATTTTAGTCGGTTAGAATTGTAGGTGTTAAGGTGTAGATTAAGTTTAGTGAAGGAACTTTGAAGTTTCAACAACTCTAGGCTAGTGTTTATGGGCTTTGAATGCAAGCATGGAGCTCATGGAAAATGGAGAGGAAGTTGACTGGTTCCTTGCTGTTTTGGCCAAGAATGATATGGCTTCAGGGAGAAAATTTGTGTGATGTTTATCTTATAAATAAGTTGGAATATAATATAATATAAATGGATAATTCATAAAGAAAGAAAGAAAAATAGATGGATAGGATTTAATCTTGTAAATCAAGATTAAATCTTAGCCTTACACTTGGATAATAAGGATAAATTTATCTTATTATAAAGATAAATTAGTTTTCGGTGTTAAAAATTGTACACTGAAATTTCGCCGAATAGGTAAAACACCATACTCGGGTAATAAGATATTGCCCGAAAATTAATTCCAGGTATAAAATCTTCAATTCTCATTATTTCTAACATTAACCATCTCTTTTCTCAGTTCCGAGCATCTCCTGGTCTTGGATTTGAGGTTTCGGCTGTCCCAATAAGCCCACAGGGCCTATATATCACTATTCACATATTTTTTTTTAACAAATCCATTGGGTCATCCTCATCATTGTTAAAACTGTTAGATTTTTGAAATTATGACACATAAAGCTTAAATTCATTTTTAAATAATTTTTAGGGTGTTACAAGTACTGCCTAACCTGCCCACATCCAGTTCTCAACAACAATTGAGTTCCACTAAAAACCTTTCTCAAATCGAGAAAATTGCATAGTCTTTGCAATAGCCTTTCTAAGCTTTTACCTGTGACCAGTAGTAAACTCTACTATCACAAACCAAGTAGTCTTTGACCAGGATCTCCAAATTGAACCAGTGACCAGCAAGTACACTATGCTATCACAACCTAAGTAGTCTTTGACCAGCCTCTCCAACCTAACCTTGAGTAGCCTTTGAACAACCTCTTCAAGCTAAAATCGTGACTAGTAGCTAACTCTACTACCACATTGCAAGTAGTCTTTGAATAGCCTCTCCAAGCTAACTCACACCAATCACTACTGGATTGAGGCTACAAAGGTTTATGTTTGGGTTTGTCACTCAAAGTAACCTATACTCAACTTTTCATAAGATTTATAATAATAGATTTGAGAAAATCTTGAATGAATTCTTTCTAAGATCTTTCTTTGGAAGAATATATGATCTACTAAGAATGCAAAAAAGAAGATTTTTATAGACAAAGAGACTAATTACAAGATGTAATTGACTTTACAGGAGACGAGGCATTTAAGCTCTTATGCAGTGTCCAGATCTTCTTCTTTGTAGCCATAACATCTCTATTTATAGAAGGTCTTCGTTTCCCTTAATCAGTTGTCTAATTAATTAATCATCTATTTGTGTCTTAGAAAAGCTATCTAGAGGAGTAGCTCATTGTCTGTCAGAGCTATTCTAGAAGCCATTGTGAAATAGAGGTTTCTAATGTTACCTTCAGAAACTACTTTTTACTTTCTGAACGAGTTTTCTGAACTTTTCCTTCTAGAAGCTAGAGTGGTTGACCAAGTTAGTAGAAGCGATGGCGTGCCAGTCTGTAACTAGATTTGACTTTAAATTTGAAATTCAAATTTCCCTCCTTTTACTGTAGAGTACATTGTTTCACTGTGAAGTGAACTTTCTAAAGTGCAATATCAGTTTCTTGATATATGTATGTATGTATATGTATGTATGTGTATGTATATATATATATATATGTATGTATATATGATCTTTTAATCTTCAATAAAAACTTATAGATGATGAGATGATAACAATCAAGATGACTGAAGGGTGTAGAACATATTTGCTTTATAGCTTGTTTGAAATCTTCATTTGAAGTGTACTTTTTGAAGTTGTGTCCTACTTTCTAAAGACCTGTGCCTTGGTTTCTTGTATACAATGATTTTCTTTTGTTTGTTAAGCATGTATACATTTAATTCATGATATAACATTTGTAACGCCCCAATTTTGCCCTGTGTACAAAATCATCAAAATGCCCTAAGGTCATTTTACTAGGAAAAATGAGGATCGCCGATCCCAGCCACCCTCCAGGGGATGTTTTGATGTTAAAAGGGGATTATGTGTGTTATGTGTGCTAATAGAGCAGAAAAATCTCATTTTTGAGTTCCGATGCATAAAATGACCAAAATGCCCTTGTGGCTGATTAACTCAGAATTAAGTGCCGATTGAGCCCGAACTTCACCCAAAGGTTTGAAATAATGTTTTTAAGAACTATTTAACATCTGGTTAAGCCCGGATAGCCCCGGGAGGATTGTGCAGAAAATTACTGTTTTGCCTCTAATTAAGCACTTAACGAGTTTAATCATGCAACTAACGAAACCTAAGCATTATTAGGCTCTGATTAAAGATTAGTAAATTCTAATTACTAATCTAGAGTCAAAAAAATTAATTGAGATTAATTAGAACCTAAGATTGCTTAGAGAAACTCAAAATCCCTTTCTTAAAATCAAGACTTTATGTCATGAATCATTGAATAGTGTTCTTCCTTTCAATTTCCTTAAATCAAGGAACCAATGGATGTGATTAGGAATCTCGATTAGAAGATGTTTGACCCCATTAATGACCAAGACCACTCCTAAACCTTGTCTTGAAAAGCCTTAATCACCCTCTTTCTCACCCAAACACTTAATTACAACTCCTAATCCATAGCGTAATCAAATCAATTCCTAAACACACTCTTAACCCATATTGAAATGAGAAATTTTCCTCCCTCATTCCCTTAATACAACCGGCCACCCCTCCATTCATCTCACCTCATTTTATTTTATTCCACAAAATCAAAAGACACCATGCCTTGAACCATGTCTAGGACCATACTTTTTCATACATTCACTACTCTATGACATGATGTGCACAAAAGATATTTTTCCTTCCTTTTCCCTTCATGATGGCCGGCCATCTCCTCCCTTTCACTCCCCTCATGATGAAAATTTCTATAAATAGGATAAGCCCCCCAAAGAATCCCTTTGCTCATTTCTCTTACACCTCCAAAGCATTCTTTCTTTCATCCTAAAAAGTTCTTCTTTTCCTTCTTCTTCCTCTACTCCTTTTCCAAGATCAAACTCTCTCTCCATCAAGAAGCACATCCAAGGTAGGGAGCTGTTTTAAAAGTTTACATTCTTTTCTTTTGAATCATTTTGGTTGGAACATTGAAATGTTGGTTCGTTCTTCTTTTTTCTTTTTCGGCCACAAGGCTTTCCTTTTTCTTTCTTTCATTTTTCGGCCTTGATGGCTTTGTGCATTGAGAATCATGGCTTGATGATGAGGATCTTGGGTGTTGGCTGCAAAACCATCATTTATTTGACCTCTAAAGCTTGAAGGTTCACTTTTAAGAGTTTTGAGCAAATGAAGCTATTATGTTGTTAAATGGTAATCTTGAGCCTAGGACTCAAAAAGATAATAAGTGGGTTGTATTCATATTTATATTTCAAGTCTTTGCATTGCATATTTATGTTCAAGTTTTGCATTCATGTTTATATTTCCTTGTCTAGCATATTACTTTTCAAGTCATCATCTAAGACCCAAAGATTAAAACAAGGACTTGCATTTTCATATCACCTAATAATTAATCTCAAAGCCTACCTATTTCAACCTTAAAGTTGATTGTTGATTTAGAGTGAATACTCTAAGGGGCCTAGAGCTAAAATAAAGAATTGGACTTACACTCATGATTATATTTCCTTGTCTAGCATATTTGCTTTTCATATCATCACTGTCGCAACCGGGATCGCGACGGGGACGGCGAAAAGAATTTTTTTTATTTTTTGAAAATAATGGAGTCGCCACCAAGTTTATTTGAATTGGGAAAACGTGGAAAAACCCATTCATTTTGAAAATGGTCTTTGAAACCAAATTTGAGTTCGGTAGTCGGTTATGCATAGGGAAGGGTAAGAGTTTAATCCTGCGCACCCTTAGTACACCCGTTCTCAAACGGTACCTCTAATTAATGTGCAAATTGAATAATAACCTCTTTTAAATATCTATTTTCTATTACAAGAAAATCAAAAGGAATTTGTTTTTTTCTTTAAAGAAAAGAATTTTTAGCGCACCGAACTGTCACAGTTCAGGTGTCCTAAAAATGAGTTAACTAGCCGTCACGACTAAGTTAACCCTTTTTTATTTGAAACGAAGAATTTGACAATAAGCATATAATTCAAATTGATTTTACACCAAGATAAACGAATTCCTCTAAATAAAAGATATTTGCAAATGGAATCTAAAAAGGTGAAGATTTATTTTTGGTATTTTTTTTTGTAAGAGAAAATATAAAAACCTTTACGTGAGATATTTGGAACATCAAGTTGTCGCAACTCAAATGTTCAAATACCAAGTTAATAAGCCGTCACGGCTAAATTAACCTCTTTATTTGAAATAAAATTTTTGATAGATAAAAGAATAAATTTAAATCGAAAATGAAATTAAATTATAAATATTTGCAAATAAGATAAAAGAAATTTATTTTTTATAAAAAGAAAACAAATATAAAAGAAAAAACAAATATCTTTTTAGAGAAATTTTCAGGTCATTAAGTTGTCACAATTCAAATGCCCGAAATTTGGAGTTAATAAGCCGTCACGGCTAAATTAACACCTTTACCTAAAATTCCCCAATTACCCACATAAATGAATATTAAATAAAATATTCCAGAAAAAAGAAATTATTTATAAATACAAAAAAAAAAACAAGATTTGCATAAAAAAAACAAGTAAAGAAGCATTAAAAACTTACAAATAAAATGAATTGTGAAAAGATAATTTTGACTTGACAGGGATCGGAATTGCCTGCTCCAACGTATCCCCTGGTGCAATAGAGAATTCAAAGTCACGTAATTCTATAAAGGTATTGTGTAATCTTACTATGAAATGAAGTTTTTTAGAATATTAAGCTGTCACAGCTAAAATATTCTTAAACATGAAGTTAACAAACCGTCGCGATTAAATTAACTTTATTTTTGAAAAAAAAAGATTTTGAATATCATGCTGTCACAGCTAAAATATTCCAGGATATAGAATTAACAAACCGTCACGGTTAAATTAATCCTATTTTAAGGAAAGAGATTAATTAACTCAAATTTTTGTAAAGCAAATTTATTCAATTTTTATATTTTAAACCCAAAATTCATAAAAACATTTTAATATTTTTTAACTGAAATTAACAAAATTACATTAAAAACCTTTAATTAATTTGAACAAAACATCTAAACATATAAAATAATTAAACTAAAAAACATAATCACAATTACACAAATAATTTGAGCAAAACACATAAATAATTAATATTAAACAAAATAAAAACTAATTTGTAAACATAATCATACAATCAAACGAAATATATAAGATAATTAAATAAACAAATAAGGGTCCTAATTACCATTTTCCTTTTTTAATTAAAAGAAATATTGACACTAAATTCACTCAAATCAAAGAAATAATTAAATTATTCCTTTTTATTTTATTTTATATATAAATTAACTCAATTCTATTCAAACAACACACATAAAAAAAGACATATCACAAGCTCCTTTTTAAATGAATCAAAATATTCAAATATTTATTTCAAACAATAAAACTTTCTTTATTAATTCAGATCAAATAAATAAAGCTTGAATTTCAAACATAAAATCAACCATAATTCAACAAGATAATATAAATCCAAATGAAATCAAAATCTATTCTAACAATTCTATCCAAACCAGCTTCCTAAACTAGTTCTATCTTTTTATTTTTTATATTTTTTTTAAAAAAAGGAAATCAAACACTTACTCAAAACTCAAAGTAAATGAAATTTTTTTGCTCTTATTTAACTCAAAACTAAGCAAGTAATCTTCTAAACTACAATGAAATAGACACTAATCAAGTAAACAAAAATCAAAATATTTAAACCATCAAAAAATAATGACCGAGGGTATAGATGATTAAATAAAACTAATATACACCAATTTAAACTAAAAAAAAATCATTATATATATATATATATATATATTTTTAAGAAAACTTTTTAAAACACATACATACACAAATTTAATTCAAATTCCCATCTAAATATACTTAAATGATAAAAAAAAAACTCTCTCTCTTTTATGCTCATCGACATAAACACATGCATTTAGATAAAATAATAAAATAAATAATAATAATAAAAAGAAATTCTCTCTCTCACGCGTACACACAAGCCTCCCTCCTTTTTTACACAAACCCACGCACTATCTTTCACACACTCACGGGGACACACAGCTCTCTATCACTCACTCACACTCATATCAATTCTTCTCTCTCACTCACGGACGCACGAAGGGAAGGAAAAAAGAAAACATACATCCTCCCAACACATAACTCTATCATTCGCTCATACTTATATCATTACAGAGAGCAAGAAAGAAAGATCAAGAGAAACATGATGAACGCGATAGAGAAGTGATCGCGGGAGAGAGAACCGGCGCGGTGCATCACGGTGACAGGGGCGAAGCGCAGCTTCGCGCTTGGATTGGCATGCTAGATGCGGAGCTTGGCCGCAGAGCTGGGTTGTGGGGGGAGGTTGGTGGTTCTGATGGTGGTGGATGAGAGTTCCAGCACAGGAATAGAGGTTGGCGGTGGTTATGGTGTTTGGATAGTGATGATGATGATGATGGTGATGGTGAGGCTGAGAGGGGCGAAGTTGGTGGCGGTGCTAAGGCGGGTTACGGCGGCATGTTAGGAATGGCGAAGAGGAGTGGTAGATCGGAGGAGTGGTTGCACGATTCGAGGAAAGAATGGCAGAGGGGAACCGCGGCTGGGGTTGCTGTTCTGGTGGGGTTTTGCGGCGGCTGAGGGAGGGAGGTTGGCGGTTCTGGTGGTGGTGGATAAGGAGGTAGGAAGAAGAGGATGGGGATGGGGAAAGAGGGGAGGAGGCCGCAGCGGAGCAAGGAGGCCACGGCCTCACTATCCTTTTCTCTCTTTTTTTTTTTAAATTTAAAATTGAATTGATACTGAAAATGAAAATACCTAGACTAACTGCTGCTGCCTCTGATTTCTTTTTTCTTGCTGGCTGGATTGAATTCGAAAATCTTGCAGATGATAGTGTGAAGTTGTTTTTTGTTGATGATGGTGTTAGTGTAATTTTTGTAGGATTTACATTTGGTGTTTAATTTTTGTTGTTAAAAAAAATTCCCGAAACTGGTGTCCTCCTTCTGTATGTATACTCTCTGAGTTTTTTCAGATCCTTCCAACTGTACCGAAAGAAAGACCAAGTTTTCCCGGACACCATCATTGTGTCTTTTTTATTTTTCATACTTTCTCATATCCCCACGTTCTCTCGTGACTGCGTCTTGGGGCAAGGAGAGGAACCCGTGAGAAAGAGGAACCCGTGAAGGCCCTCTGTCTCCTTCTTTCATTTTATTTTTATTTTTATTTATTTATTATTTTTTTTTAAGAAATAATTAATGGAACTGTAATAAAATAAATAAAACAAGTGAACTAGATGCAAATTTTTGGATTTTACTGTTAAAAAACTGGACAAAATCGGGTGTTCACAGTTGCCCCTCTTTATTAATTTCTTATGAGAGAATGTGGAAAATATAAGTTTTACATATTATCTTCATAAGGAATGAGTAAAGACATGAACATTGATTTTGTTTGGCAATGCATAAAATATAAACTATCTAAATCTAAATATCAAGGTGATATGCACATATAAGAAAAACAAATGCAAATATACAAGTTGGTAAGAATCTAAAGCAGACGGTGTTGACCAGAAGTCAACAAATGACTAACTAAAAACGTAAAAAAGAAAATCCGAGGTCAACTAGAAATTAAAATTAACAACTAAGGCCGATTAAAGATCAAACTGGCAAAAGATATCAACAGAAAAGTAAATTGAAAAGTAAATTGACAAGGATACCGACTGATAATGTAAACCGGCAAGGAGGCCGATCGAAAATTAAACCGGCAAGGATACCGACTAACTGAAAATTAAACCGGCGAGGATACTAACTGAAAGGTAAGTTGAAAAATAAACCGGCAAAGATACCGACTGAAAAAGAAATCGGCAAGAATACCGTCTGAAAAAGTAAATCGGCAAGGATACCGACTGGAAAATAAATTGGCAAGGATACCGTCAAAAATATAAATCGGCGAGGATATCGTTTGAAAAAGAAAATCGGCAAGGATACCGTTCAAAAAAAGAAATCGGCAAGGATGCCGTTTGAAAAAAGAAATCGGCAAGGATACCGTTTAAAAAAGAAAATCGGCAAGGATACCGTTTGAAAAAGAAATCGGCAAGGATACCGTCTGAAAAAGAAATCAGCAAAGTTACTGTTCGAAAAAGAAATCGGCAAGGATACTGTTCAAAAAAAGAAATCGGCAAGGATACCATTTAAAAAAAAAAAAGAACTCGGCAAGGATACCGTTCGAAAAAAGAAATCGGCAAAGATACCGTTTGAAAGGTAAATCGGCAAGGATACCGTCTGAAAAAGAAATCGGCAAGGATACCGTCTGAAAAAGAAATCGGCAAGGATACCGTTTGAAAAAGAAATCGGCAATTTGAGGCTAATTGGAAATGAAAAGCTAAATTAGAGAAAAACAACCTTCTCAGTTCTTCTCATTTTCTTATTGTTTTTTTTTTCAAAGTTATATGCAAAATTCATGAACTTTGACTTATTTCAGACACATTCTTGAAAAACTGACCATAACCAAATTGAGCGATCCTCCCAAAAACTTTAACCAATCAAACTTATAATTCTTGCATTGGACCTTCTGGCACAACAAAGATTTGTTCACTTCTTTTGTTCTTCTTTTCCTTTTTCCGCTTTTTAGAGTGATGGATACTCCTCTGCCAAATTTAATTGCAGTTTCTAGATCGTGAAGCCAGTCATTGATGTATTGCTGTAAACATTGTTAGATCACATAATTGAAGCTTAAATTTATCCTACTTGAGACATCATAAATGAACATGCACTCAAAAGAAGGTGAAAGGATCAACTGACTGAACATCTTTATTGCTTGGTATATTTGATGACAAAATGTTTGGAAAAAGGTGACAATACAAGAACAAAATACAAGAATTGTGAAAGACACGAAATTTTGCCCCAGTTTAGGTCCTTTGTGTTTCAATCAAATGACTTCTTACAGTAAGTTGAACAACATAGCCATGACATCTGATGACACCTCTTCAAATCCTTTCTTCAAAATTGCCCCAGTTTCAGTTTTTGATTGCTTGATTTATCGGACAAATTCGACACCAAAACTTGCCCCAGTGTACTTACTGGAAATGACGCATATTTTTGTCTTGCTCTAAATTTTGCCTAGGCCGCTCTTTCGAGTTTTCAACCTAGCGAGCCCTCTTCTTCTTCTTCTTTTTTCTTTTTTTGTTTTGCCCTAACTTTTGCTTAGGTCGTTCTTCCGAGTTTTCAACCTAACGGGCTTTTGAGCATCTTTTCATGCATAAAATCTTTTCACTGCATCACTGTTGGTAGTTTTAGGCAATTCCTGGCCATCCATATCTTGTAAAATCAACGCCCCGCCTGAGAATGCTTGCTTGACAATGTAAGGCCCTTCATAACTCGGAGCCCACTTACCCCGCACATCCTCTTGATTAAGGAGAATTTTCTTCAGGACCAAATCTCTTGGATGAAAATCTCTAGGGCAGACTTTCTTGTTAAAAGCCCTAGCCATTCTGCTTTGGTACAACTGGCCATGGCAAATAGCCGTAAGTCTCTTTTCTTCGATCATGTTCAATTGCTCATGTCGAGCTCTTACCCATTCAGATTCTCCCGGCTCAGCCTCTATTAAAACTCTGAGTGATGGGACCTCCACTTCTATGGGAGATACAGCTTCCATTCCATATACCAATGAGAAAGGAGTTGCCCCTGTGCTTGATCGTATGTTAGTACGATATGCGTGCAAAGCATACGGCAGCATTTCATGCCAATCTTTGTAATTCACCACCATTTTGGCGATGATTTTCTTGATATTCTTATTTGCAGCCTCAATCGCACCATTCATTTGAGGTCTATAAGGAGCTGAATTGTGATGTTTGATTTTGAACGTCTCAAAGAATTTCTGGACCTCGGCACCATTGAGATTAGGGGCGTTGTCTGTGACAATCCTCTCTGGAATTCCATATCTGCAGATGATGTTTCTTTTGATGAATCTGAGAAAAACCTTCTGTGTGATGTTAGCGTATGAAGCAGCTTCCACCCATTTAGTGAAATAATCTATTGCCACCAAGATGAAACGATGACCATTGGATGCTTTAGGATTAATTTGACCAATAACATCCATTCCCCACATCGAGAAAGGCCAGGGAGATATCATGCTATGCAGCTGAACTGGAGGAGCATTGATTCGGTCTGCATATATTTGGCATTTGTGGCACTTCCAAACGTAATTGATACAGTCATTCTCCATGGTGGACTATTAATAACCACTCCTTAGGATCTTGCGTGCCATCATATGCCCATTAGTATGAGTTCCACAGATCCCTTCATGGATTTCGGTCATGATTATTCGAGCTTCATGAGCATCTACACATCTAAGAAGAGTGGTATCATAATTCCTCTTGTAAAGGACTTCACCATTCAGGAAGAAAGCCATGGCCAGTCTTTGAATTGTCTTTTTATCCACCTTATTTGCACCTGGTGGATATTCTCCTTTTTGAATATACTGTTTGATATCATGATACCATGGTTGTCCGTCTGGTTCAATCTCCACATTGTCACAATATACTGGTTCATTTTGTACTTCGACATAGATGGGTTGGACATTAGCATGTACCTCCAAATTAGTCATTACGGCCAAAGTCGCTAGAGCATTCGCAAACTGGTTCTTGTCTCGAGTTAAGTGGGAGAACGATATATTATCAAAACGCTCAATTAACTGAGATAAATGCTTTTGATAAGGTACCAACTTTGGGTCTTTTGTGCACCATTCTCCATTAACTTGATAGATTATAAGCGCGAAGTCTCCAAAGACCTTTAGCTCTTTGATTCCCAAGTCAATCGCAACTTGCAAGCCATTTGCACATGCTTCATATTCTGCCATGTTGTTGGTACATTCAAAGTCTAGTTTGATAGATACAGCATCTTGTTTCCCAGCCGGTGAGACTATTACAGCTCCTATTCCGCATCCATTCATATTGGCGGCCCCATCAAAATACATCTTCCACACATCCTCTTCTTCCATTTCTTCTTTCTCTGCTGTCAATACTTCACTATCAGGGAATTCAGGCATGGTAAGTTGTCTATTCTCCAGAGGGTTTTCAGCTAGATGATCAGCAATTGCACCTCCCTTAACGGACTTTTGGGTCACATACTTGATATCAAATTCTGAAAGTATCACTTGCCACTTTGACATTCTTAATGGAACATGAGGACTATCAAATATGTATTTTAACGGATCCGTTCGAGAAATCAACCAAGTGGTGTAGTATAACATGTACTGCCTCAACCTCTTAGAAGCCTATGCTAATGCACAACAGGTCTTTTCAATCACCAGATAGCGGGATTCACATTCGTTAAACTTCTTGCTCAAATAATAAATAGCATGTTCTTTCTTTCCAGATTCATCATATTGTCCCAACATTGCTCCGAGTGAGGTGGGTAACCTTTGTAAGATCTGATGTTAAAGGGCTGACTGGCGTAGGAGGAGTCAAAACGGGAGGTTTCATTAGATAAGCCTTGATTTTGTCAAAGGCTTCTTGGCATTCTTCATTCCATTCTCCAGGTTGATGTTTTCGCAGCAACTTGAATATAGGCTCACAAGTACTGGTCAAATTGGCGATGAATCTAGCAATGTAGTTAAGCCTCCCAAGAAAACTTCTCACTTCCTTTTCAGTTCGGGGAGCTGGCATTTCTTGTATTGCCTTTACCTTGTCCGGATCTACCTTTATCCCTTCTCTATTGACAATGAACCCGAGCAATTTCCCTGTAGAAGCTCCGAAAATGTATTTATTCGGGTTCAGCCGCAACTTATATTTTCTGAGTCTTCCAAACAGTTTCCGAAGAACTGCCACGTGGCTTTCTCTTTCTTTAGACTTAGCGACTATGTCATCTACATATACTTCAATTTCCTTGTGCATCATGTCATGGAACAATGTAACCATTGCACGTTGGTAAGTGGCACCGGCATTCTTCAACCCGAATGGCATGACTGTGTAACAAAATGTTCCCCACAGAGTTATGAATGTAGTTTTTCCTTTGTCATGAACATCCATGAGAATCTGATTATATCCGGAGTATCCATCCATGAATGAAAATCGGTGATTCTTGGCTGTATTATCAACAAGGACATCAATATGGGGAAGTGGAAAATCATCCTTCGGGCTAGCTTTATTCAGGTCCCGATAATCTACACACATCCTGACCTTCCCATCCTTTTTAGGCACAGGCACAATGTTGGCCACCTAATCCGTGTGTCTTGATACTTCCAAAAATCCAGCCTCTAGCTGTTTAGTCACTTCTTCTTTTATCTTTAGTGACATGTCAGGCCGCATTCTTCTCAACTTTTGCTTCTTGGCTCAAACCACGGATACAAAGGGATCTTGTGTGAAGCGATCTCCGGATCCAATCCTGGCATATCGTGATAAGACCACGCAAAGACATCTAGGTATTCACCAAATAAAGCAATCATTTCTGTTCGTTCAGAATTTTCCACTATTTTCAGCTCCTTCTTCTCTTCTTCAGTGCCCATGTTAATCACTTCAACCACCTCATTGTCTAAGTCAAACCCTTTTTTCTGCATGTTCCAGTAAGTCTGAAAATTTCTTAATAGTTTCTTCATCCTCTTCAGATTCATAGCCATCACAATCGAGTGAAGTAAGAGAATCAATTGATTGGCCTCCAAAGTCCCTTTCATGCGGCAAAATATTCATAGCATTTAGGTCCCTGGAAAGCATTTGTGGGGGTTGGAATGCCAAGACACATAATGGGTAAAACACAAATAATATAGAAAAGGCACAGACTAAAAGGTTAAAGAAATGATGCTAGAGATAGCAAGAAAGTAAAAAGAAATAGCGTATAGAAATAAAAGAACGGAAGGGGTGAAAAAGTTCAAGGTGTAATAACAAAGAAAAATTACTGGATAAACATGCAAGTTCATTCGAATGATGTCTCAAAGTAGCATACAAGAAAGCAAAAACAATTATTACAATCCCAAGTGATTACTTTGAAGTAATAACATCAATTATTGGTTCAGCTGTCCAATTCATCAACATCTCATTGTGGTTGGTAGCATCAGCATTGTTGTATTCTTCAGGCTTCTCAACATCCAGAGTGTTGATGGTGGAAAAATAACTGGAGGTGCAATCTTCTTCATCCACAATCACTTTAGCCGGGTGAGGAAATGTCTCTTTCAGATAAGGGATTTGCTCCATTTTCTCTTTCGATTTCTTTTGTTCAAGAGTCATTGTCTTGACCTGATCCTCCAATGATGCCTCATATCCTAAACCGAATCGGTTTCGCTTCTCTAAGATAGGCAGCGGCATCCTGATACCCTGCAATCGTGATCCTAGCCCTTTGCCGGGCAGATAACCATTTTTGATCATGATATGAGCCACTACCTGATTGACATCTTGCCCTAGGGACTCATTCTGTTCTTGTTTAAGCCCTATAACCTCCAGACTGTGCCATAAGCTGCTTTCCACTAACTCAACATTTTCAACATATGGAAGCGTAACTGGTTTGGATACTATGATCTCCTTCTCTCCATGGATGGTAATAACCGAGTCATTCTCGATATATTTAACTTTTTGATGCAAGGTTGAAGGAACAACACCAACATTGTTAATCCATGGTCTTCCCAGCAGCATATTGTAATCAGACTCAATTTCCATTACCTGGAATAGCACCTCAAATCGGCTTGGACCGATCTCCAATGGCAGCACCATTTCCCCAAGGATGCTTTTCTTTGCTCCATCAAAAGCTTTCACAATCATTGCTTGTGGTGAAATATCATCTTTGTTTATTGACAAGTAGCTCAAGGTTGTCACTGGTAAGACGTTTAGTCCCGACCCTCCATCAATGAGAACTTTCGGCACTATATAACCTTTACATTTGAGAGTTATATACAGTGCTCGTGGGTTGGCCTGTGATACAACTTCTTCATCGGAGAAAGTGATCATATTGACACGTTTTACCGAATCCACCATATTCACCACACTCACCAATGAGACATCCGGTTTCACATAAGCATCTTTCAAGACTTTTAGCAATGCTTTTTGATGAGATTCGGATGACAAGATTAATGATAGCAAGGAGATCCTGGCGGGAGTTTTCTTTAATTGCTCCAGTATGTCATACTCACTTTGCTTCATGATCTTTAGGAACTCCTCTTCTTCATTTTCTTCTTTTCCTTTTCTCTCCATACCAGAACCTTTTCCGATATTCTCTTCCTCAACAAGTTTTCTTGTTTCCAGCTCTCTGGGTCCATAAACTCTTCCGCTTCTTGTTATTCCTTTTACCTCCGCTACTAATTCACTTGTTTGGACTTCCGAGGTTTCCCCTATGTCTCTATTTGTCTCCACATTGGTTTCATAGTTCCAAGGTACAGCATGTGTATCCTCATAACCAAAGGGTGTCGGCTTTTTCACAGTGATCACCACTTTTTCCGGTTTTGGAGTCGGATTAAGTAATGGTATCCGAAGTACAAAGCGATTAATCACGTTCACTTCTTCTTGGAAACCTAGCCTCTTTCTTGCTTGAACCACTCCCAAATTGAGCAATCCCTGTACACGAGCCTTGAAATCCCAACAATTTTCTATATCATGGCCAAGACCTCCACCATGATATAAACAGCTCGACTCCATGTCATATTTCTTATCTTCTTTCATCACGGATGCAGCTGTTGTGATGTTGTACCCAGCCTTTTTCAAGCCGTTGAACACTTCTTCCATCGGTGTTCGGAGATTCAAAACCTTCTTAATCAAAGGTTCTTCTACCTCCAAGGCATTCACCCGACTTCCTCCTTTATGTTTCGGGATCGGGTTGTTAACAATGTCTGGTTTCGAATCTTCTTGAAGGTCCAACCTCCTACAAGCAATTAATCTTCTTACCGCCATTTTGAATCCTTCACAATCCTCTATCGAATATCCTGCAATATCCATGTGATATTTGCAAGTAAGGTTTGGGTTGTACCATGCTAGAAATGGCGGTTCTCATGGGTGCACCGGATATGCAGAGATCAGGTGAACATCAACTAGTTTTTGAAAGAGGTCAGCATTTGAAATGGATAGCTTTGGAAAAGGTGGAAGGTTAGGAAATCGATTTCGGTTTTGGTTTTGGAAATTTGGTCGAGGTACTGGGGTATATGTTGGGCGAGTTGGTTGGTATGGCCTTATGTGGATATTGTTAACTTATGGCTGGGGATATGAGACAGTGTTTGTGGTTGGTGTGGTTTGGTAGGGTGGGTAAGGAGCGATAGGTGTGTGGTATGATGACAGTTGGAGGCGTGGACGTGTTGGTGTATATCTTGGGATGAAGGATTGTTGTTCATGTACATAATTAACATCTATTTCCTTCTTTTTGGGCGGGAAGTTTTTTCTTGTGTCTTCACTGCTCATGGGAAGCTTGCCGGCCTTTGCTAAGCTCTCAATTCTTTCTCCAGTAGTTATCAACTCAGAGAAATCTTTGTACGCTGCCCCTGCCATTGTCCCGATGTAAGGTGATCCCAAGGTTCCCAAGAAGTAGGAACACATTTCAGTTAGGATAAGTGGTGGTTGAACTTGGGCAGCCAAGGCTCTCCACCTTTGAGCGTACTGCTTGAATGATTCATCCTTCTTCTTCTGCATAGAGCTTAATTGCTCGCGAGTAGGTGCCACATCAAGATTGAACTTGTATTGGCTCATGAACAGGTTCGCTAATTCTCTCCAGCTGGAAATCTTTGAGTGGTCTAGTTGAATGTACCACTCCAGAGCAGGTTCGGTCAAGCTTTCATGGAAGAAACTGATGAGAAATTTTTCGTCCTTTGACCATATCGTCATTTTGGTACAATAACTCTTCAAGTGGAAAAGAGGATTACCCATCCCATCATACCTTGAGAAATCAGGAACCTTAAAATCCTTAGGGATTACCATGTCAGAAGAAGGGCAGAGCTGTTCGACTTCCACATAGCCATAGGGACTAGGTCCCTGAATAGCCCTAATCTGCTCTTGAATCTTCTCCATCCATTCTTCTTTGAACTTTCCTTTTTCTGCCTCTGCACGACTATTTTCTGAGGAGGATGGCTGCTTCTGGATGACCACACGAGGTTGTTCCCAGATAAGGGGTAATGTGCCCATGCTCATGAGTTTGCACATTTTCTAAGGAACGATAGCCTTCTCCGATAGGGATTACCAATGGTATCGTGGGCGGTGGTTGCCCATGGAGGTTATTCGGGATTTCACCCATATCATTCATCCCTACAGTGACATTTAGAGCTGTACCCGATACCACAGGCATACCCAGTGTCGCGGTATTTGGTTGCACATTTGCTGAATGAGCTCCTAATAGGTTAAGTGATTCTTGTATGGCCCGCATCATATCCTCCAGTCTTCCTTGGTTGTTTGACAATTCATTCAGTTTTCTTCTCACCGCATCAACCTTATCACTCAGATTTCTTCCTACTTTCAGAAGTAGTTGTGATTGGGATACCCCTTTCTGAGTCACCATTTCCTCCATCCATTTTGGTCCGGGCTCTGGTATTATGAATTCGAGTTTGATCGGTATCGGTTTTCCTTGGGCGCCCAATTGTGATGGATTTTTACCTGTTAAAAACAAACTTTAGTGAAAAGAAAAGGATAAAACGTAGCTATTTATTAGAAATCATCAGTTGAACTGAATCTTGATGTGAGTATCTTTGATGATAACCGTTCCTCAGAACGTCTCGTTCAAAAGTACTAAGTCATGGATATTGCTATGAGACCAACACAATACAGAGAAACCAGGATTCTTTTATTCATAAAGGCATATTACAACCATCATCTTTCTTACATTTATTCTCACAACAACAAAAGAAAACATACTGTAAAGCCACAAATGCCTTTCTCAATATCCCTCAGTAATCATTTGCTTCATTCTCCCAATCAAATCTTTACAATAGTCAATAAAGTTGCTAATCTCAATTGGGGTCTTGAAAGGGATTATTCCTTGCTCAGCCATCCTTAAATAGCTTGGAACATCTTCTATAGCTGCATTAGCCAACCCTGCCAAGTTTGAGAAGCGAGTCTTCGACTCGTGAATAATGTGATTTCGATGTTGTACTTCAAAATCTAAACTTGCAATTCTCTTCTTCTCTTCTTCCAGAGCAACTTGATATTTCACGATTTCATCATCCATGTGTTGGCTAAGTTCTTCAATCTTCCTCTGGTATTCCTTGTTCAATTCTTCCATTTGTTGTTGCATTTGCTCTTGGCCTTTTAACGCAGTTTCTTCAACAACTTTGGCCTTTCGGAGTAATTCCTTCAATTGTTGATTCTCAGCTAGTGCCTTGTCACGTTCTTGTCTTCGAAGCCCTAGCTCTTTGTTAGCAGCCTTGAGACATTCTTTGGTTTTCATCATGTGCTTGTGCCCTATCTTCAACTTTTTATTTGTTCCTTCTAGAACTCGATCCTTCTCAGTGCTTTCTCGTTTTAAGGTTGCATAGTCATGATGGGCATTTTTCAATTCGGCTTCTATTTGCATCTTTTCTTGTTCAGTCTTGTCTAATTTTTCTTTCACTTCTTTGATTTCTTTTTCTTCATTGAAGTGCCGGGTTGACATCTCGTCTAGAGGAGTAATTGTTAAGGCCCTGAATGGTAGCTTGATCTCATGAGCCCTATTCTTCACCCATTGACGGTAATTTTCTTTCACAGCACAACTCCTCATTCCCAATTCTTTTCCTTTTCGGACGATCTTGTTCCAAGCATATCGGACTTTCTGCAGTAAGCCAATGTCATCGGAGTCTTGATAATATAAGACAAACGGAGTAACTGCAGCTTCAAGAGGAGGTCCCATCATGGGATAACCGAGTTGGCGTAATACCAAGACAGGATTGTAATTTAGGCATCCTCGGGTACCCATGAGAGGTACATTTGGAAAGCTTCCGCACTGATAAATCAGAGTTTGACCATCCTCCCTCCAAGGATACCATCGTATCATCTTTTCATTCAATTTGGCCAGGTCTTGAGCCCACTCCTGTCCACTCTTCTTCTTGATATTATGCATTCGTAGGTCTTCAATCGAACAAGGTGCCTTGTAATTTCTTTGGAATATGTGCAAAGTAGCCCACACATATAGCATTGGTAAACAGCACAGAATTCTCTTACCATTTCTCTCATGACAAAAGTTCAGAGTACAATAAACATCTGCCAGGAGGGCTGGAACAGGATTATTGTAACACCCCGATTTTTCTGTCCGAGGGAAATGACCAAAATGCCCCTGAGGTCATTTCCTGATCCGAATTCGAGGGTAACCAACTCGGTCATCCTCGAAGGGTCAACTCAATGTTTGAAGGGGATTGAATGGCCTTAGAATGCTTTCGGAAGCGAAAATTTTATTTTCATGATTTGGGTCAAAATGACCAAAATACCCTTATAGCGTTTTACGCAGGTAAAGGTGCCGTTTGAGCCCGAAACTTTCCCCCGAGGGTTAAAAACATGTTTTCATGTGTCTAGAGGTCTCTGTTCAAGTCCCGGTGGTCCCAGGCAGTTTTAGTGCAAAATTACGATTTTGCCTCTAGAATAGTGTTTTTGAGCTTAATGACGTAATTAAGCAAACCTAAGCAATATTAAGCTCTAAACGAAGATTAATTAATTTCCCTAATTAATCTAGAGTCAAAATAATTTATTAAAGTTAATTAGAACCTAAAATTAATTAGATTAAACTTAAATATCATTTTAGAACTCAAGATTCCTAGTCTTGGAATCTTGAATAGTGTTTTCTCTCTCTAATTCCTTAAATCAAGGAAGTGTGTCTAGAGTTGTTTAGACTCTAAATTGAGGATTTAACTCACTAATGGTGCAAGACCACTCCTCAATTATGTATAGACCATCCTAATTATCCATTTTCCTTACCTAAACACTTTCTTACAAATTCCTAATCTTAAGCATAATCAAAGATACACCTAAACACAACTCTAAACCATAATTAAAATGCAAAGAACCCTCCCCCATGGCTGATGAAGTTTCGGCCACCTCTCCCCCAATTACCACACATGTTGAATTGTTTCTCACTCAAAGAACCATGCTTGAGCCATACCTTGAGCCATACCTTACCATGCTTTGAACCATACCTCACCATGCTTCAAGACCACAACATCTCACCTCATGGAACTCATGGGATGCCCTCCAATCTGCACATATGGCCGAAGCACTCCCCCCCCCCATTCACACCCTTCATTTGTTTCATTTCTCTATAAATAGAATGCCTTGAGGAGCTTACACCACTTTTAGATCATTTGCTAAGTTTAGGAACACTCAAAGCTTTTCTTTTCTCTCAAAAGTTCTAGTGTTCTTCAAGTTCTTCAAAGTTCTTCATCATCTTCATCTTCTTCTTCCATCTTCAAGTTCATCACATCAAGTAGGGATTTTTCTTTCAAGTATTTCTTTCCTTAAAGTTCTTGTTCTAAGCTTTATGTTTATAGTTTCTCTTTATTCTTTTTAGAACTTCTCTTCCATTCCTTTTTCCTTTCCATTTTCGGCCATGGGCCTTTGGGAATAAAGAAATGAGAGCTTGATGATGAGAGTTTCATGATGATGTTCATCATTTGAAACAAACTCTAGAGCTTGATCTTTGTTCTTGAACAAAAATATTTCTAGTTCTTCCTTTCTTGAACTCTTGAGAACTTTAGCTTTGATGATGTTTTAAAATGGCTCTATGAACTCAATGATAAGGACTCATGATGTTGGTGTTAATATATCATCAAGATTATGAACTCTAGAGTTTTAAAAATGTTCCTTTTTCTTCTTGAAGATTTCGGCCATTTCCTTAATTTTTCTAAGCTTCATGGTTTGATTTCCTAAGAATATTATGTTGAGTTTTAAGAACTCTAAGCTTGACTTTACCTTGTTTGGACGAGTTTGGGTTATGGTTTAAATTCCTTTAAAGTCTTGTTAAGAGCTCTAGAAAGATAAAATGAACTTGCATAATTTATTTTATGCTTGCATTCATATTTACATTCTTGCTATGCACCTTTACTTTCAAGCTATCACCTAAGAACATAAAGATTAAAATGGAACTTGTACCATCACTTAATTTAATTCTCAAAGCCTTTCTATTTCGGCCTTAAAGTCGATTGTTGTTGGGCCTAGAGCACTAAAATAAAGAATTGAACTTGCATTATCACCTAATTAATATCTCGAATGCCTTTCTATTTCGGCCTTAAAGTCGATTGTTGTTAGGCCAAGAGCACTAAAATAAAGAATTGAACCTTGCATTTTACTTTCAAGCTTGCACGTTTAAGTTCATGCTTTGCATATTTACTTTCAAGCTTGCACGTTTAAGTTTATGCCTTGCATATTTAACTTATGTCATCACTTTATTTTGTAAGCAAGATTAAAAATGAAAAGCATGAGCACGTTTATGTTATGTCGTAACTTAAGAACCTAGAGCTCAAAGACTTGCCCATTTCATTCCAAGTTAAAGTTTAATGTGAATGCATTCCTTGAATGCATAATTTCGGCCAATTAGTGATGATGGACTTGCAATGAGTTTTCATCTAGCTACTAGGACCAATAGTCTATGTTTTAAGTTTTCCTTAAAGCTTTACAAAACTTTATAAGGTTATGTCATCACAAGTTGTGATTTTATTCTCTTTTAGGGGATGCAATATGTTTTGGTCAGTGACCTAAGGCTTCTCTTAGCCTCTTGATGAATTAAAATGATTTGCAAAGAGTTTTAGAAATTCTAAATTGATTCCAAGAGAAACTAGTTAACTTATGTACCTAGAAATGTCAATTTAACTCTCTTATTGAAGTTAAATGTTTTCGGTTCTGATATGATGAGTGTGATGTTGTATGATGATGTTTTGATGTGTTGGAATGTTTGAAAATATCATATGATGATGTAGAAGCGATCCTATGCATAATAGGTAAGAAACTAGCTAACTAGAAATACCGTAAAGTTGGAATTTGACATAGTTTTAACCCATTTGTTTATGGATTCTTTCCAAACTGTTTTAATGGGAACATAATCAGATTTAGATTGTTTAGACATGAAAAACTTGGTATCATTTGGATTAGAATCGAATTCTAGCACCTATAGGGAAACTAGTAACTAGAAAACCGTAAAAGTGCAAGTTTAGAACTCTTAGAACGTTTATTTTTCTGGATTCTGTCCAGCACCCTTACAACATGATAAACATGGTTAATAATTAGTCCTTAAGCATAGGAATGCCTCATAATTGATTTGGATTTAATTCATAGCGCCTTAGGCGAAGATGGAACCGAGAAAGGGTCTAAAACGTGAGTTCTAGAACCCCGTAAACACAAGTTAGAGAATTTGCCCTATGCTATTCAGATTGAAGTATGAACATGAGGATTAGGAATGATGATTAATTATGAGTCCTTAGGTGCATAAAAATATGAGCGACGGATGTTAGAGAACTATATCTCAAGATTAAGACCCGTAAGGGTCAAAGCATAAGCTACCGTAAGGGTAAGTGTTTGAATGTTTTATGATGATGCTTGTAGTATGCAAATGATGATGATGTTATTCATATGAGGAATTCATGAGGTTATATGTTTATGTGGCATAAAGCAAATTTGGAAGGAAATTAGGTGTAATCTTTGTTGTCTTGCCGAATTCCGACAAATTTGGGGACTTAAAGAGATTTTGAAAATTAAGGTACTAAGATGGGTTCTAGGATGACACCGGTTCGGCCGAGCACCTCCATAGAACTCATGTGACATCGGTACCAATTTATACTCTTAGGTGACACCGGTTCGACCGAGCACCCCTAAGAGGTTTGCCCCCTAACCCGTACTCAGATAGTCGGGAATTATGATTTATGATACGCTTATCGTTAAGTGGTAAGTAAGAACTAGTGATGACTAGTTAAGGTATGAGCTCATAACCTAGATATGTGACACGTTCTGGGTGACACCGGTTGGCCGAGCACCCCGAATTCGATTGTCTTTTAGGGTGGCCCATGAGGAAGAGATGTTTCATGATTATGATTATGTCACTAAGTTTGTCCCATATGAATGTTACTATTGCCACTTTATGCCACTAAGTATGATGATGCTTGATGTTATGTTTTATGTATGTGCATTAGGTAGTGCCATGCATACATCTTCTATTATGTTGCATTCATGACATTAAGATCATCCTAAAATGAATGGACCTTGGCTAAAGTATATTTTAAAGTTTAAAATGAACTTAATGCATGTTCAGTCATTTTGTATAATTAAACCCAAGGTTCCTGAGGACGTAGATGATGACACCTAGGTAGTAGGAGGCCTTACTGAGATTCTTTAGCAAGATTCTCACTCCCTCTATCTCTTTCTTTCCGTCACGTCTGCAGATGGCGACGTTCGTAGTGTTCGTGGACACGCCGACATGGGAGGTGCACCATGACCCGGACCACGGGTCATTCCATTTTGTGGGTCGATGCACGGTTAGAGTATTCATGTTCATGGGTCAACTCTTCACTCCCTCTGTACATTCCCATCGTTTCTCCCCCGTCTCACCTTTTGGCGATGACCTGGTGTTCGAGTGCGCACGTCCCCTAGAAGAAAGGCTTTGTCGTACCCTACCATCCACGTCCACCGCTCGAGACTACCCCCAGTATGTGCCCCGTTGCCCGTCGTCTTTTTTGGAGACGGATCCTTCCGAGGATTCGGCAACCCAGGCACCCTCCGAGGGATCTTCCCCCACCATACCCATGGACCTTGGGGAGGATAGTGAGCCTTAGTGACTCAGCCGAGGCTTGCACGACGACCGGAGATGAGGTCACGCCGTGGAGGTCACTTCCGAGCCCCGACCCATCTATTCACGCCGGAGGAGCTTGCTCAGTTTCCTGGTTACGTACCACGTTCGAGGGATAGTCGCCAGTAGGAGGCAGTGGATGGCCCCGGTTAGAGTACACACCACTTAGATGGGGATAAACCTTCTTTTGTTTAGAGGTTATCCCATTAGATGCTCTCGGGTAGGGGAGTAGATCATGTTTAAGTTTATGTTGTATTTCCTTTCCTGTATTTTCCTTGTACTAAAGTAAGTCCCACACTTATAAGTGGGCAAGTTATATATATATATGAGATGATATTCAGTGTTATTCACGTGTGCCTTATGTTATGATGTTGTGAGACATTTGTTTTACTATACATGGTTTACCGCTTATCACATCACGCGGCTCTCACTTTTTATTTCAAAAAAAAAATTTCCCGTATTTTCCGCTTAGTATTTTAAAGTAAAAATGAGAACTATGAAGTAACAGACTAATGATTAACCTAAATATGTTCTAGAGTATTGGGTTAAAAATTAGGATGTTACATTATATATCTTATCAAGCGATTCGATTCTCATGGAGCCTGAGGATTGGATTGACTATGCTTTCTAAAGCGTAGTACGATAGCTATGTCATGCGTAGAGCTTACTTAGAGATAAGCTATAGGGTAGAAGTGCATGACCCTTGTCTACTTGCGTGTGCCATGGTAACTAGCTCATTTTACATGGAATATTGAGCCTGATCACCTCAGTGTTTATTGTCTCATGTGTTTAGGAACCAATGGCACCAAGGAGACAACCTAGGACCCCAACCGAGGGGGACCAAAACGATGCCACTGCTGCTGCTGTTCGTGACATGGCTAGGGCCATGGAACGAATGTTCGAGAGGATGAACCAACAAGGGGACAGGACGTGCTCCCATCTTTGAAATGGTCGAGCAAGCGAGGTTTGGTGAGTTTCGCAAGGCGAACCCACCAACCTTCCGAGGAGCCATGGACCCCGACAAAGCTGATGAGTGGATCAAGAACAAGGAGAAGATCTACTCCGTGGTAGCTTGCTCGGAGGAGCAAAAGGTCACATTTGCTGCATACATGATGGAGTCCGAAGCGCCTCGTAGTGGTCACCAAGATCGCTTGAGGCTTCAGTGCATCGCTATCAGCGGGGCTGTTCAAGGCTTACTTCTATGAGAAGTACTTCACCGGAGTCCGTGAGGAGCAAAGGACATTGAGTTTATGCAATCGACCCAAGGAGGGTCTCACCGTCGCCAAAGACACGGCGAAATTCGAGGAGCTGATCAAGTTCTCTAGGGTGTTTCAAGGAAACCCCGATGAGGTGTGGAAGTGCGTCAAATATGTGGCCGGACTAACGGCAGAGCTCAACTATGCTGTGGCGCACATGGAGATTAGGGACTTGCCAACCCTAGTCAACAAGTGCCGGATCATGGAAGAGGGACAAAAGAAAATCAATGCTGCAAGGGCAGCACGGAACAAGGGGCTAGCACCTCAAGCCCCAAGATTCAAGCCCCAATATCCAAACCAATCCCGAAATCACTATAATCCCTACCACACCAACCAGTTCAAACCACAACAACAACAGAGAACCCCCTTCCACCAACAACCCAAGCAACCACACCGACCACAATTCCAGAACAACAACAACAACCGCAACAACAACAACAACAACAACAATCGACAAGGAGGGTCGGGCGGCCCCCGAAAAAACCAAGGAGGATCAAGTGGGGCCAAGAACAAGACGCCCCAAGGAGCCCCCGCCACCTTTGCTAGGCCTACACCGGTAATAATATGCCCCCAATGCGGGAAAGATCATGGCAACCGTCCCTGCCTAGCTGGACAAAACGTGTGCTTCAAGTGCGGGAAGCCCGGCCACTACGCCAACAGATGCAACAACGGAGGGCTAGCGAATCAGAACCCTAGGCCGCAACACCAAGGGAGGGTCTTCACCCTCAATGTAGACGAAGCGGACACATCCAACGGTCTCATAGAAGGTAAGTGCGAAATAGATGGTAGGACCTTAACTGTACTCTATGACTCTGGTGCAACACATTCTTTTATTTCACATGCTAGTGTCGAGGCTCTAAATTTGAAAACTTCCAAACTTCCTTTTGATCTTATTGTCTCTACCCCCACAAATCATCCTGTGAATACTTGTTATTGTTGTCTAAACTGTCACCTCACCATAGAAAATAGATCATATGTTGTGGATTTAATTTGTTTACCCATGAAAGGTATAGGAGTAGTTCTTGGCATGGATTGGCTTCACGCCAACCGTGTGTTGTTAGACTGTGACACCAAAACAGTCGTCTTTCCTTCTCCCCCTAGTGAAATGAGTCAACCTTTGAAACTCTATGTCAATGCCGTAGAGGTCCACTGTAGTGGGAAAAAGACTAAGGGATATGTTCTCCTAGCCGCTAGTGAAGTACACTTTGAGCAAAATTTAGAGAATATACCAGTAGTGAGAGACTATCCTGAGGTGTTTCCGGAAGATATACCCGAGTTCCCTCCCGAGAGAGAAGTGGAGTTCTCCATTGAGTTGGTTCCTGGAGCGGGACCAATCTCCATTGCCCCCTATAGAATGTCACCCCTAGAACTAGCCAAATTAAAAACCCAACTTGAGGAGCTTTTGGGAAAGAGTTTCAATAGACCTAGTGCCTCACCGTGGGGAGCTCCAGTCTTGTTTGTGAAGAAGAAGGACGGAAGCATGAGGTTGTGTATAGACTATAGGCAATTGAACAGTAAGCAGTGAAAAACAAATACCCTTTGCCTAGGATTGATGATCTTATGGACCAATTGAGAGGAGCGGTAGTATTTTCCAAGATCGACCTAAGGTCAGGATACCACCAAATTAGAGTGAGAGATCAAGATATACCAAAGACCGCCTTTAGAACTCGGTATGGACACTTTGAGTTCGCAGTGATGTCTTTTGGATTGACGAATGCTCCTGCAGTATTTATGGATTACATGAATAGGATCTTTAGACCCTATTTAGATCGGTTGTTAGTGGTCGTTTTCATAGATGATATACTCATCTATTCGAAGACCCACGAGGAGCATGAGCATCATTTGAGGATAGTTTTGGAGATCTTGAAGGAGAAGAAGCTGTATGCAAAACTCTCTAAGTGTGAATTTTGGTTGGAGGAGGTTAAGTTCTTAGGGCACGTTGTGTCAAAAGGAGGTATAGCCATTGATCCTAGTAAGGTAGAAGCCGTAATGAATTGGGATAGACCGACCACCGTGTAGCGGAAATACGAGCTTTATGGGTTTAGCAGGCTACTACCGTAGGTTTATCAAAGGATTTTCCCAAATTGCCCTACCCCTGACCAAGCTAACTAGGAAGAATGCACCATTTGTGTGGAATCCCGAATGTGAGAAAAGTTTCCAGGAGCTTAAGGAAAGGTTAACCACGACCCCAGTCTTAGTCTTACCTAGCCCCAATGTACCCTTCGAGGTATATTGTGATGCTTCGGGCAAAGGACTAGGGTGTGTGTTGATGCAAAATAGGCAAGTGGTAGCCTATGCATCTTGACAACTCAAGCCTCACGAGGCTAACTACCCTACCCATGACCTAGAGTTAGCCGCCGTAGTGTTTGCCTTAAAGATGTGGAGACACCATTTGTATGGTGTAAGGTTTGAAGTTTTCTCCGATCATAAGAGTCTCAAGTACCTCTTTGATAAAAAGGAGTTGAACATGAGACAAAGAAGGTGGATGGAATTCCTCAAAGATTATGATTTCGGCTTAAGTTACCACCCTGGCAAGGCTAATGTAGTCGCCGATGCCTTGAGCCGAAAGACGTTACACCTGTCCCACATGATGATCAAAGAAGTTGAGTTGATAGAGAAGTTTAGGGATATGAATCTAGGGATGTCAGCGACCGATAAAGGGATGAAGATGTGCTATCTTAGTGTAACAAGTGGATTTAAGCAAAGGATCGTGTTAGCACAACGAGAGAATAAGGAGTTCGAAGAGATCATAGATGCTGTTAAGGCGGGAAAGTTGAAGGGTTTCAAAAGAGGAGAGGATTGGATATGGAGGTTTGAAGGAAGGATTTGCGTACCCCAAGATGGTGACCTCCGAGAGAAGATCTTGGAGGAGGCTTACAAAAGCTATTTCACCATTCATCCCGGTGTTACCAAGATGTATCAAGACTTGAAGAAGATGTTTTGGTGGCCTGGAATGAAGA